>JAPWTK010000030.1:1392500-2140000 GCA_029963805.1 Aromia moschata
CTGTCTGTCTGTCTGTCTGTCTGTCTGTCTGTCTGTCTGTCTGTCTGTCTGTCTGTCTGTCTGTCTGTCTGTCTGTCTGTCTGTCTGTCTGTCTGTCTGTCTGTCTGTCTGTCTGTCTGTCTGTCTGTCTGTCTGTCTGTCTGTCTGTCTGTCTGTCTGTCTGTCTGTCTGTCTGTCTGTCTGTCTGTCTGTCTGTCTGTCTGTCTGTCTGTCTGTCTGTCTGTCTGTCTGTCTGTCTGTCTGTCTGTCTGTCTGTCTGTCTGTCTGTCTGTCTGTCTGTCTGTCTGTCTGTCTGTCTGTCTGTCGGTCTGTCTGTCGGTCTGTCTGTCGGTCTGTCTGTCTGTCGGTCTGTCTGTCGGTCTGTCTGTCGGTCTGTCTGTCGGTCTGTCTGTCGGTCTGTCTGTCGGTCTGTCTGTCTGTCTGTCTGTCTGTCTGTCTGTCTGTCTGTCTGTCTGTCTGTCTGTCTGTCTGTCTGTCTGTCTGTCTGTCTGTCGGTCTGTCTGTCGGTCTGTCTGTCGGTCTGTCTGTCGGTCTGTCTGTCGGTCTGTCTGTCGGTCTGTCTGTCGGTCTGTCTGTCGGTCTGTCTGTCGGTCTGTCTGTCGCTCTGTCTGTCGCTCTGTCTGTCGCTCTGTCTGTCGGTCTGTCTGTCGGTCTGTCTGTCGGTCTGTCTGTCGGTCTGTCTGTCGGTCTGTCTGTCGGTCTGTCGGTCTGTCGGTCTGTCGGTCTGTCTGTCGGTCTGTCGGTCTGTCGGTCTGTCGGTATGTCGGTTTGTCTGTCTGTCTGCTAACCCTTTTTATGTACCATACGTGTACACTCAAAAGATTTCAACTCCTAATATGGAACACTACTGTACCATGATGATGACTGGGGCTGATTAGACTTTGAGCTTAATCGATTAAGGGGTTGGGGGATGAATGGCTATTATAGTATTTTTCCCTTAGGACTAAATAGTCCTAAAATGTTCTGAAACTTAATCTTAAGGTTAAGCGAAAAACACTTTTCTGTCTGTCAACCTTTCTTGGTGTACATGGTAACTCGAGAAAGCGTTAAGATATCAACTTAAAATTTGGAACACTTGTAGGTATGTACGATAGGTACGTACATACATATGGGACATTCCATGTCAGTCGGGCAACAAAATTTTAGATTTGACACAAACTTTGTGTGGAGGTAGCTTTTCGAAAGAAAGACCGATTCCCAAAATTTTGGACCCCTAAGGTCAAAAGGTGAAGTTTGGTGAAGGTCCAAAATTTGGGATGTCTCTTGAGAACTTTAACTGATAAGTTGTCTACTTTTTGCAAATGTTAGAAAAAAAATTTGGTTGTATGTGATAACACTTGCCGAGTAGAATACACCTATATTTTTTTCACATTTTTTTTTTGGGTTTTTTATACCCATCATTAGGGGCAAAAAAATTTAAAATTAAAAAAAATACACTTTTTTCGTTTTTTGTTTTCTTAAAAAAAAAGTTCATTCATTTTACAACCAATCTCTCCAAGTCCGATAATGTGCCAGAAGTAAGTTCAAGGAGAAAAACATTTTTTTAAAATATGATAATTTAAAAAAACCTATTTTTAAAGGCTTTTAAAATTGTTTAATTCATGTAAGATTTGCGTAATCTACAATGATTGATTCGATTTAGTGACGTTAGAGTTTTAATTTTAAACTTTTTTTCAGTTAAAAAAATTTTAATTAATTTAATTAATAGTATTTTCTTTCGAAAAGCTACCTCCACACAAATTTTGGGCCAAATCTAAAATGTTGTTGTCCGTCTTGATATCGAATGTCCTATATGTATGTATAATGAGGTCTGCAGCTGATTAGATTTTGAGCTCGATAGAGATCGGTTGAGGGGTAGTTGAATAAATGGGGGTATTGAATAAAAAATACTTTTTCATTGTCTATAGGTAACTCGCAAACGATGCAAGATATCCACCTCAAATTTCAAATACATATATAACATAACAGAGTTTGCAAAGATAAAGGTTTTTAGTTTCCTAGGTTGGTGGGTCGAGGGGGTTGCAGGAGGTAAAATAAATGTTTTATTGTTAAATAAATTCAAAATAGGTAAAATAAATGTCTTTACCAAACTATAATAATTTCAGTGTGAAAAGAGCTCTATAGAAGTATCCTACTCTTCTACCCTCCATACCCCCTTGGAGTACGGGAGGCGCGATTGAACAAACTTAAGAAAAACATTAAAACATTTTGCAAATTGTAGCCAAACCAAATATAAATTTATGTTTATTTGACTGATACTTTTGTTGTGTACAGGAGTGGAGAGGGGGTCTGTTTTATTGCACTTAATGTGAATTAATAACGATATTCAGGTAACGTGTCGTTTTTTAGGTTTTTGAGGATGTGAGAATACAACTCTCACATTATTATGTCTCTACTCTACATTTTTACTTCCATGTTTATATCCAAAATACATCATACTGCTCATAAAGTCATTCAGGTCACAAGGTCGTAAATGTCATACAGGTCATGAAGTTCATGTAGGTTGTATTGATGTCATATAGGTTATAAATGTCATATGTTCATTTAGATAAATGATGTCATGATATATTATATGGGTGTATGGATCATAAAGGCAATATAAGCCATAAAGGTCATAACGGTTACATCCGGTTATACAGGCCGTATTGATCATAAAGTATATAATGGTCATATCCAAATACATTATATCACACTTTTAAGAATATAACCTGATATTTTTAGCGGTTTAGTCTAACTAAATTTGGAAAATTGGATGTGGCAGTTGAGATTCCATTGGCAGTGGTTTTACTTATGTCTATTTCCAAAATAAGTCATATAATTCGTAAAGGTCATATGGGTTATGAAGATCAGCATTCATGTTATCAATGTCATGCATCTCATAAAGTGAATATAGATCATACAGGTAATATTTATAAAGGTCATAAATGTGATATGAGCCATAAAGGCCATAAAGGTTATACCCAAATTCTTTTAAAAACACCTGATGTATTTAACAATTTAGTCTAATTAAATATTGAAAAACTGGTTGTGGAAGTAATGATTCCTTGTGCAGAAGTTTTTTTGGTTTTATTTGTTATTAAAATATTATTTTTTTTGTCAATGGAACAGCCTGTAGTTTTTTTTCTTGTTCTACAGGTTTTTGAAACATACTCATATACACATAAAATAATATAGGTATACGGCAATAATATGACATAATTTATAGTAAACTGTGAATAGTTAATTTTTGCTGTCAAAAATAAATATAAAAATTGATTCTTTTAAATTTGTGAATAGTCTTGAGTTCCTCTGTTGTTTGCATCAGTGAAACACGCGATATGGGCTATTAATTTGTTTAACATATTTTATTATGATTAATTAATTTGTTTAACATTAATTGCCTAATGTTTATTTTGTCAAAATAGACAATAAAGTAAAATGACAGATTAAAAGATGTACCTAAAAGTGGCAATGTATTTGTTTCCTTTCATAGCTCCCTTATGTAAATAATCATTTGAGGTATTTGGTATGTTTGGTTTATTGTTCCGGGAATTCTGGTATTAGTACAAATATACCAGTGATTTCAAAACTTTTAAAAAAAATATGGCACAAAAAATACAACATGGTGTTCCGTTAAAAAATGATATTTATTAAGTTAATGTTATTTAAAAAGCTGCTGCATTTTTGTTTCAATCGTTTTCTGATAGCATATTTTGAAATTTCATAAAGGTGTATTTTACGGAAAAGAAAGGTTTATCTTCCCATGAAAAATGTTTGCGTAATATTACATAAAAATAACGGAGAAAAGGTAGGTCGGAATTCTAACGAATCCACTCTACATATATGTAAGTTGACCCAGTTCGTTCGTTTATGGTTTATCATCATCCGTCTTCTATTTACAAACTCAATTTTATTTACAAACTCAGTGTGCAGGTGAAAATTAGGTGGGACATGCATAAATCGCAGCTGGGTTCGGAGTTTAGGGCAATTAATTAAAAAATCAATTACAAGCTTGGTTTGGTTAGAAATGATGGTTTGAGAATTAAAGTAACTCTTCTGGTGTTAATATATTGCAGTGGAAACAATCGTCGCAGAAGTTTTATTGCTCATTCAATCGGCACTTTCTTAGGTTTTCTCAGCGGCGAATGGGTGTAAGACAATAAAACCTGATGCATTGAGATTGTATACGACAGAAGGAATCTCCGTTGATAAAAGACAAACTCCAAATTGAGACGCACTGTTAAATGCAAATGTAATTGCTTGCTTTTATATTTACGCAAAAGGAAAGTATTAGCCGCGGATTTGCGCGAGGTGTGTTGACAGAAACAGAAGATGAAAATCTGGCAACGCCGCAAGCTGAATTGAACTCGTGAGCCACAAAAGAATGATGGACGGACATATTATTAGGGTTGAAACGAAACGAATGCCTGCATAAGCGGCCATAAGTCCTTGTTCCCCTCACACCTCGCCCTGCTGAGCCACCGTCAGGGTTTTAATTAACCTTCTGTAAGCATGAAATAAAACCATAAAATAATATTCATACTCGTATTTCCAAATTCACCACATTTTTTATGATATATTCGTACATAATATATGTAGTTATGCGTAGTTAGTATACTTACTTATAAGTACTTAGTATACTACCGTGAAACTAAAACTATTGTACCGTACCTATTTTTGAAAATTTTATCTAATACGGAAGGTTATGCAAAATAATTTTCTAATCATATTTTGAAAACTTTTTACAATAAGTATAAATTATGAAATAAATTAAAAAGAAAATACGTTAAATAATATCTTTTACTTTGAAAATTTTCAAAATGTTATTTTGACATACATGTAAATGTAGATGAGAAATTGTAAAATATCTAGTAATGATTTAAAGAATCTTGGAAAGTTCAATAAAACGATTGAGTAAATATTTACCAATTTCGAGGATATGCATGCCTCTCTTATAAAATATTATCCGAAATTATTTTAGGCTTCAAACAGTGTACAAATTAATTAACACAATTAATTAATTAATACTCTTAAGGTAGACTGAGTAAAAATAGTTTTAAATGAACAGAAATATTTGATGAATAAATAATTATTTGTTATTTTACCAGTTTACCAAAAAATAACTTATAGTTGTACTTATATAACTTACATTGTTACATATAACAATAACAAAATCAATAATTGAGATTTTGACCACTTAACAAAAAAATGAGATGTTGATTAATCTCACGTACATATGTACATGTATACATATGTACACTGTGTTCATTTTACTTTGTCCCACGTTTAAACGGCTGTACATACATACATACTTGTATATTGTAATTATTATAGCTTTACGCCGTCAAAAATATTACAAACAGTCAAATGTCAAATTTATTGACATAACCTATTTTTTTTTCTAATGTATATTGGTATTAAGAACCTGTATATTTTTAGCAAATAGAATAGAAAATTTTATGGCGGTCACGAAGGAATTCCACAAATGCCTTTTATTTTTCCTAATTAAGACATTTTGTTAATATTACTATAAGAATATTAACAATATAAGTGGCATTATGCGAAATCTTCACTTGTTTCACTTAATAGCAACATACTGATAATACTGACAATAACTGATGATGATAGTACCAAACAGGTACCAAACGAAAAGTTCACAGCTGAGCTGTCTACATAAACATTCCTAAAAACTGCTGAAGTAAAAATGTGATGGTTGTAATGTATTTGTAGTTGTAATGAATCTGATGCAGATTAATAAAAGTGAAAGGCACTCCGTGATCACGATAAAAACTTATATACCTAAAAAGTTCCTAAAAATATACAGGGTGTTCCATTAGAAAATAATAGGTTCATGTCAATTACCTTGAATTTGACAGCTTCTAAAATTTGTGATACTACGGCAGTGTTATAAGAAACTGTAGGATAAGCAATTTTTTTATGACTTTTCTAATTCAAAAACATAATTTCTATAGTCATTTATAAGTGGGACAATTGAGGAACAAGCGTTCAAAACGTATTAAATCCATTTTTAAGCGAAAATGAGTTAAGCACAGGATCTGCATCTAAAGTATGAGTTAAATCCAATGCCGCGCTCAGATTTGAGGAAATCGCATTATATCCAACGTAAAATCCAGTTCAAAATGTCACAGATTGAACAAAACGCATTAAATTCAACTTGAAATCTTTATTTGATCAAAATCCACAATACTATTATAGATAACTAGCTTAGGATAATAGTTTCCTTTAGGATTTCCAGTTATTTTGCGTCAGTGTTTGTTTTTTACATGGTTTATACAATATTTCTGAGAATAAATATTTCGTTTAAACAATTTGTTCTAAATTCTAAATTGACTCATGCTTATGTTAATATTTCCAGTTACTTTGCTTCAGATTTTAGTTTTTGATTTTTTTGCATTGTTTATAACATTGTTTCATGAAAATAAATATTTCATTTTTACAAAGCGTTGTAAATCCTAAGTTGACTCAAACAAACCGTTTTAAAGCCAAGCCAAGCAATTAAAACGCATTAAATCCAAAATATATTTGAAATTTTTGCCATACCTTTGGATCAAACTTAACGAATTTTGGGGTATACTGTCAACTTGCTAAAATGAAGCGAACGCCCCATTAACAATGCTCCTCTGTCCCAGGCGCTGCTCACTAGGGGTTTTTGGCGATTTTCTCCAAACCAGGTTATCAGGATTTAATACGTTTTGAACACTTGCTCCTCAATTAAAGTGAACACAATAAACAAGCGTGAATGAATTATTGTAATTAATTACATTTACGCAAATAATGTTTGTTTTATTTACAAGTCAATAAGTATATGCAAGTAAGATCCATAGTATTTTCTCTTCTTAAATTTGTATTTCCGTCTCAGGTGTATTAAAATAATAAAAGGTACACGTGTATTCCGTGACAAAGAGTAATAAAAGTGCCGTTTTGTGCAACCACAATATTTTGATCATTTTTGTAAGTATATCTACCTATGAACAATGTATGTTCAGCTTTTAAAACTACTTATCATAGGTAATGTAAATATAAATTTTCCATATAATTACAAAATATATGTCAAATATGTACACTAATTCCTTAAAAACATAATAGTCATACAATGTAGTCATACAATACAAAATACACCCTTCATAGAGCATCAAGTAGCTTAAATCTTCAATAATGTATGAATCGAAAACACCTACCGATATTTGTTTCGGTAAAATATTAACAGAATATTTTACGTGATAGTTTCAATAACCGAAATGCAAAAGAACGTGTAGGGCTAACTAGCGAAAAAATGTACAGCTACCTACTTTATTGCGTGATTGTAGAGTTTATCTAGATTTTTATGTGTTTTATTTCATATATCAATAATTATGTTAATTTATTCAGGGCGCTATTTTTGGAAACTCCTACTTATTAAAGAAAACTTCGTTTTTTATTTCATCATTCAGATAGGTATAACATAATTACTCTGTACTTATATACCTATTGTTTAAAGTATTCATCATAGCTTCACTATCATAATATAAATGTTATATAGATATTAATTATATAATACAAATAAGATTTAAAATATTTACTTTACATAATGTAATGATTAAAAATCACTTAAGTTAAAAAAATACTTATGTTACTTACTTTCAACTGTTTGTTAGAACAAGAACATGGAGAACTCTAACTTTCGTTAAGAATAGAATTACGATTTACAATGCTATTGTCAACGGAATAAATATAGATACAGGGCGTCCCATAATTACTGGTATACAGCTACACTACAAATTTTTGGTGTAAAACCATTCCGATTTAACTTGATAAAAGTCAGCAAGCAATAATCAAGACGCAGGGTTTAAAGTTATAATTTTATTTTAGATTATAGTGAATAACATTTTCTTTTGTATATAAAATTTGATGAATGAAAGTTTTTTTGAACAAGAAATTGTAGTTTGCCCATCATTTTGATGTAGACTGTAGAGAAAAAAACTGCTCAGTGCAGTTCATTGAGGAAAGTATGAGGAAAGAGAAAGTAGGTTATGAGATGTACAATTTTCTTAACGGGTTTTTTGAAATTTTTTAAACTTATTTTTGAAACACTTTAAACGCAAATATCTCGAAAATAATTACTTGGAGCGACATTTATAAGATAAGCGTTTTTTGCAAACAAATTGTAAAATTACTATACCGGGGTATAGTACTCAATAACAATGTCCGTATAAATTGTCCATATTATTACAAAATGTATGTAAAATAGGTATACCTACTAATTCCTTAATGCCGCAATGAGCTCAATATCAAAATTATTAACAAATTAAAATTTTTCGCCCCAAAAACTTCTATAAAAATGTTGTTTTTAAAAGAGTTTTTAATTAAAATTTAAAATAAAATTATAACTTTGACATCCAGTATCCTGATTACTATTAACTTTGGACAAATGATTAAATAGCAATATTTGTACCCAAAAAATATGCAGTTTCGCTTTGTACCATTAACTATGGGATACCCTGTGTATATATGTATATTCATTTTCCAATGCTCAGTTGTAATACCTCTTTTGAATCTATGAGTTCATATTTGTAATTGTTAATTTTCCAAAGTAGGTATTTTTTTGTAGGTACCTATTCACCGAATCAACTGTACTTACATACATATTTACTTTTCATCTGCATCTTATTTACGTGTATGTGTGACAATTAATCACTTAAGTAGCTTTAGAATATACTATACATAATAGTTTATAAACGTAATTAAGATTAAGTTTATAAAACGTACGTTTATTTACGTTAGTTAACTCGGGAACTCATATATTTCAGAAATCAGATTTTCGTTCCAGAATTTCTTATTACTTCATACTGTTGAATATTTTGATCCCGTTGGCATTTTTACCTGAAAGTCAGTGACCGCCGAAAAAAACTACAATTTTACGATCTCATTGTATGCAGCAGGAGTCGGTCTTTTACGATAACAGCTCTAACGGCCTTGCTGTTTTACGATTTGTTATGCACACTCATTGAAACCGAAGTAAAAATGTGTCCTAGGTCATTCGGTTTGCCTCGCCGAAGGAAGGTAGGTAATTCTTTAGCAAAAAAAAGGTGTATAAAAATCGCCCATTTCAGAGTCGAGCTGAGCCCTTGTGGCTGGGATACTCGCCCTAGATAAGAGGTTTATGGAATTTAAACAATTTAATTTTCACGTAAATCTCCTTTTAGTAGAATTTCGCCGAGATCGATAAAACATTAATCCTGTGATAATTAATACTATCCTTGTCTGCGTTCGGACTAACCGCTTACCGAATTGCATCATAGCCTACCTATTCTGAAATTATTAAATGTAATTTTGGTTCTACCAATTTTTAAATGATATTAATGATATATATTATAACCATATTCAAACAACTTTCACGTAATGTTACTATACAAATAAAAACCTACATAAATATATTAATTTACATTGTAGTAGGAATAAAAAATATGAAGTATAAATATCACGGATTAATAAACCGGCAAAGTATTACGTAATAAACAAAATTTGTAAGTAGAAAATGACAAAATAAAAAACGAAAAAAAAAATAACCGCCTGAAAATAACGTTAGTTTTGTAGTAAATTGAGTCTTCCATTTTTCATTATCTTTTGTATACAAGAATTCACTATACTTCTACACTCACTATTACTTCTACTATGTTCACTTGCTAATAGATACTGAAATGAGACATCCGTTTTTCTGCAGTAAAAACAACGGCAGTCAAGGTAATTTAACAGCGTCAGCAGTGGAGGTTACAATCGATGCGGTATACTATAATAATAATCCGGATATATAGTAGTAGTATAATATACTACTATAATAATGATAGTCCAGAGCGTAAAAATAGATCAGGTTTGCTCGAGGGGAACAGTTTAGTAATATTTATTAGGTGTTTTGGTGTACCTTTTTCAGCTGATGTAATTAAATTATGCATTATGTGTATGTTTTTTTGAGTTAGTTGATATGCTTGTGGTATACTATAATGGTAAGGCACTTGTAATTAAAATTTATGTTCAAGTAATAAATTCATATACAATAATTAGTACTCCTATTGTTTGTCCAAAAATGTGATGATAATTGAACCCAGATTTTCGAATTATGTTTAAATATTTCAGTAGGTAATATATCTACATTTTTCTAGTAATCGTGGATCTATAATACATAACAAAATATGTATATTAATTTTTAGAGTAGAAAGATGTATATTATGTATTTAGCTACGTGCAATGTTTGATGCACAATTGTATGTGACGTAACATTTTGTAGCATAAAAAATATGGAATACCTAAAACAGTAGCATTTCTTGATTTTTAGACTAATAATGCAGTCCAGATATATTCAGCTTTATCAAACGGGAGAGTAACAGTTGGTATTTGAACTATTCGTTCATTTATCACCTTACATGTTTACTTGTCCACCTTCATGTGTACCTAGGTATATTAAAATATTGAAACTTATATTTTTTGTTTCATTAATAGATTAAAATGTTTCACTTACCTATAGATATTTGGTTTATATTGACTTAATGATGATTACGGAAATATGGTTATGGAATTATTTTTTCCCAAATGTTTAAAAGATTTTTTTCCAAAAGTATACATTATTGGACAAATTTTTTTATGTTTTGAAAAAGTCAAATAGAAAGTTTCTCTTTGATTAAAATAACAATTATTTTATTAAATGGTTTATATTTTTAAAATTTCCATAATTTTATTTCCACAGTGATATTATCTAAACAAGTTCAGAAATGTTTAATTATTTATTTATGTTCTGTTCATTAAAAAACAGCATCCAGATAATTGGGAGCTGGCACGAACGCCTATTATTTGTACCGCTATATACATATGTACATATGTACATAACTAGTACATCAAAGTCCATATGCAGATTAAAAAGTTTGTAAAGGAACCATAACCCTTCAGTAAGACCCTGTAGATACTGCGTTAGAAACGGTGTGATAACAAAAGTATGGTGGAAAAAATAGTACACATGTAACGGAAAATTAGAACACCATAGTAAGTGGTTACCAGAAAATGGATATAAAAAAGTAATTTTTTATATCGAAAAGTTTTTTCATATCTTGTGTTCATAATGCTGTTCTTATTCTGTATTACATACATTACCGAGATACATATGTAGGTGTTGGAAATTAGATATACCTAATATTGGTAGAAAATGTCGTTCTCACTTAAAGCCGGCTAAACAGTGCGGCGGCCCACAAAATTTTCACACATCTCAACGTAAATAACAGGGTAAGTTTAACACATCTCTTTCTAAATTGCAACAGTTTATTGTTTTCATGAATTTTGTTTTTGCACATACAAGTAGTAAGTAGTATGACGCGTCCGATTATGGCCCGCCGCCCGAATCTGCCGATATACATAGCAGTAGTAATGGCTTATGGTTCCTTTACAAGTTCTTTCTGAACATATATGTGTGTCACCAATATAAAAACTCGTTGTTAGATGTAATTTACTCAACATACATTATTTAATAGAAAATAATGATTTAATTACTACTATTGGTTAACTGATATTTAAAGTTAAATGAATGTGAACAAAGTAGTAGTTGCACACTTTGGAGGACATTTGCTTGGCCTTAGGCAATTCGTATTTTCATTTGTTATTTAATACAGTTGTCGGCTTCGCTGTAATGAAACCATTTCCACCTTCGTATAAATGCAGAGTTTTAATAACTATGCTATTAGTACTTATCGCCAATTATTGGTTTTAATCAATTAATGAAGTTAGTAGATCAAGTATAAAACTATTCCTATTTCCTGTCCCAAAAATTAAATGAAGCATCCATAATTTTGTCAGTTGTATATGTATATGCCTTAGTGAAAATTTTTATTTTAATAAAACAGCAGTTTGTTTCTCTATCAGTATATACATCAGACACGAACTTTCAGCCACATGTATCGTTAGTTAATTACTATTCGCACATTGCTGTATTGCGGCAATTAAGTTAAACTCGGCAATTCGAATATTAATTATTATAGACGAATATCTAATATTTTTAACGCACTTTTCAGATTCATGGTAGCATTAAAAGAGGATCAATTCATTTTAAATATTAAATAGTGCTCGTGGAATGAATGAGTACTGAAAAATAGTTTTAGCATACTATAATTAATTGTGCTATTTTTTAAATTCTTGAAACTCTTGAAAAGAGAAAATGCAATAAAAAGTGTTTACAAAAGGTTAAGTAGGTATTTTTTTTTTTAATTATATGTTCAAAATGTTTTAACAAGTTTAAGTTTTCAAATTATTTATTTTTAATTATATCAGGAAGCTACCTACCATTTCAAATTTCATTAAGTTATCTCTACTTCTGAAAAACATATTCTGATAAATACCTTTTCCTTACATAACCTTTAAAGAGCAACATGTTTAACTTTCAGAACCTATGTTTATTGAAAAAAATATCTTATTTTCTGAAAGTAGAATATCTATTAAAATATAGTAGGCTAATTTCGGGACACACTGTACATATCACACTTGATGTTTTGCTCAAGTCATCGGTAAAACATAGAAACTTAAATATACAGACATAGTATTACACTGAATTGTAAAATTTTTTGCTTGTACTTATTTACTAAGCGATAAGAAGTACATATCATAATATTTGGATTTTGAACAATAAATATCCATAAGTGATTATCATTAAATTGGTAATTCAAATTTCAGTCTCAGACACCATATATTACTTTTCGTTTACAAATAGGGATTTCCATTTAAAAGTGTCCAATTTGGCCTACTCTGTACTTATTAAATTTACAATCTCTCGTAGATAATCAGTTAGAAAGTATCAGTTGTTAGTTTTCTCTCGAAGCTCCTGCTATATAAAAATTATAACTCGCATATTACATGTTTCATTCAGAATTACTTGTGGACACGGTGGATGCGGAAAGTTTCCCACCGTCATTGTCTCCGTTGTTTTTTACTTTTTTATATACGACAATTTGTCAAGATTATTTGTTTTAAATGGAACACCATGTATTTTTTTTATTTATCGAATTATTATTTATTTCTGATTGCAAGAATGCGATCTAACAAAGATAGGTACCAGTGGCGGCTGGTGGAATTTGACATGCTTGTATTTCCGTAGGGAAGCATGGGACCCACACCATAGTTTAGGGGGTGGTTACTAGACCTAAGTAGAAGGCTATAATGGCAAAAAATCGTCGGGGGAAATTTGCAAAATTTTTTTCCGAAAAATGACTGTCCCCTGAATATCTTGGAAACGGCTTGCAAAATATTTGCGAAATATTTTTTTCATAAACAGTAAACACAAAGAAAACAAGTCTTTTTATACTCATGATTTTTGAAAAAATTCTCATTGTGCTTCAATATCCAACTATTGTAAAATCTCAAAGACGAAATGTTGGGATAAAATAAAAATTCAAATTACCACAACTTTTACAGATCTCAAAATTTCGATAAAATCACAAGTATATAAAGACTTTGTATTTACTCGGTAATTATGAAAAAAAATATTTCGCAAATATTTTGCAAGCCATTTTCAATATTTTCAGGGGAGGCAGCAATTTTTGGAAAAAAAATTCAAAGTTTTTCTCGAAGATTTTTTTGCCATTATAGCCGTCTACTTAAGTCTAGTAATCACCCCCTAATTTATGGTGTGGGTCCCATGCCTCCTTACGAAAATACGAGCATGTCAAATTCCACCGGCCGCCACTGGATAGGTACGTCTACGTATGTTGTTCTTTCTTTCACAGGTTTTTCAAATAATATGCATGTAATTAATTAATATATACATACAATAATACATACACTCTCGGCGATATGTCATACTTGAGTGTTGATAGTTACAGTTGTCAAAAATAAATACAAAGATTGCTGTCTTGAGTTCATCTGTTGCTTAAAGGTAGGTAGGTACATATGTATATCAGTGAAACAAATCTTTTAATGGTTATTAACGTGTTTATCATATTTTTGTAATGTTTAGGATAATTCAAACTTGAATACTATTCACCACTTAACACCGAAACTTTTGTACTCAACGCGCGTTTAGCCGACCATGTTGGTATCAATTGATAACAGTTTTAATCATCTCCTGATGTTGCCAACAGGAGTAGGAGATTATTAAAAGAGTTTTAATCATATCCTGATGATCCAACCTGGTTGGCGAAAAGCATATTATTGAGTACAAAAACGCATATTGTTTCGGTGTTATATGGTGACAGTGAAAAGTGTTCCAATTCTCCTGTACTAATGTTTATGATAATTATGAGTACATAAAGAATTGTTCCTATATGTTTATCAGATTTGTGATATATTAAATTTATTTCATCAAAACGAATAATAAAGGAAAATAAAAGATTGTGGAAAAGTGACAATTGTGCACCTAAAAGTGACAATTTATTTAAATTATTTATTTCATAGGTTCACCTTAAAGAATCATTTGAGATATTTACATAGTACAATATAATTTCAATACTATTAAACAAATTGTACGACATATTTCATATCGCAAAAAATACAGTGTTGCGGTTAGGAAAATATTAGTTAAACAGTTACTATATTTCAGTTAAAATTTTAGTTTTTCTGATATTCTGAAAGAGAAATAATAAGTTATCATTATAAAAGAGTTCATAACTCTAAAGTTAACGAAGATAATGGAGGTGGGAGTTTTTACGAATCCATCTTGTATATACATATATTTATGTAATTCGAAGGATCACTCGTCATCTCTCTCGTAGCAAACTTGGTAGTAGTTTTGGTTGCAATAACTTACGAGTTGGGTTAACGGCAAGGCAAGGATTCGGACAATGCCTACACAGCCACTGTAAAGACGGCTAATTTCACTTTTAGCCATGCAGAATGAGATGAAAACAATAGGTGTGCAGACATTTTGAGAATGGGTCGCGTAAACCGATGCTATCGCGGATCTCAGATTGAACCTAGTAGAATAGCTGGTCATAATCCGCGTCGTTGGTGGTCGAGCATATGCTTATTATATTAATAACACTTTGCCTTATTAAAAATGCATTAGGTCGCTTATTTATTGATTTAAAACGCTAGGTGGATTGTTATTACATACAGTGGTATACTACACGAACTTATCATAAGACCTATATCACAAGGCATATTAACTTTTTTTCCAAATTAATTGAATTTGTAACATCCTATAACGAATTGCTATTATAACATAAATTACGCCTCTATCCCATCTCAAGTGCAACACACATTTATATGGCCTGTTTTTTTGTTCTGTTATAATTCACTTGAATTAATTAATTGCAATACTATGAAGTAGTAGTGCATAACTATATCTAATTCAAGCTATCAATTATTACAATTGTTGTAATAACACAAAACGTGTTCAAAAATCATTTACAAACAAACGTATGTATGATATCGTGGGGGAGACCGTTGAATCTTCGATAGTTCGATATAACCTTGGATCGCTAATTCCTCCCTCAGTATATGTTGCTATGTTGGGGCAAACAGTTGAACTAATCGTAAAGTTGAATTGTTCGCTAATCACTAGACCACAATTGTGATTGTTTTTTTTAACATATTTTTTTTAAGAATCTTATTTATTTACAAATGTTACAAATTATTATTGTTGTAATGTAAGAATTTTCTATATACCATTCAGGATAATGTGGTGATTAAAATGCTTACTGTACTATAACTACAACTATATAAGTTTAAACCAAACCTCTAAGGATTATCTCATAAATACATACATCTTCCAATTGTAATCTGCCAACTCTTGTACCATCACCACCGATCCGAGGTGTTAACATCAGATCACACGATGTTAATTGTCGTGATCTTTTTAAGTTCATAATATGATCGTCACGGAGCAACACATTTAAAAAAAGCGAGCCTGATGATTCAAGTTTTAGTAAAAGCGAGTGAAACTGAATGTGCTGAAAGTTTTTGGTTGATTATACGGCTTATAACATAAAATAGAAAAAGTATTTAAAGAGTAGCTCGTACATTTTTTTAGGTTGCTAAAAGTTAATTGTAGTTATATTCAAAGATAAGAATTTTCACAATAATCTTTGATTTCGTTTCTACTATACCTTTTTCATCATAATATTTTTGTTATTTGAAATTTTCCAAGCTTGTTTAACAATGTAACTAGGTGCATTTATAAATATTTTTGGATAACTATGAGTATACACTGATTTACTATCCGCTTGCGCTTTGTATGGACACGAGTTTCTGTATGAGCCGAGCTATAAGAGTACGTAATCCAAGGCACATGACCATCTTTATCACTTTACATGTCCATGACCACTATATTTTTTGAAATCAACCTTTCTTATTTTATTTTTTCTGGGCTGACCACAAATTACATATTTACTGCATGTTTAAAGAAGGTGAAAAATAAAAACGATTTACTGAAAAAAATCAAGTTAGTTAAAACTAATAAGAAATTTAAGATAGATGAATTTATTTCTAGCATTAATATAGAATTTACCGGTTCTTGTATTAGAAGTACATTTTCACCGCCTATTAAATGACTTTAAAGTTGGGAAGTTTCTACAAGATTCCATATTTTTACCAAAATAGGGAAATTTCTAATATCACTTTTGTTAAAAAAATTTCTAAAAGGTTAAAGGGTTAAAAGGGCAATTTAACTACCAATAATTACCACCCAGTATAAGAATTTAGCCAAGACTTTGTGAAATGATACATCTAAAACATCAAAATACGCTAGAAAAAAATGATCAAACTCGTCAAAGCCTACCTTAGAGGTATTACTAAAAGAACATTTTTTTTAGATTAATTTTAAATTTGGATATAATTTAGCCCTATAATTAAAAAACTGAAAACTCTGTAATTGGATTTTTTTCTCGTAGATCAAATTTATTTGTCACCTTTATATTAGTTAACGTTGGTGTAGCTTACGGACATCATGTACATACAGTAAGCAACGAAAGTTATCGTACACCCACTTTTTGAAGTTTGCTTAAATTCTGATAATTTTTGTATTACAGCATTGATTTTTTTTGCTTCTGACAGGATTATAGCTTGTGATATTCTGCGTCTAATAAGCCGAAGTTGAAGGCGGTATGTCGATTGTGTGAAAAGATATCGCTAAAAAAGTAAAATTTCAATGTTTTCAATGAAACGTGAATAACTTCGAAAATAGTAAATCCCTTTCGAAGTTATTGGACTCGTATTAAAGGGAAATCTTCAGTGTATCTATTTGACTAACTGAGTCATTTTGAAAACAAATTTCTTAGACATGAACCAAATCTAAAGTTGAACCAAAAATATCACGAAAATTCAAAATTCTACCATCCTTAGTATCGTATCAAGAAAAAATGAGAACAACACGATGGCTATCCATCGTGTAGTCACGAAAATAAAAGTAGTTACGTTAGTACGTAGTAGGTACACTAAAATTTCATAAAACGTTCATTTTTATCTTGTAAAATCGTCGCTACGAATTAGCGAATATCAAATGGCCGTTAACATTGTTTTAAATTTGACATAGGTATCTCCTCAAGTATTAGTCTGACTGACATATCCTAACACTCGAATGCTTTGTTTTATAATTTTTTTGAAATGGAAAATTTAAAATATAAATACACATGCAAATAAATCCAGTAAATAAATGTATAGATACATAGATAGTATTTAAACTTGATCTGGATTTTATACATACACCATTATAACCTTGGAGCAACAACTACTCGCATGATAGCGGAAATATTAAGCAAGAAAAATGAGAACAACACGATGGCTATCCATCGTGTAATCACGAAAATAAAAGTAGGTACGTTAGTACGTAGCAGGTACACTAAAATTTCATAAAACGATTATTTTTATCTTGTAAAATCGTCGCTACGAATTAGCGAATATCAAATGGCCGTTAAAAGCAAAAATAGAGGTGTATTTGGGAACCGGTGCTGTTCAGCTGAAAGCGCATTAGAATCAGAGAGGGGTGAACGAGGAAGAAGCTCCATTACAGTGCGCCTCGACAGGCCATGTATCAATTTACTCATGGCCTGCTCTAGGATGCATCCGTTGTTCTGGGTTCGTCTGTGGCTTCGCAGCATTAATTTAAGACTGGACCTCCGAAACGTACATAATTGTTATTTGAGAATTGTTACTCGATGAGTTTTTAAAATAATTTACAACGTTGTTACCGTATAAAAGGTTATAAACATGGTATGAACATTACCGTACAAATATACATAAGTGACCATGGACCAAGGTACACACAGTAATAATACGAGTACGTACGTACGAGTAATAATATGTACATATGTATGTATTAATATATTATTAATTTACTTACGTAACAGATACCTACATCATTAAGATACAATAGATTATGTTGTTCGTGAATTAGTAACTAAGTAGTTGTGGTCATACAATATAAAATATACGTCACTGTAAGAATATAGTATAATACATTGTTTCGTAAAATAGGCTGGTGGTGGAGAAATTCGATAAAATCATCATGCATTTTTTTTTTCAGAAAAATTGCTCGGACGTATATGAATTGTTATTTTTTGATACAGGTTTAAAAATTTTTCGGCCACTTTTCATATTTTCGATAGTTTCCTTGCTGTGCGCGAAAGTGGCTGGGAAAAAATGGTAATTCGTGCATCATCAATAATAAAGCAAAATATTGTTTTACCTTTTTAGATTACCAGATATTTAATTTTTTTTGACATTACTATTTCAGTTAAGTCTCATATTTTGTATAAGGAATTTTCATAATATTCATAACAATATGTTAAATCTACTCACATACATATTTGCTTATAGTTATCAAAGAAAAGAAAAGTGATTAGCTCACTTTTTGTTCGTTATTGTAATTTTGTAATTGCAATTTCACTCAGCACTATTTCAACTGTATTTTTCACTATTTAAGCTATTGTTGTTTGCTATTACTTGTCTGTTAAACTAATATTCCAAGTCTTAAAAGTGTCTAGTTCCTTTTGTTGGCTTCTTATTGCAGAAAAATATAAAATGAAGTTTATTTCATTTTACTAAACGTACAGGGTTAGTTTTTTATAATTTGAAGTTATTGCGAGTTTATTATTGGAATGAGAAAATAGTTCTTCAGACAAAAGTTAGAGTTTTGCATAAATTTTGATAACACGATATGGAAAAAAAACAATTGAACGCCAGAAATCATAAAACTGAATCAAGGTAGTGTTTGTTTAAATAGAAAACCCTATATGTTACTGCATATTCTAATTCCTTGATGACCTTTTCCTTTTCAAAAATATATAACATGTCTATGTGAGCTTTAGCAGGTCGCGACATATTTCTTTTAAAAATAAATGACTAACTTCTGAAGCAAACATAGACATGTTATATATTTCTAAGAAGGTAAAAATTCAAGGTATCAGAATATGCAATAACATATAGGGTGTTCCATTAAAAAAATCCTTTTCACCCTTTTTTCATATCACATTATAAAAATATATGCAAACATTTTTGTCTGAAGAACTTTTTTTCTAATTTAAATAATAAAGTTGTAATAACTTGTCAAACTGTGGAAAGTTTGAGGTTTTTAATTTACTTTTAAATGAAATATATCACGACCTGCCAAAGCCAACATAGACATGTTACATATTGTAGGGTGTTCTATTTAAAAAAAAAACACACACACACACAAATTTGGTTTAATTTTATGCTTTCTGATGTTCAACTGTTTTTTCTTATATCGTGTTATAAAAATGTATGCAAAATTCTATAACTTTGTTTGAAGAACTAGTTATAGAATTTTTTACAAAAAAAGTTTTACAAAAAATGTACAAATTTTAACATACTCTATTGTTTTCATTGTAAAAAATGAGGTACGCCATCTAGAATATCTTAAAATTAGTAGCAATTCTGCATATTGTAAATACAAACCTCTTCAAAACAATGTTCCTGATGTTCTAACATATTATGTTAGAACATTCTTATACTGGGTAGTTCTTATATTGTTTTGAAGAGGTTTGTATTTACAGTCTTATACAACGCTGAAAATAATTATACCTTAGTTTTGCAATTCTTTCTTGTCAAAAATCACACGAATAATGATACTTTCCGAATAAGTCTATATACATACGTATATTTGAGGTAATTACTGTAACTTTAAGATAAGCAGTAGGTAGTTTATATGTTTTATTGGTTCGTGTCGATAATGAAATCTAGTTAGGTTGGATTTCCTTATCTAAGGTGTTCGTTATTGAGTTGCATTCTTACTTTTTACACAGTGGTACATTGTTTCGCAACTAAATCGGTGGTAAATCACGTTTCCAAGCGGAGTACGTGTTATCAATGAAACAAAAATTCACGTAACGAAGTTTCAATTTTAAACAAAATAATTTGAATGTAAACAATGATCCCTGGTGAAATTATCAATTTGTTATTTACTATAACAAAAACGTATAGTTTTGAGAATGTATTAAAACCATATCTGTAGCTGAGAAGTAAACAATTGTAACTCCAACTTTTGCCAGTATGGAGTTAAGATCATCATTAAACTACACTCGTTTTTGCTATTGTGGCAAAAGAGTCACAATTTGTTGATTGCCAATATTTTTAAGTTAGAAATGTAGTATATCCATGTATCTCAAATTTTAAAATCCACTAGCGTTTCCACTTGTTTTGCTCATTTGATATTTTTTATTTTACTTTTTTCCATTAGGGCGTCTTCAAGTTATGTTTTGATTATTTTTCCATTATTTATTGAAACTGTACATCGCGATTCAATGATCATTGCGGGTGGCAATTCGTTGCCACTGCGTCGCAACGATGGCGATCCTTTTCCACTATTTTGCAAGATCCTGGAACCTTCGGCGTAGAAACAAAAAACTAGACGTTTTCCACGAAACACCGAACTACTATACTTGTCTCGACGCGCGTTTCGCCAACTAAGTTGGCATCTTCAGGAGAAGATTAAAACTTTACAAGATGTTGCAGAATATTAGCCCGTTTGATTAATGTTTATTGTATTATTGTTATGAACTGCTGTTAATACCTATTACATTTTGCTTTTAACACATAAATTTTCTTCTACATATGTGTGCACTAAATTACTGAGGTTTTTTAGATCCTAATGTAATTTAATAGCTAAAACCACCCAAAATGCTTACTTTTTGATAGTTTTTTTTTTATATTTAGTAATAGTTAGGAGGATTATTCTTTAATTATTTTCATTGACACCATTCAATCGATACTGGTCAATGTAAAATCTAAAACTGATCATATTTGCCAAAATAAATCCCGCAAAATTAATATACGGCACTTTTCAAGTTGTCGCTATTTATATTTTTTTAGGTTTTTAAATGCAAACTATAATTTATATGAAACGATTTTTACGAGGTGTTAGATAGTTACCATTTCAAAATAGTTTGAATTTGAAATTTCTTCTGGATGGTCACAACGTATTATCTGTGAGAGAATGAATAAATACCAATTTCGAAAAATGTGCATCCCCCAATATACTTGTAATGAACTTGTCACTCAGATCGCCAGATTTAACCCCAATGATTTTTTTGAGTGCTCTCAGTGTTGTACAGTCTGGAGAACTCAGTACAGTTTGGAGTACTGAATGGAAAATTGAAACTGTTTTATTTATTTATTTCCTGTTTTCGCGGAAACCAGATTAATTTTCTTGTGTTTGATTTATTTTTCATTTATTTGTCTTTTTATTATTTTAATTCTACAAACGAAAACAATGTTTCAATTTGTTTTCAATATAATGAACAGACTATTTGATAATTAGAGTAAAGTCATTGACAAATCAAAAGATTTTTGTTAGTAAAACGTGTCACTCTGTCCAATAGAACAATCTGCGACATTAAAAAAAGGAATGAATGCAATGCACGCAATAAATAAATGGTTTAGATGAGTTTTAATTTAAATGAATCATATAGGGTGGCCCATTTCTGTGCGGGTTTGAATCTCGCATGTGAAAATTGGCACTTTTTATTTAGTCGTAGAGGGAACATATACACAAATAAATCTCATTAGATACCTATGTATATTAAATAAATGGGTACATAAATGTACAGTAATGTAATACACATATAGGTAATGGTAAATGTACAGCTGTTTTCATTATTAATCATGTTTTTGCAATGTGTAACAGTAATTTGAATGTATCAATTACATTTTTTATCACAAAAAGTCACACATTTGTGCATTACTTTTTACAACACAAAAATTTCATCGACCAGACAATTTACGTTTGATTAAAAGTTACCAGGTTATACGCTACTATAACTCAATAACAACATATAAAATTGCAATTTAACTCTATTAATATGTACGATTAGAGCAAGTAAAGCAGCAACGCACCCTGCATATTAATGATACCCATTGTAGTATCGTTTATTCCAGAAACGTTGCTCCAACCATATTTGTACACATGTGATATTTTAGATCCGATTGAATCAATATTTAGCTGATTAATTATAAGTGTTAGTTGTTGATAATACTAAGAAAAACATTTTGTAAATTCCAGCCGATAAAAAACGTATAAGAGAAGGTTTATTCCAGCATTAAGCAAAATAAGTTATCATTTTACCGCTGACAGGTAGGTAATATAAATCATAGTAGATTTAAAGGAAATGTCTTCTACTAAGATGTATTGCATTTTCTCTTCGGTCTCTTTTAACTGCTGTTCGTTACAACATTTAATATAGTTCACGGGCCAGCCTAACAAGAATTAAAATTGAACTCGGTAACATGTTTCATAAAGTCAAAAGTACACTGAATTTATCAACCAAATTTAACAAGTACGTGCCTAACTTGTATTCAGGGACGTTGCTAATAGTCGTTATAAGTGAAGCATGGCGCCATTTCATTTATATAAACACCGTGCGCTTCGCTGGATATCGGCTATCTCGTCTGCTGATTTTTCCTGGGGAAATTATAAAAACCGCGATATGCCGGAGTGTATATTATCTAGAGAAATGATATTTAAGATGTATGTACCGATCGTCATTAACAACTTCACTGTTTAGCCAGCAATGCCATTTAACAAATTCTTATCTACTATTTACTATTTAATTAAATATAGTGTCATATTTTGGAAAATGGAGATACAATATTGGTAACGAAATGGGCGCAAGCCAAATCAGGAATCGACATCGACAGACAATTATATTTTTCTGGCAGTGGTACTAAGTTAACCCTCATAAGGTCAAGTATGACCTTTTAGACCAAGCGGGACCAGTGCAAGTGCACCCCAACTGTTATATTCGAAACTTAAACCAATTTTAAACTAAAATGGCTTTAATTATTAATTTGTAAGTGTAATCTATAATCTTAGCTCCCTATTTATATAATACTAGAGTAAGTTTTAATTTAATTTCATATTTCTTCAGAGCATTTGTTAAAAAATAATAATCTAAGAAAGCTAATATTTTGTGAGATTATGTCCAAGGGAATAAGCACTACTAAAATCAGTTTGGCTCAATATTTACTGTACAAAAAGTATTACAAAATTTGAGCTGTTGAGGTGCAGATACACCCTGCACGGCCCTATGCAGGTTAATACTCCTAATATATAAATTATATTACTATTTTAATATAGTCATCATCAGAGTATCAGAGATAAATCAGTAATCAGAGGTCTTTAACTCTGAAACGTATGTATAAGTACTTTAAAACTGAACAAATCAAGCGTTATTATACAAGGATATGCACAAAAAAAGTTGGCAATGAAATTTATTTGTCTCGAATGGGGGCAATGATTCAATGATACTAAACTCGACTTTTCACTCCCACCCCTGGGGTGAGGTGAGGGGCAACATTGAAATTTCAAATGGAAACTCCCATTTTTTATCACATATTCGAATTCCACGCCACAAAATACGTAGGTTTTGTCCGAAACATTTTTTGATTGGTGATAGATGGTTCTGTAATCGCAAGAAATAGTTTTTTGTTCTAAATTTTCGGGAAAAACACATCGAATCGATAAGACAAAAAGCACGTGTTTACTGTTTTCAAACAAGCTATCAAATGATAAAATGGGGGTTCCTATTTGAAATTTTAAAGTTACCTCCTGCCCCACTCGAGGGGTTAGGAATGGGGGGTTGAGTTTGTTATCTTTGGATGTCTCCTTGGAGACGAACAAATTTCGTTACCCACTTTTTTGATCTGATATGTAGTTTTCGAGATATTACGATTTATCAGGTTAAACGGAACACCCTGTAATTACTGGTCTTTGATTATAAGCTATGCAGGGTCCGAAAAAATTTTCCGCCGTATGATATTTTCTTTTACCATCTTAAGCAAAACAAGTCAAATACGCTGTTCAAACTGACATCTTATCCGTCAATATGTACATAATTAAGTTTTTTTTGTGTATTGTGAAACGTATTTTTATACTACTAAAATTAAATATTGATGTATCGTTAGAAGAAAAAAATCTAACGAGCATAATGAGGCTAATTTTTTTCGGGAATCTGAAGTAAAAGCATGAAGAATGGAAAAAAACAAATTCGCATCGCAGAATTTTAGATCTTTTGAGTAGATCCCCGACGTTTGTTTTTCTGAACACTGCAGATTGCAAGTAACGGAACTATTATTCTTGTACTTTTTTTTGCTTATTCCGCTTTTGAATGAAAAGACGACGTGTCCAGATAAAGTAGATTTGAGAAAAAATGTTAATAATTGTTTTGTGGCAGGGTGTTTACATTAAACATTTGAAAATTATATATCAAGTCTCCTATAAAAATAAATACTAGACAACGCTATTGACATAAAAGCAAAAAAAAAATGAATAGGTATGCTTGGTTTTGCGTGAACGTAGACCTATCTAGTTTTGTTTGAACTTTAACAAAGAATAAAGTCATAAGTTGGTTTATAAGAGTTGTAGCTTGTGTATATTTTATAAAAAAAAAATCTTTCAGAGGAGAAAAACTAAAAAAACGATGTAATTTAACATTAGGGTTATGTTATGTAAAGTAAATCTTAACACCACACACATTATGTAATATGAACATGTGTGTCTTCATAGAAGTGTGTTTTCCATACGGAAAAGGCAAAGGTCTTGTTTTGTTTGACACGGCAATTTCTGATGGGGACATGTCTAGTTTTGACTGAACTCTCCATTTTAGGAGGATATAGGATATTTATGATCTGTTCTGTTTTCAATGATTCTGAGTAGACCAGTCGTTAAAAACGGTTGAAAATATCCCAAATTCATATAATAGGTGATTTAAATAAATAAAAAAAATGTCCGGTTTTGAAGAATGCTCTTCATTCAGTTAAATATCTATGTTAAACACATTATATGTATATATAGTTACTCGAAAATGTAAAAATGTAGGCACCTAACTCAGTGATTTTGCACTTACTCGGTGTATCCTAAATGTATTCACATTGAAGGTTTAAATGTGCTTTGCCTAATTTCAACGTTTTCTTGCTCTTAAAATAATTATGTCGTGTCAAGAAATTAATAGAGTATGTGCGCACTATAAATAAAATTTTCTTAATTTTCCATCTTTACAAATTGAGTATAATATTACGTAGGATAATTATTAATGTGATTATCGATTATATACTCAAATTGACTAAAGTTTTCTTCACAGTGAGTGTTTATTACGGCCTCACGGTACATGAACACAAAACACTTATAACGCAATCTTTCTTCCCCCGAGGCTCTTTTGAGTAATAGCAATTTTCCTGTGGGACTTGCACCCATTAAATTTTTCAAAAAATGCACAAAACCACACAGGACATGATGAACACAAAATAAAAAACCGTGCTAACATTGTAACCAACACAAGTCGACTAACGGACTCTGAACCTGGCAATTCATGGTTTCTTCCCCTCTTGTATTATAGGTTTTTTGTCAGGGACGCCATTAAAAACTCGCTTTTGTAATATCAGGGTCTACCGGCAACATGAACCTATTATTATGAACAGGTCTTCGGAAATTCACCAATTTCGAGATGCACCCAAAGGCATTCGCAGTTATTTCAAGACTAACGAACTGTTATGCGTAGAAATTGCTACTACGAAATATAATTCGATGTTATCATGCCGAATTTTGTTCAGATATTTTCGCAGAGACCAAATATCAAGTTATCACTTTATTATTGGAAGTCAATAAACGACACAGTCGAATGGACCTGGGCATTTCAGTGCAGGTATCTGTGAACGAACTTCGAAAATTTATTGCGCCAGCAACAGCCACCGTTAGAAGAACAACATCCTTAATGTCTATATTATATTTTGAAGGCCAGAAAATAATAACTGGTTACCTTCCATTATTTCTTAATTTTCGGCCGTTACGTTACTGTATACTATTGAGAATTTTGTAATAACATATTATATCCTAATTGTTTTTACTTATAATTAAAAAAATATGTAGATATGTGGATATTTGTATATTATATAGAAATATATTTATAAATAAATAAACACCTAAAAGACTAAATAAAAAATAAGTTAATATTCATATTTGATATACTGGTAGACTATTAAATACTAAGATATCGAAAAATGAACACATTATTTGGAAATACAGGACATTACACAAAAAACACATATGGCGTATGCCTACTATTAAACTTTTTTCGCTCTATAATAAAAACAATTAAATAATATATGTCACTGATATACGTTGATTCGCTCAAAATCATTTTGTGCATGATCTATTAGAGTTTAAAATGAACAAGATTTCTGCATAATATATTTTATATAACAACGAATTATTCATCACTTTAAAAATGCTGTAGGTATTTATGTAATTAAGGAATAATTCAGCAGATAAGATTAACTGAACAATACACTTTACAGGACATGCATATACAGAAAAGAATATTGTTACATTATTGTTATAAGTATTATTATTATTGTAAGTAAACGTGTACACATAACTAGCATTTTGGAAACAATAATTATAACAGAAGGAGTTATTCAGATCTCATTTAATTAACAGGGATACTCAGTTATTATATCTTAATTTTAACGACTACACCAATTAAGATAACAATGCATTGAAATTATAAGGGTATTTAACATTAGACAATAGTAACCGACAATAACAAAAAAAACAACGTTATTTGGTTCACATTTAAGAAAACGATTATCATATGAACAACTTCATTGAAAATTAACAGTAGATAAAATTTTGATAAATATCAAGATATTGTTATTTGTGCTATTTTTCTTAATCTTAACAAATCTTAATGAACCTTTTCTAAGCCTATAGACTTAAAAAAATCTTAATTAAATCATTGTTTCTAAAGTTGCATAGCCAATTAAGAACTACAACACCCCTGCAATGTTTTTATCCATTATACAATTTAATAACTATGTATAACGATTTTGTTATTAAAATAGGTAGGACACAAATTACTATAATAATAATAATAATAATAAAATTTATTACTATAGAGAAACATGATAATATTACTAATAACTATTACATACGACACTATGTATATACAGGGTGTCGACTCTTCCGATGCAATCGCATTGGCAACTTCTAAACCGTAATAGATACGAAGTAATAGCTTTTTTAGTTTCTTTTTTCTTAAATTGCTGTTTTTTAAATGGTCTATCTAATAATAAGCTTTTTTAATGTTCGATGTTAACGATGCTCAACGAGCATTGGTTCAAACGATAGAATATGCTTAAACTGGCTACCCTTTTCTGCTTGACATAACTCTTACCTTCTTAAAACTTCTCTTGAACAAGAAGTCCTTATAACTTTCGGATTTATTTGGCTGCAAGCACCAAAGTGTTTGTAGAAAAACCAATCTTGAAGATTTGAAGAACAAAATAAGTCGTTTTCCCCAAACTTAAACTTGGGTAAAATGGGTATGATTTGGGCATATTTGTGTGTTTAGTATGTATTTAGTATTCTGGACTGTTTGGAGAATATGGTGTCCAATTTTTAGCTTGTAATTAATTGTTCACCTCGACCAAATACAATACATATTACCATTACCATATATTGACATAATAATTAATTTGAAATCTAACTTAGATCTCAAGGCACCGCTTATTTAATCCCACTTAAAGAGGGTATCTCACACAGTTTCCCACTTATTTAGCCTCAAAAAACATAGCTCTCATTTGCAGTAGTCATGAAATAATCATTTGCTTCCTTGTCCCCGCCTTTTACCGCTCTTCCCGAAGAAATGAAGGTACATAAAAACACAATAATAATAATAATAATATAGATGTTTTTAATGGGACAATCTCAGTTATAGAGTATAATTATTCCATTGAGCTGCCAAATTTGCGTCCCTGTTGAAGAGATCAAATTTATCCACATACAGAAGTTGTTTGATGAAAGAATGCTGGGGCCTCAAAAATGGTACTCAAAAAATTATTCAAGTACCAATTAACCATGTTTGACTGTAATACACATCAGAGATCTCTATAACTCGAATCGACGCGGCAAATAGATATGGTTATGATCAATGTTCGCCAACTGTCTGATTGGTTGTTATGAATTTGTTGGAGCGT
The DNA here is from genome assembly GCA_029963805.1 of Aromia moschata. Classification (NCBI taxonomy): domain Eukaryota; kingdom Metazoa; phylum Arthropoda; class Insecta; order Coleoptera; family Cerambycidae; genus Aromia; species Aromia moschata. Next base: position 1,420,929 of record JAPWTK010000030.1, read on the forward strand.
TTTACACTGTGATGAAATTTGTGACAGTTGACAGTAGTCAGAATAAAAATATTGCTCTGTATATAACAAGTAGGCAGTACATGATGTGATTTAGACCATACCTACTGACGTGATTTAGATAATACTTTTCGTATAGCATTTTATGTACCTATATATATATATATATCGGTGGATCGTTTGGCATTATGCCAGATGTGTGGTTGTGTGCAGAGAAGAGAGTTGTTTTGCACCATCTACTGGACAAGGTGTGAACAAATTCTATTACCACCAAAAAGGTTTCTTTAGTTGTGTGTTAAGATAGTACTATACTGTCATGCCCACTTAAATGTTATACGGATATTGTCACTTCACTCTTTGAGTAGATATCACTTCACTTTACTTTTTGAGTAGATATGTGACATTTTCAAATTCTGTGGTATACTTTCGTTTAGAAGGTAGGTGCAGATTTTAAAACGAGGTTAATGAAAACTTTAGATATTATAATTATATGGCGGCAAATATATAAATTAATTTTTTTAATATAAATTTTGTAATTCATATTTTGCTTTTATATCTACCTTGAGATAAAGATCGGTTAGAAGGATTTTAATTAAATTTTGAGAATATGTTTTGTTACTCAAATGAGCTTAATTATTCCTCTGTGCCTGAGAAAAAAATATGTTTATATTTGGATACACCTTTACTGAGGCAAAATGTAGATATAAATGTACATATAATTGGCTATATACATTATCATTTGCAAATTAAAAATGTATAATGTACTCCATTCTCGGAAATAAAACACCATAAAAATTTACATTCTTCCTCCACCGGGATTCGAACCCGCGCGGATATTAGCACTTGATATCGCCGCGGTCAAGTATATATGTACGTGGCACAAACACATTATGTGCTATGCACACTTACACACTGTGTCAAGTATACACATGACTTATACACTTTCACATAATATTGGTTGAAGGCACGGTTCACATATTCACGTCACCGCAATTAACGAAGTTTTCTTGGAAATCTACAGAACGTCGTGTGAACGTCAAATAAAAACTATAATTTATACTGATGTGTCTAAAACTGAAAAGGGCACAGGCTGTGCGTATTGTAATAACGATAATACATTTTTTGAAAAACTGTGAACTCTTAACAACAGTTCCATTTGCACAGCCGTATTATATGCGATAGAAAAGGTATTATTATACATATGTATGTATGTACATGCTAATAACATAAGGAATGCCACAATTGCATCCGACTCACAATCCGCTCTACTGTCCATTACTGATGCTAACAAAAACTTTAAAAACCATCTAATCTATTCAAAATATTTAAAAAAAAAATATTAAATAACATTGGATGCAAAATTATATTTTTTTGTGGATTAAAGCGCACACGGCAACGAAGCTGTCGATCAAATTGCAAAAAAGCCACTGTCATTCCAGTAAGCAACAATTTCATGCTCTAGATAGACATACCTGTATACAATATATACAGGCGTGAGGTTAGGACAAGCTGGCAAAAATATTGGGAAGATTACGTTAATTGTACAAAAAAATCATTTTGCGCGTATACATCCGAAACTCCCAGATCCCACACATACAGAGCCTCATCTCTGTAAAGCCCTTTCAACCATTTATTACTCGTGTAAAACTGAACCATGGGGTGTTTCCATATCACCTACATATATAAAGTCGGATTGAGTGAAACCTCGTTCATGCACTTATGATAATAATTCCATAGCTAACCTGAATCACACATTTTTTGCTTGCAATAATTGTCAATAATCTATATCTGAATTTATAGAAAAGTTAAAAGGCTGCGGAATCCAGCTCCGCACTAATATTACCATTCTGCATACTGGAAATTGTACTAAATCACATTAAAATAACTAAGATAAAAATATAAGAAAAAAGAAAAACACTGAGTTAATAATTAATTGACAATAATAATAACATAAAAAACGCCTGCAACAATTTGTGGCTGATGGATACATTCCAATGCCAAAAACGGAGAAGAAAAAGTATACACATGTACGAATAAACATAGCCGCGGTCAAATTTTATTGCTGGTCAATATTTAATTAACCTACAAACTAAATAATGATCCCTTGTTTCCTTGGACAGTCAAGTTAAAGGTAAACGTTTACTTGATTTTGTTCGATAATATATGTATACTATTACTACAAAATATTAAGACGAAATAACGTTTAGGTCTTATGTTTCAGTAATAGTACAAAGAGCTTGCATTGTACGGGTAGCCCAATTTTGTTCATTAAGGGGGATTCCCGTTTGTTGGATCAAAAAAATCAATTTTTTTTCCGGCGTATTCTTCTACTTTAAGGTCATAATAATAAGTGTAACAAACTTGAAACCACAGTTCTTAAAATTGCCGAAGTTATAAGTCATACACCGACTCGGTGGGCAGCTAGAATTTGGAGCGCGCTGCAGAGTGCTCTAAATGAACGCATACATATGATTAGACTGATCGTAATGCTAAGGTAGTGAGTGCATTATCAAAATAAGAAGAGGAGGAAGGTGTATTGTATGGCCCTGATATAGCCGATTAACAAATAAATACGGTAAGTATTTGATATGCCTTTATAAATTGTATATACTTACTAAAAACTTTAAACGCGTTTCTCTTGTAACAACTATTTCATGAGTGGTTGGCACGATATCTCTAAAATTAATGAAGCGATTGACTTGAAATTTTCACTGTATGTCGAGCAAACATTATTTTATCGTATGATGAACAATAAAAACCATAAGTGTTACCAATTTTTTTAAACTACAAAAAATATGGAAAATTTTAAGGGCAAAATTGACAATTTCATATCATACGATAGCCATATTTACGTAAAGTAAAATGCCGTTTCAATTGTTTGTTTCAGATGATTTAGTGTTTAGATATTATGCCAACCAGCAACCGAGGGAGTCCGGACGGCGTTATGGTTTCTCACAAAAACACTTAAAAAAATTACTGTAGTTAGACTACTCACGTATAAACATTTGTGTAAAACTTAAGAAAAATTGAAACAATTGCTACATTAATAAAAAACTATTTTTTTAAAAAGCAGTGTTTTTAGTGTTAGAAAAGGGAGTCCCTTAAATTGCGTCATAAAGGATTTCTATAGTTCTACAAAATCAATTGCGTTTATATTTACATAATAATATAGTTGTCTATAACAAATCAAATTTAGTATTTTTGTTTTATATGCAACAAAAAAAGTTTGTGTGAAAATAGTTTTATTTAAAAATTACTTTTTTTAAACAAAATGTAATTATTTTTAAATTGATATATTCGGAATGTTTACTGTCACGCGTGTTAAACTGCAGTAGACTATCCTGATTTTCTGCGCCGAGATGGCGTACTACTGCGCATATGCGAGTTCTGGAGCGTAATCGGGAAGGGTCAGTGCCGTACGTAGCACGGGCAAGAAATGCAGGCGTATATATTTTACAAGGCGCTTAAAAAACAGTTTATACTTTCATTATCACAGAGTTTTATAGTGCCGAGCCTTACGTTGCAACATACGTTTCAGGACCCTACTAATAAGGTACATTTTCATATCAAAAAAATTATATTCAGTTGCTTAGGGAAAAAGTTATTAATAGAGGCAATATATTTATTATATAGCTTAGTTGACATAAAAAGAAAATACATTCGAGTACTTATTTCCCTTTAAAACTCTAATATTCATTTCATCCCGGTCGCCGATGACACGTGTAACTAGGAGTCATCTCCGAGAAGTCTAACCTAATTTTATGGAGATGGCTTTTCGGTTAGTTTTCGAGACTTAGGACCATGATTCTGGCCTGGACATGCAGTTCACCGATCAAGGGTATACCTACCTGGGAAACATCACCGAGGACTCGGTCGGAATTTTATGAATATGACTTTTGCATTCGTCCTGGACCTGGACAACCAGCTCATCAATGATTAAATATCTGAGGACCATTTTTGAAAAATGGGGCCGAGTTTCTCAGAGATTACGGTAGTAATTATCACGAACACAATAGATTGTCACTAAAATGAGTAGTCCAAATCATCCACTCCCGCGTCATCAGTAAATTCTATGACTACTAAGTATATCAATCACGAGCCAGCTATTTGTCCCGGTCTAGGACAGCGTCCTGAACATCACAAACCAAAGGCCAAAGCCATCTCCGAGAAATTCGGCGCAAATCCTCAGAGATTACACATGAGTATACCCGTCATCAGAAACTTGTACATCCAGGTCGAAAATTAACTATAAATTATTATTTTGTCACCAGTCATAAGGCTCTGTTCAAAATTCCAGTCTCCTATGACAATTTGGAAGTGAATTAAATTAACTCGCCTTATTTGGAAACATACTGTCTTGCCCTTCCAGGTCGGAAAGCCAGTATACTGGCTCGACCCATGATCGATTACCTATGGTCAGTCCATAACATAAAATATCTTTTTCATGCATTTTCTGAGGGAAATCACGAACCCCAAATTCCTTCATTCCCACTAATTCTAAATGCACGAAAAATAAAGAAAAACATTTTAGCGAAACTGATACCACTGCTCAATTTAAAAACTTACCTAATCTGTTTTCTATGAGATCTGAAATGTACAGTCGATATCACCGGTCTTTGATTTACGATGTGTGAAAGGCGGGGTAGTTTGTACGATACATAATTACAGAAAATTGCGCTTTTATTGAATGATTCCATGAATAACACCAGTGGGCATATATCGCTTAATAAAATTAGCTATTGATGTACTCGAATTGAAGTGGAATAATAAAATAACAACTCGTAATGGAGCAGGTATCATAACAAAGCCATTACTCCGCCTTTATTGAGGACTTGAATGAAGATTGTATGCGATTTAAAGGCACGATGGTCTTTCTCAGCAGCTACAATTATTATCAAACATTTAGGTAACTACGCTTTCTCAAGCAATGATACCTAATAACAGTAATTATTTTACACTACACTCAAATAATTAGGTCATTTTTTATTTACACAATAACTTACAAAACGCCTCTTGAAAAGTCTACGTATACTATATTTACTACACTTGTAGAAACCGATTATTATATTTGTACAACATTAACACATACTTAAATACTATTTGACAGTAATTATTAATTTCTTATTTTCAATGCCACATTTGCTGTGACCTGACCTGACCTATCGTAATTATTTGGTCAAAACGAAGGCAAATGTTTTTAGTGCGGTTCGTATATTTATAGCTGGTGTATGTATATAAAATACAATGGGGGTGTTAGTGGAAGTAGACTGGGGCACGGTAATACGTCATCGCTCATCCGGACTCGGTCCGGCACAAGCCAAAAGGAAGATTCAGCACCCCTAGGTTCAAGGTTTACACTTGCTTTTTTTATGCAGAGTTAATTGGGCACTGTTATCCAATGATATGAGTATATACAATATATATTTATGAAGACCTAAACACCGTCACTCTCTTCGTTCAAATAATCTTAGTTTTTATTTTGTGAATATACAAGGTGGTTCAAGTACTACTCGTGTTGAAGGAATTGTTCTTAAGATTATGTCAAGCAAACAAGTTCATATATGAATGTCTTATTCAAATGTGCTATGCGAATTTTAAACTAAAGGTAGCTATTTTTCACCGAGCGTCTCCCCACTTTTTACGAGTGGTTGCTCACTTGAATCAACATTACCATGGGCATTGGATAATTTGAGGTGGGGCACACATTTGGCGAGCCATGTCCTCAGACCTCAATGCTACGGATTATAATGTGAGATTGGCTGAAAGACTTAGTTTACGAAGATATATAGAATTTTTAACGCTGTAGAACAAACAAAAATATTAATTGCAATGAAGTTTTAGGACAAAAAATAGATAAAAATAGGTATGTTGTTCTACTGTGTTTCGAATGTAACTATTCTTTAAATTGAACACAGGACCGGATACATTTTCAAAATTAATGAGGTAACTTATTTTATTTTTCAGTTTATTGAAAAATATAATTCGGAAAAAATGTTTGTTTTGAACAGTTCTACACACTATACAAAAATATCAGGAATCACCTCAACTCAGGAATCACCTTGTATATAGCTTTAGTATTTGTGGTTTTGTTATTTTAATTTATTTTGAATGCCTAAATAATTGTAAAAATTATATCCGCATGACTTGCGAGTCTTACATCGTTGTATGAATTATATTGTTATGTACAATATAGGTAATAAAAGTGGAGTATTTTGCACTTTTTTCAGTGTCTTTTAAGTTAAGAAATTATCAGTATTTACTTACGTATATTTGAGATCGTTGAATCAGAATCCGCTGTTCGTTTATGTTCATGTTATGTTCACGTTTATGTCACAATTCGCTCCTAACCTTAAGAAATACCTTCATAATAATCATTATGGTCCAAGAACGTGTGCCACAACGCAGGGTCGGCACTATACAACTCTATAATAATTAAAGTATAAACTGTATTTTTTAAGCGCCTTATGAATTATATATGTATTTATTTACATTATTATTGTGCGTGTATTTCTTGCCCGTGCATACGTATGCCACTGACCGTGCCTGGTAATGCGCCGTAGTACGCCGGTCCCGTGTGGGTGCTCTCAATGTTTTGACACAGTTTAACTCTGCGTTGTGGCACACTTTCCGAACCCTAATAATCACGAAATGAACCTCTTTAATTTGAGAAACGAAATGTAACATCTTATCGGATTAAGTACTTCGACAATATCTAGATGTACCAATTGGTTTCATGTCTGTACTGGAAAAGAGTTATCGCTGTTTTTAGTATTTTGTTTGAGGTTAGGGACGATTTGTGACGTGATGGGCATAAACAGACACTGGATTCGGATTCAGCAACCCGTAAAAGTAGCCCAGCGAACAGTACTTTTTTTTATGTGCCTGTATAATTAAAATTATCTTAGGATTGTAGATTCGTCTAAAAATTTCTTTAGACTGTAGAGAAAAAAGTATATACCCTAAGGAGAATAAGTACTAGCCTTGGCGCTTAATTTGTAGGTCCATAATATGTATTTAAATCTCTCGCGAAAGAATGTAAGAGCTTCATTAGACATCGTCACTTCTTGCCTGGGTTCAGCTTTTAGTAATGACGAAATTAAAACCCCAAGGTGACTAAAATACCTCATACGGTCTTCTTTCAACAGACGGCTTATTCTTGGGTACATGCGTGTCCCTATTGAGGTGTTGAAGCCAGTTTGACGCATTCCAAGAATATTACGCGGCTTAGCTGCATACCTTGTAGGCCTGGAGCGTCAGTTCCCGTTGCGTTACCTCATTCCCTTCGTGTTATCTCATTCTCCGGTCTAGGCAAAGTAATGTTCTCTGATTTGTACTCTATGCTTTCCAGTTTATGGTCCTTAAGGTATGCTTAAATATGGCCCTTATATTATGTATGTATTATACAGGGTTGCTAAGAAGTATGTAACGACTCTGTACATAAAAACTACTGAATACTGAACGATATCCAATTTTAACATGTTATGTCCGGAAATGTGTCCGGCAACGCAGGGCTTGGCACTATAAAACTCTATGATAATGAAAGCATAAACCGTATTTTTTAAGCGTTTTGTACAGTATATATGCATAAATGCATGTCTTTCTTTCCTGTGCTGCGTACGGCATTGACCCCTTCCCTAAAACGCTCCACAGCCCACGTATGCGCAGTAGTACGCCATTCCCATTTTCGTCGTCGCGGGAACGCAAGATACTCTTATGGAGTTTTACACGCGGGCACGCAAACATTCGAAAGCCGAGTTATAATTAGAAGTATTTTAACTGCAATTGATAAAATTGATTCAGCTGGTTTTATACTGATCCTGATTTTATTTTTAATAGAAATATATATATTTTAATATTTATTACTTACTATTTGGCCATTCAAGAAAAAATCAGCGATATTAGATTTAATGTGTTAATATGCGGTGTTTGATTTTTCTTCTGCAGCTAATATTTCTTTAAATACGGGACATGCTAAAACAGTATGAAATAAAAGTTTTGTTACTTGACCTTAGCAACATGTTTGACTGTCATTTTTCAAAAAAAAACAATCGAATTTTAGTAATAACTCAAACAAAAATTAGAAAAATGGAATCAGTCTTATATATTTAAGAGACCTGTGATTTTAAAACAAAAAAAAAAAACTTTATAAACATACCAAGGCCTAATTTTTCCAAGAATCCTGAATCCGAGGCCAAAGCATGAGGATTAAAAAAAAACAAATTCGCATAGCAAATTTTTCGATTTTTTTAAATATATCCCTATATTCATTTGTTTTTATGAAAAAGAAAATATGTAGCTAGAATCAAGAATAATATATTTTAATACATACCTATATAATTGTATTTATGAAAACGCAAATATGTAACGAAGATTAAATTGTACCTATTGTAAATGGATTAGAGTTAAAACAACTCCAGTCCAAACTCTGAACTACCAAAACTGATCTAGACCTAACTAACAACTTGCACCAGTTACAGACATTAGTTATACACATACAGTTCATACATACATTATGAATGTTCCATGTCCCATCACCTTATACAAGAAAAGATGTACATATGTTAAAGTTAGCAGGGCAACTTGCGCAAATCAAAAAAGTTACTATGCCGAAAATTTGCCGCTTATTAGTTGCGAGTCACCTGATTTTGTCGCTATTGTTGTTTTTTTTTTACCCCGGGCTGCCCTGCTAACTTTATATCAAGTTAGCAGGGCAACTCATAATAAAAAAATTTATACTGACGGACCGTCTAAAATCATTAATTTTTTTAGTCGCTAATTAGTTGCGATCGAATAACGTCGATACGATTTTTTTTTAAATAACAAGTTGCCCTGCTATCTTTATATCAACTTAGCAGGTCAACACTGTTACAAAATTTATTCAAAAATTAATGGATTATCTAAGTCCGTAGTTTTTTTGTTGCTAATTAGTTGTGATGAGACAAAGGCCGAATATATTATTTTGAAAAAACAGGGGCTTGAAATAGGTTCTCGAGTTCCTCGAGTATGTGTGATTGAGTTCCTACGGGGACGCGAGTTCCTGAATAAATCGATGAATAAATCGCGACATTTTTTTCCGTGGACAAATTTTAAGACCAAAACATTTCGTTTTAACTCAAAACTGCAATTCAGTGGGTGCCCTGCTATCTTTTCGCAGGAAAACGACAATATTATCAGTTAAATCGAAATGTTTTGGTCTTTATATTAGTCGCGCGGCTCCATTCAATTATTTGCTACCAAAAAAAAAAAAAAAATTCGCGATTTATTCATTCCCGTTATGAAAGAAAAATAGTCATTTCCCTGCGAAAGATAGCAGGGCACCCTCTGAATTGCAAAGTTTCGGGTTAAATCGGAATGTTTTGGTCTTAAAATTTGTCGCTAGGCTTCTTCTAATTAGTTGCTACGAAAAAAAATTTTTGGCGATTGATTTATTCCCGTTATTAAAGAAAAACATTATTCTCCGAGTCATTTTCCTCCTGTAAACTGTGATTAACAGATGGTCGCGCGTAATCTAGCAGTTTCACGATGTACGTTTATAGTGATTATTAAAGTTCGGAAATTTGTGTTACAACGCAGGGCTCGACACTATAAAGTTCTATAACAAAGAAAGTATAAACCGTATTTTTAGTCGCCTTGTGAATTATGTACGCGTGTATTTCTTACCCCTGCATACCCACGCCACTGACCGATCCTTCCCGATGTTCCTAGATTCACGTCTGCGCGGTAGTACGCCAATCGCATGCCGGAACTATATAATGAGGGATGATCTATAATTCGTCGTAAGGCTATTGGACCTGGTAGATCCAAATATCAAAATAAATGCTGTCTTATGACTAGAGTATCAGGTTCTCATTTCACTTCCAGGGGCGTCAACCAGCTTGCGCGTCATTTATCGTGAATCACTCCTCGGTCTCTTATCGTAAATGACTTAAAATTTGATGTATTTAATGTATTTTTATTGTATGTAATTTGACGTATGATGTATTTGATAAGACATTGTGGACCTCAGAAATACAACACTACTATTTATGTTGTTTAAGGGGTGTTAGTTTGGGACAGCAAACTGATGGATATAAAAAAGGTTGTGCAATGCACCATAGATGTGTAGAAGAAAAAAATAATATCTTGCAGTATCATGCGAGAATATCATGATGTAATTAATCCCAGCTCCTGCTCATTTAGTTTGAGCCTACATTAAACATGCTGTATTAGGTAAAATAAATTATCTATTTGTCTTTAAAAAAATGTGTCTTTTAGCTTATTTTAACAAATTTCATAATCGTTTAATCATCATCGTTTTGTTTCTTGCGATAAAATTGTCGGTCAGCCATGTAATGAAAGTCACTTATTCGTTTTTTCCCATACTTAAATTAATAACAATTAAACGGGAATGAATCTTCGTCGTTTGTGATCTGATAACATTAGAAACACTATAGAGTCGATTCAGTGGCTGTTTCACATGTGAAATTGTTGTTTTGCGTTTCGTCCAACGCAGGAATTTAGACGCGAGGGTTACCGACGCGTATAAAAAATATTTTTATATCAGCGTCATTAATGTACTGAGCATGAAGGGATTACCATATTATCTATTATTTAGTACCTACATTTCTGATATGGAACTTGAGATATAACTGAATATCTACACGAAATAAGCAAGCATTGTCTAATACAATTTTAATATCAGTTTTTCCATCATACTCAGACTTTGTTTTTGCCTTTTACGCTAAGATTACACTAGTGGTTACTTAGATCAAATCATGTAATGAAAGTTATTGTATCGTGAAAATCTGGAATACCTACCTAGTTGTGAATACTTACATACATTTATCTACATATATGTACCTATGCGTGATATACTTTCCGTCGCATAATATCTTGGAATTGGAACAAATTTTCATTAACAGCATAATAAAAATGTTCAAAAGAAAAATCACACAACATTCAAGAGGAACATAAAAAAATTAAGATAATTTGTAATTAGGTACCTGCTAGTTATGTGAGGTTTAACAAATTTATTTTTGGTTACTAAAAAAAAATAGTCCTACTAGCGCTAGTGGCGTCTCAAACAATTGTTGTTTATATTTTTTGAGTTTTAATGTTGAGTCTTTTTGGCAGTTCATTTTTTTAATTTTATTTTTTGTAATTATTTTTTTGTAGGTAAAAAAGTAAGTAAAAGCGATGCATTTCAAAATGTGCAAAATAAAGTGTGTTTTTTATTATGTAGTTGTAATAAATTAATAAATGAATTACAAATGTCACTTCATATTTTTCGTTTATCGAATGTTTTTTTGGCAGTTTATTTTTTTAATTTCATTTTTTGTAATACATTTTTTAGGTAAAAAGTAAGTAAAAGGCGGTGCATTTCGGAAATGAGCAAAATAAAGTGTGTTTTTTATTATGTAGTTGTAATAGATTAATAAGTAAATTAAAAAAGTGTACTATTTATATTTTCGTCTATCGAATGTTTAAATAAAAAATAATATGTATGTATTATCGATAAATTCAATGTTGTTATTACCGTTCAAACAATAAAATAAAATAGTTTTACAAACAAAAAACTACTCTCTTAATATACCTATTATGAATAAACACTTATTGAAAATATACACTAGAAACACCATACATCTACATGAGAGGAGCAGTATAATTTCCCCTATGAATACTAGAGCGCCACACCGTGTATCATCGAAGTTTGTACCCCTGTTGATTCATACCTTCCTCCGTATAAGACTACGGAGGCGCTGAAGTAAAACCAGTGTTGGTAATACTTCGCTCCTGAGTTAATACCTCCAATTTTTAGAAAATACAAAATAACGTCTCCTGCAAACATGTATATACGGAAACATTTTATCTACCACTTAAAATTTGAACGATTTGTTGAATGTTTAATAAAATCTCATTACCACGGACAAAAATAATCCATGTTTTTAAATTCAAAATGTGTTTGCCTTTCACCCAGGAACGAGTAATACACTCCAGAAACATTAAATTGCTAGTTAGGTCAACGAAACATAATTCGGTTAAGGTCATTTAATATTAAACCTGACGGTTGAAAATAATAATTTAGCTCATTATCGTTATGAAAAACGATTTATACTATTGCATTAACCAAATATAACTGAGAAAAAGAAATTACGTTTTAAATATGGGAGCTTTTAAACACTGTAATAAGGCAGTCATGTTCTTTTAATGGCTTGTTTCTTATTCCTTTCATCATCCTGTTTCGTAGATTGTAGATCACTATCAGCGATTCAACTAATTTAGGATGCAACAGAACATTTAAATTGGCTCATTCGAGGTTAATATACTACAGAAAAAATAATTCAGTAAAATGGCTGTAACTATTTTGCTAGATATGACATTTTTTTGGTTAAATATATGTATTACGAGTACCTATATACACATGTAATATAATAGTTACCCTTTCAGCATCTCGTACCTATCATTTGCATCAACATAATATATATATACCTATACCTAATTACATATATATATATATTTTCATAAGCTCGTTTATATTTTCCTCAAAGATCTATAACTAGCTAACATACATTCATAAACTGAATTCTGGTTACCAGTAAAATAACTACAAATATACAAAATTTCTCCAAATTTTATAATAAGAAACAAAATGGCCGACCAAATTTGTTTCTCAATTATTTTTAATTTCAATCATTTGACCAGCGTTATACTTTTATTTTTTTATATACAACATAATTTATGAAAAAAGCCATCGCAATACAGATAATATGGTTATATATTCAGGCTGTTATTGATTCAGTATAGGGTTATACATTTAGAGCCTACATTTGTTATATATAATATATGTATAAAAAATACTGACTGGGGAAGTAAATTATTCAACAGATACATATGTTTTAAATTTATTGTTTGTGCATCTAATGCGGTGTACTTCAAAACGGGTTGAATTATATGCAGTTTATTGGGTATTTGTTTCCCTGGTCAGTAAACTATTACTTCTGAGCGTTTATAAATTTAAAGCGGGTGTCCTATAAACACACTAATTTAGTTCTGGCTCGGTCTAGACAACGGCGAGTTGAAATAGGCTAGTCGAACAGCTGATCGTCCCTCGTGGACTGACAAAGGACCACCCGACGAAAGTCTATCGGAAAAAGTGAGCACGAACTATGGTCCGATCTCGGAGTGCGATAGAGACAATTGGGGAACATTCAACCCTGATTTTACACGCACTTGACTTCGGCTCGGGTCCTAGTTTAATATTAGCATAACTTTCTTGCACCACCCCAAATATACAGAGGGAATCCTAATAGTTAAATAATGAGTTCAATTATATTCGAAATAGGTACGTCTAATAAGAAAATCATAACTTACCTGCTATTGCCATCCACGGATAAAACGTATGACTCGCCTGTTGATGAATCTGTGTACCAACAGGTTGGGATGACGAGGTGTTCAGCGAGCAAGGGTTGTTCCATGAAGACAATGAATTTCCTGTTCTTCCTCCAGTTGCCGCACCAGGGCTTGATGATGATCTCCTCCAACTAACCCTACGGATGATCCGTAAACCCACCCTTGAGTCTGGTGTACACGCGGCAGGGCGAACGGGACCGGTTAAACTGTTTGAAAGATTTGCACCACCACCTGAGGTTGCACTTGCCAAACGTCTTTAACAGCTGCTGCAGCCACTACTGATGCATACCCATTTTGGTCTGCATTACCTTTGGAACAATCCGATTTTGTATTTGATGAGCTGTAGTTTACCGAATTCTGTTGACCGTCTGAAGAAGAGGAATACAGCTTACAAGCTGCAGCTACTGAAGCATCATAAGGAGAATCTTGAGGAGGTCTAGCTTGATGTAGAACTAATGAGCATGGTGATGTTGACTTGAGGCATACGGTGACATACCAAGGCTAAGGGGAAATGATCTGTAGGCTGCAGCAGCAGCTGCATCTCTGATGATCATGGTGGTGTGCCCCCGTTACAGAACCTGTGGTCTGATGGTGGTGGCTTCCGTGAAGCCACTCTGTTCAAAATAAGAGTTCATTATTGTCGCGTTAATTTTGGGAGATTATTCACGATCCCTCAAAACTGAGGGATGTCCTTTCCACAGAAAAAAATCACCAAAGAAAAGTCACCCAGTCCACTCGCACTGTTTTGTTTTTGTTTATAAGTATGCACTCCAGATCACATAAAGAGAAGATATCATTATTAAATTTATGAGGTGGGTAGTCACGATTGTGGGGGACAGTAATTTAATAGTTAATAGAATGGTTATTGTTACGACGCAATAATAATAAAAGTGGGCAATAAAATTGTAGATACGACTTTTGAGCACGAGACTAGCACACCGCGCGGATGTCAGTCCGAATGCACACGCCAACTAGTTATATCGCGGATAGGAACCCACTGGAGCTCCAGGCAGACTCGGCCCACACATCCCGGCCCATTCTCGTTCTCACTTATCGTTCACAGCCTCTCACTCGATCCAACGATATCCCCTCCTTACTCAGCACGCGGCAATAATAGTCAGCTCATTATTACCTGTCGCTATTGCTACCTGTATTTTAAGCAGGAAGAACCCATTTGAACCCAGTTGTGGGAATTATATGGCATTGTTTCTTAAACTATTAATTTATGAACAGAACGTGCAAACAGAATAAAAAAATATAATTTAAAAACTAACACTACATTTAGAGACTTCACTCATCAAACACTTTCAAAGAGTATGCTTTAACATTCAACAAAGACAGACAACCTTCCTTGGAAGTATAATAGCTAATATTTATTTATGAAAATAAGGCTGTAAAAAAGTTAATGGGCAATACTACAAATGAGCATGAGCGAGAGATTCCGATATTTGCAAGTAATAAGGGATGAATGTATCCATATAATGGAAGGGATCATAAATGGACCAATAGCAATAGCATTCGTCACAGTGCTGGCGCCCATATTGTACGTTGCGCAAGGAAAATGTATCCCCTAACAGCTAGAGTTCACAAACCATCCTCCCCACCTATTTGGTGCACGTTCCTTGTTGCTCTCGTGCTACTAGCCATACTGAGGTGGTAGGGCCCTCTGTCGGCTAAGTGCTGAACTTGAAAACCAGATACTTTTTCGGCGTTCAAACGAGTAACATCAAAAGTATATTGCTACTTCAACTACTCAATAAAAGATAAAAATTCATTCAAAATAAATACTTATACTTCTTCCTAATGGCTATAAAGTTCCTGCACAATTTCTATGGGGTTTTAAATGAAACTTACCTACATACATAAATTTAATTAGGCGACTAATCTTACAGATCACTTTTATGTGATCATTTTTTAATATCGGTTAACATGTAATCTTTCTTCTATGAGGAACGTTTTATAATTATAAAAATTATATAAGCAGTAAAAACAAATAATGTTTACATATGAAAATTTCAAATATTCATGTTTACTATTTAATGTTTGTCTCTATATTTATGCATATACACATAAAATATATACATATATACATACAAGAATACATACCTATATTAATTTAAAACAAACAATTAATATTAAGTTCATTAATAAATAATATATAGCATAAAATAAACAGATTACAGCAGTATTTACTGAATAATAACTTATCTGTGTATTATAAAACAAGTCAAATAAACCCACAGACTACTTAAGTGTCATTATGGAAACCATTATACGGTCGTAAAAGTACTTAAAATTTTCTAAGCTAAAATAAACCTTATGTCCTGGGTAAACAAGCATTTCGAATAGAAGAATACAGGAGTTCGGCAATTTCACGATATGCACAGAGAGTAAGCGTTTATTTTATTACTATTTGAAGGATCGTAAATGTCACCACGAGAAAAGGAAACTTATGCTCTTCGCACACCATAAATTTCGAATGTAACACCAGAAGCGTGCCAAATGCTATAAAACTTTTATGACCAAAATATAAAACAAAATGGTTTGTTTATGTAAACAGGATATTAAAACTTTTATAGCTTTTTATTAGTACTGTCGTTGAACAGTACGCTAATTATTATGATGTTATTAATTGTGACATTGCTTATAATAAATATAAAGAAACTTTTACCTTGAAAAATGTGGGAAGTATACTACGGAGTTTTGATAACTAATCCTTGACCAGATTAAATCATATGAGGAATTTGTTGGTACTAAGGAATTTGGAAACGATGATTTATTTGAATAAGTACCTAATAATCAACACTCGTATTTATTTATTCGTATTAAATTAAATTCGAATTTTATTCTACTTAAATGACAACCTTGTTTAATCATCCATAAATCAAGTTTTATACTTACGTAGGTATACACATTTTTTTTATTATTTTTTCTATTTGTAACTACGTAGTACAACAATGGTATACATATTATATGTTTTTTTTATAATCTATTATATTATAATTAATTAGACAACTTACTTGCTCCCATAAAAAGGTCTTTTGTTTCTATTTATCACAGTACTGTTTCTCAGTTAGTGTTTAAACCAGGGTTGGGAAAAACTTGATCCTAATTTCAAAAAAAAAATAAAAACCATTGATTTAGAAATAAACCCACTCTTTTTGATTTTTTTTTTCAATGACATCATACATACCTGATAAATTGAATTATGTCACTTTGTCCATACTTATATATACCTACATATATAATTAAATTGTTTTCTAAACTAAATTTCCTCTTCTATACATACGAATATGCTGATATAGCTTCGGCCAATTTTGTCACAAAGATTAATCGCAGATGGCTAGCAGTGTGAGATATAAACAATTGGTATATTTCAGTTTGTGCAGTTTTCCACAACCATATAACACAATAAATCGAATTAAATCGAATTTGAAATATACTTTTTATTAACTTGCTTCCATCTTAACTGGGACACACCCATATATCAAAAAATATTCGCAATTACCAGTAGCGGCTGGTGAAAAAATTGTATTTTTATAACGATACATTGGTGCTGATTATTAGACTCAACAGAAGGGAAAAGAAATTCATAAAATCGGACTATAGTGGCAAATTGTGGAATAAAATAATATAATAAAAATGGCCAAATCAGTAAGGTATAGTTCGAAAGCTACATCGGTAATCGAACGCTGACAAGAAAAGACTCATTACCATTATCGAATTGCGAGTAGTGTTTAAATACTGAATATTGAATATTGTGAACCTCTGAATATTGTTTTTCGTCAGATCGACGTTTAAAATCCGCAGAAGTCTAATAAATATATAATATCAAGAATCTATACATTGAATGTCATGTATCATTTATCTATAGTCAAAAACAACACGTAACATGAAAAATAAACAAAATAAAAAACATTTAAGTGTATGCCGAATATAACTCAACATAAAACACTTAATAAATAAATAATAAAAAAAAATATTGTGATAAAATAAAATTTTTACACAAAAAGAAACAAAAATGGCATTTTTAAATATTCTACAGTGAAATTAATTTTTATGACGGATAATATTTTCATTAATCAAACAGATCTAAATTTACGTTAAATTCTAACGTTGCATCGATATAGCAATCTTAAAAAAATAATTCTAAAATGAAATTAATAATAAATAATTTGCAAAAAAAATCTTAATCCGCCAAAAATTCGGCTGTTGTATATTCATTAATCCGAACGATTCGGTAATCCGAATAGGATCTGGCAAGGAGGTGTTCTGATTAAAGAAGTGCCATTGTATAGTCAAATAATAATAATATGCCTCATTTTTCTAAGTTGATTTCAGTTAAAAATAGTAGCAGTACCAGTTTACAAATTTTGCTTTTGTTTTTCAACAGAAGAAAATATATTTTCTGTGGCGTGTATGTCTACCGGTGATAAATATATAGACAGAAACATTTTATCAGGTCTGGTTGTTTATAAAATGATTCGAAGTATTTTTATCTGTAGTATAGCAGAGCCAGAGAGAACAATTACGTTAAGAAAGTGTGGCCAATCAGTAATACGTTTATGGAAAAATGAATGTAAAGTAATCCTGTAGTTCCTTAAAAAAATTTGTATAATTACTTGACCAACAAGGAGCTGCATTTGAGTAGGTAGGTACTTTACTTTTTACTTGGGCAAAATATTCTCTAAGGTTATGCGAAGCTAAACTTGAAGAAGGGATACTTGTTGGCCCATTAATAATAATTTTAGAAGATAAAAAATTAGAATAATGCGTTTCTGTGGTTTAAATGGCTGCATGGACATCTTTTAAAATGATGATCAAAGAATTCTTGGTAAAGTGAGAACTATACGAATTGTTTCCAAACTTTGTTTTATTGCCACAAAATGGATATTATTGTCTAAAAATCCATTTTCTGGATTCACATTTTTATTATTTCCTGAGAATTTAGAAGCATGAATGATGAATAAGCTTAACGTTTTCATCAGAACTTAAAGCTTGAGCAGCGATACCAAAATATGGATATAGTATATTACAGAACAATTGTTGTCTGCCGATAAAAGAAACTCAAAACACAAAAAGAAGGGAGATAATATTAAAAAAACTTTTAGTATTTTTTAAGAGGTTTTAAAGTGGTATATTTAGGTGAGAAAAACTTGTTTGGTTTCAACAATAAATTAGGATTATCTACCCCAAAAATTGCTCTTTTCTTCATTTGGGGTTCAAATCCGTAAACCAGTGTAATTGTACAAATAGGCCTTTTTACTGGATAATGTGTGTACCTACATGGAAAGAGTTCGTAAACAGCTAATGGGGTAACCGCGATTAGGTAATATAAATAGCAAAATCGAATGTTTGAATCATTAGATACATTTTTCACTAGATACATACATATGTTGGTAGTACCTAGTTTTACTGTTTATATAGATACTATTCTATATAAATTCTTAAATATATACAGGGTGATTAAAAAATATGGGATCAAAAATTAGTGACACATACTACATACTTCAGAAATAAATCAACTCGTATTTTTTTAGTTTGCTCATGTTAGCAGAACTGCAGCGCTTCAAAAAGGGGGCTGTGTAAACAAGGTTTTTTCAAATATCTTCAAAACCATTGACTCGATGTGGCTCAAATTGAATAAATAGTCCAACAAATAGTTTAAAACAACATCGCGAGGCCAAAATTTTATTATCAATATATAAGGCACTAATGGCGAATATGTCATGTTGCTTTTTAGTTATTATTTTTTTCCATGGAGGAATTTCAATCTGGACTAGTTAGTGTGATGTGCAATTTAATTCTCTACAGAAAAGGTATACTTGTTCGAAACGCGAAAAAGGTATTGTTTTCAAAAAAACGCAAAACTGATTGATGAATGAATGATCTTCACACCAAGTTAAAAAAATCAAGATGACATTTTCATTGTGCCATTGTTTCAATATGCTTTGTAATCTTTTGAATAATAATAATAATTAATATTATTATTATTAGTCAAAGAACGTATGACTTATTATAGCCTGAAAGACGCTATGAGGGTACTCGTATGTCAAGGACTGCAGTACTGTTAAGACCGACCCTGGAAAAAAATACGGGTTGGTTTATTTCTGATGTAGTAGATCTGTCATTAATTTTTTGGTCCCTATTTTTGAATCACCTTGTATATAGTTAGACAAGGCATCAATAAATAGTAGAAAATAAATTTGTAGGAAATGTATTTAAATAAATAGATCTATTTAACGAGTTAGAAAAACTATAAAAGTAAATAAGCCACAGTTTAATAGGACTGTATTGCAATATGAATATTGTCCAGAATTGCGAAAAATCTTTTGCAATGAAACTTTATTCCAATTCGGTAAATATTCAATAAAAATGGCCAGTATTATTAAGACAGTCAGACAGTCTTTAAATATCCTTTTGAAGAAGCTGATTCCATGAATAGTAAAACATCAAGGAAAAATCACAGCAGAACAGGGAAAAGTTTCTATAATGAACAACGACTATGAAAACCTGCATACTAAGATAGAAGACTTGTTGAAAATAAATTTACGACTAGTAGCTACTACCGAGTGATGCTATTATGAACGAGTTTCAATGTATTTCTTATTTTTAAAAGGAAGAGATACCATGATACCTACATCAATCGAAAATACCTCTGAATAAGAATGATAATCATAAAACGTAACATTGTGATGATAAACAATACCTAAGTACTTATAAACAGTAAAGTAAGTTTTGTTTGTTAGTAGATTTACTATTATGGTTTTCCTAATAAGGTCCTTAAACTGGATTACCTAGTAAAAACGGATTAGGTATAAAAAGTATTAGGTCTTGTTATTATCAATATTACACCAGGAACTACTAGGAATAGTTTATTTCTCTATAATTGTACCATGTGGGAAATTCTGCCTATGCATAATATAAAATTTCTATTACAAAAATGGCTGACCGTATTACTGCTAGTAACAATTTTGGAACGCACTGTCGCAAATAATTTCAAAAAAAAAAACTATGCCTTAGGAATCACTACTTCGACATCCAGTTTTTCTACATTTAATTAGAGTAACTCGCTAAAAATATTAGGTTATATGCTTAAAAGTGTGATATGAGGTTATTAAGAGTACGACTAATAAAATTGTACAGTGGTATGTTACCGTAAATTAACATACCTACAATATTGCTTGTTTGGATTGTTGCGTTTTATTCATTTATCTTTTCCATAAAAGCATGAAAAATAATTTTTTTAAGTTTGGATTAAATAGTTTAATAAACTTTGGATATTATCTACTATCAAACAATATACTTTCTTTGAAAAAGAAAGTTATTCGTTTTCGTCCTCTTTTTACTGTCCTTGTCCCACCCTGATCTCCTTTTGTCCTCCTGTTGCCTTCCCTTTTTCCTCCTTTTGTTCTCTTTTTGTCCTTATTTGTCCTTTTCCTGTCCTTGTTCTCATTGACCTTCTTTTATCCTCCTTAACCTTCTTGTTCTCTTAAACTCCTTTTGCCCTTCTTGTCCTCCTTACCTGTCTTGTCTTTGTTGTCCTCTTAACCTCATTACCCTCCTTACCCTTGTTTATCCAGAAGATCATCGTCCTCACTGGTCTGCTTAACTTCCATTTGTCCTCCTTTCTCTCATTAACTACTTGTCCTGTTGAATTTGTCTGAACATTACCAATAGTCAAAGAAAACGTACATCTATTACGGCTAAGTAACCCCCAAGTCCTTAACCGATTAAACTCAAAATCAGGTCGAGACCTCGTCATGGTAGATAAATGTTCAAAATTTGGAATTGATATCTTAACGCCTTGTCGAGTTATCGTGTACACAAAAATGGTTAACAAACAGACAGACCGACAGACAGAACATTTTTTTTCGCTTAAACTTAAAATGTTGACGTTTCAGAACATTTTGGTCAGTCCACTACGTGGATGTGAAAGTAATATATTCCGCTATTTCTATGTTGTTGTATACATATTTTATATTTTCGAAACTCTAATGGAAATAGACCAAACTTTCAACCAACATCAAAAAAGTTGTGATACACACTGTGTTGTGATACGAGTATAATGGAAGAGGTTAGAGAAAACTCAATACTACAGGATCAGTATTACTCATAACATGCTTTTATAGTGGCATTTTAAGATCCCTTATAGTAAAAATGTACTACCTATATCTCTTTTCAATTTCCTTTCCCTTTTTCAGTCTCTTCAAAAAAAATCCGTTTCATATTCTTTGTTATTCAGATACGGTAACACGTGATGTTACAACTGATGTTACACTACGACACCACATATTACCTATTATGTGTATGTGATTGAAACAAAAGGGACCGAAGTACCTAAAGGCGAGATAGTATTACAGAAGAGGTAGGTACACCCTTTACTTTAATATATTATGCGAAATATGTATTATGCGAAACGTATTATGCGAAAACAAGCTTAATTACAAAATTAATCAGCAAAGAGTATGGTACCTACGTATATTTAAATCTACCTTAACATACACCTGTTATTAAATATAGTTTTTTTATGTTTATTCCTAAATTCACTTGCAATGCGCATGATACTACAGTTAAAGAAACATCTTTCAGAAGATTGCTAGAGGAAATACAGTATTTAAAACCAAATAAAACTCGCATAACATAATTCTTCACATTAAAGGATCTCAAAGACCCTCTTTTTATGAAGACCTAATTTATGTTAATGTAAAACCTAATGAATATAACATTTACTGCCACTAAAAATGCTATAAAAGTCTTCGCATCACTGTACTCCTAAACAAATCATTTTGTTTCAGAATTCGCTCGTAAACTTTTTTATAGTTCTGGCACGTCCTCGTTAGAGACGTGTGTAATTGACATAGCTTTAAAACGATTCAACTATCAGTTGAATCTTTTGAATTGTATCTCAGGATACAAATTTTGTTTGTTGAAAATTTGTATGTCAGTGTTTTCAGGATGCTGTTTATGTTTGTATTGTAATTAAATTTGGTTGAGTATATTTAATTAGTTCATTGTAGTATAAATATTAAAATAATTGATAATAAAAAAAAACGCTGCTTAAAGAATTAGTATTTTTTGGTAGTATACATATTCATCATAGACAAAATATTATTGGGAAGTTTATAAAATATTTGTGGATTGTACAGTGTGTTCATGAGAATTTTCACTTTTTTTCTCCATTATTATTATAAACGTTTTTTTAGAGGAGTACCTAACTAGTTTTTTCTGAGAAGAATTATCATTTTTTGGTAGTGTACATATTAACCATAGACAAAATATTATTGGGAAGTTTATAAAGTATTTATGGATTGTACAGATGTGTTCATGAAAATTCTCACTTTTTTTATTATTATTATTATAAACAATTTTTACAGGAGTAACTAGTTTTTTTCTGAAATTTCAAAATATACTGTCACAAAAACAATTGAATCACAAATGTAGCAGCTCTTTATTTATCTTTGTTTTTAATGAAACACCCTGTATTTTTTTATTTTGTAAATTTCGCTTGTTCTTGTTTTTACAACGATATACAACATATCATAATATTTTTTTCCACAGGCTTTGAAATATTACGCATTGAATATATAAAATAATATAACTAAAATGACAAGTTAAAAGATGCATCTAAGACCCCACCGCACACGACAGACGGTCGGTCATCGACTATTTTGAAGGAAAACACCGCAGACCAATCCAACTTTTTTAGTCGTGCCCCGGTTTTTTAGTCTGTCATCTGCGGTGTCTCATTTAAACATATACGTTGCATTCATACAGACAAAATTGTAGGTGACCGATAGTCGGTCGTCTGCAGTGGGCCTAAAAGTGACAATTTATTTAAATCATTCTTTCATAGCTACCTTAAAAAGTCATTAGAGGTATTTCACTTCAAATAATAGTTTTTTTTATAAAAATACTTTAAACGGATTAATAGTTCTTCAGTGATATAAGTAACAATCGTATCAAGACAGCAATTTATGTGTTTATTTTTGTACAAATAGTAACTATTCACCAGTGTATCGTAAGAAAAAGTAATATACTTTTCAAAAGATCTTAGTACTTTTTTCTGACAAAAAGTAACTACAGTGGACGCTGCTTATAAGACTCACTTTGGGACCAGCAAAAAGTGAGTCTTATAAGCGGATGAACCTTATAAGCGAAGGGGGAAAAACAAGATTTTAGAATGTATGTAATACACAAACTTTATTTTACCTGTGAATAAACATAATACAACACAATAGCGTGTTATTTACTTATAAAAATAGGTAACTTTTCAAATATATACGTACAAACATACATAATCAGTTCAAAGTTTAAGATGGTTTAAAGAATTTTTTTATTTATTTTTTGTTTTTTTGTTACTTTCCAGCATTTCAGTTATGTATTTTTCATAAAATGAGTCTTATATCCGAAGTGATGAGTCTTATAACCGAGTTTTTTTCAATGTCTTCGGATACGTCCGGACTGTTTCTGGCGATTTTGAGTCTTATAAGCGACTGAACCTTAATAAAAAGACTATGATACTCAAAAAATATCTAATAAACTTAGAAAGTGGACACTAGTAGAATAGAGAAAACAAATGTAGAATATACTTTTTTCTGAATTTGAGGGATGTTAACTCTTCATTTCTTTCTGCTCATAACAAACAAAGAAAGCAAATTGAAGATTTGCTGTACCTTCAGGACCCAATCAGTGACTTAAGTTAAATAAATACATTGCAAGTATTTATATTTATTTAAATATAATTTCAATTTAATCCACGTACATCTAATAATAAACAAGATTAAAATATCTGAAATATACATACACCTTTTTTACTAAAACAGTCCTATGTTGCGCGGTTCACTAGTCAAAAGATCATAAAATTGACACCGAATTTTCTTGGCCCACTTTAAGTGCTGTTCTGTGTAATATTAGATTTTCAAAACACCAAATATATTCCATTTGAAAAAAAATGTCATTTAATAATTGAGGATGTCATCTCTCGAAAACAGTCGACCGAAAAGTGATATTGCAGTTAAATGCGTGTTTGACGAACAAAATGTGAGTGATTCTGCACAGTATCTCATAATGTGGAATGTATCTAACAATAA
This sequence comes from Aromia moschata, assembly GCA_029963805.1. Classification (NCBI taxonomy): domain Eukaryota; kingdom Metazoa; phylum Arthropoda; class Insecta; order Coleoptera; family Cerambycidae; genus Aromia; species Aromia moschata. The sequence goes on from JAPWTK010000030.1 coordinate 1,445,408, forward strand.
GCAGGTACTCCTATGAATTCTAGATATATTTTAAACCAAGCTGATATATTAGGGTGTCCGTTATTTACCGTTATTTAATTTTTTTTCTTTCGCAGCGCCCCTAAAATTTTAGTTTATGACCTAAAAAAAATTATCAGATCCATATAAGCCATTAATATTCATATTAAACCCTGCCACGAAGACGATACATTTCCCATTTAAATAACATGGGGTTTCGGCACGTTTAAATTTTTATTTTCTCCTGAGCAAGTTAATATACAGCGATGAGACACATAGGAAATTGAACGCTCTACAAAAAAGCTCTCTTATGAGTTTTCGATTCAATTGTTTAAAAGTTATTCAAGGTTGAAGTTGAACTTATAGTAATTTTTTAGATTTTTTTTACTTTGACCGCAAAAATATCATTATTTATATAAAATTAAATTGTTTATTGTGAAAAATATCTAGTTTTAATTGTATTATAGGTAAAATTATTGTAAAAAATTCAGATAATTGAAAAATAATGTGACTGACGATTTGAGTTAAGTTCAACATTTTGCAATTTATAGGGAAAAATGTGTCAGATTAAACAATTTTTTTAACATATTGATTAACACAATTTATTTTATTAAACAGTCTTTGGTGACATTTGGAATTTTTTTTTATATTCACTTACAATTTGAATGACATATTGATCTTCATGCTTCGCCTCTCAAATAATCTGGATTATCATCTGACCATGTTCTAATTGAAGAAAGTTTGTATCAACACCAAATCTTCTTCAATCAACAAATTTAACAGAGTTAGAATCAATATAACAATCAACGTTTCTTTGTTTGAAGTATGTACCATTTAAAATCATCTGAATTAAACATAAAGCGTCTAGGAAAGTCAAACTGATCCTCATCACTTGATCTCAAATCCACCATTTTTCGCTTTACATCAGGAGAGATATTTTCATCGAAAAAAGATAAAGTCGCTGCTTCAGAACTCAAATACCATAAATGGTTTCTGAACTTTGCTAAGACTGCTTCCGATAATCGTTGATCGATTGTTCGATATTTGTATACTGCTTTAATGAATTCAAGATCTTGATTAGGAGCAGTTGCGGCTAAAGGTGCAGTATACCAAAATGGAACGTATACAAACACGATAAATAAGGACATTTCTCGTAAACTCCTTTCATCTTCCTGTGTTAACTCAAAACAGACTCGAAAAATATAAATTTTTAAACAATACATTGCTTTAGACATCCATCGAGCATGATGGAATGCTCCAGGTTTATAAAATTTGATATTTTCAGTCCATTGTTTATTTATTTATTTATTTTATTTGTTTATTTATTAATTAATATTTATTTATTTATTAATTCATTAATTTATTTATGTATTCATTGTTCAGAAATAAATAGATTATGTAAAAAAAGTATTCGTACTAGAATTGAGTAAAACTAGTAGGTACCAGATTCGTGCAATGTAATACAAAAAATTTAAATTTATCGGAATCTCTTGTCAATAATTTTTTCCTTATCTCTTTTCAATAATTCTACTTTTTCAATAAGACAATGAAAATCACATTTTTCAAATAAACAATTTACTTTTATATAAATAATGATAATTTTGCGGTCAAAGTAAAAAAATCTAAAAAATTACTATAAGTTCAATTTCAACCTTGAATAACTTTTAAACAATTGAATTTATCGAATAATCATAGGAGAGCTTTTTTTGTAGAGCGTTCATTTTCAACAAAAATATGTATATTAACTCTAATCGATGTATATTAACTTGCTCAGGAGAAAAAAAAATTAAATGTAAAACGTGCCGAAACCCCATGTTATTTAAATGGGAGATACATCGTCTTTGTGGCAGGGTTTAATATGAATATTAAGGGCTTATATGGGTCTGATAATTTTTTTAGGTCATAAACTAAAAATTTATGGGGCGCTGCGAAAAAAATAACAAGTTGGTAAATAACGGACCCTACTGAGATATGCAAGATTATCTATATTTTCTTTCTACCTTAATTTACAGTAACAATCAGTAAAGCTATATGTTTTACATTTTATGACCTTTTATCACTGCGTTATTGAAAATCAAACTTCAAATTAGAAGACCTTTCCAACGATGCCATAAAGCTGGTATGTTTCTGAAAAAAAAACACGTTCTGAGCATCCCAACGCTCAGAGTATTGCAGTTTTCTTTATTTTTACATATGCAAAATTCTAGTCTCATGATGGGAACATAATACTTTTTTGCAGAATACAAAATTTTTAGCCGCTTACAAATAAAATGGAATTGTCGAGATCAAACACCGCGAACAATATACTAATAAATAAATTGATGATAAGTAGTACCTAACAAATAAATTCACACTATTTATTTAAAAAAATGATTTAGAATTTTGAATAACAATGACGTTTCAACGACTGCATAATATACATATTGTAGACAAAATAAATATTTTTTTGTCCCCCTAAAGAATTCGTAACATAACAGATTGGGCACGTTACTTCTGTTCATTGTGTTTCCTAAAAAGGTATACTTTCTTTTCAAAAGCTAGGAACTTAAATATATATACAATACATGTACGAGTATAGAAGTTGTGTTAGGACAAGTAGGGTCGGATGTATGTATAACAAATCAGGCATCAAATTTTAGTAGTGATTAAATTGTTCACAAAATTTTGAGGAAGGGTATTTTTATAAACAGATGTAAACTTTTGGTATTGTGGTAATATGAATGAAAATTTTGAACTGTTGTAGGTTATAATAGAAAGTGTATAGTAAACAATGGTTACGAATATGACTTATGGTTGCCATGAGGTAAGTACCGAATATCTTTATTACTTCTGAAATATCAATGATAACAGTAGAGACTGGAGAGTATGCACTAAAATATGCAAGCAATATGAATTAAAAATATGCTAAATATGCAGTTAATACATGCAATATGCACTATGTATCATGTGAACATTGTTAATAAAACCTTGAAAATTAGGTACTCGTTCTTCTTTAAATTATAAGGAATCGAAACCCGGAGATACAAATTAAGTTATAATAAGAACTCAAGCATATTTTTATTTTTTTACAACAATACGTATTTTTATTTATATATGCAATATGCAAGTACATAAATTATTTATTAATTAATTATGAAAGCATATACCTACATGTTAAGGGGAATACAATGGTTATAGACATATTTTTATTATTACAGTAAACAATTATGAAATGTTCTATTTTATCTCGTGTAATATTATGTCTACTATCTGTTGAAATATACTTTTTTTTTACTACATACTTCAAAGCGCGCCGCCGCGCCGCTAGTTGTCCCGCTACCTGATCTTGTGAGTAGTTGCTGACTCATCTACACACTTAATGTAACACTATATTAAAATATGGACATTACAAAACACCATTTTTTATGGACATTACAAAACACAATTTTTTATGATTTTATTTTTATTAATACAACTTTTGATTTTATACAATTAACGCTAGGGAAATTGACGATACAAGCTTTCTGCCATTTAACCTCGATATATGTATTTAGGGACATACACATGTACGTAAATGAGATAAACACAAGGTAGCGTCAATACGACAAATGTTAAACCATTAGGCTTAAACAAGTATAAGTGCATCATAGAAAACTTATATACTGGAAATGAGGTCGTTAAACATTGTATAGAAACATTTAATCTGGAAGAATTATAAAAAAGGCGCATACATAATGTTATAAGTATTTTTAATTAGTTTAATCACCCTGTTTATTTTATTCAATCATCTTTTATTTCTTGAATATCCTTAGTTAATATCTTACTTAGATACCATTATTTTAAGGGGGTTAGGGGCAGAATTTAAAAAAAAAAACGATTATTTTTCAAAGTTCAAAACATTTTCTCAAAAAATAATGTCTTGAAAATATTCTCTGAAAATTTCAAGAGAATCCGACGAATACATTTAGAGTTATTCAACAATGAACGACGGGCTCTCTGACGCTCGAGAGCAAATTTTCTGATAGTCAAAGTGCTGAAAGTTATTCTTTTGTCGTCAGTACGCCTGTCGTAGTCGCAGTGAGCAGTCAATAGCTTCTACATCGACTGAAGAACTATTATATGGCCCAGGAATAGATGACTCGGTGTAAGTAATTAAATTATTCCTCTTTCTATACATAAATCGAGTGTAAAACTTGAAATGCTTTTTTCTCAAAACTGTGTTTTTAAGGCTGGTGAAAACTGTCATTCAAAAACCCCTCAGTGGATTTGAATGAAATTTATACAACTTTTTTAAAACATATTAACATAGTGCCTGATCGAAGAATTTTTTTTTCAAAACTTCGATTTTTTATAAAAAATCTACTGTTGCTTTTGTTCTGAAAATTCGAGAGTAAATTGTCTGAGGCCGCCATTTTGTTTATTTTCAAAAAAAAAAAAGCTTCGATCAGGCACTAGATATTAACTATACTATAATAAATACTATATTTTTTTTATTTGAATAATTTCAGGTGAACTGTTGAGAAATTATGATGGTCACCGCAAAGGACTACTTGTGGAACAGGGGCCGATACACATGACGATAACTTTTTATATGATTAATATTTTCTTTTCAAATTCTGGTGAAATGAAATTGAAACATGACATAATGATGTAGAATTGTTACTTTCATAAAATAAATAGAATTACTGATAAAAAAATAATAATTAAAAATACTCGTTTTTTCGTGCCTCTGACTGCCCCTAACCCCTTAAAATATACGTGATCAAAATAAGCCACATATGGCACAAAAAACCATGTCTGATTTGTATGTCAAAATGTATTGCATTCAGTGCAAATGCGGTGACATTTAAACTTTATTAGTGGTCATAATAATATGTAGGTTATATTGCAAAGTAATTATTTAACACATTTTTACACCACCTTTTATCACGAGGTTAGAGGGAAGTAACAGTAAAGCAATACGTAAATGTCATAATCTTGATTAAAACACATGTCATTTGGTTAACTTCAACTTCATAAATACATAGTTTACTCTGTTAGTCACATTTGTATATAATTAGTATTTTAATAATAAGATTTGGTTATTACTGCAATATAAGTGGTGCTTACAGACAGTCTAATAGATATGTACCTACATGTGCAATATCGATGTCCTGTTAGAGATGAAAAAAATGTCATAAACGCTTTAACATTTATATTAATTAGTATAACGCTTTAACATTTTTCTTTAAAGTCACAAACATTTTAGTGTAATACTCTAATTTGGACATGTAGGAACATTAAAAAAATGGAAAGCGTGAGTCACTGTTAGACGTTTTGAAATTTAATTGACAGAGTGCTAGGGATATGATCAGAATCCTACGTGGCATTATTAGTGTTTCCAAGTATTTTTCCCGTCTACTACCAGAGACATTGGCAAATACAGAGACTGTATTTTCTTTACTGTGCGAATTCGTACACCAATGCCCACGAAATCGTACACCTTTACTGTCGAAAAAGAATATTGTACGAATATTGTACGAAAAGAGTATTGTACGATTTCGCACAGTTTCGCAAGAAAATACAGCAGGTGCTTCCTTCAAACAAGGATCCGGTTCCTAGACTTTTGACTAAAGGTGTCTACGAGTTAAAATGTACCTGTGGGAAAAGCTACATTGGACAGACGGAAAGAAGTATACAATGTAGGATCAAAGAACATCAACGACATACCAGACTGGGGAATACAGACAAGTCAGCAATAGCGGAGCATGTTCATACCAACGAGAACCACAAAATCGATTATGAGAACATCAGAGTGTTAGACAAAACTACAAGATATTACCCAAGAGTAATTAGAGAATCCCCGGAGATCATGAAAAACAATAATAATTTTAATAAGGAGGACGGGGTATCGACTGAGTAAGACATGGAGATTAGCGATATCAAGAACCAGTGACCTGGAATGTTATGGTCAACCGAGCTCAACGGATGTGCAGCCAAGCATGGCAGAGCCAAGGTATATAACGAGGAGCAAAAGACGACAACACCAGTCTTTAGAAACCTTCTGAAAAAGCTGACAGAATGATCAGCAAAACGTCAAGTCAATTTAGACGACCGCGGCAAAACCCGGAAGAAATAATTTCACCCAAAATATGTATTAATTTTAAATATTTTTGTGGATTTAAAATAAACTGTGCTGAAATGATTTAATTGATATTCCTTTAATTATATTGTAGTATTAACCAAATCTTACTGAGCAACTAAATTATTTTAAACACAAATATGACTAACACAGTGACAAGGTATTTATACAAAAAATGGCCACATGATAATATGTACATTTGTCAAAACTCTGACACTGACAATTTAACTTTTGTTGCTAACCTCCTACCTTGTGTTTAAGGAGGGTGTAAAAATATGTCCGTAGCAATAGAACTTAATACTCGTATTAAATGATGACTTCGTATTCAATGACTTTTAAATAGTAAGTATGACAAACAAACAACATGAAAAATTGCCATCCGCCGTGTTAAGCGATATCCGGATACCGCTTCCCGAACATGGGTTCTACCGATTGTATTTTAGTATTGATTTAATTTTTTTAGTACTGATATCATTTTAAGTATTCTATTTACGTTTTGGTTAAAATTTTTTGTTTTTATTTCTCTTTTTTTCTGTTTCTTTTTTTTGTTGAATGTTGTTAAGAGTAGGCACATATTTCTACATACATATTTATTATTGAAGTATTTTCAACTTAAATAACATTTGGGGTCATAAAATAAAGTTGTTTCAATTCCAATTCATATTTAATTTTCAAAATTAAGATAAAACGGGCAGAAATAAAAAAAATCCGCTTAATTGTAGGTTATCCGGAATAGGTCCAGTCCAAATTGTTCCTCTGTAATTACAATACTTAACCTAAAACGGGTAGACCACCGCGTGCTTTTGCGTGTGCGCATTATTTTAGATTTTTTTTAGAAGTTAGTTAGATTTTAGTATTTTTTGAAATGTAAATAAGACGAAAGATCTCTGTACGGAAGAGAAAGGTTTTCTTTATATCAGGAATTGCAGATTTTAATTAACACTATTTGCATGGTAGGTATATTGAATTGATGCTTTAAAAAAGAAACTAAATGAGTTTCCTAAAAAAAAATATGTTTTTCCTGATGATCGATCGGACCGAAATTTTTGAAAAATTTGAAAAATCACCATCTAATCATCATTTAATCAACTATGGTTGTTCAAGAACAAGACCTAATAAAAACATAAATGTTTAATAACAATCTATTCAGCACATATTATAGCAATTATATTTTTACAGACTAATCGAAAAAGGCAACGACATGTGTTACGAAACAGTTCACTTTACCACCGAACATTTATGTTCGGTGACTTTACAGACTTTTTATTGAACGATCTTAAAAACAGCTTCATGAGGCGTGCGAAAAATCCATCTAGCGGACGGTAGCTCAACAAGATCTCGCCTAGTGGCTGGGGTGCAGTAACCATATTACGAAAGCATTAACAATCAATACAATGGGAGTTTTATGGTCAATAAGAATTCGTTCCTGCACAGAATTGCTTGTAAAATGAGGCATAAATGTTCCTACTTACGGTGAGGTTGCGGAATAAACTGCAATAATGTTGTTTATTCCCTATAAAGTGTACATTTTTATTACGACTTCTTTACTGTGGAGAACCTTTACAGTTTGTATTGGTATTAAGTGGTTCCTATAATACTATTATCTCAATTAAATAGTTACACGTAAAGAATATTGATATTTTGAAAGTATATATATATATAAAGCAGAGGATGCCTATATTGTTACAAATTGTACATAAGTAATTAAGAAACATAATAAAAGATTAGGGTTAATATTGGCAATTGGAAACGGTTTCTGCCAGTTGGACTAGACGTGTTCTGACAGCTCGTTCTTCGTCATAAGCCATCAGATATATCGTACTGATGAAATGTAATAAGACCTAAATCCGTATCTGTGACTTCCAATGGTGAATGACGATGACTTGAGAATCATTCTCTTTTCATGGGTTTAACGGTCTTGCCGTTAGGTTGTGTTAGGTAGTAATTGCTGAATTAGAACATGTCTAGTCGCATTTACGCACTATAATGTGACACCTTCAAGGTAACACAACCCTATGTTGTTCTGGCCAAGATCTAATAATACTGAAATCTGGATTTGTGACTTTAAATGGCGAATGAAAATGGATGGGAAATGAACCTCTTTTGATCAGCTTAACGGTCTTTGCATTAGTATGTACGTTCTGGAAGGACATTTATTTTGGTAGTTGCCGACTTTGTAGGACCTATCAGAGCATGTCTAGTCCTATTGAAACACTTAGAGGGTAACAGCTCTCTACTTTATCTATAAGTAACTTTTAGACTTTATCGACAATCGACATTTTATATACGATTATTACATTTAACGGTCCTAACGACACGTCTATATACGCTTCCCAATAAATACTAATTTAGATATGACTAATGGTGAATAAATCGTTACTACTCTATAGATGGGCGAAGGCGCTGGTAAAAATAATATATATACGTACATGACTGTAGATTACATGCATACCTACATAATGTACTCACGCACATATTAAACAATAACGCGTTCCTTGACGTTAACAGATAGTAATATCCGAGATCAGATCAGATGAGACCCTCGGACAAAAGAACCTAGTTTCTCGAGAGACATAAAAGAGAACTCCAATTTAAAGGGTTTAAAGGGTTCCTCGGTCATTCTAGTGAAACGTCGGTGAATTGGATGTTAAGATATGTTAAGATGAAGAAAAAAAGAAGCGGTGTTGTCAAACACAATTCATATACCTCAAGCTCAGAAAATATTAGTTGCTATAAAGGAGTAACTAAACTGAATTTAACTATCCAGCGCTCCCGCAACTGGACTGGCGGGTCGTTTTTCAATAAGAAAAGGTGTTACTAATACGAATTCGTTACATAGCACAAGCCGGCAATGCCAAGATAATTCCAATTTAAAGGTCCGAGGTCATTGAAAACTCCACCCTAAGATCAAAGGGATTTCGCCGGCAGTCACTTCTTTATATAATTGTTCTCTGGTAATATAGTGACAGAACGACAACCTTATTGGATAATGGCTTTTGTGACGTAATATTAGGCCATGCCCAGTGGCGGACTAAGCCTGTCAGGAGCCCGGGGCGGCAAAACTGAATGAGGCCCCCAGTCTTAGAAGTTGATGTATTTTTACAAGCTTTTTTTCAGTTCACATTTGTATGTACGAGGGTGTACGTTTTGTTTAAATCTTGCAAATTAAATTCAAACCAGTTCCTTTCAACCACTTTTGCTGAAATTTTGAATACTTATGTAAAGTCGGTGACAATACAATGTTAAGGTACCATGGAGACGGAAGATAGCCATAGAAATTTTTTAACTACACATGATAAACCCATCGTGTTTGGGCTCGTTTGATTTGTCTGATGGTTATTTTTATTTTGATATTACTGTCAACAAAAAAGTTTGTATTAAAAATTAAATTTCTATGTACTAAGTAAATTTCTATGTACTTGCACATATGTAGGTACATAGAATATAGATATGGATGAGCAAGATAATATACGAATCAGCAACAAACAATATAAAATGTAGTTTTTATTTTCTATAAGTATGTAGGTAGCTATTTCACATGTTTTCGTGCCTTCATTTAACCGAACTGTTCAATAACTTAAGTGAAATCAATTTCATTTGTAACATTTCTTTCAATTGAAAGCATGGGCAGACTAACGAGTCGCTCTTGATTAATTGTACATCGAAGATAATTTTTTTATAGTTTAAGTTTGGAAAAACTTCTCTCTCATGATGCAACCGAGACACAAATGATCAATAAGTTTTAAGGGATGTACAGGGTAACGATTTTAAGCATGTTAAGATGAAATGAAGCTCTCGGTATGTGCGTACTTACGAGTATTAGGTAATTCAAAACAACAATTCCAGATATATCAGATTCCCGATTTTTATATTGAATTTTATTGCAAAAAAAATAAGGCTTCTCCTTTTCCATTTAATGTATTTAACGTAAAATAATTTGAAAAACGTCAAATGTTGTTATTTGAAGTTTTCAAGTTATACGAAAATAAATAGTAAATTATTTTAAAAAATAATTTAATACATAAATAGAGGTATCCGCCCTTTTTTTGTCTTGTTCCGGACTCACCCTATATATTTCCTGATAATAACATTGGTCTTTAATGATACTAATACAAAGTAATTTGAACTGCAGAAATATGCATATACAGTGTGCCTCTGCATTGGTGATGAATGTATTGCTATCTTGGAAACTATAAGATGTAGGAAAACGGTTAAATTGGCGAAAAGTAGACAGTTTTATGAGTACTATAAACGCCGCTTAGAGAATGCCTCTAGATTTTTTTGGTTTCGGAAAACATGCATTTTTGAAAATCTGCTGTAACTTATTTATTTCAATAAATTTTGCAAATCCATGAGTACATCATTAAGACAACTTTCTGGGGACATTTCAATTCCTTAAACGGATTAAGGTTTTGATGTTTCGACTTTGATGAAACCACCATCAACTTGGATGTTGTGGTATTGCGAGCGATATTGGATGTTGTGGTATTTCAAAAGTACTCAATTTTCTCGTCCCAAATGATACTTAACACTTCAGCAAAAAATAAGTTCCTACTAACAAAAAAACATAAAAACACTTTTTTTTACAACACTTGTGATTCACCGGGTTCTCTTCAGGGGAAAAAAATGTAACTTACTGATGTATAACTAATTAAAAATAAATAACTAGAGGTTCGGAGAATGCTAATGTTAAAAATCCAAGGAATATAATTAAATAGGGCTTCCAACAGCTTTTTTAAAATCTGTTCTGAAAAGCAACAGCCCAAAGAAAGTATGTTCTCCAAATTTGTCAGGAACTTGTTTGAATTACACCATTTACATATTATTGCGGCACTTTGGTCAAAAGGCCATGAAAGGTTAACAATAAAGTGACAGTTTGAGTGATAAAACAGGTGAGTTATAACTAGGGTCCGAAAATGTGTGCTGCAATGCTGGGCTCGGCACTATTAAAATCTTTGACAATAAAAGTATAAAATGCGTAAATTATATACGCTAATATATATATTATGTGTATTTCTTGTCTGTGCTACGAACGGCATTGACCCTTCCCGATAACGCTCCAGAACCCGCACATGCGCAGTAGTACACCATCCCGTAGGAGGAGAGCAGAATATTCTAAGGCAGTTTAACACGCGATACGGCAAACATTCGCAACCCTAGTTATAACTTACAAATTACATTTGTATACACTACTCAAAGGAAATCTATTGTACATGGGATAAAATCATAGTTCAAACTTTTCACCGTTTCTCTCAATACATCTTTGACATATTATAAATGATAACATGTTGAATAGTATAACGGTTAATATATTAGCCAAAATAACAGTCGCATATGTTGTCAATATTAATTATTATAAATTAAGTTCTGCCTAATATTAATTGTCATACTATTCAACATATTATAGCCTCCTTTAAGAGTGTACTAAAATAATTAATATTTAAATTATATGTTTTATTACTCGTAGTATAATTTTACTTCTACGAAGTTTGAAAAAAAATACTTTTTTGGCGATGCCCCCTCTCAGAACATGCTAAAAAATGTTAACAACCCTATTTAATTAGATTCCTTTGATTTTGAATATTATCATTTTAATAACCTGTTTAGTTATTTATTTTTTAATTAGATATACATCAGCATTTTTTTCATTTTTGTTTATTATTTCTTAACAGCGGACCTCAATATAAAATTGTTAATTTTATATTGAGGAGTTACTAAGTTGTGGCACATTCCCTAAAAAGAGTTGTTTATGTTTTTTTTGTTGAATATTGTATTGAAGTATTAGATATCGTTGGAACGAGAAATCGTTGAGTACTTTTGAAATAGCACAACATCCAATATGGCTGCTGTAAGAAAAAAAGAAGTTGATGGTAGTTTCAAGAAGTCGAAACGTCGAAACCTTAATCCGATTAAAAAAATTAAATACCCCCAAAAAGTTACCCTCATAATGTATTCAAGTATTTACAAAAATTAAATAAAAAAATAAGTTATAGCAGATTTTCAAAAATGCATGGTTTCGGTAAAATATCTCAAAAACCAAAAAAGATAGAGGCATTTTCTACGCGGCGTTAAGTTTCTCATAAAATTGTCTACAGCTTTGCTTAACCAATCAAGTCTTTGATTTGCCTACTTTGCCATATGTACATTACGGTGCTTTTTTGACGACTATTTTGTTTTCACTCCCGTCTCGAAATTTTGTTGGAAATACCTAAAAAAAAATTCCCTTAAAATATGAACCCTTTTAATATTAAGTACTCGCCCTCAGCGTGTGAAGATTTCCCATCTAAAATACACGTAATCTAGCTTTTTTTAATCTCTATAACTCAGCGGCATTTTATGGTATTTCAACGTTTAAAAAAGCAAATTACTCTGGAATAAACGATCTATAAAAGTGCCCATTGCGACGTAACTGTAACTTACACCGGTGAGACAGTACAGGTCACTAAACTCAATTTTTTCAGGAATTTTTTGGATTTTTTCGTAGTTATTTAATAAATAGCTTTAGCTACAGGAAAAATGTAAATGGCAAAGATGTAGCAAATTAAATTTCCTACAAAAAAGCAAAGATTTAAAGATTTGAGTCGCATTTTCATAAAAATCGCAAGTTATAAAAAAATCAAATCTCATTATCTCGAGAAATATCAATAACAGAGATTCGGTTCACAGGAGCTTTTTTTGTAGGAAATTTAATTTTGTACAACTTTGTCATTTACATTTTTCCTGTAGCTACAGCTATTTATGAAATAACAACGAAAAATCCAAAAATTCCTGAAAAAATTGAGTTTAGTGACCTGTACGGTCTCATCGGTATAAGTTACAGTTACGTCGCAAAGGGCACTTTTATAGATCGTTTAATCCAGAGTAATTTGCTTTTTTAAACGTTGAAATACCATAAAATGCCGCTGAGTTATAGAGAATAAAAAAAGAACTCTAGTTTAGGTGTATTTTAAATGGGAAATCTTCACACGCTGAGGGCGAGTACTTAATATTAATATTAAGGGCTCATATTTTAAGGGATTTTTTTTGTATTTCCAACAAAATTTCGAGACGGGAGTGAAAAAAAAATAGTCGCCAAAAAAAGCACCCTAATGTACATACATATGTATGAATGTATAAGTAAGTATTTTCTTGGTTTGTTTCTGAGCCTAACAGATATTCTAAAGATTTGTTTGCCTTTGGAAAAGGTCATTTGGGTATAAGTTAATATATTCAAGGTAATAACTTGAAATGAGTTATTACAGGTTACTTACATTTTTTTTTGTTTGTAAAACATCGCTTAAAACAATTTATATCGCAGGATGGAAACAACTATTTAGTAAAAATAGTTTTATCACTCATCTCACTCAATGTTCTGAGAAACCTTAAATCACTGTAGAATATCTATTGATACATAATGAGTAAACAAAGGGTTATGACCCTGAATGATTATAATTGACGGTCTGGATGCGTGATAATTTATTGAAATTTTAAACTTTATTTATGACGCTTATTTGTTTATATTATATAGGTTAACACATCCCGTACTTTCAGATTTCATTTAGTAAATATTTATTGTTTTATATAGGCATTTTTATGCCTAATTTTACCTAATAGTTTCATCAATTTTCACTTTCATCAATTAAGATCTTAAAAAATTTAATGTATTAAAACTAATGTCTTTAAAAACGATTGAATTGTTTAATCTGTTTTAAATATCTGTTCCAAATATAGCTTGAATAGGTCACTTTCACCACTATGAGTATGTGACCAGTTATACATCCCTCTACAGGTCTATCTCTCCCCTTGTTTGCGATACAGTCGGAGTGAAAAGTGAACATACACCTAGCAAATATTTTTGTATTCTGTAAATTATTTTGTGTATACCACATAATATGAGAAAATGGCTTGCATGGATTTGAAGCTTTTTTAGTCACGTTCGTTTTATATTGACAAGAGACCTGTCGTTCGAGCTAAGTAACGTTAATGAAAAAATCTAATAATTACAAAAAATTCGCACCAAAAATGAACATACAATTATATAAATGAATACACACGTAAGCAAAATTTTAGTAGAATGCCTAAGTTAATATTTGGTTTCTCCGGCTATATTTCTACACCTAGGCATAAGCGAATTACAGATTTGGTAGTGGTCGGAGAAATTTTATTTCATACTTCCATTGGTGCCGGTTAGTAAGGTTGTGGTTGAGATGTTACGCTATCCAAGGATGCTCAACTGAATAGAGATCTTGGGACTGTGGGGCCAATTTAACTGTTTATAGGGACATTATGTTATTACAGTTTGTCAATTTTTTAACATGTCACTCTATTACTCCGTTACTCATTTTCCGAACTTTGCAGACTTTGAGACCTCGAAACTTGGGTTCAGCAGTTCATAAAACGTAAAGCTCGCGAAAAACGAAAGGCTTGCAAGTAAAATGCTTCACAGACAGAGGTCTACATGCCGGTAATTGAGCTATTTCTTGAAATAGAATATAGTAAATTAGAATAACTTGAGATATTTCTTGAAATTGAAATAGTATGTGTAGGCGCCATTTTATGCTCGCCATATTGAATAAAAAAAACTCGAAAGCGGCTAGTTTTCATTCTAAAGCATACGAACATTTTGAGACCTTGAAAACGTTTTTCCGCAGCCCTTGGTTTTGGGCAAACAACTATCCCCGTTGACATGGAATGTCCCATAAACATTTAAAGTTATGTATTCATACATTACATTGTCTACAAATGCAAAGTTTCCCGCTCCAATGGCCGCCATAGATTATAGAGACTATAATGAACCCTCCACCATGTTTCACAGTACTACAGATTTTGCGGATTTCACTTGGAATTGCATGTTCGCCAAATTTAAATACTATAACCTATAACAAAAGTATCATAACCAATACCTAAACCCGTTCGGGAGATATTTTATGTTTAAAAAAACTGAATAACCACCGTTACTTCTTTTAGGTAGTAAGCTTCCATTCAATTTGTGGCATGGCGTGGGAACATAAGACCTTCACTGTCGGCAATTAAAATAAATTCGGAAATGCTGTGTTGAATGTATTGTTACATATCACCAAGTTCAAATCGACATAGAACACTCGGTATTTTTTTTTCAGCCTAAGTTGACTATAAGTTCCATTTTCCTCATACACATCACATCCTGGGGGTCAAAGTTACTAGTTTTGGAGAAATTTTTTCGGTGTTTGAAGAACTTCTCTTATTGGGTATTAGGCTTGACAAACTAGACTTGAACATGAACAATAAATTTACTGCATTCACTTTCTAAATCCTTTTTGCGTATTTTCTAGAATTTCTGGAGTAATTTTGTGAAAAGCATTTCTTATTTTTCTTTTAAGATAATCAATATTTTGCCGAGTTTCTTGAAAAATTAATTCCTTAATTGTCACCCAAAGAAAAAAAGTCTAAACAAGTTGGATCAGGTGATCCAACTACTCGTCTAATTCACTTATTATGAAATAAACTAATGGTCCGCAAATTGATGTAGAGCGGTGGTGCGCGCAGTTGTTCATAACCACATCCGCCTGATAATATCTAATGGTATATTTTTTTAACAGAGTACCAGAGTAGCTCTGTTCGTAAAAAATGTAAATACATCTCACGTGTAAGACAGCAAAAATAGAGTCCAAATGTACAACCTGTCAGTTGCCATATACCCGATCAGTAGAGCCTGGCGCAATGATCGGCAACGAGCCACTTTTCTGGAGTTATTTGAAACATTCATCACAGAGATTAATCTAATCAGAAGTAAGGACATTCTTTTTCAATAAAAATAATCAAATGTGAAGATATTTTTCAAATAACTCGAGAACGGTGGCTCGTTGCCGACCATTGCACCGGGCTCTACTGATCAGTCACCATATATTGTAAAGGTTATTTCTGTGAGTTTTTGATAGACATAATAAGAAAATATAATATACGATATTCGCTGCCTGTCCTGTACTGCATTGTTCTTGAGAACTCCATGCTACATATGTACATATTATTTATTACATTATATTTTTATATATTTTCAAGCACATATGTATGTATATCTCAAAAACTAACAGAGATAAGAATTCCCGCAAAGTTTTATATCGCTATATTTAGAAAAATTGGGAATCTATTCAAAACAATATTCCGTTTTCGAAAAAAATATGCGATTTTCCATTTAAAAAAATTTTGCTATTTGCCAAAAATACAGTACCTAGCGTCATTACTCAGACATAACGGAGATTGAAGGGGATCAGTTCTCAATTAACCATTCTGTACATAAAGTGAGGGTGTAAAGTTTGGAGAAGTGATAGTCCGAACGTAACCTCGGTAACCTCAACTCTGACAAGAGAAGACGCGTCACCGCTCTCGAATCACAACCATCCAGTGTTTGACTATTGAATATTGTTTGCCGAATATTGAATATTGTGAATCTTTGAATAGTCGAATCGTATTGAAGCCTCCTAACTTCCTCCCCGTAACCCTTACCACAGAAAATACGTGTTTTTGTAGTATTTTAGATAAGAATTTGGAGTCACCTTCTACTAAATGGAGGCCTTTCAAAAAAAAGGCTCATATTTTGAATTGGTAAAAAAATATTTTGACCTCCAGGGTCCTATACCCGATTAAAAAAAAATAGAGAAAACAAAATTCGTCATATTTTTTGCTGTTATGAGGTGCCACGCGAATTTGTTTTCTTTTTCATACATTTAATTAAACTACATTTTTACCTATTTTTTTCTGATTTTTTAGAGTAGTGAGTCACATTCAAAATTGAAAAAAAAATCATATTTTTAACGGATTGTTGAACAGTTTTTTCTCCCTCATTTTTTTTCTCTTATGAGGTGCTCTTTTACTTCATTTTTTCATCTTTTGATACATATATTGTATTGACTTTTATCCATTTTTGTCATATTTTTCGGAGGGGTGTCTATTTTTACCAGATTATATATTCTACGATGTTTAGTTAGTTACACTACTTTATTTTTGTGTAAGTATATCTAGTTCCCGCTTTTTTAGCTAAAGTTATGAAAGTTTGTAAAAGGAATTAGAGATGTATAAATAAAAGGAAAAAAAACATTATTTTAATACAAGTAAAGAGTTAGAAAATCAGTTGTTTACGATATCTAACAATACAAAAAAAAAAACAAAATTTAATTAATAGAAGTCGATCATTGTTATAAACTACTGAAAAAAAAAAAGAGAAAAAATGTAGAATAATCCGGTAAAAATAAAGCTTTTTTTGGTTTCGATTTTGAAGGTGACCCACCTCTCCGAAAAATCTGAAATCTAAAACCTGACCTGTTTTGAAATCTAAAACCTGACCTTACCTGTGTGACCTGTTTTGTGAATCCGCTAAAAAATACGATTTTAATTTCAAAAAAATGACCGATGCCGTCATAGGTCGAAAAAAGACGATCAGGAAATTCCATTCTTTTTTGGAAAATGTATTTTTTGAAAGTCAAAATCGACCTGTCCAAGCGTTTTTAGTAAAAACTTTCCCAAAATGAGATACAGAATTTGTTCCAGACTTTACGCTCTCACCGTACCCCACGGTATATTTTTCTATAATACCTTTAATGTGTTCAAAATTATTTTGAGATTAAAAATATGAAAAACACTGGAGGAATATAAGAAGCACTTTACAAATCCGGGGATAAATTGAACCTATAGGGTGGGTATAATATCTGCTACGTAAAGCACCCATCTCAGTATCGTAATGAGGCTTGTTAGTAGTTAGTAAAAGTGGTAACGGCGCGTTAAAATGTCGTAAAGCGGCTTTTTATTAGCCGTAAAGTTCCTGTAAGGTCGAGAGGTTCTTATACTAGCTGAGGACTTGGCTCGTGCAGATGTCTGATTTGGTGCTGCAGCACGTAAACAATTATTACTTTTATATGCGGTTTTTACGGCTAATAATAAGGTGCATGTATTTCGTATCCTGTAGATAGGTATCTGACAAGACGTTTAATTATCATTTTTGAATAAAATTAAATATTTATTTTTTATTCACACGCGACAAAGCGATTTATGGCTATCCTTTAACGTTTCATTGAATTTGGTGGAATTAGATTAAGTTTACTATCGACTTTATTAATAAATAGATTACCATTATATTTTGATTTCATCATAATATGAAGTAAATAATGCGAATTACGTATTATTATATATATTATATTTATATATTACAATATATGTATACCTAATTAATTATCGTATAATTGTAAATATATATAAATAATATATTAATTAATTTTTTTCATTCAATTAATCCAAATCGCTAAAAAACATCTATGTTCTTAAAAGTGTAATATCCGGATATGACCTTTATGACCTATATTATGATATAAATATATGGTCTTTACGACCTGTATGACCCTTATGACCAATATGGCTTGTATCGATACGAACATTATGACAAGATTCATATGACCTATAGGACCAGTATGACCATGGGTCCTATATCCTATATGTCATGACATATAGGACCGATAGGAATAATCTTCATAATCTATAACATCTTTATGACCCGTATGATCTCTTTTGAACATGGATATGGAAGTAGAAATGAAAGTAGAGACTTAGTAATGTGAAATTTTAATTATTTTCCTCAAACACCTATAAAACAACAGGTCATGAATACATTTATTAATTCACATTAAAATACAACAAAACAAACGCCCCCTCTTCTCCTGCGAACAACAAAAACATCATCAGGCATATGAACTTATATTCAGCTTTTGGTTTGACTGCACACAGGTTATCACAAAAGAAATGTTTAATACTTTCCTTGTACAGGATGTCCCATGATTTTGTTAAAACTTTTGTAGGTTTGTTGTACAAGTGATTTTAAGAGAGCTCTTTGAAATAAACTTTTTTGATTACAGTATAACTAACTACATATAACTAACTTACACTGGACAAATGCCAAATACTTTGTAAAGGGCAATTAAAAGAAACATTAAAGTGACACATGCCTACTATGCGTTTTTATGAATTTATTTATTCCAGTTTAAATAGGAAAATAAAATTAATTTAATTTTTTCTTTGATAACCGTTGTATATGTGACAAAATAGAAGGACGTTTTTAAAAGAACTGTACTATAACGTACCTACATAATTATGTAGTGATAAACATTAACCCACAAAAAAGTTATGACTCAATCTCATTAAGCTAAGAACCTATATCATTTATAATCTCGGTAAAATGTCTCAAATTTGAAATGCATATGTTGCATTGTTTGTGTATTAGGTACCCATAGACAAGGAAATATGTATAACCCCCATTTATCTCCCCACCCCTAACCGATTAAGCTCAAATTCAGAGCAGACAGACAGACATTTTTTCGCTTAAACTTAAACTCTCGAGACGTACTGGACATTTTAGTTCTATTTTGTCAATATTTTTTTTTTACTTTTCCCTCCACTACGCCTACGTGGATGTGGCAGTAAAATGAAAGTTGAAACTTCTTATTTTATTATTATATTTATTAATTGCATTACTAGATTAAACAAAACAACCGCCCCTTCATAACATGTCTAGAACAAAAACACCATCAGCCGAATGAACATAAATTCAAAAGTTGATTTAGCTACGTATAAGTTTTCACAAAAAAATGTTTTCCTTTTTTATCTATTTGCCCCTCTGTACCCAAGGGCGGGGGTGGATGCTTTAAGAAGAAAAGTAGGAGTTTTGTATACAGCTCTTTTCACTATTTACATAATTATCCCCAAAAAAATAATGTAGGAGTGTCAAATCTGTAGATCGGGCTGGCCACTCAATTGGTCCCCTTCTTCCTATTCGACAATTTGGGATAGGTTCTCATAGAATTTGTATGATAGGGAGGTCTTCCATCGTGCTGAAAGAATAGGTGTATTATTTTTCGGAAGGTCCGGTCTGCACTAATATGCAGATCCATCTGGTATTAGTACAGCGATGAGGTCATGTTGAAGAAATCTTAAATTGGTTGCCCATCTCGTCAAAGAAATGAAGATAAATCTATTGTTAACTATGGCACACAAACTATTTTGAGGGTGTTGAGTATGACATTACATTATCCAGTGGGGTTTTTCCATAGACCAATAATGACAATTTTGTCTATTGACATGGCCGTGGAAAATAAATGTTACTTCATTAGAACAAATAATTTGATTTACAAAGTTATTATTGTTATTGCAAAGCTTTTTTTTGCAAATATGCTCGCAAAAGTGACTTCGCCAGTTAAAAAAATATCCTCAGAAGTACCCTGGATTAGTCGTGCCTTATAAATATGGCCTTTTGTTTTTTTATCGTTCTTTTCAAGTGTTTTAACTATTGAAGTAGATTTTCTTAAAAAAAATTCTTATGTGACTTACATAGTCTTCTTAAAGTTACAGCTATTATAAAATCTCAGAAACTAAATCAAATGGTATCACGTAAAAATTCAAATTTGCATAACTTTGGCAGGAATTTCGTCAAAAATACAAGAATGAAAAGACTTAAAGAAATATCTACTTGATTATTTAGGAAAATATATATCGCTATTATTTTGTAGGCCGTAAGTTTATATCATACTTACGGGCTGCAACAAAACTTAGAAGTCTTTCGTTTGAAATCTTTCTCGTTGGTCTCGTTGGTCTCGTTGGTTACTAATGTAACTTCATCAGCGTAAACGACGATTTGAAGTTTGGATTCTCCAGCTTGAAGTTTAACCTGCGACAGCGCGGGTTAAACGGGACACGTCATGCGTATTTCAAATTATGGCGAGTGCGCCGACATTAGTTAAATTTCCAATGCATTGCAGAAACACTATGTAAGTTACATGTACATATTTTTTTGTAAACTATTATTACGTATAATATGTATTCTCAAAATATTCACAAAAAATCTATAAAATCGATATCGAGCTGCGGTGATTTAATATACATGGTGAATGTGACGCTGAAGATAGGGAAGGTTAATCAATCTAAGACAATAATCAAAACTATTGCACTTGATTAACGAGCCCGAGGCATATCGTCATATCTCGGGCTATCATAATACTTTCGGTCACGGACATTTATTGCCAGGTGTAATTTCAGACGTTATTAGGATCTTGGTATTTGTTAGGTTGCTACAGGTGGTACTATTTACCACAACAACTATTTTTGCCATCACTCTCTATATTGCACAAATAAGCCTAAAAAGAAAGTAGTTTTGTTAGTTTTTGGATAGAGGTGGTATGTGTAGATGATTATTGTATCTAAGAAATATAATATGTTTTATTTGGTTATAAAGATATCCTCTAAGTATTCTACAATCCGAGAGATTGTGTATATTTCGAATACAGGACCAGTGCGCAATCCCAACGGAGTAGTGAAATGTACTAACCAAGGAATGTGATCGATCATATGAATGGTATCACAAGCTCCATCTCGTTCTAACATGTGCGAGCACATACATCTACTTGCTCCTTTTTACTACGCTCTGCCTCAGATATTGTTGTAAAAAGACAGTAGCTTTTAATATTTTTTTACGTGAAATAGTTGATTGTTTTATTTTTAATATCCTCACACAGTTTTCATACAAAAAAACCGAAAAAAAAAAAAAGTACATCGAGATTCACACATAGGAAAATTACCTCGAAATTGGTGACTTGGTGTAGTTGAATAGCAATACTTTTTTTTACAATTCAATATATTTCTTTTATTGTCATTTTGGAATCTGCATTAAATACATTAACTTTCGAGAACAGTTGTAGATACCATGTAGTTAATTTTGTTATATAAGTATAAGGGTGAATAGTCATAGTTGGGCGATGATAATAACCAAAACCTTAAAAATGAAATTTTAAAAATTTGTTGGTGAGTGTTTTTGGTGTATTTTGATGAGAATTTTTTGAGAAAGTACCGTGAGTATTGAAAAATGTAAGAGTTTATTCAAACGGCGTGTTATTCAGCTCAATATAACAAAAATGTCAACAATTGACCTTCATTTGAAGCCGTGGCACGAAAATATTGACTGAGGGAAGCGATTTTTTTTTCCAATTTTACAAAAGTGACTATATTTCGAAAAACAAAACCCTTATCGATTTTTTTCTTCATACTTGTATGTCTAGTCAGGATCTGGTCTGTAACCCCTGTCAGCTTGACGTTACTTTTTGGGACACCGTGTATGAGGAGCTTTAGTAAAACCGTAAAATTATATCTGGATTTTACGTACAAAAGCGTCAAGCACGGTAAAATAAACATAAACAAAAATTAAGGGAGGTATTCATTTATAAAACTAACCCTGTACATTAAATTTTATACACATGTATATGGTTTTCGCTTATACTTACTACAGGGTTTATTATACGAAATAGAAAAGAACTTCTCATACAAGAGTTTTTGTAAATGTCCTCTATTATCTTTTAAGCGTATCAAAATTAACAATTAAACATCGAAGAGTTATAAAACAAAACAATCAATAATTTTTTTAATGAAACACCCTCTGTATTTTTTACATTTTTGCAAGAACTCGCCCCCACAATATGTACTTGAAAAGCTCAATAGTTTGCGAACTATTTAAATTTAAAGTTTAAAAATTATATTGGAGTTATCGGGAGCTCTAGATGCAATGAAAACATAAATAACCATATTATACTCGTATTGCATTCTTACGATTACACCGCTCAACAATTATTTTTTTCATTGTGCCTGGGTTTTTGAGAGAAATAGTTGTTGAGAGTCTTGAGAAAAATAATTCATCTGAGATTAATTTCATATCTCGTCATATCAATTTCATATACATATGTATGTGTGCGCAGTTTTCTGGCACACCATGCTGTCTGCGGCCATTTGAGCACGAATAAATATTATATGGGAGGAACTTCTGTCCAGCGACATGGTGACATTGGTGCGTAAACGCCGTAACGATTGAGAAAGGACTATAAAACTAATTAATAGTTGATCTTAGTTGCAATTTCTTCTGAGACATACCGTATATATGGCAAATTCATTAATGTACGAAATGTAAAATACAGCTAAACGACGGAAAGGCAAAAATGCTTAATAAATAGAAGCTATAAATAATTTATTATCGGACCTTTCTCCTTTTTATGCTCCAATATTACATAAATAAAAAATAATATTTCTTTTGTTTTTTTTTTAACAGCTGTAGGTACAACAAAAATTATAGAGATGTTCTTAAAATTTGTAATTATTGCGTTCATGTATTCATAATGCGTATATTTTACTACATAATCAACATTTTTATTATATTTGTTGACTGTACTCGTTGCCCAGGAAATATTCGTTGATATTCGTGTTGAATTCATGATGTTTTGCTAATTATCTATTAAATAGACGAATTACTTCGTATTTTTGTTTCTTCTATGTAAATATCCCATATTAATATATAATAAATTTTGAAGTCAAAATTAAACTTCTTTAGACCGTTAAGAATAACAAGTGTCTGTTTATACCCTCGTAGTGCAATATAAAATGGTTATTATTATTATATTTTTTATTGGCAGTCCAGAGTTTGACTATATAATGAGCCTGTTTCAATCGTTAGAAATAAATGTCAATTAGGCATACACTTTTGAAGGAAGTGTATGAGGGAAGAGTTCTCGCAGAGAAGTAAAAAAATATAACACCGTGTTCCATTAAAAAAAATGATGTTAGGTTGGTTTTATGACTTTTCGATCTACACTTGTTAATTTTGATAATCTTAAAAGGTAATACAGATAATTTACTGAAACCTTTATATACGAAGTGTTTTCTATTTCGTAAAATAAACCCTATGTGGGAAAAGCTCCAAAAGTGGGAAGATGTTAAATGACAACTCCTCTAATGAGGAACATTGTATTAATACTGCCATCGAGTCAATAATAATATGTTTACTTCAGTGTTTTGTTTAAGATGTGAAGAATGCCCATTGCAGGCCAATTTGAAAAAGGTGAAGGTGTATCAAACATATTCCCACTTTTGGCGAATTTTTTGAAGTTTTTATTAATTATTTTTGCCCCGTTCCCCCTTGAATATTTTCGTTTCCGCAATAACCAACATTCCTAGAGCACTTCTCTCCGCATTGACACAATTTGAAGGTGTATCAAACATCTTCCCAATTTTGGCGAATTTTTGAGGTTTTCATTAATTATTTTTGACCCGTTCTACCCTGAATATTTTCGTTTCCGTAATAACCAACATTCTTAGAGTACTTTTCTCCACTTTGACACAATTTGAAGGTGTATCAAACATCTTCCCACTTTTTGCGAATTTTTGAAGTTTTAATTAATTATTTTTACCCCGTTGTCCCCTGAATATTTTCGTTTCCCTAATAACCAACATTCCTAGAGTACTTTTCTGATGAAATAACTGATTCAGTATACGTACATCCCACTGTTGTATGAAAAGGTGCGTATTCAAACTCATTATGTAAATAGATAGCATTGACGAAGACGTATAACTTCGAGTAAACATTTTAAAACTTTTTTTAAAACTTTGAAAGATAATAAATAGTAATAAAGTCCAAATTAACTTTAATAATTTCTGTACAAAAGTACAAAAATTATATAAATGAGTACTCATTACATATGATAAAATATAGTAGCACTTAACTTACATACATACTTCATATTGCGTTAAAGAAAACTGGTAATATATGCCAGATAATGCCTCAGATATAATGTCAGATAATTAAGGGATTAAAGAAATAAGGAATATTCATAATCAGCGGCGGTTGGTGATATTTCAGTTAGCCATATCTTGAAAACGACGCATGGGACCAACTTCACTTTTTAGGTGATGACTATACACCTGACAGAAAGGATTTATAGTGAAAAAACCGTCAGCAAAGTTTGCGAAAAAATTTTCAAAAAAATTGCAGAACACCCTAGGATCTCAATAACGCTTTATGGAATATTTGCAGTATATATATTTTTTCATAATCTAGAAACAAATATAAGACGTTTTTCGATTTGTTACAAAAATTTTTTTTTTTTCAAAAAAATATGGCCATTTTAATTTTAATTTTATAGGAACATTTTGTTTCCCAAAATTAAAATGGCCATAACTTTTTAAAAAAAAATATTTTGTAACAAATCGAAAAACCTCTTCTTATATTTGTTTCCAGATTATGAAAAAATATACAGCAAATATTCCACAGAGCGTTACTGAGATCCCAGGGTGTTCTGCGGTTTTTTTTAATTTTTTTTCGCAAACTTTACTGACGGTTTTTTTCACTATAAATCCTTTCTGTAAGAGGTGTATAGTCATCACCTAAAAAGTGAAGTTGGTCCCAGGCGTCGTTTTCAAGATATGGCTAACTGAAATATCACCAACCGCCGCTGATTATGAATATAAAAGTGGCATATAGGTATATGATACTGGAGAAGAAACAGCAGATCTCTCTTCTTTATTTGCTTACTTTGTTACTCGGTTTGGGTCCTGAATATACCTTAAAACTTATCTTGTAAGACTTTCTTGTATCTTTTTTGTTTCTTATATCTTTTATATTAATTAGTATCTTACTTAGTTTTAAGTATCCTAGATACTTTCAAAGTAACTGCGTTACTTTTTTAAGATCAAAGATACAAGATACTTTCACAAAGTACAAATATCTTAGATACTAAAAGTTTCTAAAACTCTGAAAAATATCTTTTTTTTTAAGATAGTCTCAGCTTTGGTCATTTGGAAACAATTCTTGGACTGAGCTTAGACGATAACTGTGCACATGCAGGTCACATTTCAGGATTTTATTGCAGGTTGGATACATTTACTTAAACGCCGAATTACTGGTTTCTGGGGGTTTGTTAAGAATGTGCCTCACTTCTTCAACTTCTCGTGCAGTGCGAACTTTATCTCTCCCAATGCTTTCCTTTCTGTTTCTTCTTCTTTCAATATTTCCTGTTTCTCTAAACAAAACCATAAATCTATTCAAAACTTGGTGAAACTGGTCGAAATCCAATCCAAATCCAAGTCTATATGTGAAAATTCTGCTTGAAAATCCCGTCAACACGGGACTTGTTGAATAAACCCACTGACATTAACACATAACCATATACATATGTATGTACGTAAAGCCGTATTAGCAATAAAGTCATAAGGGTCATACAGGTCATAAACACCATAGATGTCATATCCAAATACATGATAATATCATACTTTTTAAGAATATAACCTAATGTTTTTAGCGGTTTAACTTTTTTAAATTATATAACCGAATTTGTGTAGGTGCTAATTAATTAACATTGCGAATTTAGTAAGATCGGTATTTTTTCATAATTTTTTGAGGTCACCTGCTAGGTTTAACCGAACACTATATATACATGTATTCAGAAGGCAGGCGAGTAGCCGTAGATAAGGAGGTATACTGTATAGAAAAAGCCCTCAAAAATTTTAAAAAGTAACCGTGACGCAAAAAAGTGAGGTTAAGGGACATCGATTCGGATATTTACGGTAGCAAGACCATCGAAGGGGGGTTGATAGGCGGCTCCCGGAAGATTCCTCGGATTCCTGAGCTAAGCACTTCAGGCGAGGTATCATTCGATTCGGCAAGAAAAAAAGATCACTTGTTGTCACATTTAACGCCGTGTATGGCCCTCCCGAGCGTCACAATTTTCATCAAAATGTCGTCTTTCGGCCGAAGTTTCGGTAGTCGTCTTGAATTTGGATTCTGAGTTTTAACAGAGCACGAGGGTGGGCATTCCTTTTGGATGAAATAGTGACGGGTGGACACGTTTGGTGTATACGGTCTGTAGACGTATTAATGTCATAATTTTGTTATTTTGTAAGGTAGAGGTGTTTTTTTGACGGGAACAAAAGGTCGAAACGATAGCGACGTCAAAACGGAGCCGTTCGTCCGCAAGAGAAAGGAAACGCGCCGAAAGCGGTCGATTTTTTTGGCTCACGCCGTAGCTACTTCTCCGGAGCGCATGAGCTAGCACTTTGGGCGAGAGAGATGTTAGACGGTGGTCGGCATGCACACCTCCGAGAAATCGCGTTTTTCTTTCGGCGGAGAAACCCGCTCCCTCCCTGCAGAACAGTAGGTTTCACAATTGTCTTTCCACGGCGGGTGCGAACGAGACGGCACTGTCACTATTTAATAGTACTGATAATGATAATAAAAACTTCAAAACTTGACAGTTCTAATTTTGAGAGTAATAATTCAACACATGTGGGATCGATTCCACGGTATAATTTGAGGATTTTTTTTTATCTTAAGATATAATAATACATATACATGATCAAACCAAATTATTAATTTATGTTCATTCGGCTGAAGGTGTTATTTGTTGTACGACGGGGGATGTTGTCATGTAACGTTTCGTTTTATAAGTTTTTCAAAAAAGAATAATTCAAACAATGTCATGTTATTAATTCTCTACTCTCATTTACTTCCACATCCACGTAGTGAAGTGGAAGTATAGTATTTATGAAAAAAGAAATTAAAATATTTTTACTTTCTTATTCATGTATATTGTAAAGATAGATCGTATAACCTACATCATAAAGGCCCCAAAAGGTGATAGAGGTCAAAAATGTGTCATATACATTTCACAGAGGCCGTAACGGTCATATCCAAATATCACACTTATAAAACAATAACCCAATGTTTGTGATGTCTGACTAAATGTGGAAAAGGTGAATGTGGAAGTGGTTTTTACATTTATTGGTGTTACAGATCTTTATAAACGAACTGTTATTAGTATAAAGATCCTTTAGGTATATCTGTACCTTTTCTAATATTTGTACCTTTATAACTTAACGCCTTCATTTTATTTTTATAGGTCTGGTACCTATTTACACCGACAATAAGCTGATGAATGTATTTATCAACGTGTTGAAATAATTTCAATCAAATAAATTTGTGAACTTCTTAGTCTGCTCAGTTTATTTTACACCAAACCAAATTTTCATGTAGTGATTGTCAGTCGTTAATTGTACCAACATATACAGGTGATTTACAGTTTAAGGTGATCTAATGTGTGTGTTATACAAGAACAAAATAACCACAACCTCACTTTTTTGTATGTTGGCCCTACTGAATTGACATAATTCACGTCAATAAATTGGATGAATATAGAATTGGTTCTAATTCGTAAATAAATTGATGAATTTATTTATTAATATATTGACGGCTTGAAATAAATTTTCCACTTGACACTAGTCCAAATTGTCCTTGAAGCTACTTCAATAAATTCATCAATGTATTGTTGGTGTAAAGCTAGTATTACGTCCTGTATTGACACATTCTTTCCAGTACCTACATACCTAACTGTAAAATCGCATTGTTTTATTCGAATATTTGGACATTTCTTAATTTTGCAGTCTTTATGTTTTGATAAAGCTAAAATAAAATACCTCAAGTTGATATGATTACCACATGTCTTCTTAGAGACTTACGTTAGTACAACTTTATAGAGGTGATTACGATTACACATTTTCTCTTCTCTCCTTTAATTATATATATTAGAGATGCCTTAAACTAAATATTTATATACCTGCCTAAAAATCATTATTAGTTTATATACACAAACAGTCAAAACAAATAGTAGGTATGTGTTAAACATGACAACTTTTATAATAAAAAATGATGTGTTATGTTACCATTTATTCATTTATTTAGACTATAATATATTAGTTCACACATTTACTAATCTGAAACATTAATCTTTTTAATGGGCTTTTGAAATTTATAACATACACGAGATATTTTTATTTCGTGTGTTCGTACTTATTCGATAATTTATTTTTTTGAAAAGATTCACTATTATCATTTCTTATTCACCCAACGCGTAGGTGTTCGTTTACGATTTAAAAATAATAAGGTGAAGCTCAATTATTCGCAGAATAATTCATATATATGTATCTTAAATAATTAAGATAAATGGATATTATCAAAATTTGTATTTTTGTAATATTCTGTGTAAACTGTTTACCTTTTATATTACTTTATAAAACTTTCACATACGAGTTTTTAATTATTTCAGGCATTACTTACACGAGCGATAATTACAAAAATAAATTACTTTGAATTACGTAATTTGGTCAAAGCTTCTGTAGATTTTCTTCTCAAATAGTTTTGTTGTAAGACTCAGACGTTCACTATTACTATTAGACTATTGTTTATTCTTTAGACACTAATATGAACTAAATAAATACACTTTATTACTGGCGTTCATTTAAGTATATTGCTTATTATTGGTATATCAATTATGATGTATTTTTAATGCGAACTAAAGATATTTCAATGGTTTTGACAGTTATGTAAAGTGCAACTATCTGGGAATGGTGGTTGGTCGAATTTGAAATTCTCGTATTTTCGTAAGGAAGCATGGAATCCATTCTAGACTGTATTTGATTATTACTAGACCCAAATGAAAGGTTAGAATAGCAAAACACTTAACAACTTTTTTTTCAAAAATCTGGTGCACCTTCAGAAAACCTCGGAAATGGCTGAAAAACGTTTATTAAATTTTTTTTATTACAACCGTGTGTATATTAAAACTTTTTTTTCCAATAGTTTTTACACAATTTTCATTTCTCTGAAAATTACACCTATTACAACATCTCAGAAACGAAATTCCATGAAATTAAAATTATTTCCATAACAGACAAATTTCATTTCGAAATTTCGAAAAAGGCACAATATATTTTTTTTTAAATGAAAAAAATAATTTCTCAAATATTTTGCCTCAAGTTCCAAGATTTTATAGGAGTGCGTCAGATTTTTTTAAAACAATTTCATCAGATATCGTTTGAAGCTTTTATATTATTCTAACCTTCCATTTAGGTCTAGTAATAACCACCTAAAATCTGATGTGGGTTCCTTGCTTCCTTGCGAAAGCACAAGAACTTCAAATTTAGTTTTGTCGTATACTAATACAGGTTGGTCTTTTAATACTTGGCGTATTATGATTATAGGTATCATGTGCGCTAGACTAACCGCGACCAGCACTTTTAGAGTTGCCCAATTAAGTTGGTAAAAGTTTCTCAGCATCAAATCTCTTGATTCAATATGGAGGGATCCATAAACAATTAGCTAATACGAGATAAATGCATAATGCCCTTATTAATATACAAGGTGTTCGGAAAATGAGTGTACATCGTAATAGCAGAGATTCCTTGACCCAAAAAGAAACGATTTAGAACTTACATACACATATAGCCATAGTTGCTTCTTTTAGACGCTAGAGGTCGTCCGATTATAAGTGGAAATTTCCATGGTAGGAAATATATTTTAAATTTTGATTGACAGTTGAATTAAAGAAAAAGAGCAATAAAGTGTGTTCAACAAAGTTTACTCCTTCAGTCACCGGAATTTTTCCTGGAGCAAACACTAATGGTAAATCCGGTTCTCCGTTCATTGGATCCAACGGAATACTTCTAACCCCATTTACACACTAGAGGGCGATGCCTCCTAACATCATCGATGCCAGGTAACACCACCGTGTAATATATACGTATCTTATAATAACAAAAAATGTTCACTAAACTGACTCAGGGATTTAAAAGAAAACAGTGTATCATAAAAACATCCAATCTAATAAAATCAAGCCCACAAATTGGAAAAAGGGATATATTATTCTGATGCACGAGAAGCACAGAATAGAAACTATTCATCCCTTTATTTATATCTATTTTCTCATTCTCACATTCTCTCTAAACTCGGAACATTATCCTACTCTTTCGTACATGACACATTAGTTTGATGTCTTCATAATCCCATCTAGTAGTATTGACGCCTTGCCTTATTTGTAAATAGTGACGGCGATCGTCAGTTTTATATGGAGGTTACAAGAAACTTGTACAAATGTAGGAAAAAGCTTACATCTTATCAATAACTTTATTTAAGTAGACCTCAGGAATATTATTTTATTTTTTTTAGTAGTGAAGTGGATTAAAAAATGTTTTATTTGAAACATTTTGATTAACACTTTTAACAAAATGTAACAAAAATGGTTGAAAAAAATTCAGCTCGGTCTCCTCTTTTTATAAGCATCTTTCAGTTCAGCTTTAGTTTTAAATTGTTGATCATTTTTTATGATAAACATTTTTTTAATCAATTTTGAAATATATGGAATAATTATTTTTATAAACTTCGAACCGTTCGTTATAAAATAATTGCGTTATTATCGAGTCACTGAAGTTAGTGACGACTAATTTCATATAGTATTATCTCACACCTACTACACAAGTTGAAAAAAAAAACGGCGTCTGTGATATTTAATTAATCTGAAGCTCGTCAAGTCATTGTCTTGAACTTTATGTATAGTCTAGCCGAGAAGTTGATTTACTGCGAAAAATAGTTGTCTCCTAAAAATATGAGCGATAGCTCATTCGATCGGTAATGGCATCTAGAAAAAGAGGTTTTTTTGGATTTCTTAGCAAATGAAAATTGCAATTGTTGTTAATAAAAAACTAAAAAAAAGAGTGTTAGATTCGTTTAAGAAATCATGTTGGGTCATCGCAGCTCGAGCCGGTAGGCTACGCCTCTGAAGAGCTCCTCTGTATTTGAAGATTCGGCAATGGCGGAACGTGATGTTTATACATATAAACATTTTTATGCATGGATACGATGATGTAGTTTAGAGACGGAGGGTTATGAGTTATGAGTTATGATTATTCTCGTTCTAACCGTAGTACCGAAAGCTGTATATAACTGGCGTTCCTTATTTTTATAAAGTGTAATATTTTGAACCCTTGTATTTTATTAATCACCTTACAAGAGGGGTTTAGTTTTTTGGCAATAACTCAAAAACCATAAGCGATAGCGGAAATTAAAAATTTCGGAAAAAAAAATAAAAATACCGGAGAAAATTTCCGATAAAAAACTATGGACTCCCGGAAACTGTAGCTCTAATACTTATAATTTTAATTTAACGTTGAAAACAGTTAACCACGTGTTAAAAAACCACGCGGCACTTTCGAAAGTGCCGCGTGGGAGCCTAAACCTAAACCTAGCGAGCTGTGTCAAAATTTAGACATTATTAATTTATACTAATTGTATTCAGTTACAATTTATGTTTTATATAACATGATTCGCGACGAACTGTACATATTGGAATAGTAAAATGCGATAATCTAGACAAGTGTCTACCTACTGAATGGCCATTGCCATTACAAAACGTTCTCGACCAATGTCTTTTGAACCACTTGAACTAATTAATTTGTTTTTGGTATCCGTTGTGGGAGTATACTGTTAAATATTAACAATTTGACATACTGAAATTTTAAAATTCCAGGACCTTATTAGGAATATTCTCAATGTGTTCGTTTAGTGGCGTCTGTGAGTCGGACGAACATTGATCTCGATTTACCCGGATCGAGAGTACCTCCCCTCCCCGTTTTCGAGGATGCTGAACACGATGTCGGTGTCAGAATGTATCTTTGGGATTGCGCAACCCCCCAAAACGGCCAAAAACCACCCCCCCTACATCATGTCCCTGTAAAAACAAGTCTTTTTCCCCGTTTTCGAGGATTCTGAGCACGGTGGTGGTGTTGAAGATGACTTCCGACCCTCACCAACCCCTCCACCAGTGAAAACTCACCCCCGGTAGGGTTGTTTTTTTTATTTTTTTTATATCAGCGACAAAACGTCTGTTGCCCCATTTTCGAGGATGCTGAACACGGTGCTGGTGTGCAATATCCCTTGCGACCCTCACCCACCCCTCCACTGGCCAAACTCACCCCCGAAAGGGGTTATTTATTTAATGATTTGGGGATTGATATAAAAAAAAACTTTCGGGGGTGAGTTTTGACCGGTGGAGGGGTTGGTGGGTGTCGGAAATAATCTTCAACACCACCACCGTGCTCAACATCCTCGAAAACTGGGGGTCAGACATTTTGCCGTTGATGTAAAAAAATACCCCTTGATATTGAACACCACCACCGTGTTCAGCATTCTCGAAAACGGGGGCCAGACGTTTTGTCGCTGATATAAAAAAATAAAAAAACCACCCCTCTCGGGGGTGAGTTTTGTCCGGCGGAGGGGTTGATGAGGGTCGGAAGTCATCTTCAACACCACTACCGTGCTCAGCATCCTCGAAAACGGGGGAAAAGACGTTTTTTACAAGGAAATGATGTAGGGGGTGTTTTTTTTGCCATTTTGGGGGATAGCGCAGTCCCAAAGAGACATTTTGACACCGGCATCGTGTTCAGCATCCTCGAAAACGGGGAGGGGAGGTACTCTCGAGCAGGGTAAATCGAGATCATTTTTTCAAGGTTTTTTCCACAGACGCTACTAGTTGAGCAACATTTATCAAATATAAGTTTTTTTTTTTAATTCTGCTCATATTTTAAAAAGTACATAAACCAAGTAAGTACAAAGAGTTGGCATTTGATTTTTTTGTCACATCTTCAAAATATTTTTTATGGCGGATCAAATTACATATATTTATTACGATTACATTTTTCAACATTAGGTATCTTGTAAAATGTTAGTTATGGATTTGCAACTCCGAGCAGTGACAGACCTTGGCGCAACTTATCGTTGTTTGGGTTAAGTTGATGGGGTTTCTCTCATTCGATTTTAGCGCTCGCTAAGAATGTTACTATGTTTGAGTTACTGTGTTTAATTGATGGTTAAATAAAATTCAATTGAAATTTTGGATTTTGTGTATTGTTTACAACATCAGAAGTGGGATAGTGTTTGGTGTGATTAAGGGAAAAAAAGATCAAGTTAACACGCCAAAAGAAAACCCGCCATGGACCTATGAAAATAGTAATCATCGGCGTACCAAGCAAATACGGCGAGACACCTTGAGTCGTATAATTCAGGAACAATGGCAGTGGCAGCGTTGTCCAATAATGAGCAGGATGGTAGTGAGTAGTGAATAAATCTAACCAGTAGACATGCTTTATAATGGTTTGGCATACAGGACCTGAGAAAATTATTGACAGTACCGACAATCATAATTTTAAGTTTTTAAAATCATAATTTTAAGTTTACATACAGGAATTTAATTAGTGAGTTTTATTTTTTCATTTAAACTGGTTTAAACTAAACTGAACAGTTATTACAGTTGACAGATTGGTTAGTTCATAACCAGATTTTATTTTTGAGCTGTGCATACCATGTCATAATACGTATCGATTTACATATATTAATTGTGTTAGGGGTTTGAGTTGTTAATTATTTTGTTTTATAATTTCATCCCTCATTCACTTCGTATTGAGAACAGCCGAAGCTGATGTTTGATTAGCTTTGTACAAGACCTTACTTTAGAATATATTTTTAAAAATGTTTGGAGGGTGAGAATGGTTTCTGCTAAGCTCAAGTCTCTAAGTTCGATGTCTATTACTGAAGTATGGCTGGAAAAAAATATTATTAACAATATTAACTATTGGTAACTCAATCCGGGGACACCCTGTATAGTTGCACAAATTTGGAAACCACATAGTTTTGAGTTGATAACCTGTATCACAACCTAAAATTCGTACAAAATAGAAACCGATGCACGATTCATTTTAACACGTTTAAATTTTAAAGCGTACTATTACCAGATTGTTATAAAATTATTCAGTATTTAGAAATATTTTGACCAGCATATGGATGGATTTTTTGTGTTTGTTTATTTTTATATAACTTATTTTTTCAACATTAAAAAGATAAATAATTTTAAAAATGTATATATTTTAAATGACATTGGTTGGTGCATAGATATAATACCACAAAAAAGAGCAGGAAAGCTTAGTAGGCAAAGTTAGTATCGAAGTTTTTTTTTTAATGAGACGAAAGAATAGTAAAAAAAGGCACACGGAAATTTTGAAATTTTAAAAAAACATATAAAAAAACACCAATCGATTATAAAATAGTGCAGTGTAGTTTTTTGTATATAAATATCAATTATTATAAATTTTAGGACTATCACTAATGTGGTGTAATGCCACAGTGTTTGTTACCGTCTTAGGATTATGCTTTTTAGGTGATTGTAACGAAGTCAGTGATAGATAATTCAGATAAATACTGCAATGTCAACAGAGAACTGTCAAAGGATGTCAAGTAATACAACACGGCAACTTCAGATCTGCTTCCAACTGCATAACAACGAATAGCAAGCGCGGAATTTGAAATTCAATGAAACATTCCATTATAGTTTTTATTTCAATATAACTGAGTGGTGGTATCATTGCACACATTTTACGATAGCGTCATCGTATAGCGTCATCGATGACGTACATCGCTTTTTATTTTGTACAAAGATTATACTACCTATATCTAAACCCAGCCGTTTTGGCGGGAGATTTAACAGGATATTTAATGTTATGGTCTGAAATAACCGTCATAACTTTTTTGGGTAGTAGTACGTAACACATTATGTATTAGGTATATATGATCTTAAAAACATTGTCTTAGTAAATTAGTATACATGTCTCGTAATAAAAACACATCATTTTAACTTGGTGGTGAAGCCTACCTTTCAGAATATGACTGTTCCCTGTACCTCAAATTTTTATGTTCTTGAAAATTACTCGAAATTGAATAAAAATGAGATCTAAAAAACGAAAACACCGAAAGCGTTTAAAGTTTTGCCAAAAGCGCCCTCATGAGAAGACTATAAAATCTGTTTTTTTTTCTCTAAATGTTTTCAATTTTTACGTATAATATTTGTTTAAACTTTTTTTTTGTTTAAGGGTTTCAACTCTCAAAATTCTTTTAGTTAATGAAACTCAAGCGGTAATTAATAAATAAAACAAAAATAGTAAATGAAAGGTTGGTACAAATTACATCTAGGTATTTTACTGAAAAACAGTTTTCGAGATTTTAGAAAAATCCCCAAATTAACACAGCAATAAGAATTACATGTTCGATCCTAATATACAGTTTGAGTAAAGCCGACATCGGCCGGTTGTGAAAAAGGACAAATGCTAAACTTCTAGTTCTAACGACAAGCACAGATGGTGAGAGGGTCGGTCTTATTCCCTCACTACCTTCGATGCGTATACGGTTGCTTTTTTTCTGTCGTCTCACTTCTGTTTGTCCTTTTTCATAACTGGCCGATGTCCGCTTTACACACACGGTATACTAGCTAATGGCCATGGTTGCTTGAAAAAGATTCCATGCTTTGTAATAAGACAACATAAAATTCCATTTGCCGCCGCTATACTCTCACTTCTGGCGTATTTCAAGTCATTCAAGTATTTATAAGATAAGCACTTCAAAGACAATGAATAATAAATTATTTACACATTTAATCAACTTTGTTACTATTAAACCAAAATTATATAAACATAAAGTTCTTCTATATAAAGAACTGTTTATTATTTGTTGAATGTATATATGTATATACGACGTGGCGAGACGTGACCAGTTTAAATAAAGCTTTTGATTTTACCGCCGTAAAAGTCGAAGGCAGAGTGGCAAGTTTTTCCAACCTATATCGTTGGGTCGCGACTGTAGGATACCCATGTCTGTCTACCTCTCATAGATGGATTGACATAAATAATCTGTACTCTATATTTAGCGCAATAAACGCGTTTATTTACTTTTCGTTTTACACAGCACGCTTATTAATTCTGCTATAATTTAACATTATTTGATTTACCCTACTATACATTTGTTTGAATACGTTTACAATGTAATATTATGCACATATATGTATGTACATACATAGTTAACTATGAATTTGTTTAGAATTTCAGTAAACGTATTATAACGATATAGGCAAACATACTACAAAAGCTACTAATGATCAATTTAAATGCGCGTGGTTGCTTCTCCATAAAAATTACAGTTAGTATACACGTTTTACAAATTATTTTCTTATCCGATAACAGACTATCCTCTTTTATTAGCATCACTAATAAATTTTAATTTTGTGTGGTGTATTTTTTATACCGAAAAAAATATAAATTCATTTTAGTAGCAAATAATAAATAGTAACAAATACTATTTATTAACTGCTGAAGAGTCTTTATTTTCAATAAGTGTCTGTTCAAAGCAGTTCAGACGTACCTACCTACATAAGTATTATTTTGGTAATGTTATCGATGATTATGACATACGAAATCAACAAAAGAAACTTTGAAATGAGTGAGGCACTGTTAACCCTTTCTACATAAAATGTATTACTCTACTGGCGTAACAAATGGTTTGAACAGTAGCACATCAATCAATAGATGTACATATGTATGTGGTTCTGTGCTGAAGAAAACGTCATTTTCTGCAAAATACTTGTGTATTAAAGGTAGAACACGAAAAAAAATGTCCATTCATTCAGAACTTCTGTGAATACTTCACTTTCGTGTTCGAGATAATCTTCCGTGTGCAAAAAAGAATACTGTGAAGAATACTGTGTGAAGCTATACCGAGTTGAAATAACGTATGACCATCACAGACAATTGCAAATAATTCTAAAATATTTTCTCTTCACTATCTGCTTATTCTTAATTTTCATGAATTCATGGAATAAGAATCACCACGAGTTCTGGAGTAACACCAATAAAAACCCCGAATGTCTATTATTGTATTATTATTAGTCTAAATCGATTAGGTGCATGTATATACATATATACTATACATATATACATATTTACGTATGTACCTATACGTACTCAGTTGCAGTTGCAGTTGCAAACAACTCTCGAAGGGTCAAGGCTAAAACACAAGCCATAGCTAGGAAGGCGCAGATAGATCTCAAAAATGCAGACCATTGGGAACAACTATTGAACCTCACGGATCTGCTAAGACAAAAGGTGAGAGCGAAAGATGCCAGACTACAAAATAAAAAAAACAACAGAATGCTGCGTTGGAGAACAACGAAAAATAATTTCTGAGACGCTTTGAGATACTGATCGATATTACTGATATCGATATTGATGGACGACGTCGAAGACATACATATGTAGGAAATATAGATCTGCAGGCGAAACCATGAATACACGGGAGGGTTTTCTGCACTAACATAGTCAGCATATCTCGGCAGGCACAATCGACTTGCGAAAATGGTCCACCAAAAACTGACACTCAAGTATGGTCTGTTAGTGACGGCTGCGCCATATTACAAATATACCTCGGAATCTGTGCTGGAATCAGAAGTGGCAGTGATGTACTGGGATAGGCTAATCATCACCGACCAAATATTGTACTAATAAACGAAGAACAACGAAGAGGGATCATCATAGATATCGCAGTGCCACTTACATACCTACAACATTCAGAATACTAAACGGGAGAAGATCGCGAAATACGAAAACCTATCAATTGAGCTGAAGAGCCTTTGGAGACTGGAGAAGATGGAGATATACGCCCTAGTAAAATCGGCAGAGCTAGTGATGACAACTAGGTTCCCTAAGAACATCGCGGAATTGGGACATACTATAATTATAAATGGCCAGAAGGCCGTTGTATTACAAACATGTCATATTGTACGAACAGTTTTGGAACAGGATGAATTTCCTCCCTTCGCCTGAGCCTAATTTGACCGACTCATCACTGTCTGCAGTGGGTGCAATGGGTGCAATGGGTGCAATGGGTGCAATGGGTGAATATTTTCCAGCGTTTACGCTGAGACCCGTGATTATAAAGTCGGCGAAATAATAATAGTATACATAAACAATCTAATAATGATAACATAATGAAAATAACAAATGTAAAAAAAGTAAGTGTGTGTTCCGGGTACGCCATTCAACTTGAAACAGACATATATCTCGAAAACTGTGCATATTTTAACAAAATGGTTAGGATAATAAATAATGTTTTATCTTAGAGGAACATCAAAATGGTCATACGATATTTTGATCTTATCACCGTTTCTAAGGTCATTTTAAGCTCAACTTTAATTTTAAATGGAAACCAATATTTCTCTATAGAATATCTTAATCTACAGAAAAATGGGAGTATTTTTTGTCTGACACATTTTTTTATCCTATATAAATACTAATCGGATATATTCCACAGTCGCAGGAAAGTCCTACTAATGTTTCAGACAAAAATATACTCAAATACTCACATGTTTTTTTGTAAATTAAGATTATAGAAGCATTGGTTTCTATTTACAACCACTGATTGTGAGTTAATCTCGTCAAATGCTCTTGAAAACGGTGTCAATGTCAAAAAGTCATATGGTAATTCCAATGCTCCTCTAAAATCAAACAACTTTTATCCGACATGTTTTGTAAAAAAGTACAGTTTTCGATAAGATGGCTGTCTCAAGCTAAATTGCGCACCCGGTAGATATACATACACTCACTTATAATTATTATTTATTCACTTAGCATTAGACTTTACTCTTACTCATTAGACTTTACATCAGCTTTTCCCAAATTTACCAAAAATTATCGACCTCGGTATATTAATATGTACAACTGATTTTTGAATGCGTGAATATGTATTTTTTTAGTAGGTACTAATGTCAACAATGATAATTTAATTATTAATAACTTGCTTTTCTAAAAGCACAATTAAATGGAAAAAAATTAAGAATCGGCATTATTAATGTGATAGTCGGATTAATTTATTGATTTGACTCATAAATTAAATATGTACCTTTAAAAACAAAATATAGTTATTAAAACTGGTTTCTTAACTACCTACAAATATATATAGTTAATTATATCCATTAATGTACATACATATTAGCATCTCAGCTCTTCTCCATGTGGGTATTGTTGAAAAGGGTATAACTATTTCACTCAGTTGCCATTTGAAAAAAAAAATTAGAAGTCAATTTGTTAATTAAAAAGGAAGATAGAGACGAGTTCTAGAGGGACATTAATCCATTAGAAATTTGAGCCAAAAATATCATAAAAATTCAAAACAGCCCTGTACGCCACACATTGCAAATTACCGGATTAATATCCCTCCAGTCGATATGTTTTATTAAAAGTTCATTGTAAAATAATTAACAGTATACCACATTTTTCAATGAAACGGTGAAAAGATACTATAAAACTAGAAAATATATATGATACTTTTACTGATTGTTACCCAAAATGAAGGTAGAAACAAAATATCGGTAATTCTGCACAGTGCCAATGGTAAATATATCTAAGTACAAGTATATACATATGTAAATTGTATTATAAATTAAGTATTGATACCTTATGCAGGATTATCTACATTTTGTTTCTTTCATCTTCAGTTTTGGTAGGAATCGGTAAAAATGTAATAATTTTTAATGGTCTATGACCTTTTTTCATCCCTGCATTGAAAAATATGATTACTTTTAAATATTTTGCAACATAATGACTAATTACATAGCATAAATCACATGCCTTGGGTCATAACTTTTTAAGAAATGAAGATATTACAAAACATTTTTTTTTGGAAAATAATCTCCAAGTTATAAGAGCTCTTCAACGATGCCATTAAACTGGTATGTTTCTGGAAAAACAATTGTTCTAAGTGTCGCGACGTCTGACGTCGTGCAATTTTCTTTCTTTTATATACGCCAAATTCTAGTCTCAGATGGTAGGAACATGATACTTTTTGCAGATTACGATTTTATTTAGCCGTTTCGAATAAAATGGAGTGGATAAAACAATCATCGTGTACATAGGTACAGGGTCAGTTCGTGATAATAACCCATTTTCTCTGTTATATTTAGAGGTATGAATTTGTTTTACAGGGGTAAGTTATTTTTTTCTGAAATTTCAGAATATGCTATTAGAAAAATAATCGAAACAAAATGTAGCTATTTTATTTGTTCTGATTACAACGAACAACAACATATGTTATACTTTCTTCCATAGGTTTGTGTCATAAATTGTCACTTTCGGGTGCACCTCTTAACCTGTCATTTTATATTATTATATTTTCTGATAAAATAAATATTTCCCGAAATTGACATGTATTATTCATTAGGTACTAATACACATCATTTACAAAAATATGTTAAACTAATAATACTTAACAGCCCTTAAAACGTGTTGCTCAGACATAACCAAGACAGTAATCTATGTACGTATTTTTAACAACAAAGAGTAACTGTCCACGGCCTACTATAAATTACATAATGTTGTCGAGCTTATTATTGTATATATTCGATGTATAATATTTAAGAAATCTGTGAAAGAAAGTACGACATTATTTTTCAGAAAAAAAATAAGTTGCCCCTGTAAATTTTATTTCATAGCTCTAAAAATAACGGAGAAAAGGGGGTGCGTATTCTCACGAACTCACCCTGTACATATGTACATATACCCTTATGTATGTAGATACATTGCTTTAGAGACATTTACAGGATATTATTATTTAATTATGTGTTATGGAGTCGGTTGATTATATGTATATACATATATGTATGTGCTATGTAGTATGTATGTACCTACATACATATTATGTACATATGTATGTATTTAGATATAATTTCAGTATGCTTATAATTTCAGTGTACCGAAATAAGATACACATATACCTATATAACATATAAAATATGTATATATGTATATATTTAATTTTCAGCTATTAGCTAGAGTTACTACATAGACAAGTACAAAGTGTAACGTGTTAAATATACATATGTACATATGTATATGTCCTTGTTAAATATGCGTTAAATACAAAATAATCAGGTAAATAATAATTTGCTTAAATTATTTTTGTTTAAAATTGAAACCAGCCAAGTTAATGATTGCCAGCCAAGTTAATATTTAAATTTAGTATTTTTTACATAATTTTCATATCATTTTATATTTGAATTAATTTTTTTTTCAGGGAAATCTTCCATTTCATTCTTTTTATTACTCATCCTTCATCCCAGAATGCATTGCTTTAAGTTTAATGGCCGCCGCTTGTCTTTTGTCAGAATGAAAACATGTCGAGGAGGCGTGGCGTCGGCGTAGCCTCCGTCCCGGGTTCAAAAGGATTAATGAATGTGCTACTTTTAGAACTTACTGATTTTATTACTTACCCCGAAATTAAAAAGAACAACTACACGTTTGCGGATAAAAATTAATACTGTCTAGTGAACCAAATTTAAAAGAAACTTCCATAAAACACAACGCAACGCACCATGTGACCCATGTTTTCAAGATCAAGCTCCAGCAGCCATCTTGGATGCTTGCCCCTCTCTATAGGATCATAACAGGATATCTGTCCTGAAACATAGCCAGATTTATTTTGAGAATCAAACATTTTTGTAAGTTTTGTTTTGTTAAAATTGGCATTATTTCGTTGTTTGTAGGTAAGTCTGTGCGTTTTAGTAAACGTTTCTAACGTAGAAAATGACAATTTAGGTGATGTGTGACGTAGATGTGATTTGAAACGTAGCGTAAAAAGGCGACGTGCATGCAGTCGTTAATAAACTACACACCTCAATGTTCCATTGTGTTGGAAATCCTCGTTTTGTGATTGTCAGTGAGAAGTTACACTCTACTCCAAGCGTTGAACTATCCGAAATAGTAAAAAAATCTACATATTCAGTATACCTAATGAAGTAGTTCTGAAGAAACTCAGAATTTTTGTATGCACTTACATAGTATGTATGTACATAGATATGTACATGCATATGTACGTATATAAATACATACCTAAAGTATATAAATACATACCTACTAATTATGTTTTTATTTACAGTGAAATATTCACTTTTGAATATATAATATATGTATATATGATACACATACCGTGTAAATACGAGTACATATCAGTAAAGCGTACCTACATACTTATAGGTATACGTACAAATACATATTATGTACCAACATACATATGTTTGTATACTGTACATACGTGATGCATTTGCGGAAGGCTATAATTTATTCTGAAACACTATAATTTCCTCGTAGCCAGTGGAATAATTTGCGATTAAAAAGGTTTAGAAAGGATTAAGGGTTAAGTAGAAAACACTACTGTTAAGAAAGAAGTCAGCATTAAACGTTTTCTCGATTTTTTATGTGGTTTTATGAAGTAGTAAGAGCTAATCACGATACCACTTGATTAAATGAAAATAAGTATTAGAGATTATATGATTGGATTAAAAATTCGTTTATAAAGTTTATCTATAAAATTGCCCAATTCAAATTTTGGCAGTGTATCGTGAATAGCCGAAGATTACCATCAGCATGACTGTAGTTTTTATTATTAGATAACTGAACTTCTCTGATCAGTTAGATATAATATCATGACACATTTTCTCAATTTGCCTCATAGTACATGTAGCGCAATCTTTAATCTACTATATCTCAATGAAACAAAATCCTACTTGAATGTTCAAAGTGTACATTGAAGAGAAAGAATAGTA
Source organism: Aromia moschata (assembly GCA_029963805.1). Lineage (NCBI taxonomy): Eukaryota > Metazoa > Arthropoda > Insecta > Coleoptera > Cerambycidae > Aromia > Aromia moschata. The sequence goes on from JAPWTK010000030.1 coordinate 1,488,605, forward strand.
AGTAGTTTACGCAAGTATAATCAGTGTTCGTCGACGAAATTCTCTGGAAGCTGTATCAATCTTCGCAAACACCTAAAAATAGTGATTTTTATACTTTTATGTTAGTATATCTCGGAATCCTGACGGGATAGAGTAATTCTGAGTCAGATTCGAATAGAGCGCACCAAATTACTTCAGGAATTAGTAATAAAGTTCATGTGATATCTAATATCCTTTCATTTGTAGACCTATGTTATATTTAGCAATACGCATACTTAGTATACCGTGTGTGTAAAGCCGACATCGGCCAGTTATGAAAAAGGACAAACAGAAGTGAGACGACAGATAAGAAGCAACCACACACGCATCGAAGGTAGTGAGGGAATAAGACCGGCCCTCTCACCACCTGTGTTTGTTGTTAGAACGAGGAGTGTAGCATTTGTCCTTTTTGACAACTGGTCGATGTCGACTTTACACAAACTGTATAACTTACATTTGATGTTGTTTGAACTATTGGACTTTCAAGCCAATATTTGAATTTAAAAAGATGCCTTCAGTTATCCAAACACGATAAATATTCATCTTACTTCGAAATCTTTACGAAATGTCAATAGTATTGACATTTTTAAAAATATCAATTTCAAGTAATATATTTAAAGTATTTTGTCATGAAATCCACCTAGATATAGGTAAGCACTTACTTATCTATGTACCTACATATATGAACAAAATTGTAAATAAGTCCAGATTTATAAATAACACTCCAATGACATATGTTTTCCATAATTATTTAAAAATTAATTAAAGCACTTTACAAATTTTGTTAAGTCTAGTAATTAACATGCAGAGCTTGATTAAGAACATCTATTAAAATTCAACATTCATGCTGTCTAGATCCCATCGTTAATAAAGAATTCGTAAAATATTAAATTAAGAAGACTAATAAGTTCCGCAATCTTTACGGATACATATAAGTTACTTAAATATGCAGAATACGCGGATTTAAGTCTCCTGGATTTTTTTTGTTGTTCACGTTCCTGGTTACCAAAATTTGTGGTACACAAGGCACACACGGTGGTCACCTTTAAACTGTACACCATTGTGATCTTTTAAACTAGAACAGATACACTTTGCTTGAATTACAAAAAAAGTTATAGCGCATTTTTATGTCGTTGAAATATATGAAAAGAAAGTGACGATACATCGCGTCGTTTCTGAAATACCCCGCAAAAACTGAAAACTTATGTTTACTTATTTCTTCTACATCTTTTTTATTACTGTTTAATTATGTATATAAACCGATATGTTAAATCTATTGGAGGTTTCAGAAATTTTCCAGGCCTACTAAATCTTCATATTTTGATAGGCAAGTTTCGATTTTCTTATGGGAGCCATGTTGGTTTTTTGCGTCACTGGATACAAAAGAAAATTACGACTTCAACAATGTATCACACTTGGGTTATAAGGGTTCATTAAGCGTCGTTGAACCTAAAAATCCTACCTTACTGATAAGTCGTAGTTGCTATGAAAAGTAGTAGTAGGCCTGAAAATGTTCTGAAACCTCCAATAGATTCACCATATCGGTTGATGTAATCATACTGAATTTCAGTATATTTTCCTCAGTAATAAATAAGTTATAGAAGAAATAGGAGTTTTAACACAAGTTTTCAGTATTTTTAAAATATTTCTGGAACGATGCATCGTATGTATCGTCACTTTCGTTTCATATTTTTCAATGGAATAAAAGTGTAATTTGTAATTCAAACAACACTGTATCTTTTTTTGTTTAAAAGATCCCAACGGCGTACACCTTAAAAGTGACCATCCTTTATAAAAATGAAAATTTGTGGATTAAACGAGAATTGTCAAATGGAAAAATATGATGAAGAAGTACAATACGTGCAAATTTGACACAAAATATCCTATAAAGGCAGCTATTGACACTACCTACTGGCATATACAAGTATAATTACATAGCGTATGTGTGAAAAGCATAATTGACAAAAAAAATTTAATGAGTTCACTAAATATTTATATGTACTTATGTATGTACGTACTTATTCTGCAAATTAATTCGCCTATCAAACATAATTATACATTATACTTATACATACGTGTATCCATGTTCTGGTTAGGAACTTGTGCTAGTTTCAGCGTTTCATACTTAATCTTGAATAATTTATGATTCATTAAATTTCCATAACACCAAAATAGTGTATATAGATCTATTCTTCAGCCAAAAATAAACGAAATGTGTCACCACTGATCACAAATCACGCGCTACAGACAATTCACGCGAAGGTATTTGAAATCACTCCTCATGACGCCTTACACAGTAGTTTAGATATACAGTGCTAACGTAACAGTCACATTAACTGATACAGGTTCACTAATACCCAATAAATATCAATGAAATCGTCCATTCAAACAAACCTTACCTATTCATACTCTTGACTGTCAAATGATTATTATTACAGTGTTCTTTCTGCAACACTGCAACCCCCTCTAACGATGGTGTTGTATTATATTGACCTTGACTGTCTTCTTTCTTTTTACCGTTGGTCACGCGTGTGACTGATTTCAAAAATATTTAACTGAAGTATAGATTCCGTTCTCCTTTTCACATTACAGTTAAAATGGACACAAAGAACACTATGGTAGCATTTTCTACGCTTCAATGTAACACAATAATACACGTCAATATAAGATGAGAACCTTTGATATTTATCAACTTTGCTCTTACCAACTTTAACTTCGAGTTTTTTAAGCAAGGTTCTATGATTTTGTGTAAGATTTTACTTCATTGTATTTCCTTAACTAATAGTCACAGAGTTAAAAAAAAAACTAACTGTAAATACCGACGTATCTTGAAATAGAGAAATATCAACATATTTCATTTTAAATTCGGCGAGATTACAGTATTTTAGTTTTTCCATTTTGAAGCCCTCAACAAATAGTTGAGGAAATTGGACCTTAATTAAACCTTAAATATACGTAGATGATACGAAGTATTTTTTTATCAAATGTAGATTGTTGTCTTCTAAAAAATAAACACACATTTTTTTTAATTTGTCTCCTTCGATCAAAACCGATCAGTCTATCCTAATCGATCAGTAAGTTAAGTGTCTTCCACTGTTCGTAAATCTTTTAACAGTAAATGTTAACAGTAAAAATGTGCTTGTTAGCTGTTTTATATTTTTTGTCAAGAAATTTCACTTACTTATTGTTCACAAAAAACATATTATTCTTTATAATACAGTGCACAAAATCCGTTGTGGTGTGGTCAAGTCGTAACATGGCATGTGCTTCAGCTGTTTAATTACGTTCATTTTTTTAAAATTGATGGAATAAATTACGCATACAGAGGGACTTTAAAAAACAGTTATTTTCTTTCCGACAATTTTCGTTTCTTTTAATCGGTATTTTTCAAAGCTGCAAAATTATCAGCTGGACAAAATCAAAACTAAATGTTTCTGCATACACAGTCTTCAAATAATGTTATAAAATATTATATATTAACCAAAAAAATAACTAAATGAGTCATCACTAAAGTAACAAAAATTCACTTCCATAGGCGTACATATAGAGCACGATGTGCAAATAGAGGAAAGCGCTGATGACATATTTCACCGACATATACTCAAGAGGAACGGCCAAAACTACCTGCGGACACAACAAGCAAAAACGCTCGCCCATGATCCGACCAGAGGCCGAGCAGTCATTCACGATAGATGACGAACGGTGTGGTTGACGCCCCTGCAACTTAAATGAGCATTTGATACGTTAGTCATCATAAATCACGCGAACCTATTTTCATACTCTTGACCGTCAACTGATTATTATTTAAATATATCGCACCGTTTGCAACCCCCACCACTGACGCTGTTAAATTTCTTCGACGTGCAACTGCCTTTTTACCTTCAATCATGGCGATCACTCAGTTGGAGGTTCAGACAGTTGGAGGAATTAAAAATTATCGTATATTCATAAGACAATAGAGAACCCACATCATATTATGAGAAGTGATTATTATATCCAATAGCAAAGAAACTTCAAATGAAACTTGTAACAAAAAATTCGGGACACGCCTTTTTCACCAGAAAATCTTGGTGACGGCTTGAAAAATATTTGTGAATTTTTGCTGCCACAGTTATCAAGTAAGTTTAAAAACACTATAAAATATCAGAAACGAAATGATGGTATGAAATACAAATTAGAATTCCCCCTAACTTTAACAGATCTCGGGATTTCTAAAAGAGTAACAAGCATAAAAATACTTTTTATTTACTTGATTTGTGAAAAAAGTTTTTACAAAAAAAAATTGTGAAAAAAAAATTTACAAACCATTTCGAAGATTTTTTTATGAGGAACACATTTCTTTTAGAAAGTTTCATTTGAAGTTCTGTTTTCGCTATTATAGCATTCTATTTAGGTTTAATGATCACGAGAATTTTTAATTACACTAATCGTTACTGCTACCTACTTCCCCTTAACACGGTTCTGTTAGGGTCCGCGAATTTGTTGACTCTATTCATTCCAATATTTCTTAAATGAAGTACCTGTAGGTGAAATAATAGGTAAGTATTTAAAAAGGATTTTGGTTCATAAATGCCACTTTTTATTGATCTCGCTTTTTATACACTTTTTAGCTACGTATGTAGATATCTTCTTCACAGAATATTATTTATATACACAGATACACACACGTTAGTTACATTTTCCTTTTATAAAATAAGTTTTAAAGTTTCCTGAATCATTCGTAACATTCAAATACTAGACAGTTGCTATATTGTATAATTTTGATGATATTAGGTGTACCTATAGAATTAGTTTTTTTTGTTTGGTTGGATTAAGTCCAGGAATAAATAATAACTATTCGATTTTTGCCTAAATTAGATTAGATTTTTGCCTATTGCTAAATTCCCCACAGGTGTCAGGTACCTATAGAAGTTGGCTGTATTTATTTTAATTTACCTATACCTACTCATATATTAAAAACAGACAAACAGACAAACTTTAGACAACAAAATAGATTATTACATAACTTTTAAATGTTTTATTCGCAGAAAGATATTAGGAATCCAAATTACGTTAAAAAATATTTTACTGCTTATTGCAATTACCTATATTGGTATTACAGAATCTAAATCGACCGATTTCTTGACCTTCAATTTATCAGGTTGTGTAATGCAAGAGCATTGTGTCGATTTATTGGACAAGTAACTGAGCAACTAGATCATTTTTTTAATCACTTTTTAGTTACATTTCATCCTTCACGTTACTAGCAATCGTTGCGGAACGTTAAAAAAATCATAATTGTATTGATATGTTTATTTAGATATGTATACATGTACGTATACAAGGCAACCTAGCAGCGAGAACTCCTGATGATGGAACATACTAGAATCCCATATATCGAAAGAGAATCTGTTAGGTAGGTATGTATATAATGTATGTACCTACCTGTGGATAAGCTACTAGGCAATTTAAGTGACTGGCACTTTATATTGGGGAAGAATAAATCGAGCAAAAGTCTGGCTGTCGAAAAAATTCTATTCAGTTTTTGCAATTATTTGGTCGATTTTTTGACCAACTAATGGCGGATTTTTTTGGTAGATTTATTGGATCATGTAGCACCCTATTAAATATACTAACACAAACTTAAACACGTTTTTCACTAACATCAAGATATTTCTATTACACTTTACGCGCGAGTTTTACCAACAATGTTGGCATCATCAGGAAATGATTAAAACTTAATTACACAAAGTTCAGTTAGCGGTTCAGTGAACCGTAGGAACTTTTATCCTTGTTTATTAACCATAAGTTTGGTATCGGTCTATGATCTTTATTGACGCTACTATTTTATTAACAATTTATTTAGTTTCGAATATATATATATGTATATATATTGCATGTCTTATTGATTTTAAGCTGCTGCCATTCTATCCTATGATTATTGTCAAAAGCTGCATAAGATTTTTCTGTTCTAGCGTATTTTAATGGAACAACGTGTGTATATGTGTTATCTTTTGAATCGTGTTAACAAGTGAATCGTGTGTGAATAAAACAAATATATAAATGGCTTGCTTTTTCTTGGAAAGCATTACAAGAAAAGCATTTTACTCAAAAAAAGTATCTTCTGCAATACATTTATAATGCAGCCAATCACATATAAAAATTAGAAGATTAAAAGAAATTCCTCAGTATACAAAAAATACGGGTTACCATTTAAAAAATATGTATACCTAGTAACACGAACTGCCCAGGCAGATCGTGTATCATACTGTTTCTACATAATATGCCAGCAGTTCATGAAACGCATTGGCTTTTCGTGAATAGACGAATTTTATTATATGACTACGGCATATAATATACAATTTCTCAGATTATGTAATACTTAGAAGACATATTTATGAGCAAATAAACCACACTATACTCCTTAAAGATACAAGAGTCATCTATATAACCCACCTCTACCAAAACACTAACATAACTACTTGCTTGTGTCACTCTTAATAGCCGAATTCGTCTATTGCCCGAATTTTTTACCCATAACATGTTGTGGATATGCAAAAGCCCATAACACGTTCTGGGTAATTATTTCGGGCACTAGACGCGTGGCAAAATTCTTCATGCTTGGTAGATAAATATCTACCAAGTTTACTCAATAGTCGAAGAGATGCGATACTTCACTTTATGGGTATTTCAAATATCTACAAAGCGTTGTGAGCATGCTGGCTTTAACCACAACTCAATCTGAGGATTTTCTCTATATCTGCAAAGATACGTGGTGTTATATACGTCATTTTCGGTTAGGTGAGTATCCAGAGTGAGTATCCAATTTTATAACTTGAATATGATTTCTTTCGTATTCATTATTCTGCTCTGTAATAATTATCTCAAATATTAATGAATTAATTGCTTTTCTGTTCAACGTTTAACCGTTAACGGTTTTATTAGTGTGTAAAACTTTGATAGAGAGCTAAGTTTTTTAAAAATTTGTATAACTTAAGAACGCAATCTGAATGAGAAGTTGTTGTAATTTTGAAGCATATTTACTTGTCTGAAGAAGCATTGCAGTATTTTGATAGAAAATACATACAAAAATGAAGTGAAGTAATAAAACTGTGTCGCCAAGATTTTGTGGCATTTTGTGACAGTTCCAAGTACTTTTGAAAAATTGACTGAATCAAAATTTTGGAACACTTTTAGAAATAGCCACACGTGAACTTGCAGGTACATACCTACTACATTTTATATTGTATATTGTAGTATTTAGTTAGATACTAATGTTAAAATTACCTCGAGTAATTTTTTATAAGGGCTGACACAATATGTTTTCTTGTTTTTTTTATAATTTTTTTCCTTATAATATACTAGTTTTTAATGGTATGAATACACAATAATAACAAAATAAATCGAAGAAAAAAATGGCAGTTATGCGTGTACCCGTTATTGAATATATTACGTGTTATGAATACTGGTAAAATACTTAGATCGCTTTGTGGGTAAAGTCACAATCACAAAAACGGTCACAATGCACTGTGAGTAATGTCAAGTGCACACAAAGCGAAATATCACATCTCTTCAGTTATTGAATAAAGTTCAGTCGGGAGATAATGCCAACTCAGGTTTTATTAAGGTTTAGTCCAATGTTAACGCTTAACATTATTTTTATTTGGTTGCGACGTACTTCCAGTATTTCGATCATGTATAGTTTTTTGATAATCACACAAGAAGTAATAAGAAAATATATAGGGAATTTTAATTTGTCAAAATCTACGGGGTGTTCTATTAAAAAAAATCTTACTATTTTATATGTATGTATGTATTGTTATCTGGACGCTACGTGAAAAACCATCTAAAGCAGGTTTTTATTTTTTTAAATCGAGCAAAAATAAAAAAATAAGGGGGGGGTATTCACTTGTAAAGATAACCCTATACATAATACCTACTTACATGTTTACTATAGAGACATCCAAAAAAAACGTCATCAAAGTTGGCCAAGAAAAAAAAAGACGTATTTCTATTCTTAATCGAATTTATAACCTTATTTACTTGTCAAGACTGTCACATCATATGACAGCTATTGTTTATTTTACAAATTGTGACAGTCACTTGTCATCAGTTTGACATAATCTAAAAGCTTAGACATGACCGCTATTTCCATCTCTCTCGTTCATAGCCATAGTCGATGACGTTTTTTTTTTTGAATGTCTATATCCAGCGTTATAAAATAATACAGATAAAATTTTAAATCAAATTAAGTCAAGTTATTTACAATACAACACAGTACCTACTGTACCTAGGTATATCGTCTTGTAGCAAGAAATACAGAATATTTAAATAACATACTTACCTACATACAAAAATACTTAGGTACCTATATCCCATACGAAATATTTCAATATTAGTTCAAAAATTAACCATAATCGGGATAGTGATAAAATCATGTTAACTTAACAAGATACATTTACTTATAGTCTAGAAAAAAAAACGCAAACATAAATTCATCATTGGGATAATAGATAAAAATCGTTTACTGCATTCTACCCCTCTATAGCAGAATCCGTATGTTTGTTGAGGTTATAAATAGATAATAATAATATACGAAATGAAAACGACGCCCTTTGCGCTTCGGCACAGGTTTATAAACGTGCTATTTTGGTCTATAAACGGAACATAACATGGAGCGTTGCGCAGTAAAATGGCGCCCAAGCGCTCCCTTGTGGTTTGGGCACCCTTTCGATTTCGTATACAGCTACGGAATGAACTCGTATTCCTTTTTATTTCTACCTACGTCTATAATAACTACAACATCAACCTATATAAATAATTTTTTATTGGTATTAAACATGAATCGTCCTACTTTCAGAAAATTGGCCTTTTTATTTATTATATCCGTATTTGCAAAATGATATTTTCCACAACATCTCTTTAATGCTTTGTTTTGATGTAGATATAATTTACTCAACCCTAAAGTATTAATAATGTAATACTTGTACTAAAGAATACAAATAAATAAATAATTAGTTTTTTGCTTGCCGTCTTTTGTTTCTGTTTATATACAGTAGGTATAACGTATATAGTGAAGTATATTTGCAATATACTTCACACTTTGTATAGCTTGTTCAGCACAGTATTACATTAGCAATTTATATTATGTATACCAAAAACGTAAACTCGTATCTTTTTCACTTATTTTAAGTGTTGCAAAAAAAAACACTATTATAGGTAAATAAGTTCTACTCGTATTTGTTTGGCATCAGTAAACTTCTCTATTACTTTCTCACAGAAATCGGAATCCTTTTTTACTAAATTATGATTATTTTCTATGGATAACATAGAAACCGAAGACAATCCGTATTCGCTCACGTACAGAAAAAATATCTGTAAAAATACGTAGTCTAACGTTGGCCATAAACGATATAATATGTTAGGTTATGTAAAATTGAGAGCAGTATATAATTACTTCTACAAATATACAGATATAGAATTTCTACATCTTTAAACGACACAACATTCCTTCGCATATGCTCCTCCCGTAAAGTCTCACCTGTGTCGCTAATCATCTAATATCAAAGGCGGTTCAAGGCGTGACCCTTCGACGCCAACTCTTTAAGCTGCTAATTTACTATCTCAAAGTGAACATTTTCCATACAAGTATATGATGAAATATATTGATTATTAACATAACATATATTGTATTGTTACATTATAGTTTTCCAAAACCTAACGTATATCATTCGTGGCTAACGCTAGGTTATGTATTTCTATCGATATTTTTATATGTGTGGTGTTGCGCAAAAAGTTTTTGATTCTTGAACTATGATAAATTATTTACAACTTATTGCTCCTTTAAGACTTCTAAAATCTAGACAAGTGTAAATAATGGAGAAGTCTGAAATTCTATAAATATAACAGTAAATAAAATTGCGATTGCTAGATGGATCGTATATCCAAATATATTCCAATATGAACGACACACTTCTGTTGCCATAGCACGAAGATTATATTTTGAGAGACTAATACGTTTTATCCTAATGCTTCAAGTCATTACTTAGTAAAATTCCGTTTCCTATAATTTCATCAATATTCTGCCTTTTATTTTTGTGTGATTCTAGCCTTGTGTGCTGCGAGAAAATGTTTCAACTGCATTTTTAATTTGCACAGAAATAGGGGAAAAGCGGGTAATGGGAGTCACTTAAGCGAGAATTCAAAGAAGCGCTTATTTCAAAATAAAATCTTTATTGCGACCGCCTAATAACGACATTTTCTTATTCAGCTACCAATTGAAATCAGTTTCGATCATTTTGGCAATCAATTTTGGAAATTATGACAGTAAAAAAAATATAGATTTGACCCCCATTATACCGAAGTGAGGGCAATGGTGGTCACCATGTGGGTAATCAGAGTCAAACAAAATGTGACATATATCGCAGATAGGTATAACCTTTGGCTGTGTCCCACCTAGTACAGTCTGCATGCGCCGACAGCCCACGTGAAGTACATTTGTACCACATCTCGTTGTTTCTTCCGAATTCGCTGAATTATGTTTCCTGCGTCTTCTGCACCCATCCTCATCATCCTGGCATAACTCCCTTTTTTCTTGGCCTTGAAACTTTCTATTTTTCTTATTTTCTTTTTCCACCAGGGTTTCTTTGATTATCTTTGATTGTCTTGTATTGATGACAGGTGCTTTCTCTAGCAACTTAATGAAAGTTTGAATTGTAGACACTTTTTCTGATGTCTTTCTTGTTTTGATTTAAGTTGATACAATATCTGGATCAGGAACTGGTAGGTCTACTGGTTTTGATGTGCCAGAGGGGTCTGCTTGCCTCGATGTACTAGAAACCGAACTTATATTGTGCACTAATAGCAGCAGCTGAAGCTAATAGTTCAGCTGAAACAAAGGCTTCGTCTGATAATAGGTACTTTGGGATTCAGAGGAAAAATACCAGTTGCTTTAAATCCAGATTCTCCTTTGCTAATAAACCTGACTCTCATTACCCACAACTACACTAATGTGAAAAATGTCACAAATTAAAAAAAAAATTATTATCGTGATCTAAGCTACGCATTACTATGTTGAATGTCAGTCTAAATACACATACAAGACTTATTTAAGTATATTACGAAATTTGACATTTACAGTTTATTTTATTTCGTTGCAAATTTACATACATTGGTGAGGCGCAAAAACAAAACATTGCTGTCGTTCTGTAACGAGCGGCTGTTTCTGGCACAACTCGTTCGCAACAGTGATGGGGGTCACAGAGCGGAGCAGCGAGGTCGTTTGCGCTACTCTCACATATGTATTATTATAGATTTGGAGGTGACTACCATTGCCCGCTGACTCCCATTACCCGCTCTTCACCTATTAATTGATTAATTTTTTACACCGTTGGACTTGGTCTACCTTGTTCTACAACCTTAATTTTATTTGTATGACAACGTGCAACGTACAAACGTAAAAACGTTTATGAGTTGTAAATACACAACATAATTCATATTGTGATATCACTTCGACCGCGTCAATGAACGGAAACAAAATAATCGGACACTCTGAACGCGCAAACATTGCGAATGCGACTGAGGTGCGCTGTAAGTTTTGCAGCTCCGTCGTTTCCATAAGCCGCCGAATTAAATTAGGTGTCTCGTTGACTAATCGGAAGCGTGTATTTCAGAAATTATTCTCAATGCACCACATTTTATTGTGTTCAAGACGCTGCATTATGAAAATAATAAGACCGGTTGCCCAAACTACCCAAGCATTTGTAGATACACAATACACAGTGGCGGTGGTCAGTGTCGTCATTTTTATTGCTGCATAACAAATTAACGTATTATGTCAAATATTAATTAGATTGAACTATCTGGAATTTTTTACGAATTATGAAACAATTTATGTGTTCTGCAGGTCTGCAGCGCTTGTGCACCAACCACCGTTGGGAACAGCCAAACTGGTACTAAAGTGACAAGTGACAATCGCTGAGGCAAAGTGGCAATGATTGTTTACATTGCATATACATACAGACGATCACTACAAACTTTTAAAGAGAAAATTACCCACATATACCATTAAAAAAACGTTTCATTCAAAAATAGATCTTTCACTTTTATTAACAGTTTTCCAAAATTCACCTAAAAAAAGTTATATTCTTTGTTTCGCCCTCTTAGGTTGACAAAAATTTTCCAAAAAGTAAATTAATAATAATTGTACTGATAATTTTTGTATAGAATTATCCATTATCTTAGAGATATATGTAAATAACATGAAAATATAATTTGCCGTCGGTAATAAACTTGCGATTTATACAGGTACGCCATAGTTCAAATTTTAGACAGGGATTAAAGAAAATAAATTTTATTACATTACTAAGTAAATTTTTATATTGTAGGTAGTTAGTCTATTTTTTTTTGTGGAAACGCAAGTGTGTAAAAAAGTAATTTAACAGCACCTTTAGGCATTTAACATCCAACAATATTTAACGAAAAATTGCCAACACATAAACTGTATAGTTTATTTAAAATAAAACTGTCTTAATATGCATAAATGAATGTTAATCTACCTGCAACGACCGGGCTCATAATACGGTAAGGTAAGTACAATTTAGCGCCAGTTTAACTTCAACATGTAGAATAATAAAATGATCGTAAAATAATAATTTAATTCCGTTTACAAGGTGGAATAATAAACAGGCCATCAAAGCTTTCAATAAAACTGACATTGATGTGAATGAAGCTCCATCGACCAACTTACTACGGCTTGGCATAGGTCTAGATGCATTGTAACGAAATCCAACATTTATTACCACTAAACAGTAGTAAACATAAACAAGCCATAACTTAGATTTTTACGGGCAGTAAAATAATCATAAAATCAATGGGAGCAAATGTTTTCTTAATAGCTTATACTTAACCACATTATGTATACGTGTTATAAGGACTGTTTTCTCGATATTATTTAGTTCCGCATTATTCCGTGACTCGTTTTCAATCTGATTCAGTTATCACGATTTACTTCCAAATAACTCACTATTTTAATGTGACCTCCGACTTGTACTTAGACATTTTATGAATTCACCACCCACGCGTCCTTTATGGCGTTTTTGATTTCTCTTCCTTATCTGTTATCTGCACTATCTTTGTTGACGGAACGTGATTTCTGAATGCTTACAAAAATATAAGCCGCGCTGAATATATGATTTTATTTATAAAATTGGATTTAGTTCAAGTACAAATCCTTTTATTAGATTTATTTAATGGTCTGTGAGCCAAAATTTCATATACTTATCTCAATACTATATTATCTGATAATTTTTTAATATATCTACTATCTATGAACAATGCGTCGAGTTATAATTCCTGGCATATAAAAAACTCAACAATATCTCGAAATGCCAACCTATTTGAAATTTTCAAAAACCATGTAAAATTAAATGTTCTGGACATTCTGACACTACATAGAATCTTTATTCGATGAAAATAAAGAATAGTTACAAGAACATATATCAATTTAATCTAAGAATAATATTTGTCTCACGAAAATTACTAGTAGGTATGGTAGAACGAAAATTTCGAATAAGTATCACATTGTATCTATTATTTCTATCAAAACATTATGCATCTATGTACCTATGTATAATATATTATGGTTAGATTTTCTAAAAATCTGAATACGTTAAATTCAGCATACAGAAATTGACATACAGAAATTGACATATTTGGTCTGGAAATATTGCTATACATTTTCTTTAATTTATAAACTTTCCGAAGCGTTAATTTACCACTTTAATAAACTGTTTGAATTTTAAATTTCACATGTATATTTATTCTGTACATAACGAAATAGAGAATGATTAAATTCTAATTTTGAAAACAAATGGAGAGGCATCAATAGCCCTTTAATCAATTGGTCATCGAGGTTGCCATATTTAGATTTTGAGTTTTTTCTTTGGACTACTCTCAAGCAAATGGTATGCAAGTTCACAACCTAAAAGGCTGAAGATTTCGAGAGCGAATAAGAGACACTTGTTCACATATTGATAGATATTTAAGAAGTGTCAAATAACCATAAATAAATAGGTAACTTTAATAAAGGAGTTTGAGAAATGTATTCACATAACTGAAGCACAGGTGACAACGTAGAAAACTTAATCTAGTATTTAAATTGGTTTATTGCTTTATTGTTCTTAATTGAAACTGGTTTAATTTTTTTGTTGTGTTTTTTTATTTTATTATAGTCAATTTTAATATAATTCTGCAAATGAAAACAACTTGATTTGACTATTAACTCGATTCTTAGAGGTAAATTATTAACAAATTAAAACGGACAAAATTTTAATGATTTTTTTTTAATATCGATAATGACTGAACTTGAAATGCATCCATTTTTGGGGATGTTGAATTCAGATTTTTTGTATAAAAAGCACTAATATGGTTTTCTGAATATCAGCATAAAAAAATCACATCAGGCCTTGGTTTTTGTAAGTACTTAAAACGTGACACATTGATTGTCCGGTGGTACAGTTTTTGAAACCGTATATTACAAAAAAATATCCAGTGAAAATCGTAAAATAAATAAATGTTTTAGAAGGGTGTATAAGTTTTAGATGGGTCATCTTGTATGCAGTTTACTACTACTCCTATTTGAATAGATTTGGAATTTCTTTACCGTTGATCAATTAACGTGATAAACTTGTGGGATTATCGGTCAGTTTATAAAAACAAAAGTTTTTGTTTTTTTCTAACGTTTCGGCTTTATTCAGCCATAATCAGAGCTACAATACAAGAACAATTTTTTTTAACTTACAAATTTATATAAACTTATACTAGTAACTTACAATATATTGACTATTTTCTCTTTGAGTCGTGTCTATTGTAGATGTTTTAGTTCGACTGAGGACTGAAGGTACTACAGTTTCTGATTTGGTTGTTTATATTTTACAAAGTGTTGTAATTTATGATGTGAGAATCTGTTGTGTGTTTATATAAATATGGGTGTGTGGTGTGAGTTATATATCAAGTTGAGTAGGTGTATTGTTCTTGTATTGTAGCTCTGATGATGGCTGAATAAAGCTGAAACGTTAGAAAAAAACAAAAACTTTTGTTTTTATAAACTGACCGATAATCCCACAAGTTTATCAAGTTAACTACTACTATTTTAATATAGTCAATTCGGTTATCGGAGTAATACAATTGGTCCATATCCATACAAGAAGTAGCTATATTATTTTTTAGATAGCCTTTAACAAACTCTTCATTTCGCGCTTGATGTTTGCATCTCTCGAATATTTAAATTAACATTTGCCATTTTTAGTTAAAAATAATTACATAGTTAAACATTACCTATTCTATTATACCCTGGAGTACCCACTGGAGTGGGTACTGGACCTTTGGCGTAGAAACAAAAAAAAATGGACGTTTTCCACGAAACACCGAATTACTATACTTTTCTCGACGCGCGTTTCGCTAAGTTGGCATCTTCAGGAGAAGAATAAAACAGTTTTAATCTTAAACAGTTTTAATCTTCTCCTAAAGATGCCAACTTAGTTGACGAAGCGCGCATTGATAAAAGTATAGTAGTTCGGTGTTTCGTGGAAAACGTCGGTTTTTTTATTTCATTATAGTTAAAAATAAAAATTATTCTATTATAGTCAAGTTATTAATAATAATTATGCTTGGCTATAACGATCAGTTGAACCTCACAATAAATTGCTCTAAATTACGCACTCGATATTATTTTGTAACGTAAGTTCTTAATGTTATTAAGAAAAGAAAAATGATTTTATTATATTTGCATTATTAATTTTATTCATATTACGTATTTTAATTACTTTAATTTCAAATATTATAATTCCATATTGAGAGAGATTGAGAACACATTTATATTCAAAAGGGCAGTAAAAATCCTGAAAATTTGGATTGGAGTGACTGCAATGAATTCAACACTTATTTTTTTTTAAACTATAGTTATTCGTTTTTTGTGATTTATACTTTGATATGAGATATACTTTGAAATCTCATCATTCAAAGGTTATGCAATCATGTAGTTCGAGGTGTTGACTTTTTGCTTCATTAAAATATATATTTGATTTGTTATTAGGAAACGGTGACAGGAGCGACATGGAATCAAGAACAAATCGGTGGAGTTACAAGTAAGTACTTACATATTGTGTAACTTTACATATTATTATCTACATAATGTCAACTTGTGACCATATTTTGGTAATGTGTTTTCATTTATATATGGACCAAACGGTGCCTACGACAGTTTTAAAAACATTGTAGTTATCTTCGTAACATTAAGAAATATTAAACGAAATTAATAAATGGTTTCTACTTACATTGAGAATATTCCAATAGTGGCATCACACCTGAAACAAAAACGAACTTTTTACCAAATGGAAATTAATAAACAACGACGAACGAAAATTAATAAACAAAAACGAACATTTTACTAAACGGAAATTAATAAATATTTTGTGTTCCTTTATGATTTCTTGAGTGCATTCACGAGTGTGACATTTAGATTATAAGACTGATTTTAAGAAATATACTTTATTTTATAAATACATACAAAATATTGAATCTAATTAATACTACATATTATATATTGAATACATTATATAATACCTACATATATTTAAATATATTCAATATACTGACACAACTAAAATCTTCAATTTGAAAAGCCAGCTAGATTGAAAGTGGGGTACTTGTACACTAATATGAGACATGTTATCAAAACGTTATCACATAAGAAGCTCACAACGAACAACAGATACAAACATACAGACTACAAGACTATAGACTACTATAGATACAAACATAAATAGTAACCTATAAATTTAATTTTTAAATGTACCTAATAAATAAAGAGGTTTTCTACAGATGGCTAAAAGTATAATCACATTAATAGATATTGGTTGCATATTCTTTCCAACCAATAAAACTGACAGACGTATAATTTTTCACTGATTTGTTATAATATAACGTTATAACTTAGCGGAGCTGATAATATAAATGAGGCAATTTAATGCAAGATAATGTCGTATAATACACAACTTTATGTAAAGAACAAAAATGGAATCAGATGCAATATATCTTCGTTATAATTACCGCACAATGCGTGTAATTATTTTGATAAATTTACAATGCTGGTGTATATACAAAATTAATCACATATTTTTCTTCATTATGAATGTTATCAAATAAATTAATTGGTGTAATTTATTACTATGTATATAATTGTTGGAAATAAATATCATTTCAATTATTAGACCTCAGGCAGACACGTATCGAATTTCTTTTGAGATTAATACAATTTTTTTTAATTCTGTCCGAACTGTTTCATGAATATTTTCATATCAATACCGACTGCATTATATAGGAAGTCACAATTTTACAAAACAGATTTATTACTTTTTTATCAAAATAAAATAAAAGTAAAGTTTGTATTGTTGATAATGAAATATGGAAACGTGGAAATTCTATTAATATGAAAACGGTCCTACCAACAATGCATTTTTTATTTTTTGGTCTTACTGGCATGAAATATGTTTACTTCTTATACAAATATTATAAATATACAAATTTTTATATATTTATTCCACATTATATTAATTATCTATAGTTAATGATAAGGTAACCGTAACCCATACGTAGGTAATACAAATATAAAAATCCTCTTTAGTAGCCATCCTACAAAATTTGCCGCGTCGTCCTATTTCGCGCGACATCCTTGATGAAGTAGGTATTCTAAAACATTCAGAAACGACAACTTTCTGTCTTTTTTTATTTTATTCATTTTAGTGCCGGAACATGACTACGTCTCTTAAACTTTAGTCACACTCCAACAACTGTTTTTTTTTTAATTAGTGCGGAAAGCGTTAGTTTTCGATATGTAATTTTAATTACAGTGTTTGAACTACTTTACCTGATTGCTGCACATTTGTAATTTCTAAAGTTGAAATCACAAAATGGATTTTCCCACGCACCTGTTACATCACCACTTTTTGTTCACAATCAATATTATCCAATTTCAATTCATTCGCCTAATTTGCACGAGTTTGTTTTGCTGTACGCGGTGACTACATCTTAACACTGGTAAACTGCAGGAGATGACCACCGAGAAACACCCCACCCCTTACACAGTCCAAACATTATACATACAACCCTAATATCAAGGTTTACAGCTTTTCGGAATAGCCATTTGGAGGTCGGTCAATTGACCGCATGTCGATAGTTACATTTTAGTTATATTGTGGGGTCTGTTAGATACAAGGTTATTGTGTTTTTTAAAGTTCTGCTTGCTTAAAAAATATCAAAGGGATAGGCAATAAAAATAAACGAGATGGGTTAACTGAGGTTGTCGCATTTCCGAGAATTCCCATCATGTCTTTTGTTGAGTTTTTTTGCAAGATATAAAAATCGCTGCAGTCGCTGGGAAGGTCTTGGCTATTTCGTGAAACAAATTTGACCTTAAAACTTACTTTATAACTTCTTCGTATAGTTACAACATTCTGTGGATAGTTGCAGTTGCCAGTAAAAATATAAAAATATTTAGGTTAGTAACTAAGTGTGTATGACGCCCCTAAATTATTTACGAGATACGTAATTTACAATTTATAAGTAAAATCCTGAAACACGTCAATTTTTAATTCTAGAATGGCATTTTTTGTGTATAATCTATAACACAATTTTGTGTATAATCTAATAACCTCCCCCTCCAACCCCCTTGGAGTGACAGCTACCCCTTTAAAATGTTTAATGGAACGGGGGTGCGTGTGATAGCTCATTTGAAAGTGTTTTTAATTCTCCATCCAGCAACATAAGATTTTTTTTAATTTCTATGATTGTTTTTATTGAAAAATATTACATTTTTAGTATTCCTAAGTAAAAAAAGAACATGAAACAGAACAGAAGAAGAACAGTTTAAATCAAATGTTCAAACTGGGCGCCCGTTGCTTCTTGACAATAATGGAGGCGTTGCTGAAATTCTTCTAAAATATTTTGTATTGTTTCCGGGGTAATTTGATTAATTTCTTGCCTTATTCTGTCTTTTAAATCTTCTACCTTATTTGGTCTGTTGAAGTTGAAATTTCATTATCACACTCACCCTCGTTCCATTTAAAAATTTTAAAGGGGTAGCTGTCACTTGGAGGGGGAGGTATAAAATTATGCTCAAAAAATGTCATTCTAGAATTAAAAATTGACGTGTTTCATAATTTTACTCATAAATTGTAAATTACGTAGATAATGAATTTATCCGTTACTTATGGACTTCACTGTATAATATATACAATGATATGGAAATCATCGTTGTTTAACTAACAAAAACTCGTTTAAGGACATAAAAACTAAAGCTCGTAAGTCATACACATTGAAAAAATTGAGAGAAATCTATAAATTATTTTTGCATGCTTAATCTCAGGAATATATACAGGATGTTTCCAAATGAAGTAGCCTAATTGATACCAGTGAATCTGAAGGCCAAGAATCGATTGAACTAAATATACCTTACTTCAATGCACCCCTATTGAAATAGCGAATCCTAAAATTTTGAACATCTGTCGATTTTCATTAATAAATCAGGAATCAAATTAAAAACGCACAATTATATTAATTTCATATTTGTTATAATTCTCTCTCTTGGTAGCAGTTAGCATTCCTAGGTGAAAAAAAAACAAATTTTGTTTACATGTATAAGGTATACATGTATTTAAGTTGTGAATTTCGTATTCTAAATACTTTTACGACATGGAATTTCAATCACTTCACGTCCATGTAAGTTTTGACTACAAGAAGTATGAAAAAGTATCCTTTTTGTGAAGTGAAAATATTAATGACGATTTTTTAAAATATATGTACTGGTAATATGCCTATATTACCAGTAAATCACGAACTCAGTTAATCTCAACACTATTTTTAGCAGTTAGAGTTTAATGATAAGAATAAATTCACTGTTAAAGTGACTATTCTAAGGGATAATTTCATGGCAATAAAATAAATATTTTTTAAATGCATGAATAAAAGTTACCTACCTCTGGGTAAGGTTTCAAAGACTTACCTGGCGTATTTTACAAGCAAAAAAATGTTTTTATAATCATCACTG
Source organism: Aromia moschata (assembly GCA_029963805.1). Taxonomy (NCBI): domain Eukaryota; kingdom Metazoa; phylum Arthropoda; class Insecta; order Coleoptera; family Cerambycidae; genus Aromia; species Aromia moschata. The sequence goes on from JAPWTK010000030.1 coordinate 1,508,706, forward strand.
ACTGCTAAGACCTTGTACCTAATGAATAGAGTTGGACATAGGCGTACGCATCAAAATATAATACATGTAATGAAGTAACTAATATTAGATATAGTAATAAAGGTAGTAACGAAAACAATTTCTTACGTTTCTATAGTTCTCTCGTCAATACATAACCACAGCCGTGTATTTTTTAATGCACTGTTAATCCACTTCACTAAGTCACTGCGATCTGATAGCGGCACCTCTGGAATGTATTTATTCCAGAACTCACGAAATGGTTGTTTATAGAATAAATTCAGGGGTACACCATAGACACTTAGCATTAAAAGTAAGTCGAACATAAACTCTCAAGGGTTCTCAAGGGTCTTTTTTATTTTTATGTTTCACACTATTTATGTGACGGTTACAGTCGCGTTTGTCCTTACACAGCAATGTTTCCTTACAGACTCTACATATTACGGTCGCCCCATCATAAAAAAAATCTTCAAAAGCACCGATGAATTTATTCACTTTAGCAAATGGTAATTTTTAGGCGTTTAAACGTGTGATATTTTATTATGTATGTAATACTGACGCCGACAACATAAACACCTCGAACACACTAAAAATAATGTTAGAGTTTGCCAGACGGTCGGGCGAAATGACTGAACCCAGCGGCCCGCCCGCGCCTGACGCGCGCCGCTATTTTGCGGTAGGATCGGCCAACCCTACAATTGACTTGAAGTATTTGAGACTTGTGCCTTTGAATATTACAGCATATGCTAGAGAATTAGTAGTAATAGTAGTACGATATGGTCTATATAGTCTCTATATTGTATTGTTACTATAACATTATTATTTATTTATTAAATTATTATTATTATTATTAAGTTATATACAATATGTTTGTTTTAAAGAAAATTATCTAATTTAAGTTACATATCCCACATTACATGTTCATAAACGTAAAAAGCGAAAAATTTACAAACTGTGTCATCAGTCCACCATAGCAATGTCAAGAAACAGTTTTATTAAAAATTGTTTTAGAATGTACCAAAAAGATTGAGTGGGACGCCCGTTATATTGTTTTACAAGTATCCTCATTCATTTGCATGATGATTTGCATGATACACTGCATGTATCACTCAAACTTAAGACCTATTTGGCACCTACTTCTCGCAAGATGAAACATATTTAGTTTTTATACTCGTAACATCCCATAACTAACATCTGACCCTCTCATTACACTATCCGTAACATGTGAGTTGCTTGAACCATATTGCTATTTTTAAGTTAACCAGTAGAAATAAAACAGGTTTCTCAAAAATATGTAGGTATGACTTTATCTTATTGAAACGATCATACGAATTGTTATAATACTTGTAACACGAGGATGATACATGAATACTCGTAGAATGAGGTTTTTCCGCTATCTTCTTTTATTTTTATTTTCAATGCACTGTAAATATTAGTGACACAAATAGATACTAGAAAAACTACTATTAATTGAATATAGGGGCGTAGCAGATTCTCCGATCTAGAATGATGTTGTGTAAATTGAGGTAGGCGTTGAACGAAGATTATGGGGTTATGTTAAGATTGTAATCTATTTGCTGGCGTTTTATAATATACCTATCAATAAAATGGCTTTAAGCAGTAACCGGTACGAAGAATTTCAGATTTGGGTTTCTATTAATTGTGGGACATTAAATACGCAATACGCAATACGCAATGAAAAATGAATATGTACTAGGAAATGATGCTATAAAAACATTACAAAAATTTATTTGAAACATTTAAATAATATAAACAAATCAACTTATTAAAAGTAATTTGTAATAGTGCACAATAATGTATTTTAAATTGTGTTGATTTAAAAAAAAGCTTATACTTATTTCACTTATACAGGGTGGCCCACCACGATTCAGATAGGAGATTTCTCGTAAACCGTAAGCCAGACACTAGTAAAATGTTGCATATACTTACATATATGACTGGAAAGGGCATCTGTTTCTAGTTGGTTAATTTTTTTTGTTCGAAATCTTCAAAGTTTTGGTCGGTGTACCCGGTGTTATATTATATGTTTTGAGAGTCTCTAAAAAAATACGGTAAATAAAATATTAATTTAAAAATTAAATTAAAATTTCATTCCTATTAAACGACTGTGAGTCATGTACATATATATGTACTTATGTAGTTTGTATATACATTTTTTTGTATAAACACGCTGATGTCAAAAGTTAATGTTAATTGAAAGAAATTTTTCATTGAAGGTAATACCATTTACTTAAGGCTTACCTCCAAAAAATACATCACGTCTTCTGAAATTGGGTAAAATTAAATGAACAATTATGATTTAGAGATTGAGAATTAAATTAAAAACTCTAGAATCGAGTAATACCGCTGTTCACATCTCTCAAAACTTCTCCCATTTTTTGAAATAGGTAGCTGTTTGGAAAAGCCATGAGAATTTTCTTTAGAATCCTTTATTGTTTAGAGACCGTTTCAGGTATCCGAAGGCAAACATAACATTCATTGTACGAAACGATCAAAAGTTTAATTAACTCCGGGCAGACAAAGACTTTTTGCTGTATTGCCAAAGCGGTTGAGCGAAAGAGATAAGCGTATCAGTATGAGTTGTGATTCAAGTCGGCGGGGAGACGTTAGTTAAATTTATCACTGCAATTTGATGGCGGTGCCCGGCAAAATAAGGAGCCGAGTGGGATATACGAACACGGCGGAATAAGCTATTTTAAAGATGTATCGCTGGAGAGATGGTAAACAGTATGAAATTACTGAAACGGTTAGGTATAGCAATTCCAAATTATAGAGTTTTAAGTTGAGCCGCAAGAGCAAATGTAAGTTTCAAAAGTTGTATAAATAAATACAGGTTGCTCCACGAGGAGTGTGTTTTGGGGACTAGACTAAACGTTTTGGTAACTAGAAATAATAATATAAAGGTGAAAATATGTACCAAGGGGTAGAGCATCCGGTCTACTCATTTACATATGTATATCAATGGCGACTTTCTGTCGTAGCGGAGGTGAAATTAACTTACGGCAATAAAGTTTGCCAATATTTTTGTGCCATGTTTGAATTAGGTATATCTATTAATCTAATGCTACTTTAATCACCATTACAATATCTGTAAAATGAATGGTTTATTATTATTTTTTGTAGGGACGTTTAAAAAGATAAAGTATACATTAATTGGTCTATGAACTTGGATGATTCAAAAGTAAGAATTCATCAAAAAATAAAATACATCTGTACCCCCAGCAGTTAATAATAATGTTAAACAAGATAATCAAGATCAGTTTCGAAACATGGCAATTCATGTTAACGGTAATGGTATTTGGTAAGTGTTTTCTGAAAAAAATTCGTGACGGTTTTATACACTTTATCCACTACTTTACGAAAGCACTGTATATTGGACCGTCACGTTCAACCGTCAATTCATATGAATGTTTAATTTAAATGTATAATCTCCAGTATATAATTTTTTGTTTGTCTGATATAACTCTGACAATCATAAATGGATTAAAAAACTATTAATTATATATGAATAATGATCCTTTAAAATATAAGTGTAGATGTATCCTAATCAGTTTTAAACAACAACAATTAAACAACAAAAAATGAAAATAGTTTTTCGTATTACTCTTCTTGACGTAACTCTTTTTCGATGTAAAAAATAGCCCACCATGAGGCGATGGTGAACGAAAGCACACGTATACATTTCTGCGAAGTGTAGCCGGTACATTAGCAAGCAAACGCCCGGAACGAGATTTATAATCGCCATTTTCCTGAAATACGAGCTATTGTTCGCATCAACCCACGGGATATTTTACAAACAACGACACCAAATTTGGCCACTCCATAAACCAAATTCAAAATGGCTTCATTTGTGAACAACTTTTATCCCTAATTTAGTTACGCATTCAAAATATATATCAACTAGTGGTAGTAACAAGTCAGTATTTAAAAATAAACCCTTTAAATTAGTATCCATATATGTATTCACTGTCATTGATACTTTGAAATAAATTATGTACCGATTAAATGGAATAACTGTTACTACTAGCAGTCTTTCTACTAATATGTTAGTTCAAATATTTACAATAAGGGTTTCATTAACCCTTAACTGCTACTGACAAATTCTATTCTCTTAATTTCTATCGACGGGTCATCCTGACCTATCTTGATTTTTTTTAAGTAATTGACATATTCTAGTTTAATATATTTTAATGTGAGTTCTAAACCGGATGCGGGTGCAATTTTAGCCCTTATCGTAAATTCTTTTTTATTAAAATGCGTCGTCATATTCCTGATTTTTAGGAAAATAATTCATCATTGCTGGAACTAGTAGCAACTTTTTGATCTGGCAACTATCAAATTTCGCTGCCTGTGTCGTGTTCGCTATACAATTCCTCAACTTATTAATTTTTATCGCTTATTAATTATTTAATTATTTTAGTAACGGCGAGACCTAAGTATCTACTCTGTTCACAAGTTGAAGCATTACTTACTCGTATGAGAATATATAGACGAAGGGATTTTTCATTACATGCATAAATTTGTAGTGAACTCACATTAGTTGTACAGGATCACACAGGCCTTTTCGATAGCAGGTAATATTGAGATCTATATGAATCTATCAGAGAAATTGTAATAAAAAAGATTTTACGATACTTAAAAATGTACATTTTTCTTTTAATTTACTAATCCAACCTTTTAGTCCATTTTATGATTGATTTAAAAACATGATATGAGGTAACGCATCCAGATGACGTTTTTCTCAGTAAAAATATTAAAATACCGAAGCAACGCGAGAAAACAACTGTTTCATTGGAAAAAACATTGTTTTGTTTTAAGTAAATAGAACAATTTAATAAATTTTTCAATCTAATAAGTTTTTATAGAAAATTATAATAAAAATATACAGTACCTTCGTAAAATAGTGGTAAACATTACTCGACTCGTCGAAATATATATGTATATCGTTACCCTAACTGCGATACCACGTATCATCAAAATATAATAAACATATAAAATATAATAAACATAATACACAGACTAAAAAAAATAATCAATATATCCCAAATTATGAATTGTTACTGACAGTTGAAATTGTAATGATGAGGAAGAAATTGAACGACAGAATAAGAAACCGAAGGCCCAGGGAAACAACAAAGCGTATAGTCCAGTTAGGCGGGGAGCTAAAGTCATCAAAAATTGTTCTTGATATATATAGGGCTAGTTTTGAGGGTTGCCAATGTATTTTTTTGCGTAGAACACAATGCGCGGGGTCCGTGGAGCTGAAACCGTCCGCTAATTTTTTAAATTAACAATTTGTGTGAAAGAAACGTCTTTTTTTCACATTTCCGCTTATATCTCCGTTCCTTGGCATATTTTATATAGCATATAAGAAGTTGTAGCCTATTGAATTTCCAAAATTTTAAGCCCAACCCGAAGTTTCCAAATGCTACTGTTAACTTGCAAATGACTGCTGAAGTTGAAAAAGTGCTGTTTAAATTCGAAAGTAGTGCGACTATGATCATGAAATCATGAAATTGGAATGACTGCTGTTTGTAGTATGAAGTTACAAACAAATTTTAGCTCGATCCGTTAATAACTTTTCGAGTAATTAACGATCGAATTTTTTTTGCAAGCCTTAATTAACAATGACGCCATTTCTTTGTTTATTGTACGATATTGACAGAGTTGGGCTAGAAAAATAATAAATCTCTTTAAGTTTGCGAGACTTTCTGAGATTTTGAAAAATATTAATTTGGGCCAGTTTTATAACGTTTTCTACGCGACTACCTTTTTTTGACGCTTTTTTTTATAATATCTTGAAAGTACGCTTCAAGACGCGTATTTTAAAAAAAATGGGCGTCAAGATATTATAGTCACAATTCCGAGAATTTCGAAGCGGCAACGCTAAAACAATATGTACGTCGCGTCAAAAAAGCCTTGGGCAAGGTCATTTCCCTAATGTGCAGTCATATCCTTGCCGCAAGGATATGATTGCAATTTGTTGTTGATTCGGGTCTTGAAATTTGTCTGCCACTCAAAAATCTATCATGTCATTGATTTTTCTTTCTAATGACAAACGTCAATCTTTAAACTGCGCACTATTGACAGTCTAACAGTTTGCTTGTTGAAGATTATAAAGAACTGCTGAAAATATGTGTTGTTTTCTTATTGAACTCTTACTTTTAAATCTTCCATGTTCGTGCCTTTTTAAAGTATCCTCACAAAAAATAATCTAGTGGAGTAAGATTTGGCGATCGTATCTTGTTTGATCGTATCTTGGCTTAATTGAACTTGTATACCATATCTAAATAGGCTCGAACAAGGGCCGCATAGTGAGGAGATACCCGATCTTGCTGAAAAATATGACAGCTTTTTGAAGATCAGGTTCATCTTGATCTGGGTACAACATTATCAGAGCAGGGATAAGATAGAGTTGAAGAAAATCTAATTTCATAATACCAGTTAAGATCTCGTCAAAGAAATGATGGTCTTAGAATTCTACCATCAATTATTCCAAACCAAACATACACTCTTTGAATATGTTAATTGTGAAACTACATCATCTAATGCGGATCTTTCGCAGCCCAATAATAACAATTTTGTCTATTAACATGGCCCTATATAGTAAAAGTGATTTCATGAGAAAACAATGATCCATTTTACAAAATTATCATCGATGTTAGATAATACACAGCTCCTGTCAAAGCAACACTATCAAGTTGTTAATAGCAGCGGCGTACCCAGGATGTTATATATGTTTGGGGGGAGGGTCAATAAATTTGTTATGAAAAAAATGTGCTCAGTTCCGGAAAAAAATAGGGGTCATTAAAAACAATATCGATGACATCATAAACGTTGGACAAGTGGCCGAAAAAAAAAATCAAAACCCGTTAACAATTTTTTCGAAAAACATGTGTTAAGACTTTATAAATTGTATCTACTACATTACGAAAGTACTTTAGTTTCATAAAACTGAAATTATTGCCTACTTTAGGTGTTACATACATATATCGTAGATACTATTATTATTATACATACATACCTACTAGAATATCAGTCGACCACGATTTTCATATTTTAGTATTTCACAGTGACGCTTGAAGAAATATATGTTGTTTCGTCCATGATGTAAAAAAATAGATTAAGTATGGAGATGTGTATACTATAATTCTAAGCAGTGGACTTGAGTAAAAGATTAGGTTTCACATAGAGATAGGAATTAATGACTTGTCCTCGGAGACGTGTTGGAATATATTTTACAGAAACGTGCACTTATCTCTGTACACTGTCTGTTGGAATGTTTTAATCTACATTGCCAAAGAACTTACACCCGGAAAATAGTTATAAATATTTCGTTTTCTTATATAAAAAAGAAAAGTCCATTGCCATTAGTTTTCGTTTCGAAGATTAAACAACAGAAAACAAAACTGCATATAAATGGAAATTATAAGAAAAGTAAGTAGTCGGTTTTGTTGCCAATATTGCAAGTTAACACGAAAATTTCTTGATTTTCATTTGTACAAATCTATGCTGCAAAGAAGAATGTCTATTTAAGGATTAATTACTTCTATATATAGTTATTAAATAGCAATTTTAGGACTGATACAGAGCTGCGGTTTTTAACCATGATGCGGTTAATTAAAAGTGTAGTTTACACAGTGCATTAAATTAATGCATGATATTGATTTTGCGATCATCCAAAATGGATGTGTATCGAAGAGAATGTGGTATTTTTGCCTTTTTTTTATAAGGAATTAATGTAAAAAAGGCGCTCTGAATTCATCCATTCACTGAGTCAAGACTTACGTATGAGGTATATTTATCACCCAATCTGCAGATTTAAGAGAAAACTTATTAGACCAGTTTCTTAATTATATTTGAATAAGCATCATTCGATGAGCTTGCAGAAAGTACACTGTCTGCAATTGAAATCGTACCAGCCCCCCTCCAAGTAAAGCATCTTCTAAAAAGGACATTGTGCACAACCGTTTCATATCGGTAATGGTTGTTGCTTAAGAGGAGTGGACTGCTAGGTCGGCAAATATGAGACAAACGAGATAGGTACTGTCTTTAGGGATGTTTGTCAGCCTATATATTCACCATTCGTTTTATCGGGGGTGGTTATCCGTTTTTAAATGGCAATATATTCTGTTACATTTTGAATGCTGAATGTTTAGGACATTTAAATTCATCTATATCAGGGCCTTTACACGACTTTTTACCTAAAATATCGATGACGTAACAGTGAAAACGTGATTGTTAACGAAAACGGGTTAAATTTACCTCAATTTTTGAAGACGTGGGCATACTTATGCCCTGGCACAATGATTATACCCTGTCAAGCAGCGGATATTGGTGTCTTTAGAAGCACTTTAGTCCATATCCACAGTCCAAGAAATGCATTTGAAGTAACACATGGCGTACATATGTATATCGTATGTGTAAAGCTGACCAGTTTTAATCTTCTCCTGAAGATGCCAACTTGGTTGGCGAAACGCGCGTCGAGAAAAGTGTAGTAGTTCGGTGTTTCGTGGAAAACGTTTTTTGTTGTACGCCGAAGATTCCAGTACCCACTCCAGGACTGACATCGGCCAGTTATGAAAAAGGATAAACAGGAGTGAGACAACAGATAAGAAGCAACCGCATACGCATCGACGGTAGTGAGGGAATAAGACCGGCCCTCTCATCACATTACGTTAGGCGTTAGAACGAGAAGCGTAGAGTTTGTCCTTTTTCACAACCGGCCGATGTCGGCTTAACACATGCTGTACCTATCATATATGCAAAAGCGTACGAAATTTGTAGGAATGTTTTAAACATTTCGAGATATAAAAAAATCCTCCGCTCTCCCCCACCGCTTTTATTAATTAATATGATAGTTTAAGGTTCTGGCTAAGTGCCCTAAAATTTTCATCTGTGAATATTTGCGAATTTCGGAGTTCTGTCAATGGAGTGAATTTTAAAGCACAGGTAATGAATGCCTGTGATAATACTCCAAGGTGATGAAGGTCAGTCCCCTTCTTATTAGTATGTTAAGAGAAGGCCTAATAGGCCCAAGAGACCCGGAAGGAGTTCCGTCACTACAGGAAAAACAAATCATGAACATTTTCGAGGAACACAACGGACGAGGACATCGGGCGCAGTAATTTCTTCTCTGAGAAAAACCACAAGTAACTTCAGTCTCAGTGAAGAAGTGATCCAGCTGCTAAAAGAACTATCACTTAATATGAATATCAACAAGGATGACAGCTCGGTTGACAGTGACATAGACTTGTAATGATTAGAGTTCGGAATGTTTGCCTTCTTCGGAATGCCTTCTCGCGTATTAAACTGCATTAGACTATCCTGCCCTCTCCTGCGTCTTGGCAGGATCGGTCAGTGGCGTACGTATGCAGAGACAAGAAATACACGCGTATATAATTTACAAGGCGCTTAAAAAAATACGGGTTATAGTGCCGACCAGGTGTTATGGCACACATTTCCGAACCGTAGTAATGATATGTAAGACGCGACAGTAATAAGGACTTCTAATGACATGTTGAATAAACGGGCATATTTTAAATTAAAATGTATTTAAAAAATACAAGAAAGAAAACATTATTTTTAAAAATCAGCATTTCTTCTTATTTTACTAATAAACACTGATTATAACTAGTCTTGTCTAAAACAAATGTCTATCTGTTTTGATGTTCACGATGCAAAAGAAGATAATTACCCGTACTTAAATGAGCATAATATTGGCCCCTGAAAGGTTGGCAAAACGCTTAAAGGGATAGGTAATACACTGGATGGGGTTCCTGAAAGACTCCTAAATACTCAGTAGTGTCGCTGGGTCGATAGAAATCGCGGCGCACTGATATACATATGTACTAATCGAGTGAACATCATGTGCTGTATTTACAGTTCATAGCACACTATACAGTTTACTACTTTCATTGTGATTATTGTCTGTGACTAAACTATTATTAAATATTTAATTACAGTTTTTAATATGTCGTTAATAGTAGATTTTAACGGCGATTAAACATTTAATCAGTTTTCATAGCAATCAGTGTGACAGTTAAAATACTCTGATAATTACTGAGTAGAGTTAATCGGCAACTTAGTTACACTACATTTTAAGTTTTAAAGTTATGAATGATGTATTTATTATTATATCTTAGAAATCTGAAAATCTGTGACAAATTTAAAAATTGACACTTGCATACTTTTCCACTTAAAACCAAATTAGCACTTTTATAATCAACGCGCGCATTTCGCTAACCTTGTTGGCATCATCAGGAGATGAACACAAAACAAGACAAGATGATTACAACTGAGTATTAATGTAAAAGAAAAAAATATTTTGAAATGAAACTGTCAAACATATTCTCCCATTTTGTTTCTCTATCACTAAATCTCATAAATTTATTTTTTTTACTGAGTTTTTTTTCCATTCGGAAATATTCTCCATTGAAGCAATACAATAAATTTGCATTAAATATTGCCTTGTTTTAATGTTCAGCGTTAACAGTGGCACACTAAGTGCATAAAGAGTATATCCAAATAGTTGGTTCGAATTAACCCAATGAAATATTGTTCAATTAAAGTAAACAGCTATAGTTAATTGAAGCGAACACATATTGGTTGGCATCGGGGTTAATATTTAATGATAAGTGATGTCAATACCAGGGTTAACTGGTATTTAACAGGTGCTATTACTTTGAAACCCTGAAATATTAACAGCAATTTCATGGCTTTATATTAGCATGCATCCATGCATGATTCTGCTATTATATAAATTATAGTGGGTCCGTCACTCAAGTATGATAGGTTGCGGTGATTATTTCAATTTGGTTATTTTACCGAAAAAAATTAAAATGACTGTGGTATTTTCAGCCAAAATATTGTGTGCAAAAAAATTTAATTCAGGTACATGCTAATTTATATAATTTCCGTAATTATTCATGCTTTCGTGTTACATTTTTTTTATGAAATTAAAAGTATTCCATATCTCGTAAATTTACTTTAGGGTATGTCGGTTTAGCTAGCCACTACCTACTATCATAACTCTTAAAATGAGATAGAATGTTCATAATTATATACAGTAACGTCGTAAAGTTTTGAATAAAATAGAAACCTCTTTTTGGAAAACATTTTACCAAAAATGCTCGGACTGATCAATTTTGTTTTTCAAAGACACGTTATTCAAATTATGGCATTTCGGATCGTATTTTGTTTTCAGGCTATGACGTCATCGGCCATTTTTTTACATGACATGCCTAATCATTTTCAGCGGATTCGGAAAGACAACCATTTTTTTGTACAGGAGTGTGAAAAAGTACCTAGTATGGCGAAAGATAATATTTTTAGAGATTTTGACTGAAGTCATCGTATTCGAGCTATCTAAGAAAGTTGAACAAATGCCATACTTAAAACAATTAGTATGAGGAATCTCGAATTCCCAGTTATTCCTAAATATAGAGACATCCAAAGAAAAACGTCATCAAAGTTGACCGAGAAAAAAAGACGTATTTCTATTCTTAATCGAATTTATAACCTTATTTACCTGTCAACACTGTCACATCATATGACAGCCAGTGTTTATTTTATAAATTGTTACAGTTACTTGCCAAAAGTTTGACATAACCGAAAAGCTTAGACATGACCGCTATTTCCATCTCTCTTTTTTATAGCCAGAGTTGATGACGTTTTTTTTTGGATGTCTCTATAATATCCTAGTCTAGTCATATGACTAGACTAGGATATAGTGATAAGTAGTTTAAAAACAGTGAATTTTATTACATATTACATTACCATATGTTAAATAAGTTATTTATATCAGACCTAAAAGAATTTATTCCGAAATTTTGTAGTTACTTTTTGTTCATCAACCTTCAATCAACGATTATTGATATCAATTTGATATCAACATTGGTGATTTATAAATTTCCATGTTTTCGAATAACGTCTGCTTTAAATTTTTTGTTATGCATACATTAAAATTATGCATAATGTCTTCTGTAAATGTTTCTTCAGATTACTTATTCTTCTAGAATATCTTCAGGTGAGTTTACGTCATTCCATAATTTGCTTAATAATAACCAATTTTTCATTTTAATTATTTACAGCAGTTTAATATATTCTTAAAATTATAAATTATTTTGGGTATTATTAGGAAAACGAAATATCGCAGACATCATATCACAGTCCTGAATATAAATTTGAGATAAATTGTTCATGCATATATTCAACAGCATACATAAATAATTACGTAAGACTCCTTTTTCGTATAATAATCCTAAAAATACATACATATACAGGGCGTTTTACGAAATTCTTCCATAGTTCAAACGGTGTGTTCGTGAGATTATGAATGCAAGTTTGAAATTAAAAATGTTCTTGAATACAAGTTTTTCTTACATTAACTTAAATTTAAAAATCCTAATTAAATTTTAATTAAATTGAATTACAAAAACCAACTTCTATTTCAATGCACTTATCTGCAAGTCCGTAAGTTGCACACATTACGTTGATTATCTTAGTTAATTTTTTGTTTGTTCTACAGCGTTAAAAAATCCTATAGATAAGCCTCGCGTGGTTCCACATTCTCTTCGTAAACCAAGTCTTTCGTCCAAATCCACAAGTTATAATCCAAAGGATCTGGCTGGATAGATTTTGTGGTTCACCTTGACCTATCCAACGCCAAGGGTAATACTCATTTCAATGAGTAACCACTATTTTATTAGTTGGCGAAAAGCGCGTATATATAGTACCCACGAAAGTATAGTAGTTATATGTTTCGTGGATAATGTTCAGTTTTTTGTTTCTATGCCGAAGGTTCCAGTACCCACTCCAGAACCACTATTTGTTGATGATTGAAAAAAGTGAAGAAGAGCTATGTCAAGAATACTTTTTGTTTCAAATTAGCATAACTCAATACATATATTTAATCGGACTCATTATCGGACATACGACATTGATATTCATATCAACTTTTTTGCTTGAGTTAATGTGAGGAACATGTTCCTTGAACGTCGGAAGAACTTTGTGAAACACCCTGAATACTTTTTATAAATATGTAGATACAATAACTCAATTATTAATAAATATTCTGGCCAGTTCAAATATCTCAATCATATAACTTCATAAATACACCTTGAAAGTGAAATTATCGCTGATGATCTAGCAAGGGAAGCAGTTATAAAGAAATGCATTTATGTATAAAAGTATTCATGTATATAGAATATAGTAAATATCAGCACGACGAGTATTTTCAACATGAAATGTTAGTTAGTTTAGTTTATTTATCAATCAACACCAATCGTTGATATTCTTTCCAGACCTACTACTATTACAATGGTTTCCAGTTTGAGGTAGCATAAATTTAAATATATTTTACCGGAAAACGTAGCGTCATACGGTGATTATTCAAGAGTCTCTTTTTATCATGTTTTATCAAATATTTTCTTTAATTTTTGCCCAAATGTAGAAAAAAAATGTGTATGAAAGTTGTTGTCAAATGTATCCTGATTACCCCATTGATGGATTCTACCGGGCAACTTTTAAAGTAGTTCTCAGGTTATTTGTTTTTAATTATAGTAAATAGACACTACAAAAAATTCGATGTTATCTCCAATGTTTTTTTCGGTAGATATGCCCTCAATACTAGGAACTTACTTGCCCATTTAGTTTTTAATCCCTTATATTCCCCTATCATTCCTATAGTATATTTTTGTTAATTGTCAACCTTCCAAAATAACTGAGTTTCATTGAACAAGGAATTCTAGAATGTACTTTCCAGGGAATAGTATTATCATCACAATTGATTTAAGAACGGATGATAGTGGCATCTTCAAACATGTATGTTATATTACATCGTAATCCACCGCACGTTCAACAGTAAAATAAATAATTGCAGGTACTTCTCAATGTCCCATTACATATTGCATTAATAAAACAACTGTCATGTTATGTACGATGCCCGATGTTACTGTCACTTCACCGCTTATCCGTCTTTACCAAACACACATAAATAACGAATTTCTTTTGATGTACTGATACTGAGAGAAACAGTATCAAATATTTTCAAAAGCTTTCAAACGAGCGTGAATCGCATCGCCACAAACCAAAATATGAGTTTGAAAACAATTGCTAATATTCCCAAACGTTTGCGAACATTTTGCGCGTTTAATGATTATATATGTACCTTTAAAGACATTCAGAATGTTTCAGGGACTGTCAAAATCAGAAATTCAGAATCAGAATTGTTGATTGGTATTCTAACTATACTTGTATACTAATAAATCAAAGTAAAGTAAGGGCAGTTCGTACGGTGAGATATACTAGACGTACAGCTGATGTAAAAGAACGTGGGTTAGATAACATGAATCTTTACATTACATCTCCGCAGAGTATATGTATCTACGGTTATAATTCTCCCTGTCAAGTAGGTACTAGGCACGAACCGTATCTCGTACGCAAGGACAACGTTTATGTGCACAACGAAAAATGTATGTATAATATCAAACAACTTCAACAATGTTGCTGTTGGCGAGACACCTACTTTTCCTTCATTCCTTCATGTTAACTTCCACCTCGCGTTATTAATTCATGTACCAGGACGTGTTACAATTTGATAAGATAAATAATAACATGTCCCAGGCTGACATTAACTCTGATTATAAATTATAATTTGCTGTGTATCAATAATATTTACAATGATTGTAGGTAAATACATCTGACATATTCGTGTAACTATAGGGCTTGACATTATTTAGTATATACATATATGTATGTGCTTGAAATTTAAATGTATGTATATGAACAACATACACTCCTGATTCATTTTCATCTAACCGCAAATTTAATATATAACAATATTAGTATCAAAAGTAACAATATTAGCATTTTTTAGTTTTGTAACTTCTACATCATAACAGACTTTGTTGCAACCAAGTATTTAGTCCACTAAAAAGTCTGCACCATGTGCAATTTTTTTACCATAATCAATTTCGGTTGAAATTTTAATTAAAAATGGCTCACTGATTATATTGAATTAGTAGCACCGTCAAAATGTCATTTAAAATTTGCCTTTTGATTATCTGCAACAAAATAGCATTATTTTTTAAAACATACAAATTTCATATGAAGAAATTGTTTGTATTCGTTTTAAGATGTTAAATACGGAGTTTACTTTTATTGTTTTTTTTTTTTTTGGAAATATCACTATGCAATTTGCGAGTTTTTTCATTTCAATTGAGTTCTGATTTTCGTGTTACTAAAGTAAAATTAGGTATACTTTATTTTACATTAAAAAAAAAAAACAAAACAAAAACGTGTTTTTAAATAGTCTTTTGTATGGACAATCTTGGACTATTTTTATATTTCAGAATTTTTGCCGGGACATATTTTACTGCCACTTGCTGTGAAATATCAAAATGAATACCAGTTATTATGTTAAAACCGTTCTGTGAAAAAGTAAACGGGTCTAGTTGAATATGTGCGGTACATTCCATAAAATTGTTTTAAAAGCTCCATGCTTTGATATTCTATTTTATTTAAAATACCGAGAAAAATACCTGAATTAATGAAAAAAATATGCAGCTGGTTTCCAGAGACACAAGTTGGAGTTTTTAAATGAAATTTAACATTTTAACGCGAATAGAAACTTGTAGAACATAGAAAAATGTTTTCTGTGTGTTTTAAAAAATATGGAATTATGTGGTGTTCCAAAATTTCAGATGACATATTGGCTACATTACCAATTTTATACCAATGGCAAAGAGAATAGATAATCGCAATTTCATTTATCATTCGATTAAACCCACTTTTTTGATGGAGTGGTTATGATTAATATTGTAAAACGTAATCTGTTACAAAAATTCTTATTACTCAACTATCCTACGTTTACAACAGGCAAATTCAGGATGTGGATAACTGCAGTTTTTATATTAGTTTGGATTTATAATAGCAATTAGTTTGGATTTAACGTTTTTCATATAACATACTTGTATGTATATGTCTTAATGTGGTCTAAAATATAATAATTATAGCATATTAAATATATTATTATCATTAATCGACGAATCATATAATCAACACGATCTCGTTTATAACGTAACCGAATTGTCTATTAGTCAATTGTGTTAATTAATCTACACAGGCACACGGGAAATTGCCTACATTTTGGTCATTAGTGTTTTATCTTTTTTTAAAGTTATCTACGATATTTCGGAATTTTACGGTCTTTATCTGTACGGTACAAACCTCACAGTATGTATATATGTACATACATATTATCAACGAGGGGTTTCCAACAAAGACTAGGATTGGTATAAAATCATTTTCAATAGCATTCTTTTATTGCGTGCTATGTAGTCTCCTGTAGGGCAATAACCTTATCCCAACAATACTGCTACTGTTCAAAAATATGATAAAAGCCATTATTTGAACACTTCTAAAGCCTTAATTGCCTCTAATTCTGATTGCAACTTTAAGGCTTCAAGGCTTTTTTGTTTATTTGAGAGAACATGAAAATGAAAATCTGATGGAACTACGTCAGAGTTGTATGGAAGGTGTATGGAAGGTGTGTGGATGTTTAAGTTAATAACTTGTATTTAATAATAATATGTTAGTTTTATTAATTTAAAATAATGTTTTTTACATAATTTGTCTTCCTTTAGAAACTTTATAGAAATTCATGTGTTTTTACTTTTTTTACGTTTTAAATTTTAGCCATGTGAGGTAGAACAAGTTTCTACTTGCTGATTAACTCGGGTTGCTTTTTGGGAAATGATTCTTTATTAACTGCTGCAAACCTTCTTTATAATAATTCGGAATTACTGATTTCAATTACTAATACCATATTAAACTGTGTGAGTATACACCATTCCCTTATAGTCAATGTATTATAGTCATAGCTTTAGCGGCCGAGTTTTGAATGGCGATCTTTGTGAAGCTCTTCCGTTTCAACCTATTACGTGCTTTGCTGCTTCATCTCTGGATCTTAACAATACACCCAAGACCCAAGTTTCATCTGCAGTAATAATGGTCTTCCACCACGCATCAGCTTCTTCTTGAACTCACTCTTTCCAGTACTCACAAACAGCTAGGCTATTCGCTGTCTCGTCAGGTGACAGCAAACTCTTGAAATGTTTAGATTGAATGTTTGTGCTGCAAGATAAAAAAATATTTTCGATATATATCTCACGGATGTTAGAGAGTTGCAAGTAGGTCAAACGTGGATACGTGTTATATATTTTGTTAATTCTAGTGACCTCTAATAAATGCAGTCCTAGTCTTTGTTGAAAACCCCTTGTACTTAGTAGGTATACTATTATGTAACAGACATCTAAAAACACTGACTGTAGATTAAGAAGTGAACTATTATCCGTAAAAATAAATCCATCAACTTCATTATACCTACTTAACAATCTTGACAAATAGTTTAGGCTAGACGCCTAGACGTCTCGACCCATCGGTGTGGAAGACACAAAATTCAAACAAAACAGATGGTTCTCTATTGATTACCTTCCATTATACATTTAATTTTAGTTATTCTACGTATGTATGTGTGCGCGGTGACGTAAATTACTGTCGGCAATAAGTAATTCGAAAAAAAAAGATAAGGAAACTGTAATGAGAAATCCATGTGTGGCGTTTCATTGAACACCGAGGGACTAAAATATTTACTGCGGACGGTGAACTTGACCAACGAGCGAGCCGTGCCCCGCAGCGTCCGAGAGATATAAACCAGTCTTACTGGCTCCTGACAAGAAAAAAACAAATGAAAACTAAACCCATATTTTTTGTATCCAATCTGATCGATTACATGTATCCTCTTTTTTGTTCAATCTGGGATAAATTAGGCAACTAATTATTTTCATGGTGTATTTTATTCATTTTCGCGCTTGCTCAAAGCAGGTTCAGATTGCGTGCAAAGCTATACATGATCACCGCGAATCGGTTATATATCTCTGTTAATAATTCACATGTCTCGCAAATATACATTAGCTGGTAGCAAACTACAAGTTTCACATGCGGCTGGATTATTTATTCCGTCATTTCAGGCGCTTGCTCAGTGTGACATTCTTTAGAACCGCCATATAGAAACGAACAAAATTGTGTATGGTTTAATAAATATACTCAGGAAATAACTAAAAACCGAAGATACATATAAAACATTTACAAGTTTGTCACATCGGGAAATTATTATCAGTTTTACATGCACAAAAGCGTATGTAATACAATAGAAAAATATATTTATTTACCTAATTTTCTCTGCCTTTCTTTACCTAATTGCTGGACATGTTATAGGGTCAGAATTTCTCAAACGTATCACCTGAATTATGTGAAAATTCAAATTTGATCGTCTTTGCATTTTTTCCATAGCTGTTGACAGTGCAAACGAAAATCCATTGGATTTTGCAAAAAAAATTTGTTTGTTACAGATATAAACAATTGAGGTTTTTGTCATTATTTTTTTTCAAAATATTCATTACGGACGATGTAATTAACCAATATTTACGATATACACGTAATTGTAATTGCCACAGATTACTTTTCGATTGTATTTTTTTTCAATAAAAAATTTAATTTAAGTAGATTTGTTATACAATTGATTATAACAAATTGAAAAAAAATGTCTTCTTCACCTCCTTTTCAATAAAAAAAAAAATACCACATATGCAGCATTTTATACTTATAAATATTCCGCTGAGAAAAAAAATGGCCCGCAATAGAAAAAAAAAGTTATATTATTTTAAACATTGTCGCGCAACGCTTGGAGCGCGCTCGGACTTGCCTAAGGGTACGTTTCCATTGCACGACGCTATGCGATGCTATGCTATGCCATGCGAGGCGATGCGTTGCTACATTTCTTGCTATTTTAATCAGACGTGTTCACATACACCGCTATCCGGCTATCAGTGAGTTTTTGTGCTTCGTTGCGATCGGTCATGAATACTAGTGATTATCTGATCGAAAACTCTGTATTAAAATACTATATGATTATGAAGAGAAAAATAATAAAAAAAGAGTCTGGAAAAGAAACCTCTGGATACATACAATTAATAAAGGTAGAAGACGATTTGGAGAGTTTCACCATCTGTTTAAAGAACTTGAAAAGGATCCCAACAAATTTCATGAGTATTTTCGCATGTCTTCAGAAACACTTCAATATACTTGTAAACTGAGTGGCATCTCTCCATTGTTACAAAAAATTACTATATTATTTGGATCGCTGATCCCATAATGGAGGTCGAGCTCTTACGGCTAATATTAATTTTTCAGCGTCCATGCGTGCAATTGGTACAAACGGCTTCACGATACTCTCTACTTTGGGCTAATTAGCGCGATAAAATCAAACAAATTTGATTTTCAAACACACGCGCGCACTCGGCGCTACTAGCATTGCGTCGCATCGCTATGTATAGCACGCTGTCGGAACATTTAGATAAATATTCGTATGTTTGTTTTACTAGCATCGCCTCGCATGGCATAGCATAGCATCGCATAGCGTGCAGTGGAAACGTACCCTTATACGCAAGCTCACGCTCCGAGCGCGCTCCAAGCGTTGCGCGACAGTTTAAAATAGGTAATATAACTTTTTTTTCGATTGCGGGCCATTTTTTTTTCTCAACGGAATATTTATAAGTATAAAATGCTGCGTATTATGTGGTATTTTTTTTTTTGAGTGAAAAGGAGGTGAAGAAGACTTTTTTAAAACAAACAATTGTATGACAAATTGACTTCAATTAAATATTTTTGATGGAAAAAATACACGATCGAAAAGTAATCTGTGGCAATTACAATTACGTTTATATCATAAATATTGGTTAATTAGATCGTCCGTAATGAATATTTAAAAAAAAAATGACAAAAAACCTCAATTGTTTATATCTGTAACGTTTTTTTTATTTTTTTTGTAAAATCCAACTGGATTTTCGTTTGCACTGTCAACAGCTATGGAAAAAATGCAGACGATCAAATTTGAATTTTCACGTAAGTCAGGTGATACGTTTGAGAAATTCTGACCCTATAATATATAGCTAATAAACTTGTAAAATATATGTGTGTAAGTGTAAGAATATACACGTCGGTGTAAAAGTATTAACGTGTGGGTATCATGGACGTAAGGATTTATAAATACCATTTTTTAGAATTATAAATACCTAGATAAATTATTTTTTAAGATTAGGTATCTCAAATACACGCCTATTTTTTTAAAAAACATGTAAAGCAACAATGTTATTCCGAATTTACGAATTTATATTGTTTAAATGGG
This sequence comes from Aromia moschata, assembly GCA_029963805.1. Lineage (NCBI taxonomy): Eukaryota > Metazoa > Arthropoda > Insecta > Coleoptera > Cerambycidae > Aromia > Aromia moschata. Next base: position 1,528,972 of record JAPWTK010000030.1, read on the forward strand.
ATAATAAAACGAGTTTCATATTTTTCTTTGAAAAACGTTGCATATTCAAAAAAAATAGAAAAAGGAAAAAGGTTTTTAACTGAGCTTTATTGTGCATATTTTTGAAGAGTTAAAATTTATTTTAATTTTTTAATTATTTAATTTTAATAATAAAATTAACCCACAAAAATGAAAAAGAAGTTGCTCGTTTCAACTTCAAGCGGGTGCAGAGGAAATATAAAAATGTTACCGGTAATATGTCCTTCTTAGTTAGTAAAAGATACGCAACAACTCTCAAATTCTTAAGTTATTCCATTATTGAAAAATATTTTTGGCTTGCCTTGTATGTGCGAATAACTTTGCAGGGAGGGCTCTAATCGAAAGAAGTTTATATGAAAGACCCACATTAAAATAACCGTACAACACACCCTTTAAATGTTTTAACATAACTATGGGACATCCTGTATAAAGTGCTTTAGTAAAAACGTTTCTACGTAAAAAAATCATATAAATCGGGTTTAGTTAGTTTACTATGTCTCTCCAAAATGCAGCCTGCCTGTTCTATGCTTATAACATTCATTTTAACATTTTACATAAATTGTAAGAATAATAAGAATGAAAAAAACACAATTTTTACTCAAACAACTACCCAAGAAACACTTAGGTACAATTAAGCCTTTTATGTTTTAGATTTCGCTAATATATCTAATATTCATTAGATATATCATCCAAATCAGCAATTAAAAGATCGAAACTAGTGCATACATAATTTGGCGACTGTACAAAATTCATGGTGGGCATTATGTAAAGTGGGTTAAAACAATACAAATCATGGAAGCGCAAGCAGGAATAGTTTGCGTATTTGCCAGCACGAATAAAAATTATCTCGTGACTGTGCAGCAACTCACCGCGGGTTGTCAGTGTACAAAGAGTTAGGTGAACAGGAAAGCCAAGTATTTTAAACATTTTATGAGAGAAACTGCAAAGTACAACTATAATGTATGCATATTTTAAACCCTGTGTCAAGTTTATACGTTATGAAAATTAATAACACGCTTAAAAGTAGTTACTATAATTTGATAACCGCATATGAGATTATGCCAGCTGTAGAGAAATAATAGGATTAATTTTTGAATTATGTAAACGGTATTCCGCGAAACGTGAAACGAATAACTTTGCTGCCTTCCTTACATGTTCTTTAAAAAAGCGTTTTACAAAACAAAATGGAACGGGGTACGGCTACCCGTACAATTCTTCAGAATTGTACGGGTAGTTAGCCGATGCACGTCTGTGTGACAGTACGTTGTATTCTATTATTATTTTATGTTATATCAATTGTTTTATCAATGTTTCATTCATATTTATTTTTAAAAACGACAGCAAAAAGCTTATTCAATTAGTCCTGAGGATGCAAATAAATTTTGCGAAACGTCGACTAACTGAAAATTAGTTTTTTTTGGAAACATTTGACCTCATCCCACTAATTAACTATATAGTTATATGGAAACAGGTCACTAATCCTACATTACAATTCACCAAAATTTATCCTATTTTTCATTGTCTAGTAGTCATACATTGCGTAAAACATATTTACAGAAGACATATCAACATGTCATTGGAAATATCAAAGACATTCGCAATAAATTTATGTGGCTGACAGTGGGCGAAACAACAGACTTTTGCGGTAATAAGGTCGTTAATGTTCTGATACGAATTCTAGGTGTTTAAGATATTTCACCCCCGATATAGCTAGTAAATGGTTTTTGCAAACAATGGCTAAAATTATAGAACCATAACAGTAACAGGTGCATTGTCCTCTGTAGATGTTAAAAATAATAATGTTATTGTGTTAGTGACTACAAACAACTGTTACTGATATAAACAACTGTGCGAAATTCGTAAAAATAATGTGCGGGATATGTCATCCTGTGTCCATGTGAGCTCTTTTGAATTTGCACTTTAACTTCAGTAGACGTGGAACGATCATTTTCGTTCTACAGTCATATGTTCAGGCCAAACCGCTCAGGTTTAACGAGAAAATATTCAGAAAGACTATTAATTGTGGCAAAGTACGCTCAAGCACTGAAGAAAGTCAGTGTTACTGAATGACACAAGCTATATAGGTATGTACATTATTAACACATTTTTACTCTTGTCTTTTTGGTCTCTCATATGTCCTTCCATCAATGATATGACGAATTACGACGAGTCCGACCCTGCGTTGTAGTACACTTTCCGGACCCCAGTAATGACACATTTTTCAACAAATGCAATTCCCGTAATCTATTTTGTTGTCGTGCTATGACGTCATCGGTATTTTATTTACTTATTTTACATCACACGCATTTTATTTCTACCGGTTCGGAAATATGACCATTTTCTGTATACAGTAGTGTAAAACAAGTTCTTGACATTGGTCAATGACTTGCAAACATTTGCGAGATCGGTGGTTATGCAGATAAGATTATATTTTTAGGTAGTCTGCTATCGTCATAATTATTTTTATTGTATATCTGTAGCTGAGAGGTAAACAATCGTATGTCCATAAAAGAAAATTTCAGTAATGAGCAAAACAAGTGGAAACGCTAATGGATTTTAAAATTTGAGATAAATAGAGATCCTACATTTTCTAACCTAAAAGTATTGGCAATCAATACGTGACTTTTGGCCACAATAACAAAATAAACGACTGTAGTTTAAATATGATCTTAACTCCGTACTGGCAAAAAGAGTTACGACTGTTTACCTCTCAGCTACAGATATGTGACCAGATTGAGTAGATCGCCAAACTTAAGGGCTTCGATGCGTTACCTCTGATTGTGAGTTAAATGAAATAACATAAATAAACTGTAAAAGTTTACATGTTTGTCACGATGTTTTACACAGTTTTGATTTCTACTGTACAACTAATGACCAACGATTACGATTACGTACGGGGTAAGTGCATGCCCTGTGCACTTAAGCTGAGTCCTGTTTCCTTAAGAAATTTAAGGACAGTTTCCAATGGAGCCTCTGTCACTTCTTTTGGTTCTATTGTTATAGCCCCAAAGTTCGAATACCTGATAGCTGCCAGCGCTGGGCATTCGCATAATATGTGGAAGGAGGTTATATAGGATATAATAATAAAAAAGGCAGATAAACTAGGCAAAGAAACTTGAAATGCGATAATAGGACTAAACCCTTTCAGTGGCATGGCAAAGTTATGTATGAAAACGTCAGCACGTAAACGGATAAGTGGCAAGTCGTTGAAATGGTGGACAAACCTCCCAGGAGAAAGACAGATGAAACAGTTCATAAAAAAAAACGATCGATTAAACTTACACTTACGTTTAACTCAAAAGCAAAAGATCAGGAATATTGTAAGCCTACTAACAGGACATTAAACAATAATGATTTTAATTTATCTAGCAGAGGAAACATGTCAGACAGATGCTGCCAGGCGGAATAGTCAGTAAAGTCAGATCCAATAAAGTCATATCCTCAGTTGACGTACTATGCCATTGTGAAAGACTAACAGGACTGAGGTTTCAAATTCTAGGAAAGCAACAGCCAAAGACAGAGCTCTACAAGAGAGTCCAAATCGAGGCTGTGAAGTCAAAGTCGCAGTGGTAAGTGGGACTACCTTCAATTCCTGTAAATTTAATCTACACAGTATTCGATAGGCGGCTTTAATAACCATATTTGCATAATCTGGAGACGGTAGCTACTGTACATATTATATATTTGAAAACTACAAATTGTATGCGTAGTTTTTTTAAGTATTTAGACTTTATCATAACATAGTATAAAACAAAGTCGCTTCCCGCTGTCTGTCCCTTCCTATGTATGCTTAGATCTTTAAAACTACGAAACGGATTTCGATGCGGTTTTTTTTTAATAGATAGAGTGATTCAAGAGGAAGGTTTATATGTATAATACATGCATATTTTAGTAGAGAAATACTGATAATTTTAGCGGTTTGTAATGTGATGTCGTAAACCGTGCGAAGCCGGGGAGGGTCGCTTGTTGAGTATATATCCTTAGTATTAGTTTAGATGATATTATATATCCTTAGTATTAGTTTACATCAAGGTATATCCTTAATATCAGCTAATGTTAGCTTATTATTTTTTGCAGATAAAAGCTTACAACTTATTTACACGTAAACCATTTTTTCTACCTATTTATCATTAATCTTTACAGACATAGAAAGTCATTAGTTTATTATCTGGCTTATTAACTGTTGAAATATGAGGCATATCACGAAATAAATTCGAATCGAGTTTCAAGATCATGTCAAGTATGTGATATTTATTGCATTATAATGGATATTTATTACATAGGCACGTTACTTACTCTTTATTCTACCTACTTAAATCTTAGAAACTGTCTACATTGCATATATGTTTATGTTCTCATAAATCCTCACTAAGGAGGGATGTTTATTTATTAGTTCTTTATCATACATAGGTGAGAATTTATGGTGTTAGTGTGTGGTGAAATATGGTAAGTACACACATTGTGATAATGCGCACCTAGGACTTGAAAAGGATTTTCTTCGAAACGTATCGGTGGTTTATAAAAGAGGTTTATTTCTTAGATGTTTACGCTAAACCCTCTACTAAGGTACCTATATAAGTACCTATTTACATATTCTGCATTACAAAATACATGCGAAGTGTAGTTAAGACGTAGGTACTTCAACTTATGATAAAGTCTTATCGTAAAAACTGATAATGAGAGCTATTTAATTTTATTGTTTGCAGCAGTTTACCATCAGATTAGTTGCAATAAACGGTATATTTCAATGACAGAACGTCAAAGTATTTATTATAATTATAATAAGTTGTCCTACCGGCAGAATGTAACTTATTTCAGGCAGTACATGAGATTTTTTAATAGGCGCCGGGTAGTTTTTTTTTTATTTGAGAAGGTAAAACGAAGATAAAACGAAACAGACAAGTCATACAGAACGATTGTATATGAATAAAAGTCTAATAAAAGGTTTGATGACATTGCCATAACTAACGATGATTATATTAATTTCTAGTTGTATCTAGTTGTAGGTCATCTAAAGGCATAATATATTCGGCAACATAAAAAAATAATTAAACGGTAACATCTGACTTGAAATGTGACTATGAGTGACGTAGTACAGCATTTTAATAATAGTTGCTTTCTTAAAGTTAATGCGATATAATTAAATACACATACTCTCTAAAAATTTACTTTTTTTTTTGTGGGAAATTACATTAGGAATCATTTTACCCAAGATCAAGTACCTGGTGCTTTTTTCAATTAATTCAATTTTATGGACATTCCTTCGTGGTGAATATCTCACAAAACCATGACTTCATCCTTATGAATATTCAAAATCGTACCATGACACAGTGCATACTGGTAATCATTGTACCAAACACATTGGCTCCATCGAATGTCTGAATTCTTGTCATCAAAAAGTTTGGCTTTTACAAATATTTGGTCCCCGACATTGAACGTTGTATGCACGCCTACGAAATTCACGTCGAAGCTGACGAATATGTGTTTCTAATGATATATCAGAGACTACTGGCGTTATCGAGGTGAATACTGCACAACACATAGTACATTTTTTTATCTTTGCAACGGTAAAACGTTCCGCTAGCAAGACCAGTAATAAGAGTACAACATTAAAAATTGGATTTTCCGAAAGGACGCGGTTTATTGCCAGCAGTAAGCTTGGACAGACAGATTTTCGCGCATTTTGGTGGTGACAGGAGCCGTCTCAATAAATATTTTGTCTTGGTTATTAAGATTTGATGTTGTCCATCAATAAATTTCATAATGCTGTTTTTATGGAATGTCGGTTAAGTAAGATTTTGTACTACGCTTAGTGACAACGAAGAAAATGTAACATAGTAATGATGAGAATGATATATCCAATATTTCAACATATTTTTTTTTTTTTTAGAATTGCGGATTACATCCTTACATTTTAAAAAGAAAAACGTATGTCCGTTTTTTTTATCGAAAGTTGTCATTACACAATTTTCGCTTGATTCTGTAAATCAATAGTTAATAATAAAAAAAATCAATAGTAATTCACAAAAGAACTGAGGCTAAACTTTCCTATCAGGTGCTGACTATTTATTTGCTGATAACTGGTGATTTGCTGATAAATATTCTTGTTTTGATTTCTCATGAAAGAATATGTTGGATTCAACTGCTCAAAAGTATATTGTTTTTATGTACAACGATATTATGTGAATTTGTAATTAAATTTTCATTATGACAACACATACATTAACGGTAAGAATGGATTCGTAGTACCTCCACGTACCACAGGCCGTATAGTACATATAACCGTTTGCCGCAGGATTTAATTTATAATAAAAAAAGCGCCGTTCATAGTAATAATTTTGATATTTAAAATAGTATTAAATTAACTGATCAAGAAAAGTTAAAAAAGAATTCAACTGATTTGCTTCTCCGTACATACATTTTCACCCGATTCGACAGCGATAAAGAGCGATTTCTTAGAATAAGTACTGCATGCTATATACCTACCTATTATTATTATCTAGATTAATATTATTATTGTGCCATACCTTATACTGCTTATTTTTGGAGATACGGAAAACTTGGAGTCGAAATGTATACATACGGTTTTTTAAACAGTTTTATAATATGTAACATACATATGTCAGAAACAAATGAAAGACGTGTTGTCGAGATAATGTTTTATCGACATAAATATGAGTTTTTATAATTATAACAAAACGAAGCCCTTGTATATACATATATTTATATTTAAACAGTATTGTTGTCCTACTTTATTTTGTCTGTAGTGTATCATTTTTACGGTTAAGGAGTATTTATAATTAACTATGAAACTTATCAATAATAAATTATTTATAGAACAAGCAAAATAATGTCGAAAACCTTGATAAAGTTTTTTTGTAAAATGCTTCCTAATGAAGTTATGAAATTTTAGATATTTTCTTAATAAATAGAAGTCGTCCAACTTGTATAGTATCGGAATCTGTACTAGATGCGCCAACTTTTGAATATAGTTGTGGATTACACATTGTACATTGTTTAAAAGGGTGAATAGTCAAAGTTAGGCGACAATGCCATAAAATGAATGTCTAAAATTTCTTTTGGAAGTGTTATCGTTTATTCACATGGAGTGTTATTCAGCTCAATATAAAAAAATCGGCCTGCATTTGAAGCCGTGATACAAAAATATTGACTTAAACAAGCGATTTTTCACCAATTTTACAAAAGTAGCTATATCTCGAAATCAAAACATTTTCGTCTAAATTTTTTCGTCATATGTCCAGTCAGGACCTGGTCTGTAATCCCCTTTCGGTTTGATGTTTCTTTTTGGAACATCCTGTATAACCAAAAAGTGTAAAAAGGTAACACGTAATAAGTAATAAAATGGAAAACGTTTTAGATATTATGTACTTAGGTAGATATATATTGCGGAAGCCAATAATTGCATAGTATAAAATATCGGCAAATCATAAGTGCAGAGGGGCGGTAAATGACGTGCTTAATAGATCCTATAAATAAAAATCGGAATAAAGACATTAAAACAAAGGCCTGGTCGCAATAAGCATAATGTAAAGGCAGCCAAAGGAATGGTTTCTATCTCCATCATGGCTTCGTGCCGACCGGCCCAACCTCCGACCACCTGAGTGAGGTGCCGTGTTTAGAGATGTAGCTTGCCGAGAGGCGAGCATGATTTAAAGTGGGCCTTATTTATGAGCCTTCTTTACATAAAACATAGGCACAGCCCGTCTGAGTGCAGCGCCCTCTGCACTGGCGTGCGTGAACCTAATAAAATACCTATATACTGGACAAAAATATTTTAGTTTTATTATAGGTAAATTATAGGGTAAAATATTATTTCATTTGTTTGTTGTTTACCTAGGAATCATACTTATATATTGGTATCTCGGTTTTTTTTTTGGAGATAGAAAAATGGTTAAATAGGGAAAGTTTTAGAGAATTGTATACCTCTTCGACCTTTTTTTTTCAGATTCGACTTATCTCTAACCGTTTTCGAGATAATTCCAAAAAAAACTAAGAGGGTGCGTTTTAGAGAATACCCCATATATTTTTAATTAGTGGACTTATTTTAGCGAGTGGCATTGTTAGGGCATTGTTAAAATGCTTTCGCTGACGTTATGTTAATGCCATTAACTTTGATATTTCTTAACTGCGCCTGGTTAGATTTTTATGTTGTTAAACTGTGTTACAGATTTGATTTTCACCGGTGTATCAAGGATCCGATTTTTTTAACAATTCGCTGATCGGTGATCTTTACCTTGACAAGCTACAGAACGACATTGAGGATTTAATCTGTGAATTACCTTTAAATGGAACACAAGAAATTGTCTTTCAAAAAACTGGTGCCCCACCCCATAATGTTGGCTAGGTAACAATTTTTTAAGTGAAAAATATGAAACCTAGATTAAAAAACGTGGAACAATTAAGTGGCCGCCGAACAGTCCAAACCCAATCCCTGACAATGCTGATTTTTTAAAAGATATAATACAATATGGCATTGAAACAATAAACAAAACTCCATTTTGGACAGTCAAAGCCCTTAATAAATTGAAAAAAGCATATCAAGGAATTCATTTTCAGCATCCCAAGGAATTCGAATAGCAATATATATTTTTTTCTAATTTTGTTGTAAATTGTTTGTCAAACCTTATTCTTTTTAACAAACTTTTCTTTTGCCAGAACTTTTCATTTTTTACAGTTTCATAGTTAAAACTTATTTTCAGTGTTAAATTTATTACGTTATGGATTAAAAAGCAAGAAAATCAATTTTTATTTCTTTAGATTTTGTGATATACATATTCGAATAATTGCAAGCGCATTCTTGAATCCATTACTTGCTAGACTTACAATTGAAATAGGTGTTTTTTGCTTACATCTTTAAAATAAGTATAATAAACTATATACACTCGTAATCAGGAATACGAGACAACGTACGTATCTCTTTTTGAAGTCGCAGCAAATAAGAGGTTAGACTTAACATCAATCGACGCCTGTTAAAATTGTAGTTAATATTATAATCCTGAATGATAATGTTAATTCTACTCGCGTTTTTGTTCTAGAAAATTGATACTTTTGCACTTGGAGATGTTAAGGTTGAGAGGATATGAAGCCATTGAATACTATTGAAAAGTTATTCCGATTCACCTGTAATGAGGTCATTAATAAACAGTGAAAACAGCAATGGTCCTAAATCAGAGCCTTGTGTTGCCCTGAAGTTGCTGAGTAAATTTGAGATTTAAAGTCATTAAAACTAATACAATGTGAACCATCAAATAAATAGGATGATGAAAATTATCGATGAAAATCCGCATCTTCCCAAATTTGTTAACAAGATCTCATGATTGACCCAGTCGACCGCTTTCCACACATGGGTGTAAATCAGATCCATTCGCCTTTGTTTAATCAATCACGGTAGAAACGGAATGTGTGCGAAACATATTATGATTGTGTTGGTACAGAGTTGGTACATTCCATAAAACCATGTTGATCTAATGAGATAACAGGTTTAATAACGGAGTATATGCGATTATACATAGACACTCGCAAAATTTCATACATAATAGGGTGATACAGAATAGGGTGGGGTGACTTCAAGATTTCAGCAAAAATAGTGCCTTGTTTTAGTAGCAAATTAAAAAGCATAGTTTATGGTTTCGCCTATTCTAACATAGTCTATGGTTCGGTTATTCTACTACTAGAGAGAGACTATTCTACTACTTTATCCTCTGACAACTCAATAATATTTAAATGAGGCATATTGATATCAATGACAAAGTCGTCATTTAAATCGATATTATGGAATAAGCACTATTGAAGTAATCACTAAATGCGTTAATTATTTATTTTGAATATATATAAATATATGCCCCCTCTACCTCAATACAGGGTGAATTCGTTGAAACCAAGTACTACTACACTATTATTGACATTTTTTGTTGTTTGTTTCGTTTACTTTTACTAAGAGGTAAGGGCAGTACCTCCTAAAACACATGGAATGTGTTATAGGAGGTGTTGGTAACGACATATTCTATCTACACGTATAGGTTGCAAGATGCAATGGAGGACATTTAGAGTAAACTTTAAAGTAAAATGCATTTTGCTGGTTAAAGTGTCAAACCTCACTTTTAAAAAGTTTATAACACCATTAGCTTAAATAGACCACCATCCGTTAAAGTGCACATGCCCATAATGCATAAGTTTCTATTTTTTAACACTAACACAGCCCATAATCTGTCCGCTTAGTGATCTGTCTAAAGCTCAAAAAACCATAAAATTCATATCTTAAAAATAGAAACCTACTAATTACTACTTCCTCCCAGTTTGAACCATCTGTGTGAGGATTTTTATTGTCCCTTCTACGGTGGTGTCGTTCTTATCTTTGATAATAATTGTATAAGGATTTTCGAAAACGATTTGGAGAGGGATGTTGTCAGTGGCAACCTGTAGTAGCGGCAATTTACAGATGGCGTCATTCCACACGCCTCTCCTGGTTATACCACTGCCCACATTTGTCTATATACCAACATCGTTGTTATTGCCATATCAGCTAAATGCAGGTCTATGGGCGGCAGACATAGCATCACCTCCATCGCTCTAGTTGGCGTTGTCCGCATTCTGCTAGTTATCCAAACTTTGGGTTTCATACCCCAGATTTTCCCTATGGTTCGGCACTGGTCATAAGAGAATAGGTAAGACATTCAGAGTTTTTCACTTTTCTAAAGTAGGCTTTGATTGAAATAGACGCCTGACATGAACATGGTGCTTTCAAATTTAATTTATTACGAACAATATGACACAATGTCTGTTAACATCATTTTTTGAAAAATATGTTCATTCAAGGTAAACATGTCATAATACTCCAGCTCTGAGAAGTTAGTAAACTAGTGTTCTTCCGTAGGCATATTTAGTTGTTAGTATTTTATTATTTTCAAGAATAAAGTGATTAATGGAACTAAATAATGTGTGAATGCATCCTAATTATTAAATACCAGGAAAAAAATTTCGTTCGTTTTATTTTCAGTCATGTTCCAAATGAGCTTTTGTTAATAATTCGATAAATTTTGATACTAATTTATGTATGCGGCCGCATTTACACCGACGATATAAATAAAATTTAAAAAGCATCGTGGATAATGCTTCAAGAATATTTAAATCAATTTCACATCTCTCCTACGTGCGTCTCATACAATATGGTGTCAGAATTTAAATCTTTTAAATATGATTTGCTGGGTACTCGTTGGATAATTCAAGTGGTTTCTAAAGTAAAACTAAGTGGTTGTGATTTATTATGGCGTTGCTGTCACGTCGCAGCTCGTTACGTTAACTTTAAAAATACCACGCTCTGAGAAACAGCATGGCACACACGTAACTTTGTTAAAAGGCAAACATAAACAATGTCTTCTAAAAGCACATTGACAGGGATGGAAGTATAGGTAGACTTATAAAGTCTGTATAGAATTACTACAAACAATATTAGAAAATTACATCTTGAAGTGGGCAGCTTGAAATTTTTGTCGTATCTCGTCGAGAATTTTTGAAATAAAAAAGCTAGTTATGATACCTACGTGTTAAAAGTGACGTTTTATTTTGTGAGTGGTGAATTTTTGCGAAACGACAGTAAAGTCTATAGAAAATGTTGTCTATAGAAATGTCTATAGAAAAATAAAACTCTTTTACAATCTAAATTGAAAAATATGCATTGGGTGTCCTAAAAGAAAAGATATGAACGACACCAAAAAAACCTGCTTATGTCACGATAAGCTCCGTTTGATTACAACTCAAAGTCCGTGTTGTGACTTATAACCCCTAAGAAGCAACCCCAAAGTATTTTATTAAACAGAAGAACTCTTTATAATAATTAAACACCTAAATTTAGTCATTACTTCATTCGAAGTACAGGGAAGTAAATACTTGATACTTAATAAACCTGTGTGAACCTGGCAACCAACTTAACGGAAACCGACTTCTCTTTTTTTCATTCGATTGTACCCGGTTTGTACCCGTTTGTACCGCATTTAATTTCGTTTGTACCTTAAAGGGGGGGAAATGGCAGGGGGGTGAAAAAATGACGGGCAACTGACTTCACGCAATTGCATTTCTTCATTATGCATTCGATTGTACCCTGTTTGTACCCGTTTGTACCGCTTTTTATTTGGCCTGGAACTTAATGGGGCGGAAATGACAAGGGGTGGAAAAATTACTGGCAACTCATTTCACACAATATATATTTTTTTGGAATTCGATTGTATCCGGTTTGTACCCGTTTGTACCGCATTTTAATTGGTTTGTACCTTCAGGGAGCGCAAAGAGTGCATAGATGAAAAACTTCAAACTGCGTAACTTAGCCGCCTGTCGTCGAGTGTTCCGTTTGTACCTTTTCAAAATCGTTTGTACCGTCTTGGAAACGATAGCACGCCTTCTTATTATTCATAGTTTCGTTTGTACCTCTTCGATATCGTTTGTACCCACTTGAAAACAACAGTACTCCTTAGTAAGATTGCTTATTTCGTTTGTACCCCTACGAAATCGTTTGTGCCGCCTTGGAAACAACATCACGCCTTGCTATTATTGATAGTTTCGTTTGTACCCTCTTAAAATCGTTTGCACCTCTACGAAATCGTTTGTACCCACTTGAAAACAACAGTACCCCCTTAGTAAGATTGCTTATTTCGTTTGTACCCTCTTAAAATCGTTTGTACCCCTACGAAATCGTTTGTACCGCCTTGGAAACACCAATACCCCTTCAAAAGTTTGCTTATTTCGTTAGTACCCTCTTAAAATCGTTTGTACCTCTACGAGATCGTTTGTACCGACTTGAAAACAATAGTACCCCTTCGTAAGATTGATTACTTCGTTTGTACCTACTTAAAATCGTTTGTGCCCCTACCAAATCGTTTGTACCGCCTTGAAAACGATATCACGCCTTCCTGTTATTGATAGTTTCGTTTGTACCTCCTTAAAAACGTTTGTACCTCTACGAAATCGTTTGTACCCACTTGAAAACAACAGTACTCCTTAGTAAGATCGCTTATTTCGTTTGTACCCTCTTAAAATCGTTTGTACCCCTACTAAATCGTTTGTACCGCCTTGAAAACATCAGTACTCCTTCGAAAGATTGCTTATTTCGTTTGTACCCCTACGAAATCGTTTGCACCGCCTTGAAAACACCAATACCCCTTCAAAAGTTTGCTTATTTCGTTAGTACCCTCTTAAAATCGTTTGTACCCTTACGAAATCGTTTGTACCGCCTTGGAAATGATATCACGCCTTCCTGTTATTGATAGTTCCGTTTGTACTTCCTTAAAATCGTTTGTTTCTCTACGAAATCGTTTGTACCGACTTGACAACATCAGTACCCCTTCGTAAGAATGCTTATTTCGTCTGTACTGAGAAAAGAGAAAAAAGCCAGTCCCCTGACCACCCCCGACAGGAATCGTTTCCACTGCCCTCCGGAGCGGGCGATGGCAAGTCCGTCTCGAACCGAGTCGAACGCGATGTCACTCGCAATCGTACGATGCCCCGTTCTCGAGTTATCGGCCGCCAAAGATAAAACGCTAACTGCGCATGCGCGAACGGCGAGTAAATACGGACGTATTTAGGTCCGAAACACAAATCCGCCATCGAATCCGATTTCAGTCGAAATTTGAAAAAAAAAATACCCCTTTTTCGACCCCTTCCGTACGTCTGAGACGAAAATTTGAAAGAGGCATTTTCGATTTTTTTTTTCAAACCGAAAGGGAAGCACTTGTTTTTTTTCTTTTTTTTTCGAGTGAAAAGTTTGCTCATGTTCCTCTTCCTTATTCTACGTGGTTAGTATATTATGTATATTAACCACTTCATGGATAACTGTATTAGAGGAAGCATTATATTGTTTATTGCATCTCATATTTCCTTATATTTATTTTCTGCTGTTTAAGCGTGGTGAGGCCTATACCTCTATTGAAATCTTACGATTAGAACAACAGATTCTGAACTGTGACAATACTGAATTACAAATATACCTAGACAACCGACGTACACAGTTGATCAAATTTTTGACAACGTAAAAAACTTAGATCTGTAAGTAGGTACAAACGAAGTAATCAATCTTACAAAGGGGTACTATTGTTTTCAAGTCGGTACAAACGATTTCGTAGAGGTACAAACGATTTTAAGTAGGTACAAACGAAGTAATCAATCTTACGAAGGGGTACTATTGTTTTCAAGTGGGTACAAACGATTTTAAGTAGGTACAAACGAAGTAATCAATCTTACAAAGGGGTACTATTGTTTTCAAGTCGGTACAAACGATTTCGTAGAGGTACAAACGATTTTAAGGAGGTACAAACGAAATAAGCAATCTTACTAAGGAGTACTGTTGTTTTCAAGTGGGTACAAACGATTTCGTAGAGGTAAAAACGATTTTAAGTAGGTACAAACAAAGTAATCAATCTTACAAAGGGGTACTATTGTTTTCAAGTCGGTACAAACGATTTCGTAGAGGTACAAACGATTTTAAGTAGGTACAAACGAAGTAATCAATCTTACGAGGGGGTACTATTGTTTTCAAGACGGCACAAACGATCTCGTAGAGGTACAAACGATTTTAAGAGGGTACAAACGAAATAAGCAATCTTACTAAGGGGTACTGTTGTTTTCAAGTGGGTACAAACGATTTCGTAGAGGTACAAACGAAACTATCAATAATAGGAAGGCGTAATGTTGTTTCCAAGGCGGTACAAACGATTTCGTAGGGGTACAAACGATTTTAAGAGGGTACAAACGAAATAAGCAATCTTACTAAGGAGTACTGTTGTTTTCAAGTGGGTACAAACGATTTCGAAGAGGTACAAACGAAACTATGAATAATAGGAAGGCGTGCTATCGTTTCCAAGACGGTACAAACGATTTTGAAGAGGTACAAACGGAACACTCGACGAAAGGCGGCTAAGTTACGCAGTTTGAAGTTTTTCATCTATGCACTATTTGCACTCCCTGAAGGTACAAACCAATTAAAATGCGGTACAAACGAGTACAAACCGGATACAATCGAATTCCAAAAAAAAAATATATTGTGTGAAATGAGTTGCCAGTAATTTTTCCACCCCTTGTCATTTCCGCCCCATTAAGTTCCAGGCCAAATAAAAAGCGGTACAAACGGGTACAAACAGGATACAATCGAATGCATAATGAAGAAATGCAATTGCGTGAAGTCAGTTGCCCGTCATTTTTTCACCCCCCTACCATTTCCTCCCCTTTAAGGTACAAACGAAATTAAATGCGGTACACACGGGTACAAACTGGGTACAATCGAATGAAAAAAAAGAGAAGTCGATTTCCGTTAAGTTGGTTGCCAGGTTCACACAGGTACTTAAAAGTCATCAGTGGCGGCTGGTTGATTTTGAAATTCTCGTATCTTTCTACTCGTAAATTTTGTTATTTGATAAGTGTAAAAAAATATACACAAATTTCACAAATATTTCGCAAGCCATTTCCAAGATTTTCTGGAGAGGCAGACATTTTTTTGAAAAAAAAAATCACAAGATTCATTTGAAGGGTTTTAGCTATTATAGCCTTGTACTTAAGTCTTGTAACCACTCCCTGAAATATGGTGTGAGGGACATGCCTCCTTATGATATACGAAAATTCCACTGTTTCAGTCGCCACTGAAAATCATTTAGTGGGTACGTTAATTAAGTTATATTACAAAGTAACTGATACATTTTTACATCTACTTTGATCGCAATATTATATGTAACTAACAAAAAAAGAGACGCGTGTGCCTGACAGTTTTAACAGTTATTTCTTAGATATGTAAGTATGTTATTCTGTCAGTCACTTTTGTATACAGGGTGTCCCAAAAAGCAACAATAATCCGAAATGAGGTTACAAGCCAAGTCCTTACTGGACACATGACGAAATAAAGTTTACATAAAAGTATTTTAGTTTTTGATATATGTATGTATAGCCATTTGTAAACTTGTTGAAAAGTGGCTTCCCTAAGTCAATGTTTTGTGCCCCGGTTTCAAGTGAAGGCCGCTTGTCGATTTTTTTGTTATACCGATCTGAATAATATGCCACTTGAATAAACTACAATATTATACATCAGTCACAGTATTTCCAAAAAAAAAAAAAAAATTATTGAAATTAGGTTTTTAGATTTAGATTCTTGTCATCGCCCAACTTTGATTTTCTTTGACGCCCTCATGGTGTCTAAAAATAAAACTATTAACTATTTCAGGTGAAAATGATTAAAATCTTTGAATATTAGCTATAGATTTTTACAACAATAGCTGAGGCAGAGCATATAAATCGGAGGCATGTAGCTATACTCGCGCATATGAGAACGAGATATACAAGTAGATTGAAGGACATTATGACCCGACCGATCACATTCCTTGGTCAGTACGTTTCACTACTCCCTTTGGGTTGCGCACTGTTTCCGTACTCGTATATTTGTACTGGCGCCCTGGCTTTCTCGCTCTGAATTTTGTTTACGCTAATGATAGTCCAGAGTAGCAATACCAGGTCGGTAGTACAAATACACAAATACAGTGTGCAGCGCAAACGGAGTAGTGAAGCGCACTGACCAAGGTTGTGATCGGTCGTGCCATAATGATCCCTTAAGCTTTATCTCGTTCTAATATGTGCGATCACATCTACCTGCTCCATATTTATACGTTATGTTTCAGCTATTGTTGTAAAAAGTTAGCAATATTCAAAACTTTTAAGTATTTTTTACCTTAAATTGTTAGCTATTTTATTTTTAATATCCTCACACATAGCAAAATTACCAATTTTACATAAGTGGCTCGAAAACCAAGACGCTTATATTTTTTTTTTCGTCACATGTCCAGGTCTGTAACCTCTTTTCGACTTGACGTTGCTTTTTGGGACACCTTATATACCCTACATACATACATACATAGATCATAAAGGTTTTACTGGACATATAGGTCATGTCATAAAGTTCATAAAGGTCATAAAAATAAGAAATGTCATAAAATAATTTTACAAATCATGCAAAATAGAATTAAACGTTAGCCTGAATGTTACTGAAAACATTGAGCCAGGACCAAAAATTGTTTTAAAAAGTACTTAAACTTAAAAGCTAAGCTCTAAATGTGCAATAAATTAAAACTGCTGAAATATACTAAATGAAGTGATTAAATAAGCGTTTTGTAAACTACTTTCACACTTAAATATGGTACTATTTTTGTGTTACGCTTGATTTATAGAAGAATTCATTCGTTTCAGGAAAGAGAAAATGCTGAACATGAAATTCAGTTGTACCCACATAACTTTCATTTCATACAAGAACTTTTATAAAAAAAAAATATCTATAGGTACAAATTCCATTATTTACATATTTACATACATACAAACATATACCATATGAATTGCTGATGATGTTACAATGCTACTATATTGATGATAAACATTAAGTAGACCTAGTACTGTATTAGTACTGGCCACTGGTGCCGCGGCGGAGAATATATGTATGTATGTATGTAAGTCCTGGCGTACACTGGATGCGGGAACGTGCATATTCAGACGCGTCAAAATATTATATATATGCGCACGAATCAACATGCCAGTAATGTGAGAGTTTATATTTACAATAGTAGGTTGGGATCCGTACTATCATCAGTGCGTTTTTGCGCGGTAACGGACATTTACACATTCTCACGTGTTTGCATCCACTGATCCAGTGTGAGTCAGGGCTAATGCTCCAGCCTCTATCGATGACCGGCCTATTTACATATTCTGTCAGGCTGTCCAAGGTCATCGGGAATACGAGCTAGTACGTTTGGTTACCACTCGTTACATGTCGATAATTTTTGGTTGGTGCTCTCTACCTGTTTTTTTTATATACATAATTTGTTTTAATATTCATACTGTGTTATGTACATTTGTGTATTTGTAAACAAATACATATTTGACTAAAATGCAGCACACAATATCACTTGCTGAAAATTATATAAAATTGGCCATAGTATCCCACCATAGTCTGAAAAGTATTTGCGTGGTGCAACATACAGTGTGTAAGGCAAATAAAATGTTAAAGTTATAAAATATATGTACAACGCTGTAATAATCAACGCGGTATTTCTCTGACGTTGTTTATGTTCGATTTTTTGTGTGCTGATCTGCGTTTGTAACTTATCTTTTCATTTAGTGGACTAGGTGTGTAACTTTTCATTCTAAAAAAGTATGAAGCACGAAAAACCTGCCAATCTTAGTTTATAGATTATTTCATTTCTCGTTACAACATACAAGTATGTATGTATGTGTGCAGTTTTCTGCCACACCAAGCTGTCGGTATGGCCATTCCATCACGATTAAATATAATATGGGAGGAGTTAGCGATGTGGTGACACAGACGCGTAAACGCAGTAACAATTGAGCAGTGCAAACCCACTTAGTAGGTGGTCATATTTGCAATTTCTTCAGACATACCGTGTAAATAACTTAAATGTTTGTAATAAGGGTATATAATATATAGACGAGTAATTATGAATATAATGAAAGCATCAGTGTTGCGAATTTTGAATGAACTAACGATTGCGGCAACACTAGTGTGGTAGACAATTTTATTAGTATCGGTATAGTACTTCTGCTGACGTAGAAAGATTATATTTTCTAGACATAAATTAGATGTACGACCAAACCGTACGGGGCTCAATGAAAAATTTATCGAATGGATATTAGCGATTCTATACTATCGCGTCTTTGACATATTCATTGAATATACATATATGTACATATGTAGGTATACGCAGCAATGACCTTTCATCAAGTTTTTCTGGATAAGGTCTTTCTTTGAAACTAGATATGCCGTCAATAGTTATACCTCTAATATATATCTAAGATATACTTAATGAAGGTACTACTTATTTAAGTCTAAAACAAAAAATAAAAATATTGTCAGAACGATGCAAAGATATAGTGGCCTGTCATAGACATAGACTTTAAAGCAACTCATTTGCCTACATGAAATAATTTCTAACGTAATGTAGAGGTATCTAAAGTTATTAACGAAATAAATTGAAATTCCTACCCTAAAACAAAGGGGCATTTCTGTTAATAGTTTTAGAGAAATTTCAAGCTACAACGTAGTAAATCACAAAATGAGAAAACCGCAGCGAAATTACACAATTAAATTTACGACCAGCAGTGATACATGTTTTAATACGCTACATGCAAAATATACCATCCATAAATAACTAGTTTCTAGTAACTGGAACTAGGAAATCGTGGAAAACATCAGTTGAAATATATACTCCTCTATCGTTATCTACATGTATGTACATATGTACATATTAAGAAAAAATATTTGGACACAATATAAAGAAGATAAATAGTATGTAATTATACTGCCATACTATACAATAGCATGTAACTATACTGACATACTGACATAATTTTTAATTCTCCTGAGTAATGTTTCCACTATTAGTAACAACAATTTTTTTTAACAAATTCTCTAATCTTAACCGACAGTGATCGTCGGTTCGAAGAGACGTCTTTTATATATAATATTACTAGTATTTTATTTAAATAAAGCGCCTCTTTATAGCCTCTAACAATAATACGAGCATATATCATCAAGTATAAGTTTTTATTTTTTTCTTGTATTCTAGATTTACAATTAGAGAAAATGTTCACTTTGTGATAGTAGATTAACAGCTGAAAGTATCCATGTGGAAGGGACTAGGCCACGCCTTAGGCTGCCTGTGACGGATGCGGTCATGTTGCACAGTTTAAACTGACAATGGATATGACACGGACATCTAAAAAGAAAAAAAGACATTTAAGGGAGGAGCATATCCGCACAAACGCTTTGTCGTTAAATTCGTAGAATTTTCAGCCCTGTGTACACACTGTTGCCCATTAAGAACCAGAACACCCTTGTTTCTTCTTTTCGACGATTTTGGTGTCATAATATAGCGCACGAAAAATTGAATTTTTGAACAATCGATACACATGATATTTTCTATCCAAGGCCTACTGCTTATAAATACACTATATAAATATTTTTTAGGAGATCATAAAATTGACAAAGCTTTAGGGATTTTAACATAAAAAGAATGGCGTGTACTAATTTTCGTTGAAAAATAAAAAATAAAAATTTCTTGTCGGTATCTGATTAAAAAAAAAAATAACCAAAATTATTCCAAACTTTCTAGGCTTAGGGAAAAATGCTAATAATATAATAATAAATAGGTAATATAATATAAAAAATGATTACTCACACTATTACGTTTATACAGGGTGTTCACTTTTTCGATGGAATCCCATTGCTAACTTCTAAACCATAAGAGAGACGATCTCAGATAATTAGGGAAAGGTTGCGCAATTTTATCTTATTATGCCTTCCGATATTGAAAAATATTAGCAGTTCATGAAGAAATCTTAAGAACAGCAAAAGCTATTTTGGAATTTTGTAATTTCATCAGCCTCATACCTCTTAGTGATGTAAGTAATATAATATAATATAAAGAGATATCCAAACAAAATCGTCATCAAGTCTGGTTATGAACAAGAGAGATGGAAATAGCGATTACGTCGAAGCTCAAAGCGAAAATTTGTTGTTGTCAAACTTTGGACAAGTCGCTGTCACAAATTGTTAAATAAATAATGGCTGTCACATAATGTAACAGCCAAGGATATAAATTTAATAAATACGTTCTTAAATTTAGTCTTTTTTTTGCTAGGCCAACTTTGATGAGGTTTTTTTATGGCTCGTTATTTTTCTCATATAAAACATGAATGAAATTTACATGAATGACATTATGCATTAAAAAAAAGCTGTAAATACCACCTTTCAACGAAATTAGTAAATACACATTAGTTTTGAAGGGTACCGAAGAGTTACACATCTGTAGACATTTAAATACACGTGGTGGAAATGCAATAATTATAATAATTACGACAGACAATGAAGTCAACACAATAAATCATTTCATTCTGTACTATAAATACAAAGCGGCTGGGGTACCGTGAATAAAATAATATGAATGCCCACACGAGAAGGGACAAAACGCTGTTCTTTCAGTATCTATACACGGACGATGAGCTTTGAATTGCCAAGATAAAATGTCGCAAAATGTCCATAATACCGATCATTGCAGGTGGAAACGGCCTGGAAGATAATACAAAAGAGAAATATGAACGCGGCTGAATAAAAAGGATGTTTTACGTGTAGGATCAAATCTAAATTTCAATATATCACTGGATATAAACGAACGTACATATATGCCATTTTGGTCGATTTAACACATATAATTTTAGTCCAGGCAGTTTGAGGTTTATTTATATATGGAATAATTTGTAATGCAAACATTATTTAAAAATACGTATTGGATTGGATTTATAAAGATAAGCTTTTCACAAAAAAAATAAATTGAATTTTATCGTATTATTTTATTATTGTAATGCATTTATATATATTTATTAATATAACATAACCATAATCCACCTATAACATTTGAAATATATGTTTAAAAATGTAAGGTAAATTATTTGTTCTACATGTATTTGATGCATAGTGATTTTACACGTAATATACATATATATGTACGTGATTATATAATTATGATATGATGATATTACTATATAAACGTGATTTTTTTCTTGAAAATTTACCTATTTGTATCTGTGCAAGTTCAAAACTGCTATCGGTATCTACCATTTGTAATTGTTTATTTAGCCCATTAGATTTCTATTTATATAACTAGTAAGCAGTTTTTATGAAAACGACAATTTTAGGACATACTTTCTAATTATCTATAATTAAATACAGACATAGGTCTGTACCAACCATTATTTTAAGACAATGGCAAAAATAAATACATACTTTACAAAAGTCCTAGGTTTAAGGGGCACACCTAGTGTGGCCGCCTAAAAAAAGGTGATTTTTGGGAATTAAATAAAAAAAAGTACTGCATCAAATGTTTTCAAATTTTGAGGATATATTTGTACATAAATAATGAATACATAGTAAATAAATAATGAATACATAGTAAAATTTTTAAACAAAAAAAATTTAATTTTCAGCGAGTTATCTCCCAAGTCTCGAAAAAAAAAAGTTCCTCCACTGCTGCAGTGATTGCGGCCTTCACAGTGGCTGGAATAAAAAAAAAATAAAAAACCATTAAACTAGAATGTATTGCCTATGCAATGACCCATGATTGTGAAAAAAAAGGGAATTTAAGAAAATGACAGAGTTTTGAAAAAAAAAAGTTTAAAACTCCGCTCAAAAATCTGATGATTTTGGGCGTGCCAAAATTACATTTTTCATACAATCGAAAAACTGGAGGGTCGTTGTATAGAGAAACATATACAAAATAAGCAGAAAAAAAATCAAATCGATTGGATGATTTGTAATTGAGCTATAACTGCAGCAAATTAGAAAAATACAGTTTGTACATCTTTAAATTTAAAAATTTTAAAATGATTGATTTCATTGTTATAAATAAATAAATATCATACCTAGAGCTAATCTGCTATTTCAGGCCCATACAATTCACCTTCCTCTTCTTCAAAAACCGCCTGTTGGCATCCTATTATAATGACTTACGATGACCAGTGCCGGATTTACATAAGGGCACTTTGGGCACGTGCCCGGGGGACCCCACAACCCAGGGGCCCCCACAAGTTGAATAACCCAAATTTTTTTGTCTCCTACATTTTCGAAAAATCAAAGAACGTGGAACATACACATACACATTGATCATTCAAATAATAAAACTTCTTCGGGAGAATATAATAATTAATAACCGATATATAATTAGATAATAAAAAATTTGATTTTCTTACAAGGGGGCCCCCACAGCCTTCGTGCCCAAAGGCCCGTTAAATATAAATCCGACGCCGACGATGACGACAGAGTCCAAACAATAACTCAGGTAGGCCCTGTAGCAAACGTAACTTTCTAACCAATGAGCGGCTACTCTTTAGAAGGCTGTAGTTCAAAAAATATTTGAGATACGCACGTGAAATTTTAGTATGTAATTTTTTAAAGGTATAGACTATCGAAATATGCAAACACAAAAAATCGATTTTTTTCAAAGTTAAATATTAAATATGTAAAACAGCGTTTGCAGTACTGCCTCTGGCTGTCAAAAACTAATGTTAATCCTGGAACAGTCAATAATGATTCATTTTACTTCCACATCCACATAGTGAAGAGGAAGTGTAGTATGGGTGAAATATATTTTTTTTTAATTTATATTAGCTAAATAGGACTAAAATGTTCTGAAAGGTGTAGATTTTACGTTTAAGCGAAAAAAAAAGTTTTCTGTCTGTCGGTCTGTTAACCTTTTTTTGTGTGAACGATATCTCGAGAACTCTTGAAATTTGAAACACTTAGATTGGTGGATAAATGGGGTTAATACACTGTTGCGTTGTCTACAGGTAATTCGCAAGCGACACAATATATGCACTTCAAATTTGATACACATGTACAACATAACACATTCTGCAAACAGAAACGTTTTTAGTTTAATAGGATGGGGGGTTGAGGGGGTTGAAGGAGGTAACTATTTAAGATAGGTCAAAAAAGTTTTTTTATATCAATTATAGTAACCATGCAGTGGACGGAGCTCTAACAAAAAATCAGCTCTTCTTCGCTGACCCCCCTCATCGAGGGGGTATGGGAGAAAATCAACCAAAATGTAAGGAAATTATCAAAAATTTGTGAAAACGTAGCTTGATTATTTATTTTCATTTGGCTGCTGGTGTTATTTGTTGTCTCACGTAGGAGGCTACTTACTAGGTTGGTGGGTTGAGGGAGTCGAAGGGGTAATTATTGAAAATAGGTAAAATAAATGTTTGTAACATTTATTTTGATAACACCGCAGTGAAAATAGCTCTATACAAATCTCCTACTTCTTCTTCCCCCTCCCATTAGTACCGGAGGGGGAGGTAGAATAAAATACAAAGAAAATATTACAAGTTTATGAAAACTTATGTGTAGTCAAACCAAATATTAAATGTATGTTCATTTGGTTGATGGTGTTTTTGTTGTACAGAGGAGGGAAGAGAGCAGTTGTTTTGTTGTATCTTAACGTGAATTAATAGATATTTATGTGACGTGTCGCTTTATATAGGAGAATTTAAAAATCACATTATTAATAATGTGATTTTTAAGACTTAAGTCTCTACTCTCATTTTTACTTCCATTAATTACATAAAAAGATGACTAATGGCCGCCTGATTTCTTTCAAAAGTATAGAAAGCGGTAGGTCTAACAGTCTAACGTAAATCTGGGTTTACGATAAAGGATATACAACTTTTTGGAAAACCATGTTTCAAAAAATCATAATAGACGACAGATTCGCAACCAGGCATAAGTAGTTACATCTTATATAACCTACCTATATAAGTTCTACAAGTAGGTACATCTAAGAGGCCCCGATATAGGTACAGTGTGTTGACGAAAGTTGGCATATGGATAAAGTGATTAGATTATTAGATTTTTTTAATAATCTAATAATCAGATTTCCAGATATGTGAGTGCCTATTTTAAATTTAATATTTTGTCCATCTGAATTGAAAAAAATACGAAAATAGAGTTTCTGATAATACCTAATATCGGAAACCATAATTAAAGGGAAACTTTTCCTTGCGATTTTACATTTTACCTATGTATGCTAATGTTTACCTAATATATAAAATATATTCCAAAATTTCGATTGTAAAATGTTTCAAAAATAATTTGAAATGAAACATGAAAAATATAATAATTAATACAAAAAAAAATATAATATTTAGTACAAAATCTCGATGATAACATTTAGGTATCTTCATTCGATTTTTAAATTATGATGTACTTTGTATCAAAATACTCCAATACTTGTTTCAGATAAACAAATAAGCACAAAATTACAATAATTAGTAATAAGATTAATTATACAAGTTTTTCAAAACTATTTCCTCCTACATATACGTAGGTAGGTGCTTTTAAAAATAATTTCAAGTTGAACAGTTAGTTTTAAAGGGGTTTATACATATTTCACTAAAATGGACATTTTTCTCTTTCTACTCTATTCATTCTACTAATCTATTTATTCAAAAACGCATCAAAAATAAAAAGGTGGCGGTAAACATAACATACATAAATATAACGTGTTACTTTAATATGGCGTCTATTGAGAATGCACTTCACGTGCTTCAATTGTCGGAGCTCTTTAGAACTTCCAACAGAGCATGTCTCAGTGGTGAGCTTAGAATGTGATTACGAATATTTCCGAAACATCCATGCGCTTTATACGTCCAATAGTAGATTCACATTCTAAAAGGATTTTCGGTGTTGCCTTAAGGCTGAATAAATTTCAGTTCCAATTAAGTTAAGCCTGGGGACACCACTGCAACAAGGGTAAAGTTAGGCATTACTACTTTATATAATCTGTAAATATGATATCTCGTTGGCATTATCAAATTTGAATGGTTCATTATCACGATTTGGCAAATGGCGTTTTATGTTACAGGATTATAAAAGATTATACTTCTCTTAGCTTTAAATATTTGTGATAATGAATTATGTCGTATATTCTTTTATCTGTATAATCACAATTTTCTTTGTGCAGTTATAGGAGAGGGGACGCATGAATAAATTTTCGTATTAATGAAACTGTGATTAAGTAATGAATGAAACACTTAAACCACTTTAAGTGTGATTAAGTAATTATATTATAGCAAAAACAAAAGTTTTAAAGACAAAAGAGATGAATATTTCTTTTTTATAATACAAACCCAGTACACCTTACCAGATAACGTACAAACGTAGACGTAAAATTAGGATCAACTACCTGAAAAAAGTTTGCGATTTTAGTATTTTTCAAAACTAAAGAACTTTGTACTTGAAAGTAATGTACCTACGCATAAATAAAATTTTACTCTAAACAAAAAAACAGCTTGAAATAGAAGAAAACATTGATCTGCGAATATTTCTTTATAAAACAGTATATCCAAAAAAAATGTTATACCTACAGGAGGTCCACAACGTTTCAGACATGAGATTTCTCGAAAACCGTAAGCCAGACAAAAAAAATTGGCACACCTGCATATGTATAGGTAATATATAACTAGAGAACATATCTATTTGTTCATTACTATTTAAATTTAAATTAATTTACTATTTAAATTTCACGGTTCATCAACTTGAAATTATAAAAGCCCCTTTTAAAAAATAATTTAACGATGTTATAAAAAAAATAGAAATCAAAATATTAATAAGTAGAAATCGCATTGCCACAACATTTAAAACAACTTGCAATAAGTTTTGACAAACGATGCCTATACACAAAAAAGTTTTAACAGGATTTATGATAAGTTACTTAAAACTTTGAAGATTGACGTTAAGTGTTTATTAATCGGTATGCCAATCAAAAATACAAGTTGGTATTGATATTTTTTTAGCAGCAATGCGATATATACTAATTATTTATTATTTTAATTTTTGTAAGTACTGCTTAGTTTGTAACTACTGTTAAACATGACACAATCGTATTTTGTTAACTTCCTTAGAAGCATTTATTATTTTATGAAAGGGATTTTAAAATTGTCTGTCTGAAACGTCGTGAGTCAACCCAAATATAACAATATTTGTTTGAGAAAAAAATAGTATTATTGTGTTAACTTATAGCTCAATAAAAAAACAACTCTTATGCGAAGTTGGCAGAGAATGCAAACCGAAGTCTACATATAGATATATAGGTGTTTTATAATTATGTAATAATTATAACCTACTAACTTTATTGATGACTGTATTAAATTGATTTCTACGAATAGCTCGTTATTTCATTATGTTCCATCTACATTTTTTCTTAATATAAAACTGTCAAAAATTAACTATTCAAATAATTAACTATAAAAAAATATTGGTATTTGTTGTATATATACTAATCTACATTTAATGTTAAAAATATAAGATTGTTCATGTAATTAAGTTTCAAATTCAATTCAAAAGGAAATATTAAAAGTGTGAATATAAAAAATTTAAAAAATAGTAAATTTTATGCCTGAGATGTGTATTTATAACTAATGTTAAAATTATATGAACCAATAAAAAACAGGCCGAACTATATATTAAGTTTTATAATACTTGGTTTTCTAAAAATAACGAGAAGTTGAGGTTTATGTCAAGAAATGTAATATTTTGTATAATTTTATTCAATGATGACAAGTTCAGAGCGTGACAGCATACATATTTCCATATAATTTAATAACGTGTATATTTTTTGACTAGAACGTATAATCTTGTCTTTGAGACCTAATAGATACGAGAAAATTCACCAACATAAACATATGTAATTCCGTGAAGTGGGTATATTAACTTATGTATTGATAGATTGAATAAATCTGCAAAATAAATTACAATGCATTTATTAATGCAGTTGCAGTTAAAATGCATTTTATTAAAAAAACGCCGACCCCAATGACGCAATGTCCAATACCGCTTAAAGCTTAGTAGACCGTGAAATCAAAAACAGCTACTAGGCCCTTATGAACATCATTTTTTTAAACCCAGTTATTTCCTGCTACTCATAAATATTTCTTTTAGTTTGGAGGTAGAATTCGAAAAACCTCTCACAATATTTTAAAAACTAAGGTACATAGGAATATCGTATTTTTATTTTAAATGCATAAAACAGACTTTTATTATACACTAATTGTATGCACACTAATTATATGTTTGCCACATATAATTAGTGTGATCTCTTTATTTTACAAAATAAAACTAAAAATCTCCATCCATTGCACTAAATTTGTACAATGGCGGGCTAATGTCCTTAATTAATGTAAAATACTAACATTTTGTGAAAACTTATGTATGACCAAATATTAAATATATGTTCATTTTATGTGTTTTTTTTTTAACATAGGACTGGAGAGGGTGGATGGTTTCGTTGTATCAATGATAATTGATAAATACATACATATATTGATGTAATGTGTCGTTTTATTGGTTTTTGAAGTAGAATAATTCAAATATCACATTATTAATCCTGTAGTTTCATTTTTACTTACTTATTCGTATTCAAAAAGATTATACGGGTCGTAAAGGTGATTTAGATCGGTAAGGTCATTAAGTTCATTTAGATCATCAATGCCGTAAAGATTATAAAGCTCATATGGGTCATAAACGTCATAAAGGTCATAAAAGTCGCTATGATCATAAAGGTCATAGTGGTCACACAGCTATATTGGTCGTAAAGGTCATATGAATCATACATGTCGTATAATCATCGCACTTTTAGACCGTCATCCTGTAACCGTTAACCGAGTCAACCTGTACGTATGTATGTATGTAGGAATAGATCCGTTTTTCTTAATAAATAGTTCTGATAATTTCTTACAATTTTAGTATTTAATAACCAAAAACTCATCAAAACAAAGGAACTACAATGAATCGCTTCACATGTCATTAATGCTATTTATTTAAATTATAGATTACAATAAACGTCATTATTTTTGACTGATTATCCATTATTTTGCGAAATTGGAAACATGCATAACAAATTTTAAAATAAAGACGGTGTTACATGTATTCTTTAAAACGAAAATTGGGGAGAAATGCATGTCTGACCTTAGTTGCAGAGACTTTCTTAAATTATTAACAGAGAAGAGCATGAAAATTGGCTCGTGGTCTCCTTGTATAAGTCATGTCATAAGTTCATGCAAATATGTGATGATTGCAAAGGAAAGATAACCAGTTACAACAATTATTTCCGTTTCTTTCTGGCGTAAGGCGCTGGGTTTGTTTTACTTTACGAAACGTAGCCAAGGATTACGATTAATTTAATTCACGACCTCGTAAATATGTCGAAAATTGCAGTGGTTTTAATTTACTGTTCGATTTCGCACATAATTTTTGTTGCATGTTGATATTTGGAAAGTAAATACTCTCTTGTTTCTTGCAGTATAAGCCATAATTTTAACTTGAAAATAAATAGGTACAACTGCATATAACCCATCTTTATTATCTCAATAAAATATGTTGATAGGACATAATTATTTCCTTTTTTTTTCTACTAGAAAATATCTTTAATCAGTTCATCATACTCTATCAGTATGTACGTAATGTGACGAAAATCGTAAAAATATGTAGCATATATTCATGCAAAATATACAGGGTGTCCTATTACGATTTATACAAGGTATAACCGCTGTATCAATAAAGATATTGGAGTGCTACAAAAGCGGCGTCGTAGGACGAGTGTTATCAAATATCATAAATGTCACCTCCGGTAGAGCGAAATTTGAGTTTGAAGTGAAGTAGGTGTACATTCTACAAGGTATGAAATAGGCCATTGCAAATGTATTATATTCTGCACTTTCCCTAACAATATTTTAGAGATAATAATACGAAAAAAATATCCTGACCCATAAATTTAAAACGCAAAAGTAGAAATAAATATCTTATTTGTCAAACGCAACCATGGCAACCAAACCAAGGTACTATAACATACGCTATAAAATGCACCTAAACAGTTTCCGATTGGTCAAAAACCAGAAATTATTACAAAAAGACGCCGGCGCGCGTACGAATTATATTACATTTGAAAGGAATAAAATTCTTTCCAATATAGTTTTTAGTTAAGAAATGTGTATGCTTCTAAAATTAGTATTACCTATATAATATTCTACAAGTTATAGAATGGCCTACATTCACAACAAGCGAAAAGTTTGTAATCACCAAAAGGTGTGACTACGGTTCGCAAGTGTAGAATATGCCATTCCGAACGTGTTTACTCTTATTACCTCTTTGACCATTATGACCTTGAAGACCTTATGGCCTACGTGGCTTTCATGATTTTCATGACCTTCATGACCTGTTGATCCTTATAACTAGAGCTCGGAGGTTAATAATATATACATGTTTTACCAGGGGCGGCTCCAGGATACCATTATGAGTGCGTTCCGAAATGTTAAACAGGTCTTACCTTATATATGTGATGGTGATTGTTGTAGCCCACCTAATCGGCAACGGAACCACAATCACAAGACAGAGAACTTGCATACACATGGTAACCGATGCTACAACGTGTCCATGCTGCCAGTTCAGTTTCCATAAATTATCAATAACTATTCCATATGTTCAGTAGTTAAGCTCTAGCGCCTGTCACTTATAGCTGATGGCTTGTACCTATATGCCCCAACGAGTCGTAATAGGGTACGTTATTAGTGGTGTCCTTTGGTAGAACGTCCGAACGTGTTTCTCCTGGATGTTGTTTTCAGAAATACCTGTATCAAAGTCGCTTGTACTACATTCACTTCTAAACAATGTGTAACACATTCAAGGCTGTCAACACTAGAATAACAGTTTCGGCAATTCGGAGAAGCTCGTGTGCCAAACATGTGACGTGGATGAAATTAATATATGTCCTTGAAGCTGTCAAATGCACTCTCCTGGCTTTTGTCTCATTCAGTCCCTCAATAGTCAATTTTGTGTCATTATGTCCTTCAGTATGTTCTGTCCTTTAACATCCGTTGTTTTGTCAACGCTAAGCCGTATAGGTTTATTGTGCAACTCCGAGGCTAGGTATATTCTTTACGTCCTCACACAGTGGTGCTATGTAAAATCTTGTAACAGTTGTTTCTGCAGGTAAAATAGCTTCGCGTTAACTTCGCGTTATTTTCCACCCACAGCGTTCTAGACAACTTGAACTAAACTCGAGATAATCTAATTTGGCGAATGGAAAATTACACACTACCGTCATTTTGACTAAATCCAAGTTAAATTGTCTTTGTCTGTCTCGCGTACTCACACCATCACTTACACGAGCTTTATGTTTGTCTGTAACAGTGGCGGTGCGTGATATTTCAGTTAGCCATATCTTGAAAACGACGCATGGGACCCACTTCACATTTTAGGTGATGACTATGCACCTCTTACAGAAAGGATTTATAGTGAAAAAATCGTCAGCAAAGATTGCGAAAAAAAATTTCAAAAACACTGGAGCACTCCCTGGGTTCTCAGTAACACTCTGTGGGATATTTTCAGTATATTTTTTTCATAATCTAGAAACAAATATAAGGAGACGTTTTTCGATTTGTTGCAAAATATTTTTTTTTCAAAAAGTTATGGCCATTTTAATTTTAATTTTATAGGAACATTTTGTTTCCCAAAATTAAAATGGCCATAACTTTTTGAAACAAAAAATATTTTGTAACAAATCGAAAAACGTCTCCTTATATTTGTTTCTAGATTATGAAAAAAAAAATATACTGCAAATATTCCACAGAGCGTTACTGAGAACCCAGGGAGTGCTCCAGTGTTTTTGAAAATTTTTTTCGCAAACTTTGCTGACGATTTTTTCACTATAAATCCTTTCTGTAAGAGGTGTATAGTCATCACCTATAAAGTGAAGTGGGTCCCATGCGTCGTTTTCAAGATATGACTAACTGAAATATCACGCACCGCCACTGGTCTGTAGCAACATGCTGAAAAACTTTTGTTTGTATGTGTCACGTCAGTACACTGTCACACATGGTACAACGCAGTTCCCTGCCATTAAAGGTTAGTTCCGCAAAATTGTTTATTTATTGCAATTGTTTATTGATTCCTCAAAATTGATCTTAAATTTATGATCTTATTTAATTTTATTTATATACATTATTCATTTTGCATTTGTGGCATTCATTTGGCAAAAGTTTGACAACAACAATGTTTCGTTTCGAGCTTTAACATAACCGATATTTGTATTTCTCTCGTTCATAGCCAGATTTGATAACATTTTTTTATGGGTCATTATAACAATATTCCAGTAGCGTTAAAACTGGTCCTGGAATCTATTATTAACCTACGTCCTCAACTTATAACCTTTATCACATTTATGATATTTATAACCCGTAGGAACTTTATGATACACTTTCATGACTTGTACCTGTGCATAAAGTTTGATTTCTTCTCTATTGATAATATATACATAGGTCGAAATATTTTTTGGAGGTGGATATAAAAGTAAATTCATGATTTATCTTGACCATTGGTCACTCATAATTCACCGATGTTTAACATTTTTAGATTTTATTCTACTAACTCTCGCATCCTTTGTGGCAGAAAGCAGAAGAGTAGAAGCTTTTCTAGAGCATTGTCAATAATGTACATACTAAAATTGAAGTTAAAAATTTCATTTGGTCTCCTTTTGGATACCTAGAAACAAATGAAAATGTATCTTCCGCAACCCTTATCAGTTCTCAAACCTTCCAGACCTCATCATAGTATACAATTGATTCAAATTTCATGTTGGTATGTTAAAGAGTTCTTAAGTGTTGTGTATTGTGTACAAAAAAATCATACATAGTCAGTTTTTGGTTCATTTTCTTTTTCAATTTTTCATTTTTAGGAAAAAAACTTTTTTGTCAATTATACTACCACTGATATATCTACTACGTGGTTGTGCAAATAAAGTGTATATGTGTCAAATGCATTTATATTATACACTTAAGTATACTAAGGTATGGATTGGCTAGGATTTGCTACCTTTGATCATCGTTTTTAAACTTGTAGTAATGATTCTTAGTAGTTAAGTACTCAGTTTAATAAAGTGTTTTACACTTAATACCACCTTTTATATACTTATTATCTAAGGTGTACTTTACAATAATTTCTTAAATGTATGAATGAGACATGAGACTGTATTTAATTCATAATTTAAAATTGCCATGTTAAAATTACAGGTCATTTTTTCTATCGAATTATAATATGAATTCCTGTATTCCTAATGCATGATTAATTATAATACATAATGAGTAATTAATATAATAAGGTTTATTTAGGTTTTGTTTTACTTTTGCATTATTTGTATTGTGAATGGTTGATATGAGTCATAAAAATATCATATAAGTAAAAAAAAATTTGTAATAGGTGCATTGACACAACATTATTTATCCGAAAGAAGCTGAAAAAGAATTAATGGCAAACAAGTGCCCCAGACGTTTTTATTGTTAGCGAACCAATTGATTGAAGTCTAATTGCTCGGAATAAATTAATTTATTTCTCTCTGAATAAGACACTTCAAATAACTGGAATGTCTGTATAACATAGGTTCGAATCACTGCAGATATCATGGTGACAGATTTTTTCGAATAAAAATATTGTTTTATATTTCGCTTTAGCGTGGTACGTATGTATCTACGTACCACGTAAGTACGTGTATCCAAGTATCAGTTTTCAAGCATCTCATAAAGCAGTAATGGATTTGGTAGGTACATAAACTGTTAAGCCGATCTTTTGAAATGTAAATGCTCTAGTTTTCCATCAACTAGTAAAGGAGCTTTATCGTTCTTTATAAATAAAACATTTTAACTATTTTAGTTTCACGTTCAGCTTTTCTCTAGAAACCAGTTTGGCTTCTTGTACAATAAATCGACGAGCCGACCTCTTCAATAAATATTTGTTTGTTTTATTTAAGTCAGAGAATAAAAGAAGATATAATTACAAAGTCAAATGATATAGATACATATGTATATTCCGACAGGCATAGTAGCTGGAGTTTCATTAGAAACTCTTCTTGGAACGTCACCGAATAAACTGCACTTCATTACATTTTACATTAAGGTTGCAATTTCATATTTCCTGGGGCTTTATTCAAATCTATATAGGAGATTTAGCGTTCCATTATAACAATGGACTTTCAGAGATAGAGCAGTATGGCCGCTCGGTGACAATACAGTGTGGCCTCTCGTTATCGTTCATCTGATTCAAAGCTGCGAGGGTTCCGATTCCCCCAAATTTCACGTTTCTCGCGACTACCGAACAGCCGGAATCCTTTCTGAACAAACAACCCGTCGGAAACGGAAAGAGACTCCATAGCCAATGGGAAGACAACCGGATGTCAAAGAGGTCATTCCACTGGAAGATATTTATATGTTTTTGCCGGTTCAGATTTAGAAGGGTGATTTTTTTTGGATGGGGTGAGTGGGAGTGCGTTATTTATTCATGCGTTGATCTCTTCTAAATTTGACGAGATTACTGGACCAGAAACGTTAAATGTGCTTGCCTCTGCGACACTATTACGACATCGGCACTCCTACAATAGAAATTATTGGTGAACCGGGAATGCGTAAAACAAGAAAAATAAAATAACATTGCTATCCGTAAGGTAATAAAATTGATAAAACATATTAAAACATTGGATAATTGTGCGTTTTATTTAAGTAGTAAAATAATATAATTAAGAACTGGTTAAATATTAAACATTTTTTATTTTTTTGTTACAAGAAAAAAATTTGAAAGCCTAAGAATAAATGTTTGTACGTAGAGGTCAGTAATAATATATTCTATTTTGATACCGTGTATATCTACCCGTAGACTTACGAGCAATACGAAATTCTGGAAATACTCTATATTCACATCCCACAAATGAGTAAAACAGTAATAAAAACCCTAAAAAACTAACAAAATGCTAGGCTATGACAATTTGGGACACTCAAATAACTAGTAAATGAAATATCGGCACCCACTGTTTGTTTCGTAAATACCTACTTTAATACAGAGTGTTTTCCAGAGACGCTTAAGGCTTGTGTTATTCAACCGATGTATAAAAGCAGTAGTAACATAAGAATAATAAATGATTGGCTAATCTCTTTAATTTCGAATATAACAAAGATCATAGAGATAATATTAAAAAAACAGAATAATTATATTTTTAAATAAACATGACATTATATCCCACAATCAGTATGGCTTTAAGTAAAGTTAATTTACTAAAGACGCAATTAGTCATCTAATAAGTAATATATACAATAATTTAGATTTGAAAAAAAACCACTGTGCGTTTTCGTAAACCTCGCAAAGAATTTTGACACAGTTTGTTACATGCAATTATTGCATAAATTAAATTGTTATGGTTTAAGACGGAAAATCTTGACACCTTAAAGAGTTACAGTGTAGACAGTAGTACGTAAAAATCGGCAATGATACTAGCGACCCGAAAATAATAGAATGCGGCGTTCGTCCTTCCTAAATTTAAATATATCAGAGACTATAGTATATTTTGCAGGTGATACTGCCATCCTGTTCGAAGCAGACATGTGGTAGGATTAAAAAAAAAAGTGGCCAAAAAGGAAATGTTGCTAGCAAAAAATTCTGAAAAAAAAACATTCCTTACCGTTTACATCATATGTGAGTAATCTCCCAAATATTGGTGTAGGTACTTAGAGTTGATGATGAACTTAATATTCTAGAAACCGAGTTCATTCCAAGTATTTGGGCGTTATAATTGATCGAAAACCGAAATGGAATTTACATGTTAATTATGTTACACAAAAAATCAGAGGCCATCTTCCAAAATTTAAATATTTCAAAAACTTTCATTCAAAAGTTTACAATAATGCTTTCGTGCAATCACAATTATCTTACGGCATAAAAGATTGGGAAGGTGTAAATGAATACAACTTAAACAATTTAAATGTTACTCAAAAATGTATTTTAAACACAATACACAAAAATATAACATATCGTTGTATGTATGTGACAGATAAGACATATAAGAAGCAACGAAGGTAGTGAGGGAATAAGACCGGCCATTTTACGACCTGTGCTAGTTGTTAGAAGGAGAAGATCTTTCCGGAGGCATTTTTGGAAAAAAAATCGCAAGTCTTCCCTGATTTGTTTGCCATTATAGTTTTCTACTTAGGTCTAATAACGACCCCCTAAAATTGCGGGGTGGGTCCCATGCCCCATGCAAAAACTGGGTGTGGGTCCCTTGCCTCTTTACTGAAATACGAGCATGTTAATGTCGACTTGGACTATATGTAAGTTGGCCTAAACAGTTTTCTTTTGTGTCGGGGCTTCTCTGGTATTACATTGTACACTCAATTCCTGGACACCCTGTATAAGTATAACTATTAAGAATAAAAGTTTCGACTGAAGAATTTCCTGGTTTCTCCAAATTGTATTGTACGAAAATATGTAATATGTAAATGGTAGGTGCAACATCGCAAGTGTTTAAGTTTTTTTTGGATTGTGGTGGCACCCTTATTATTATCGTATATTACCTCTAATTATGCCACTTAAGCAAATGCGTTTCGCTGTCGAACTCTGCTGGCGAGAACAAAAATTGAAGAAACTATCACAATGTAATTTAGTTAATCGTTTAAAAAAACTACGAAAATATAATATATTTTAATCATAATTAACTGAACAAAATTAAAAAAAAAAAAAAGATAAGAATGGTTTAATTAATCTTACATATGTAGATTAATGAGAGGGAGACCTAGATGCGGGTACCGGGCTTTAGCCAATAAATTCGGATTTGCCGTAGGCGAAATCCTGTGCACGGTAGTAACCATAAGCGTAATTAGAAGATAGTGGGATTACGTGTTCATTAGGATAGTGGATATTTATTGCAATTTCAGCAGGATTAGGGTGTCGACATGTGCGTTAACTCCCAAATGAATCCGAGATAATTGTATTAGGAGATAACCACTAAGATGGCACCGTAGGTGCACATGCGGGAATAGGTAGGTAGCTGCTGCGCGAAAATCTGGAGAAAAATGCCCCAAATATTATATATGTATGATGTAAAAAAGTTTTCCAATAAGAACTACCATTTTAAATTCTTCATCATTGTCAAACTGTCGAATAGAAAGCAATGATTCTTTGACATTTATCAAATAAAAAATACACTATTTAACAAAATGGCGCGATATCACCTTGTCGCAGAGCCATGTAAAGAGAACTAATAAATTAGAACACATTTGGCACTATTATTTATGTATGTCAAATCGACAGTTCGTACTCGTATCGTCAGGTCAGCCCAAAACATTACCGCTGTGTTTCAAAAAACTCAGCTTTGGTTATTCCTGGAGGTTCACAGCAATCATTAAGGATATCATAGCCAGCTGCTCATGAACAACACCGAACAAAGATCACCGACCAATCAGGATTACAAGCCGTGTAATCCTGATTGTTCTAGAAAAATCATTCACCCCATTCCCATCCTACGTGGTTCGTGATTAAACTGCTTTATCTGGGGTTCCGAAGATCCTTGAACAATAGTCGACATTTAATATTGCACGTCTCAAAAAAAAGTGTAACAACTAAAATAATCTAAAGTAATGTTTCATTTTACTAATGACTCGTTAAAACAATGAGTTATCTCTTGTAACTGTAATTTTGTATTAAATTGTAATATTTGTAGTTAATAGTCTTTTTTAAATAAATTAATTTATATTAGTTTAATTTATTTATAACTTTACAAACTTTATTTTCTCCTCACCTGTAAAATTTACTGCTTTTAACTTACACCCTGGGGATGTGCGAGTTCTCAAATTTTCAGTTCAGAACAAGTGTCAACTTTGAACTACCAACGATTTTAAAATGAGCCACACCTCATATTATTACATATCTTAAATACTCATAATTTTATGACTTCAGTTATTGAGTTTAAGCTTTTGAACACTCAAATATGTATTTATCATTTTATAATTTTCAATTAAGTGTATCACAACCACTAGGTTCCACTCTAATAATCCTATTGACCCTAGAATAATTCAATGTATCATTGGTTGAAGACAAATAATTTGGCTAAGTTCAAAAGAGACCAAAACTATTTTCGACCAAACATTTAGTTTTTCCAAATATCCCCTTATTGGTGTCATTGTACCATTCGATAGTACCACAACCATGAAAGTTACCAGTACTCTTTTCGTTTAAAAACTTACATGTTTAGTATCACTGAACTCAGAAAATTGTGAAGAAATATCTGATATAAATATGCAATAATATCAGCATGTCCCATTTGAAAATCGTAAGTAGCACTTACGGTAAAATCAGAAGTTACACGAATTCCGTTTGAAATCTGATGAAATTTATATGATGGTGAATGATGGTTTCAAACAAGTACATACTACATACAGTTTTCTCTTTGAGATGTAATCCAATGGTTCCCCCCTTCTTATTTTGGAGGGAGTTGACCGATTTTCAAATAAAAAAAAAATTGATGGGATAGTAGATACTCCAAAAGTCCTCTTTAACTATATCGTACATATAAATAATTTTAAAATTTGGTCAGTATGAGACTTTCCTGATTGGCTATTGGGTTTGGAAAAAGGGGTTTGACTATTAGGCATTTTTTTATTAACGGCGATTTAGATTCAGCCATACCTCCAATATGTCTGTGTATAGTTTTATTTCAGTATCTTGTACAGGATGTTTAGCACAAATAAACAAATTTTCAAAAACAAATGTGTTTTTGTTTGGGACTATACATTTCATACTTAGCTTTATTGACACGATTTTGGTTTGGTAAAATTACTTCATTATGAAGAAAAAATGTGGCCAAAAATGGTCCACGGCTGATGAGAATTAAAATTGTCGCATTTTAGTAAGGAAACGTGGGGCCGATATCATATTTTAAGAGGTGCTTACTAGACCTACCTAGAAGGTTATAATAGCTAAACATTTTACAACCCTTTTCCAATACCTGATGGGCCATGTATTTTTTGGAATTATAGTACCATTGGTACCAAACCAAGGACCATTTTTTGAAAATTTGTTTATTTATGCTAAATACCCTGTATATGGTATTGAAATAAAATTATGTACATACTATTTGAGACATGGCTCTTTGATGTAGTGTTTGGAAAGTGTTTTTAAACGGTTTTCATACAAATCTCACCCATAAAAGCTAATGGTTCTGGTTTCACTAAAAATATTACACTTTTACGGAATTAAAGTAATCATCCCATCCTCCATGGTGGAGCTGGAATTCAGATTTCAACATCAGCAAAACCGGTTTTAAATGTCGATAGTGTATTATTACTACTTGAAGTAATATACAAAATAACGTCGAGGATGACGTCGTCATCCTCTGCAAAAAATACATATATACAAGAAACTCTGAACTAAGAAGACTATACAGCAAATTTTGAAGCGTTTTTTTAAGTGCCGAAACAGACAAAAACAACTCCTTACGTTTCTTGACCAGTTTTATCTTGTGGCCGTGTTTCATTCAAATTTGAATTGTCAGGTTGAGGATCTGCTCTGGATCATTTATTTGTCTATAAAAAAGTTTTTAGGTTTGCAAATTTCTTATTAGCATAATTTCGACGACCAAGTCTTAGAATACACATACCGGTGTGGTTCTTTTAATTGAAATAATAAAAGTAGTTACTGCCGAAATATCACCTAGCTTTCATATCGACAGCTAGGTGATATTTGAAAGAACCACGCCACAAAATACAAAAAAGTTACTTGCTACTATTTAAAAAAATGTTATAGCATTTAGTGTACTCACATATTTAATGCAACTTATATTCAGTCAACGTAAATGGTACATGACGATCCTCAAATCTGAAACCTTTTCAGTTTAGAGGATCAGTTAACGAAATTAGCACGGCAAACATTAAATATTTTTAATAAACACTACAAGACATGTGTAAACTGAGAGTGAAATTGAAAATAAATACCACAAAACTTACTTTGATAAAATAAATTAAAATGAGTTATAATAGCAGTTCTGCATTCGTCTAGAAATTATAATGTTGAGGATTGTTTGTTTTCTGAATGTTTATTTTCTGTAAGAAATTGTAATGTTGTATTTTCTGAATCTGAATCAAATTCTGATACCAAACGGGCCAGTCCGAAAAGCAGGTGATTTATGTTCGCATTAGGTGCTTTTACCAGGCATAAACAATGGTGTTCAAGGTGTTGAATGGACTCCGAACTCTCTTTGATTATTCGAAAACCAATAATTACCTATTTTTCTTTAGTAAAATAAAAAACTTTCAAAGGCCGATGATTTTAGATTTTACAACTACCACGCCGAAATATTGGAAGGCACACATGTAAAAACATCGTGTATTAGCTGTTTCTGCGGTAAGATAAATAATAATACAAAATATCGGATGTTTTTTTATGCATCTGCTAATAAGCACTACAACTCTTTCATTTCTGATAAAGTATGTTCAGTTTTGGAAAAATTAAATCAGTAATAATAGTAGCACCATCTTGATATGCAAGGTGTGTGACTTTAAGTGATAGGAAATGTCCAGATTCAATCAAATGCTTTAATAACATGTAATCAACTTATTTGTTTTATGAATACATCATATTTATGGAATTATTTGCAATTAAATCAAGTTAACAACAGAAATATTATTTGCTTTCATCAATTTGTAGGTCTTAAATTGAGTGTAAGTACATTTCAATATTTTCAGAAATTCTACATACCCAAATATCTAATCTTTAAATGTCTTTAAATGTCTTTAAATTGAGGTACTACATACATACATACATACATATACCTATTCCTAATTTTGTTTGTTTCAATTTCTTTATATGTAAGTACATATACAGTCTATGTAAAACCGACATCGGCCAGTTATAAAAAAGGACAAACAGAAGTGAGACGACAGATATGCAGCAACCGCATACCCATCGAAGGTAGTGAGGGAATAACACCGACCCTCTCACCACGTTAGAAAGAGAAGTGTAGACTGTTCTTTTTCACAATCGGCCGATGTCGGTTTTACACATCCTGTATATGTTATCCTATTGTAATTTCATTACTCATAAATACTTACATATGCCTATAGGTGCACTGGGCATAGTCTAATGGTTTCGTGTTCTTATCTTCTTAGTAGTCCATCGATTTCGCATTGTTTTCCTTGGATAAAACAAATGTTATCTGAAAAAGTTTTGTTTTGCTGACTCTCTCTCCCCCTATATCAGATTTCAGCTAAGCTTATGGTCAACAAACAGGTCATAAATTAGAAACCAAGTAGCCGTTACCGCGAAAGGGATAAAAGAACTATAGAGACTCGATCTGTTGGTAAAGGCGGCAATCAACCTAACTCTTCGATCGAAAACAGGTACCTCGGCGGAGCTTTTGTTTTAAA
This sequence comes from Aromia moschata, assembly GCA_029963805.1. Classification (NCBI taxonomy): domain Eukaryota; kingdom Metazoa; phylum Arthropoda; class Insecta; order Coleoptera; family Cerambycidae; genus Aromia; species Aromia moschata. The sequence goes on from JAPWTK010000030.1 coordinate 1,569,823, forward strand.
AGTGGTACGGCCATCTGTGAGGTTACGTGAGAACTGCACAATACATTTGTTTTGTTTTCCATCGTGAGCGGTAACTTTTAAAATAGTATAGTGAAAGGCATAGGAGCCTCAGGTTTCTTTACAATAAACGACGAAAGGATTACATTATTTTTTTTAAATAATTTACATTAAATGTTAGAAATAATAAACTTATTCACACATCTTGGGATTTTCTTAAATATATTTGCATTTACATTTTCCTTATTTCAGTTGCCTAATTTAATCAGCAGAAGTTTATATCTGATTATAAAAATTTCAAATAATGCCCGTACTCTTAATTTGGATAAAGAGTATGAAAAAATAAAAAAACAATATCAAACCCATGAATTTGAGATATATCGAAAAAAACGGTCCTCGATTGATTTTCAAAATCAAAAATTAAACAAAAATCTTTTTTTCGACAATCAGTCCAAATACTTGAAGGCCAACTTTGAACTTTGGCCTTGTCTACTGAACCAGGGAAGGGAATCAGTGACTATTACCATGTTAAGCTTGAATCAGAACACTAAACTTCATATATCACGTAGGATATATTTATTTATTAATTCCTTTTCATTTTTTTCCTGCGACAATTTGCGAAATGAACTGTTGCCCACATTGTTCATATTCATTATCAAAAGTGAATTCTCATTTGTTCATTAACATTAAGGTTAAGGTTAGGTTAGGTTAGGTTGGATTAGGTTATGTAAACGTTTGAAGACGTTAAGGCACTTAATTTTATTAAACGAAGGCTTTAAAACGCAAAAACCAAACAGAGCCGATACTAACAAATGTATACTTAATAATATTCTATTGATTTATTGGTTTCTTTCTACGTTAATATGTATTCAATATTATTCCAATTGCAATCTATTTCTTGATTTATTTTGACGATAAGCATCTCGACCTTAGTTTTAAGATGCACTAATACATTATGTCACGACTTGTGATCGGATTCCAGATAGCTATTCCCAAAAAGGATTTTGTTTATAGGCCAATTTCTACAATGTTTGGTGTATCTGAATAGAGTTTAACACATAACGATAAGTTAACAGCATTTAACAGTCCCCCCCCCCCTTCCCAAAATAAAATGGAAAAATTGGAAAGCGTTAAACATATTGAAATGAAACGAGGACAATTGGAATATACTATTAATTATAATGTGTTTTAGATATAAAATATATCGGAATGAAAATTATATAAATTTAAATTGGAATTCTCTTCAAATTAACTAAAAAAAAAAACAAAGTCTAAGTTGTATTTAGAATTTTTAGTTTGGTTATATTTAGAATATTAAAACAAATTTCCAGTTCTTTAGAAATCAACAACAGAGATAAAACAAAATTTCAAATAATCGTAAAAACCACAGGTAAACCGAAATAAACGATTTTAAAACGAAATATTATTTATATTTAGATTAATCACAATTCGAGTCTGGATTCATTCTGGACGTAGCAGCATCCTTATCAGCCTATTATAAAAGCGGACATATAAATTCATTTGTCATTTTCTTTTTCATCTGGATTCAAACTAGTCTAAATAGTAATAAGCTATTAAACTTTATTCTGTGTTAGTTTAGTTCTTTTATTTGTATATAATTATAGATATGTAGGTATGTATATTGTAAATACCAGACTACAGTAAAATCTTTTTTTTTATTATATTAAAATTTTTTATGATATTAAAATTTTTCGAAAATTTTAAACTTGTATAGGTAGTTACCAAAATTTGTTGACGTACCTGGAGCTTAGATACCAAAACAACCTAACTTGTATACTGATACTGATTTCGTGAATTTCTGATCATTCATCTTTCTATAGATAATTTCATCACTATATAGATGCTCATTATATAGATGATTATATGGATTTTTTTTCAAACTCCTCTCGTGTCTGGCAAACAGCAGCCTGAGGTCTGATATACGAAATATATACGATATACGAAATAAATAGATTTTATACATATCACACGAAACGAAACGAACAAACTCACACTAAACGCAATATCTATACTGGACATGCTTACATAAGAGTTTCTGTGAATTTGTTGATTACAATATAAGTGAAGGAAGACTGGGATAAAATGCAACACATGTAAATTGTAATAGTTGAAATATCTACATATTAAAATGTTAGAATGCATAGGTACCTACGCATATTAGGGTAGCCCAATATTTTAAACGTGTATGAAGTTAGGTACTAGCAAAGTTTACAGAATAAATATTTTAATTATTTATTCTGTAAACTTTGGTACTAGTATGACCTTTCATCACCAGTACACCATCATCGATTTGTATTCATCAACGTTCTCTTGTAAAAGGCGATTTGTGATACATACTTTCCTGTAATATTTTCAAACCATTTGAATGAGAAAACATTTTAACTGATTTGTAGTGAATTACTACAACGGTAAATTGAGAGGTACTTAGAAAAACTGAACAAACCTCGGGAAGAGCTGCGCGATCGGAATTGAGGGAGCCTGTCTGATCATCTCTAGGTGGGCGTAGTTCCATCCTTCCTGCGTCAATAGCCAGTCGGACGTTGTCGTAGAAGATCTTATAGGTAGGCTTATATTAGCACTTGCTCGCAAACGTTGTCATATTCTTCTCGGAAATATGTGACGTTTAATGACTTCACGAATCTCATATTCAAATCCACGGTCAAGATCTAATGACAAGAAGTACAACTTTCATATGTAGCTTCTGAAATCTCATCAATTCTGTACCGCCGATCCCTGTTGATTTTTTGACAACGTTTTTCAACATTTTAGATGAAATGCGCCCATAATGCTCACGAATAATCTTAAATGCTCATTTCTTCTATGTAGAAATTCACAAACGATTCGAACACTTGGATATGACCCTCCTAAACGGCCGTTTGAAGAACTGTGTGTGCTTCTGCGGTTGTCTTTCCAAGACGAAAGCAAAGTCTCAGGCACATTCGTTGCTCGGAACGATGAGACACAACAGTTTTGTGACAACGTTTGCGAATGTGCCAATAGGAAGCCTGTAGAAACTTCTCAACATGGCTGAAACTTCTCCGCATGTTGGTTAATACAACGTCCGCATGGCTGTTAATGTGGAAAGGGTGCAACTAAACCGTGGGAAGAGTGCAACTAAAACTAAACTCACCTAGAGCTGGAACCCTCAACTCCTATCTCAGGCAGACCTCTCCGAGGCCTGTCTATAGAAATATATTTTTTACGGGGTAACAGTACTGGAACATGTATTTTCCTCAAATCAAATTATATTTGATGAAACTGATAACACAGCAATATTTGTAACACATAGGACAGAAAAAATAATTTCAAAAGAAAAGAAAATCAACAAAAAAAAAAAAAAAAAAAACAATATTTTTCACTAAATATAATCTGCAGAATCCAAATATGTAAATATATATAGGGTGTCTTATTTAAAAATCAAAATTTATATGCATTTCCGGTGAAACCGGAAGTTGCATAAATATGCTGTGTAGACCATTAATTGAGTATTAAAAGACCAACATTTTCGTCATGAAGTGTAGTTTTTGATGCCGTCTGGTGTTTTGCAGAAATGATCAAACATAACCGCAAAATGGCAGTCCTTATCAAGACATCGCACAAAAAAATACTTCTCAATAAAAATCGATGAAAAAGAAATAAAAGACGCATATTTTATTGATCAGACCAACCTACTCAATAGTGTTTTGACTCGATGAATCTGAATCCACTGTCAGAATTGAGATACCTGGTCATATTTTTTTTTGTAATATAAAAAAAAACAGTCAGATATCAAGATTTGTAAAAAAAGAATAGATTTATGCAAAGTTTGGTATGATAAATGATAGTTTTGAGGTCGCTGATCGCGAATCTGACAGTCTGATTTTCAAAATTCAAGATGGCGAATCCAACGTGGTGTACGAGATTCTCAAAAAAACAATGGATTAATGCCAATTTGGTAAGAGGGGGGTTTTTTGGGGTCACTGTTTATGCATATTTCGCCAGATTTCTGAAATTGCAACATAGCGTTGTCGTATGACGCATGCGCGTTTGCAAAAACAATGTAAATTTGATTACTTGATCTGAGCTATCTTACTCGGGTTACTTGGGATCGCTGATTACGAATCGGTCATCACATTTCTAAACTTCCAAGATGGCGACCCAGCACGATGCATGCGCGATTGAAAAATTACTGTAAACTTGACTAATCGACCTGAACTTTGTTAGTCGGGAACGACGAATGAGCGTTTTTAAAATAAACGTAAAATTGATTAACAGCTCTGGAATTTGGTAAGTATCCTCGGGATTTTAGAATCATCAGAAATATAAAATTCTGAAATGGCAAATCAGTACGGCGCTTGGAATAGATACATACATCAGATATTCGGAAATATTAAACATCAGCTGTATTTCAAATCATTAGCTCAGGAGTTAAATTATTTGAATGTAAAGAAGCGCTGAAAATAGAACAAAATTTATTGAAAAACGTGTGGTCTGGTAATGGCCATATCAGTCGACTGCATTCTTTTGATAAAAGAATGCTGCTAACGAAAAATTCACTGTGTTCCTTTGACGGGAAATTGTAAGTTGTCAGTTTTCAACCGGGAAGAAAAGTTCTTTTTCATTCTTCAAATTTTTACATTGATTTTTCAAACGCGCATGCGCCGTTCTGGGCCGCCATCTTGGAAGTATGGAAATGTGATGACTAGGATTCTGAAATCCCGGCTTGCCACATGTAAAACTATACTTACCTATCCAGCGCTCCCGCATGAGATCGGCGTACTACCTCGCAGACGTGAGTCCCGAGGTATGGGAAGAATCAGTCAGTAGCTTGAGTATGCAGGGGTAAAGAAATACACGCGTATATAGTTTACAGGGCGCTTAAAAATACGGTTTATACTTTCATTGTCATGGAGTTTTCTAGTGTCGAGCCCTGTGTTATAGCACAAATTTCCGAACCTTAGTGATGATTCGTAATCTAAACTAGATTCGCAATCGACGATCCCAAAAACCCCCGAGTAAGAAAGCTCAGGTCAAGTTTACATTGACTTTGTAACAACGCATGCGCCGTACGGCGACGCCATGTTACAGTTGCAGATATCTAGCGACAGATTCATAATCAGCGATCTCAAAAACCCCCCTATACCAAATTGGGCAATAATCTACTGATTTTTTTGAGAATTTCGTCCATATTGTTGCATTCGCCATCTTGAATTTTGAAAATCAGACTTCAGATTCGTAATCAGCGACCTCAAAAACCTCCACATACCAAACTTGCATAAATCTATTCATTTTTTACAAATCTTGACTTCTGACTGGCTTTTTTTGAGGTTAGAAAAAAAATGAGACCCGATATCTCAATTCTGACAGTGAATTCGGATTCAGTGAGTCCAAATACTATCGATGTTGGTTTGATAAAAATATATGCGTTTTTTTATTTCCTTTTCAACAATTTTTATGAGTCATATTTTTTTGTGCGAGGTTTTGATAAGGACCGCCATTTTGAGGTTATATTTGAGATCATTTTACAAAACATCAGACGGCATCAAAACTACACTTCATGACGAAAATTTTGATATCGGAAAAATACTTTTTTCGCAAAAATGAAATGAGCAGATGGGGTGGATGATTTGACAAAGAATGTCCCATATATATAATCAGCTCATTGAGAAAAACGTAGGTAGAATAATAAGTAAACAGAAGGTAAAAGAAACATGCAGCTTGTAAACAAAACGAAAAGTCATAAAATAGTAAAGAAAAATATTGAAAAATATTGAAACATTTCTTCACATGAAGACTATTTATCTGGATTAAAAAATATTAATAATAAGCCAGAAGTGATAATTATAAAGTCTTCATCGGAAGATGATACAACATGTGATTTTGTGGTTATGTAGTAATACGAAAAAGAATAGATGAATCTGAAGTACGCCTTGGGTAATGTTGGGTCACGAAAAGTGTGTTAAAATTATTTTTTGTTATTGTTGATTGATGTTGTTGATGTTTTTCAATTGTACACACCTCTGAATATTTTGAGAGAGATTCTTCTCTTGCGAAACAAACTTCCAATCCGATTAATTATGCATTTAAAGTCATACCGTTGAATTAAAGCAATCCCAAAGGTTTCCTGTTGTCACTTCTCTAATACAAAACACTTACTATATATTTATTTTTATCACGGATACGTCCAATAAGTTTAAGTAACGTTTCTATAGTACTAGAAAATAAACAGAGTGAGTTTTCACGCGCCGTTCTGAACAAGTATAATTCAGTTTATGATCCTTCAGAGCGTCATATATGAGTCTTCCTTAGGGAGATACAGAATCGACTCGGCAGACGATAGAATGTGACTGACCCCGTCTAATTCAACTATCGGATAAAATATTCTAACCTGCACCACGTTGGGGTTAGTTTGCGAAAAATTAGACTGTGATTCTGTATGCGGATGAGAGTGCTATATTCTCACATTCTTTATTTTATGTAAATCGGTGAACGGGCCGTATCAGTTTGCTTTCCTAGTTTGTTTGGCGTTATAAAGAAATACAGATGATGGATATCATAATCGTGTTGGTATACAGTCCATATCAGAGTAATAAAATGTCATAGATGCCAACAATGGGTCTATGACTAAGAAAATTAGATTTTTATAACATAAGTAATCTATATACACTTTTAAAGAAGAATAATGTATATACTTTATACTCCATTGGGATAAAACAAAAACAGCCTGGATAAAAAATAAGAAATGTATAGTATAATGCGTAAGCGTATATGTTTCATGCTCAGTACCAACACTCTAACGCAAAAAGTTACTTAAATGTTATAACTAGGGTCGGGCAATGGTTGCTACAATGCAGGGCTCGGCACTATAAAACTCTATGATAATGAAAGCTTAAACCATATTTTTTAAGTGCCATGTAAATTATATACGCGTGTATTTCTTGCCCGTGCTACGTACGGGCATTGAGCCCTCCCGACAACGCGCCAGGATCCACGTGTGCGCCATCCCGAGGCGAGAGGATAGTCTAACGCAGTTTAACACGCGTGACAGCAAACTTTCCGAACGCTAGTTATAACACACAAAAAAGAATATGATCCTATCACTATTAACATCAGTGATGTATGTACAGTCACTTGCAAAAGTATTCGTACCCTGAATTGATGTGTAAAGAAATTAGCAGCATTTTTATATCTATAAGGAAAATCTCATGTAATAAATATATATTTATTACACACTAATCACACACAAACACACTATATCAGCAACGCATATATCAAGTTTTAGCTTCATATTGAATTAAATACTAAACAGATATCTAATTTTAAGAATGGCAATATCTACGCAGCAAAAGTATTCGTACTGTGCATGACATCAGTGTCCCAGGTATAACGGTGAGGCACCAATTGTTAAGACTTCAGTTATACATTCAGACGAGTGTAAATGTAAACAACTATATCTTGTATGAATCTGTTAAAATATTTCACTTGATAAACTTGATATTTCTAATTATAATGGAACGTAAATCAGAAACAACAGCGCAGGACACAGACAAATTGCAGTACAGTGATATTTAGAAGGAACATCATATAAAGAAATAGGTGATTTGTTAAACAGAAGCAAAAGTACTATACAATATATTATAAAAAGATATAACGAAAATCAAATAATTTCCAAAATGCCTCACTACTATTAACTTCTCGAGAAGAGAAAGCAATAGTGCATAAAATTAAAAAATGCCCTTCTACAAGTGCCCCAAAATTGGCGGCATTAGTAAATAATCGTTTTAACAAGCAAGTAAGTGCAGATACTTGCCGCCGGGTTTTAAAAAAGGCACGATCTGCATGGTAGGGTACCTAGGAAAAAGCCCTTTATTAGTAAAGTAAATCGTCTAAAACGATTAAAATTTGCCAAAAAGTATATTTGCAAGGATCACACCTTTTGGGAACGAGTTTTATTTATTGATGAGATTAAATTCAACATTTTTCAGTCGGACGGCAGACGTTTAGTGTGGCGTAAGGTAAACACTTAGTTTGAACCGAAAAATTTGTGTCCAACTTTTAAGCATGGTGGCGGTTCAGTGATGGTGTGGGGAAGTAGTAGTACGAGTGGGACGGGGAATTTAGTTTTTAGTGATGGCATTATGACCAAATTTACGTACTTAAACCTATTAAAAACAAATTTGCCATTGAGTATCGCAAAATTGAATCTGGTGGCGGTTCAGTGATGGTGTGGGGAAGTATGAGTGCGAGTGGGACGGGGAATTTAGTTTTTAGTGATGGCATTATGACCAAATTTACGTACTTAAACCTATTAAAAACAAATTTGCCATTAAGTATCGCAAAATTTAATCTAGGAAATAATTATTGGTTCCAACAAGACAACGATCCAAAACACACTGCTTATACAGTAAGCGGCACCCTAATGCGTACATAGCCAAATGAAGGATATAAACATGATGATCAGATGTAAACATGAGGTGAGAACCAATCGCGATCTAGTTACTAGCGCAGGCGTATGAAAGCCATTTAGAGTTAATTAAGACAAAGAGTTAAAATTTGAAATACCATTTTATATTTTATTCTGGTCTAGTGCCTGATTAGAAAAGTGCGTTATTACGAGCGTATTGAAGAAGCACTACATACATTCATAAAAAATAAAAATGGATATTTATCACATTGACGAAAAAGTTCAAATAATTAAATGGTATTTTGGTGGTCGGTCTGTAAGGGATATTAAAGCCATGTTTAACGAAAAATTTCCCAATAGGCCCTCACCGACGACATCAACGATTAATCTCCGTCTAGTCTCCAACCTCCAACGTCTAGTCTCCGAACGCTGGCGCAGTTTGAATTTGACATGCGCGGATGCTACTAAATGAACATGGTGATTACGTCAGATTTCGATGAATCTCAACAGAGGCGGACTCGGGTCATTATTATTACAAAACGATAGTTCACAGAAAATTAAAATGTACTAAGGAGCTAACTATTACAAAATGGAGCCGTATTTAGGTGTGGTAATGTTAGTGGTCCCGAAACATAGCACTCACAAGAACTTACCCACGTAACTCATAAAATTTCGACCTAAAATGCGAAGAAATTTGATTCACAAGTTATAAAGTTATAATGACAGTTAGATTTTTAATGACAAGTTATAAAAGTGGGGCATACATACGTGTTGTTGCCATAGATCACAAGTCGGTGATAGCAGTACATTATTGCTTTCTTCGTCTCTTGTTAGACAATTGCGGTTTCCTTACAATTCATTAGAATTTACTTCATCAATTTTACCTTTAAACCGACAAAATATTCGAGTCTTACTTGCCAAATTTTTATACCTGCCAAATGGATATTTGGAACAGGTCCGCCCTTGAAGGAAGACTCGTTTTTCCAGGGTATACCTGTTCCAAATTCCTGCTCCCATAATGCCTGTTTTGAGACAAGGAAAACTCTAATATTTCGTCAGATTAAAGGTAAAATTAATTAAGTAACACAAAATCAGCTGTAATAAAACTGCAACTGTTTAAAAAAAGACGAAAAAAGTTGCAAAAATATGCCTTGCAAAATATCATACGCTAGTTAAAAAGTAATGTTACTCTTTTTATCAAACAATTTATGAGTTGTAATTGGTAAGTCCTTTTAAGTTTCATTTTTCGTGACCACTGACATTAACACACCTAAATACCGTCGTGTAATAGTCCGCTTCATAGTACGTTTATTCGAATATTCACTAATGTATTCTGATGTATTTTCTGTGTATAGCTTTGCAATAATAGTGACCTGAGCCCGACTCTGACCTGAACTACGATTCGCCGCAACGTTGCTCTTTAGATTTCTGCTAAGAACCCCCACTAAACCCAAGCCCCGCCGGCCCAAGTAAATTCGCCGAACTATGAAATAAAAATGTATCATTTAATATGTCATTAATATCCACCTATGTATGCATTAGGCTGCTGCTTACTGTATAGTGAGGCAATGGATTGTATACAACACTCCCCATCAGTTAATTACACCCCCTCAAAACCCTGATTTAAATGCAATTGAGCATTTATGGTCGGAAATGAAAAGACAGTTACGAAATTATGAAATAAAAGATAAAAACACTCTTAAACTGGTAATTACAAATGTATGGCAAAATATGGACAAAAAATCACACAAAAAACTGGTAGCAAGCATGCCTAAACGTTTGGAGTCTGTGATCGCAGCTAAAGGTGGACCAACCAAATACTAACTTCCAAAAATTCTGAATTACGAATACTTTTGCGACACATGATTTTGCAATAGAGAATAATTTAGTTTTTATTTTCTAAACAGTAAATGATATGAAGTTCAAGTTTAATTTATGTAATATTTACACATGTATGTTTATAATAAAATTATTATGATTAATTATACTCACACCCATTAAAATAAAATTGTGTTTATTTACAATTCCCTGTAAAGTACGAATACTTTTGCGAGTAACTGTATATCAAGCAACACGGATTCTAATGATACAAAGTTTTTATGTTTATCTGTTGACCTTGGGCAACAATCGTTAAATAAAAGCCTTATTGACAAAATAATCATTTGCCATACCTACATAGCTTCTAGATTAATATGAGAGAATTCGATTTCGTTAAAAAACGTAAGCGCAAAAGTAAGTTATTGTGTGGGGTCGTAAGCATTACGTTTATATGGCCAATATTATAAATAACCACTCATGTAAGACCGTTTCCCTTTTTATTTTTAAAGTATTTTCAGAAGAGTACCGCCCGCGGGCTAATAACCCCACATAATATTTCTTTTATTGATCTCGATCCATCTTTGATATTTCAATGTTTATTAGTTTTGCACAATCTGTCAGACGGAACGTATACTGTTTACATTACAGTTTTATGCGAAGCCATAAGTACATACATACCTATGTATATGGCGAGTATCCATTAAAACGAGTTCACTGTGATGAAGACTAAAAAATAAAAAAAGTGTGTTAAAATTTACTTTACGCACAATCGAATTTGGAGATGATCTATATATGCCTGTAGTTAATGTTGAAAATGGTGTCAATCATTGCCCCAAACCGTTGGTTGTTCAAAAGTTGTACTATTTTTTTTTTGCCTTTGATTCGAGGACTGGAAACTTTAAGACTGTTATACTGCTATCGATTGATGTATTAATTTTGCCTTTATTTTACTCGTAATTATATTTTGAGACTTATTTATATTATTCAATGTATTCAGTCATTTATTGACAACTACTAAACTTGTATTTGCATTTATTAACTAATTACAGTGTTAAATAAAAGAAAGGGCATTTGCCTAAACAGATTTATGTTGTCGATGTGTGTATCTGAACTTAAAAAAGGATCTTAATTATATTTCCAAATAAATTAACTTCTGAGCTGAACTATTCTAATAAAGCTGTTCAGAGGAAGATATATCTAAGCGAGAGTTCTTTGGCTTTCAACTTAAATGTATAAGATAGGAACCGTCGAGTTAGGTATTTCAGGTATTTTTTTTTTCGGTCAATTGCTTTACAGCTTTATTGCTCCAATGACCTTTGAGTAGTCTGCTTTAACAAAATAGATTACTTTAAATACGTTAGTTTACTCAGATTACTTACTTTCGCTAAGGTTATGTATCATATTGGTAATTGTATTGAAATTAATACATATTATAATAATTAATCTCAATCAAATGAATACATACCGTCAACTCAAACAACTTTGAGCCACTTATGAGGTTTTTTAACTGTGTTTACTTTATTATGCATCGTATATCAATGAAATTTTTACCCAACATACCTACACATTTCAGTTATAAAATGCCGTGATGGTAAAAATTCAATCTTGTAGGCGAGGAGAGGGAGATTTTTTTGTGGCACATTTTTTGTACCCCATGAGGGTACAACAATTATATCAATTACAAATGATCTTTATAAACATACAACCCCTTCCATCTTCTAAATGCTGTCCCACCAACCCATATTATTGCCTATCAAAATCACCGTCGCATCCACCATATTTTGAAAAACATATATATTACAAACAATTATTGTAAAAACCACTACAAAGAGGGCGTAGCCACTAAATATGCTCCCAAATTATTAGTTACCACTACATTACAAGTGTATTATAATAAAATTTAAAATTGAATACCCTAAATAAAAAAATACGCAATAAATATGTTCCTGAATTTAGTGTATCTAAATAACACCGAAAAAAAAAATAAGAGGTGATTCTCCGATGAAAATTAAGGGGGGTTTTCGGTATAACATTTTTTGAAAACACTCTCCCCCTGAAGAGTTACGCTCTTCCAAAAATTCTAAGAAAAAATTGTTTTTCTTTTTTTATCTTCCCCTGTGCATTAAGCTAAATAAACGAAACTTGGTGAACAGTATCTGTTCATAAAACTACACTTTCCGAAATGTTTCACCCTGTAGTATTTTTCTCAGGGGTTGAAATAATCAACCCCTAAGATGGTTTTTCTTATAACTCGTTTTTCGACAAAACTTTTTACATTCAAAAAGTACATCTAAAAAGTCCCATTAATTTACTATATGTTTGATCTCTTCGAGTTTAATGAGATTAATGAGATTAATGAGAAAACAAAGTACCTAAATGTATTGCAATGCATTTTCAAAAAGACGAGCTGTTTAACGCGGGGGTATTTTGCCGTAAGATCTAGTTGCCGATTGTTTACAACAGATTGTTTAGAACAGAAACAATTGAAAGAGGGATTGTGAAATGTCACTTACTGTTACTTTTTCTTAGTCGTTCGCAAGTTTTATGATTTTGTGAAGAAAATAGTTGGTAAACCGAAAATATGGTAAACTATTCGAATTTTGAAATGACAGATATGCATTTTACATATGGGTGTGCTAACGGTAATGCATTGAATGCGCAAAGAATTTATGCTTAACAGTACCTAGAACGTAGATTACCCCATCGTGCTCTAAATGTAAGTAATTCGGTAGTTTTTAGAATTTCAAACGAACAACAGTTATATCCCTATCATCTTCAACGGGTGCAGACATTACTGATTCGAGATTTTTTACCGCCTGTGGTTTTTTGTCAATGGTTAATTAACATGATCGGCCAAGCGCCACAATTCTTAAGAAATATTTTATTTACTGACGATGAGAATTTGTCAAGAGACTGTTTTAGAAATTTTCATAATAATCACACTTGGGCCGAGGAAAATCCTCATGGTTTTTTTAAAGGAAATCATCAGTATCAATTTTCATTAAATGTGTGGACATTCCCGTTCAAATTAAGTAACAGTTATGGTTTATGCACGACGGATCACCAGCCCATTTTAGTATCCGTGCAAGAAGTCACTTGGATCAGGTGTATGCCAATCGATGGATTGGTCGAAGAGGACCTGTAAACTGGCCAGCCCGCTCCCCTGACCTCAGTCCTTTGGATTTTTTGGATATCTGAAATCCTTGGTCTATTCAAGCCCAGTTGGAAATATCGATGATTTGCGAAATCGTATTATAGCAGGTTGTGAAACGATAAGAAATTCACCAGGTATATTTCAAAACATACGCAATTGTATGAGAAGTAGAGTAGATGCTTGTATTAGAGCTGAAGGCAATCATTTTCAACATTTTTTGTAGATAGTATTGTCGATATTTGACAGATTTTTGTTTTTTGTTAAATTATTATAACATTAAATTATTCATTCATTTTATTCATGTTGTTCATTTTATTCACTTCTATTCTTAGTTCCAAACTTCTTAGTAGAATCATAGGTGAACTCTGAACTAAACATACCGTATATACAGTGTGTCCAGAACTGGTGATGGATGTATTGCTATCTTGGAAAGTACAAGAAAATGGGAAAACGATTACATATCAAAGTTGTATATATTCTGATGAGTAACTTAAGGCCGCCTAGAGAATGCCTCTATCTTTTTTAGTTTTTGAGGTATTTTGGAAAAACCGAAAACATGCATTTTCGTAAACCTGATATAACTTATTTATTTTTATAAATTTTTAAAATCTTTGAATACATTGACCTTGACCTCCTTTAAGAGTGTAGCGTATTAAAATTAATTTAAGTTCAAGTTATATGTTTTATAAATAAAATTAAAATTATAATATGTTTTATTATTCATATTATCATGTTATTTTACGATTTTCGAAATTCTTTCTTTGGGCTTCCGCGTTTCAGAACACTTTTTAAAAAAAAAACATTGGCCGCAATTTGAATACATTTAATTAGATTCCCTTGATTTTTAACATTAAATTTCTAATAACTTCTAAGTTTAGTTAATTACCTATTTTTAATTAGTTAGACTTCAGCAATGTTGCATTTTTTCTTTTTTGCTCAGAAAAGATCCCGGTGAGTCACAAGTATTTTACTCAAGTATTGTTGGAACGAGAAAACTGAGCATTTTTGAAATAACACAACAACCCACATATCTGCCATAAGAAAAAAATAAGTTGATGATGGTTTCAGAAAATTGAAACGTCGAAACCTTAATTCGATTAAAGAACTGAAATATCTTCAAAAAGTTGCCTTGATAATGTATTCATGGATTTTAATAAAATACAGAAATAAATAAATCGTGGCAGATTTTCGAAAATTAATGTTTTCGGTTTTTCCAGAATACCTCAAAAACCAAAAAGACAGAGGCATTTTCTAAGCGGCGTTAAGTTACTCATAAAAATGGCTACAACTTTGCCCATTTACTTGCTTTCCTATCTCTTATAGTTCCCAAGATCATCCAAGATCTCTTGCAGTTTCCATCACCAATTCTATATACACTGTATATAATTTTAAAATGTATTTATGTTTATAAAATAGCCTTATATTTTTCGGCTGTGGATAAAATAAATTCATAAAACATTCAACAATCATAAACACTTCTGTGCGTGTTAGTCTTTATTATTCGCATCCACGAATGAAATTTTACAAAATCATACTGTAACGAAAACGTCTAGTACGATAGTTAGCATCGTGAATGTGGTAGATTGAGGAGAGCTGAGTGCTCTCGCACTCAGGGATTAGTCGTGAGGGGGTCTGAAAGTTTGACCTCGTGAGCTCTCGAGTACTCTGAATTTGTCAGTTTCGTGTATTATGACATTATACTCTAGGAAAAAGTAGACTGG
Source organism: Aromia moschata (assembly GCA_029963805.1). Taxonomy (NCBI): domain Eukaryota; kingdom Metazoa; phylum Arthropoda; class Insecta; order Coleoptera; family Cerambycidae; genus Aromia; species Aromia moschata. The sequence continues at coordinate 1,584,917 of JAPWTK010000030.1, forward strand.
GGTAAGTAGTAAGACTAGGAAAGACATTCTACACTAACCCTATTCCAGAACGTTTTTGGAAGTTTAATGCTTACAATGTGGAAGAAAAGTGCTCTATATCCACAGTGAAATGGCGAAATTCACGAATAAAATCATTAACTGATACATAGCCTGTGTAGTCTTTGACCAGCAGAGGAAATACAATTTATCCACAAATTACTGTTACCCTACAAGTCGGCCGTTCATGAAATAACTGAGCAAAGTCCCAGTACTCTCAGAAGTTCAGTCTTAGGAGTTAAAAATTACAAAACCAAAACTTACCAAAAGGAAACCTAACAGTGGTCCACTCCAATCTGTTGGCCCATTTTGCTGGAAGCAACGATGAGCAAATAAATGCAACTAGGATAGACACCAAATAAACCCATTTTATAATTAACCTCATATCATCAACCTAATTTTGAAGAATTCATCCAACGGACCAAAAAAAAGCCAACGGCCAAAAATTTAGGCGTGGTGTAACGCGAAAATAGCCACATGATCTGTTCAAAGCTTCTGTTCATTTCATTTTTGTCTAACCCACTGTGTAGCAGCAAACTTGCAAATTTCCCGGGTGATCGCTCTTACCCTCAAGATGTTTGGACAACTGAAGGATTTATGCAAGTAAGAAGCAGCCCATTTTCTATTTGGCAGCAGTTGCTACACTACAAATGAACTTATTTGTTTAATAACACCATTCTGCAGGTACAATATCCAACTATAGAACAGAAAAATATGAGATTACATATATGAATGAGTGATTGCATGTGAAATCGGACATCACTGTCACCAATTTTGTACATATTTGATGCAAAATCTTCAGTAATGGTCTAGTTGATGTGTACCAAGCAGCTCGGCGAGGGGCCAATTTATAATCTAGATTTTCGGATCTCAAAATTTGAAAAATTTCGCTCACCTCAGCTGCCGTGTCCCAGAAAATATCTTGACCAATTTGGCAGCCATCGAAAAAAAAAAAACAAAAAAGGTATGGAATCAGGATGAAATTTCGTTTCAATTTAGTTCCTAAAAAAAGTTTATGCTTGAAAATATATCCGCAATCGCTCGATGAAGTTTGACAAATTTTGATATGAGTTTCCAAATATATATCTTCTTCGATTTTTCTCGTATTTGATTTACAGTATACTCTAACACAATAGAATAAGTCCTGAATTTCAAGTTGCATATCGGGGTCTTCCGGAGATATTGGGCAAAACGGATGACAGTGTACCACGTAACAGCGCTGCCGCTGTCGCAAGCGCAGCTGCGTCGTTCGCATCTTGGGTGCCGAGCGCTGTTAATGTCACGTAACCTCTCTCATAATTTGTATAGGAAAGGTTATGTTTTTCAACGATTATCTACTAAAGCTTCTTAAACTTCTCAAACTCTGTCACAACCGGGCCCAAACAGCACTTAATTTCTCTCTCCTCACATGAAAACCCATTTGCTTAACTGTCTCAGAAAAGAGCCAATTAACACTAAACTGATTTGCTCTGTAACTGTTATTAAGTATCATTACAAACGTGTGTCTTAGTTTAGTTTAAGATCATCTGCTGAACTTCGCCTAAACCTTTCCTAAAGGGTAATAAAAATGTAAAAATTGTGCTAACTGGTATGTAAAGCTGGTAAGTAGTATCTCAATACCTAGAAGATTATCCCATATTAAATTCATGCAGACACATGAGCTACTAAAGACTAAGACTTTATTATACCAAGAAGTTGATGCTGCTGACTTTTGAAATAATACTTTGAGAATAAGGCTTTTGAGATAATATTACAACATTTAAATACTACTTCCGTTGCATATTTACCCCAAAAATTTAATTTTGCAACAAACACAAAAACTATTCTTTTAAATATCTACTTTTACATCTACATAATTGTTTTACTTTAGTTGTTGGGAATATTATTAATACATCTTTTTAATAAGGTAACTTAACAAACTTCATTTCAATGCTGTATTCGAATTAACTGAGTAATGTAACGCAAAATATATGCAAACGCTGTGAAAAGCTATACCTGCTGACAGAAACATGGTTAATGTGTTAGGGTCTACTACAATGTAGCCGTACCATAAGCGCATTTACGTGTAGATCTAATGAGACTAATGAGAATACAGAACTATGGTGTTTTCCTTTGCTGCAACCTGCCCTCGTAACATTAACATTAAGTATCATACATATACAGTACACTTTTATATTCACTGGGGCATTATATAACTTATAGAAACTAAATATTGTATTATGTAAATTATGTATTTTAGATAACTTTATATAAATCTTAAATAACGATCACGACCAAGTAGTGTTGTTCAATCGATCTTCAACTATACATTTTTGTAATTGTTCTAATTATAGAATAAATTGAATATAAGACATAAATCGGAATTTATGACCTTAGCCCAATTTTTTAATGGAACTTCGTGTTCATTTTCACTTTTTTTATTTAAAAAAGTTATGGGGGTGAGCCACTCTCGAGAATAACTATATTAAAAGTGTTATCAATAAAATATTTACATATATGCTAGAAGAAGATCATGAAAAATACTTACAGTATACAGCATTTGTTTATACAGTTTGTATGTTATATGTGCAAGTATGTCATCAATAGAGACGTACACTTTTCAGAAGCGTTAGAATAGTTTCCCATTCTAGACCTGCTAACAGGGATAGACCAATTACATGATTACATATATATGAGGAAATGATTAAAGATCCTTACTCATTTTATCATGCTGAACGGGAAACGTTGTTGAGCAGTTTAAAAGCTTGCAACATTAAGAAACCTTTAACGGTAGACTTACGATACCATAGTATCATAGTACCATAGTATATAACACGACAAGACATTGCTTGTCGTGTTACTAAAATATGTAGTAAAACATTCACTAATTCATTACCGTTTTCATCCATTGTCTCATTCACAGGTACACATTTTCTACTATACTTTTCTCTAGTATAAGATTAAAACTAACGGATTAGTATTAATCTTAATTAATTAGTTTTAATCCTCTCCTGAAGATGCCAACTTGGTTGGCGAAACGCGCGTCGAGAAAAGTATAGCAATTCGGTGTTTCGTGGAAAACGTCCAATTTTTTGTTTTTACGCAGAAGGTTCCAGTACCCACTCCAGGTAAATTCCATATAGAAATATAATGTCCGAAAATGTATCTAAATCACTGGGTATATACATGCAGCTAAATAAAACAGATACTGAATGCAAAAATGACCGTACCAAAATACTCAAGACGGCACCTCCATTTATGTGATACAAACCAAGATAAAATATAGAACAGTATTAGAAATAAATGAAAATAAAGAGACGTCCAAAAAAAAGTCATCAAAGTTGGCTATGAACGAGAGAGATAGAAATAGCGAGCTATAGTCATGTCGAAGCTTTTCGGTTATGTCAAACTTTTGACAAGTGACTGTCACATAATATAACAGCTTTGACAATTAAATAAGGTTATAAAGGGGGAGGGTCAATAAGACCGGTTTTCAGACCCCCTCAAATTTGGCAAAAAAAGAAAAGAACATGTTTTTTAACAGTCTAGGGTCAATTTAGAGTCGATTCGACCACAAACGGAACCAACCCCACCCCCTCTTAGGGTCATTTCAAGGTCAAATTATGAAAAAATCGTAAAATAAACTCGCCTTTTCGGAATGAGTAGACTTATTCTGGGACTTCGATTTAATAAATAAACTGGTTTGTTGGGTCGCTTATTCCGGATCGTGGTCAGTTTGTCAATATTGAGGTCATTTCAAGGTCATTCCAAGGTCATTCCAAGGTCATTCCAAGGTCATTCCAAGGTCAAAATGGAAAAAAAAACAGATACGATGTCCAACTTTCTGAAGTATGGGTTTTTTTGGGTCGCTGATTCCGAATCTGAGGTCAGTTTGTCGGTATTAAAGTCTTTCAAGGTCATTTGAAGGTCAAAGTGATGAAGCTGATAGGAGAGCGACAGTGATGATGCTGATGGGAGTTAAAAAGAACAATACTCGATTTTGAAATATGAATCCTCAAAAACAAACAAGAAAGAAAAAAGAAAAAAGAAAAAAGAAAAAAAATAGACGTAGACAAACACAGACACATATTAACACTGATTGACGTAGATTGAGTCATATACTGATGAAGACTGCAGAAGATAGACTGAATGGACAGTAATACATACAAATGGCCCTTATCAGGGCCAATGATATACAAAGTGCAGTCGTGCAACCAATTGACTGCATGATTTGTGTCAAAAAGTTCATTCCAACTGATCTCGGATTCAAAATCAACAACTCGAAAATATTCATATAACAAGTCATTGGAAATGGTTCCTTGGTATGTTATCACTTTGACCTTTAAATGACCTTGAAATGACCCTAAGAGGGGGGTGGGCTAGGTTCCGTATGTGGTCGAATCGACTCTAAATTGACCCTAAACTGTTAAAAAACATTTTCTTCTCTTTTTTTGCCAAATTTGAGGGGGACCGAAAACCGGCCTTATTGACCCTTCCTTTAAGATTAGAAATACATCTTTTTTACTAGGCTAACTTTGACGACGTTTTTTTTTTGGATAACTGTATAAAAAGTGGACCTTTTGATTTAATAATGTTACATATCTCAAAAAGAAAAGGGTTTTGAAAAAAAAACTTTAAATAAAGGCTTAGAGGTGGGCACTAAATAAAGACCTTGACTTTATTTGGACTGATATTTAGATGTCATATCAAAGGCATCTCATTTTATTGACGTAATTTCACCATCATTCAATCATTATCACCATTTTAATTATATTATTCCTTTCTAAGCCTTGCTCCCTTTCTAAACATTGTGCAAACTATTTACATTGAACAAAATTACAGTGATCGTTCTAGATCTGGATAGCTTGATCTTATATTTCTAGATTTTTTCTTATCGAGCTACACGACTCAATTTTCAAACATGAAGTTTACTATACATATATCGAACCACCAACAAATTTAGGACATAACAAAAGCTTATACAACATGACTATGCACTATGCAGGCATTGATAAATAAGTACATCGAGGGTCCAGTTTGAACATTTAACAAAGTATTGTAATTAAATTATTGCCATTTATTGTTGTATTTAGTAATACGATTGTAGTTATTATAAAATAAAATAAAATATAAAATAAGGAGTATAACTTAGATTATTTAGATTATTATTTTCCTAAATACCTTTAATATCTTGATCTAAATTGAAAAATATTGTTTACGAAACTTGCAATAAATGGACAAAAAGCAGAAAATAAGGATTTCATTTAAAAAAGTTGCCTTTGAAATGATCCATAAATTTCAGTCCAAAGTTTAAGTCAAGTTACTGTTATGAGTCTTTCATCTACAACTGTGGTCTAAAGAGTCTAAAGCTTATGATTTCAACGCTTTGTTTGTGTGATATTAACTTATTATAACTTAACATTATTAACTTAACCCACCATAATCAACATCTGAAATATAAGGACCTATAAATTTTGTTTTTAGTTAACATTGTCATTGTTGTTGCTTTGTGGAGCTTTGGGTTGGGCTTAAATAATTTCTAAGAGTAATAAAATATTTATGACGTACCTATTGTTTTATAGCTTTTTGAGTTGAATTGAAATATTGCACTTTTAATGATTTTTCGAGATTTAATCTATTATACGATAAACATATTGTATATATAAGTACACATTAACAAATTTTCCCATATACCGGCTGTCTGATAAAAAACGCCGCCAGCCATATCTCCGTTATTTGTAGCCTGATGTTAAAAAACAAAAAAACAGATGAAATGGCTCTAAATGAACTACAAGGGAGACTACTGCAGTATTTTTCAACTTTTTTTTCTGAAACGCGATAGTCAACTTTTTTTTTCAAATGGCAATATAGGATTTTTTTTGTAAATTTTTTATGCAAATTTGTTTTCTGAATCCATCGATGTATAACAAATTGACTTTTGTGAAACATTTATTTTTCTTTCTGCTAAGCTTATTTCACAAAAAATACCCTAATGCAGAAATGACATAAAGTAGAATGCGAAAAGAGACTGGGACGCGGACGTCAAAATGACATTTTGACATGGTATTAGTAGCCGGCAGGACGCCGATTGCGATATCGACAAACATTTTGGCACTTTTTCGGCGATAAATGTTTCACAAAAGTCAATTTGTTATACATCGTTGTATTCAGAAAACAAATTTGCATTATAATTTACAAAAAAATCCTATGTTGCCATTTGAGAAAAAAAGTCGACTATCGCGTTTCAGAAAAAAAAAGTTGAAAAAATACTGCAGTCGTCTCCCTTATAGTTCATTTAAAGCCATTTCATCTGGTTTTTTGTTTTTTAACATCAGGCTACAATTAACGGAGTTATGGATTGCGGCGTTTTTTAGCAGACACCCTGTATGTACGTGACCATGACACATAATATATTAATGATAGGAAACAGTGGAAAGCAAATACGGTATGATAATTATTAGAAACAAAATATCTGAATATTTGATCTAAAAAAATCTGATAAAATCTAATATCTGTGTTTATTATTCTTATAATCAAAATAAAATATGTATTTATTTAACTTAGATACAATACATAAAAAATGTAAGGTTCTAAAACACAACAGGTATGCCCCGGTATAAATCAAGCTGCATCATTACTTGTTATCTCAGCCGGCGGGCGGTTTGTAAGACATTTATAGCAACCACATTTTCTGTTTTAGGCGTTTTTGACTTTAGCATGGATTTCAAGGGCTGGAGTAATGTTTTCCTAATACATCCTTCGCTAATGTTGTTTTGCTATTAGCGCATCATTAAAAACCTCATTTAAAGTCGTTTAGGTAATTTACTTATCGTTTTTTAGCCATTTTAATTTATTTAATGTTTTAGTCGTCACTTTAAAACTAACTATGTTAACTAACTTTTACATTACCTACTATCGTTGAGCTAATACATACATATGTCACCTGAGTACTTCCACTATAATACGGTTATGGTCTTAATGTGTCAGTACTAATCGTTGTTTATTTTAGTTATTTGTAATAAGACGTTGCACTTTTAATGCAGTTACTATTTTTAACACATATACAGGGTGCTTACGAAGATATAACATAGAACAAATCTTGAACGGGAAGAAATACGCGTTTCGAGTTTTCGCTGCTGCAATTGGCCCGAAAGGTGTCTTTTAGCATTTTCCACGTTTTCCATTGCCAACTAGATTTGAGAAATAAATAGGAACTTTGGGTTTTTTAATGGAATACCCTGTACCTTTTGTGTAGCTAATTTTAATTTACGTCGTTCTGAGAAAAAAAGACATTACAATAAATGTCGGCATGTAAATTGAAATTATGCAAAAATATACAGAGTGTACAGATTTAAAAATCCAAAGTTTCTATTTATTTCTCGGATCTAGTCTATTAAAAAACGTGAAAAATTCTAAAAGACTACAAATTTCAAGCTATTTACAACAGTAAAAAACTCGAAATGCATATCTTTTTCCGTACAAAACCCACTGAGTGTACCTTATTTTTGTAGATATCCTGTATACAGTGTTCGCCAAAAAGTCTGTACCATATGGCAATTTATTAAACATAAAAATTATTAAACATAAAAAAAGCACCGTATTGGTACTGTAGTGCTATTTAAAAGTGCCACTACTATGGAAGCTATGAGTGTCATTACTTTTTGCTTGACACAAATTAATACTACCCCATTTATGCAACAGATAATGTCTAGAAGTCTAGATTATTTTGGAATAACATTTTATAACTTATTATGAGCTGGCTGTGACCAAATGGCTGTCACTATCAAATCCCTAAGGTTATAGAGTGGTCATTAAAGTTATTAGAGTCAGTAGTGGGTGGACTTAAGATTATGTTAATTTCGTAAGGAAGCACGGGACCCACATAATCTTTTATTGGGTGATGGAAACGGCTTTATCAAATTGGAAACATCTTGCAAAATATTTGCAACCTATTATTTTTAGAAGTACCAAGTGAATATAACAATTTTTTATTGTGTTTTTTGCAAAATTTTCACTATTTTTAAAGATACAGTTATAGCAAAAATCTCACAAACGAAATGTTGGGGTGAAATAACAATAAAAATTATAAATTTCGAAAAAAATCACAAGTATGGAAAGACGAAAGATGTATTTTCTTGGTGATTATGAAAAAAAAATTCGCAAACATTTTGTGAGTATGTATCTGTATCCAAGATAATCTGATGATGCAGACGATTTTTGAGTTTGTTTGTTTTTTTTTCACAAGTTTCATTTGAAGTTTGTTTTGCTATTATAGTCTTCTATTTAGGCGTATTAATCACCCCCCTAAAATATGATGTGAGTCTCAGGCTGCGTTAGAAAATAACATAATCTCAATTAATTCCACCAGCCCCCACTGATTAGAGTGGAATTATAATAAAGTATCATATGTAGTATGCCTCAGTTGAAAATTAGAAAACTATTTAAAAAAATATTTCACTGCCAGAAAACTTTTTTTATTAATTTATTTAGTGTCATTGAAATTATGACGATTTCAAACATGCAATTATTATTGCATATGTGCAATTATGCACATGCAATTATTATTGCATTATTATAGGGTGCTCCATTTAAAAAAGTTGGTACCTTTTCGGGTAACCGACGTTTGTTCTAAATGACGTTAACTTGTCAAAAGTGGACATCTGTTATGAAGTTTTCAAAATTACAGACTTGTAGAGTTTGTGATTTTGAAAACTTTGTTTCAATAAATAAAGAAAAAGGGCGTATACCATGATCCTATGTCACCCGATATATTGAAAATGTAAGGTGATTGAATATTTTGATAACGAAGACCACAAAAACCCCCAGAATAACTCTTTTCGTCCCTCGAGGAACAGGCGTATAAACCAACGGAATTTACAGATGAACTTTGACATAAAATGCACCCCTGATGTAGCGAAAACTTACTTTTAATTAAGTAAATTATTTCCCAAATGACATTTGCGATATTTAGGTATAATGTATTTTGAAATTGCTTTTAACAAATTTGTTCATAGCTAACTCGTTTTTAAAAAATCAACTTACAATAAAAATCGATGACGTTTCCCGGTTATAACGTATCCGGGTTCAGATCGGGTGGCATGCGTTTGTTTTACGGAATTAGACTTGTGTCGGTTGGGAAAGCTATAGAAAGCGTTCAATATTTAAAATCCAAAATTAAAACAGAACTGTCCTCTAAAAAAGCCTGTTTATTCAAAAATGACATATAATAAACTTATATTTATGTTAAAAATCATTATTGTTAAAAGTACCCATTTAGTCATATTTTCAGTAACATGTTCGAGACAACCATTTTTGTCGAATATCATTTTTCAATAAAAAAAAAAGGTAAATTAGAAACAGAAAAGCAAACGTAATATTTATCGCTTTCTTTGTGATGTGAATTTTTTTTCTAGTATTTTCTTATCTCAAACGTTTTTGTATTTAGAATTACGCTGTACAACCTTTTCTTTCAATTTAAGGCAGGACCAGATAAATGCTATTTTTGAAATTAATAATAAGGACACTTCTTAATTTTTTGATTTTTTTTTAAATGTTATTTAAGGAAAAAATAATTGTTTTCAATAGTTCTACACGTTGTTAAAAAATATTACTCAACTTAGGAATCACCTAGAAATTCCAAGTTTTTTTGTTGGATTCTGTTACATATATGTAGGTATATCGGGTGTCTACGGAGATAGAGTACACTCATTAACTTTTGAACGGAAAAGTATACGCGTTTCGGGTTTTCACTATTACAAAAAGCTTACACTTTGGAGTCTGTTAGTGTATTTCATGATTTTCCATAGCCAACTGGATCCGAGAAATAAACAGGAACTTTGGAATTTTAAATGAGACGTCCTGTATATTTTTGTTTACTTTCAATTTCCTTTTTTTTTTTTAATTTTTTAAAAGTTTAGGCATACACAGAGTAGACATCTCTCTCTTTCTGAAAGCCGTAGCTGCGAAGAGGGATGGTACAGATATGTACATATGACAACGGACAAGTACACCCATGCCTCGACTGAGGTGCCAATTCTCTTTTCTGGGACTCGAACACACCAACAATGTCCCCGGCATTTGAGTTTTAGGCTGCCACCTTAATGCCAAATTACCAGACACACCATTGACGGGCTTATGTACGGAACAAGTCTCGTCACCCATCCAAGTGGTGACCGCGTCCTCCATCGTTTAACTTTGACAGCTCTCGTAACTTACAAAATGACAGCTACGCATGTAAACCTACGTATTTATAATACGTAAATGGATCGAGCTGAACGTGTATTCATAACGAATGTAAACACCTGATTGTAACTGTACTTTGGTGACAAGGTGGTTTATTGATTTTACAATCTATTTACGTTCACGCACGATGCTTTAACAATTTTTTGTGTGGCCGGGCGTAAAGAATGTTTGAACGTTTATGTTCAGGTAACGTCCACGATCTTGCACTTGCTTTGTGCAGTATCTGTTGAACACGTTACGATACGTTGCCCTTTGAATTTACAAGTCGTTCTGAGTAAGAAGGTATAACAATAGTTAATTTTTATTAGACATAGTTTTCAAAATTTCAGTTTTTATTTTGGAATTTCAAAGGCCTCAAAGCTTCTGCTGGAAAAATATAATTTATGAAAAACTTTATTAAAGAAAGTATTACTCAATTATGTTTGGTAGCACTGAAAAGAGGAGTTTTTGATTTGAAGAGGAGATTTTGAAAGAAGATTTTAAAAACATAATGTACCCGGGGTATTCTCATTTGAAAAAAAAGTGAGTTAAATGACCATGAAATTAAAAAAATGCTCATAATTTTACAATTTTAATGAAAATCGGTTTCGATGTTTTTTTTTACTCCAAAGAACTCTGAAATCCAGAGAAACAGAAATAAAAACAAAAATTTTACAAAAAAATTCCTTTGATGCCTTAGAATGATCTGTTAAATAAAAGTATACAAAAATATATAGGATATTCCATTTAAAAAATCCAAAGTTCCTATATATTTCCCAGATCTAGTTGATGAATAAGTTGAATTATACAAAATTGCAAAATCTTTTATAGCCAACGCTTACAAACACATAATTTTTTTCTGAGTTCATTATATCTGGGTTTATCAGTATTTGAACATCATTTAACTCCAGGCATCTTATATTTACCAACAGAAAAAACTCGCTGTCTTTTTATTTAAGGAATTCCGTGTGAATTAAAACGACCTTCCTAGTCGACCTTCCTATATAGGACGACGTATATTTATTACGTGCAATTAATGAAAGACCTTCGGTATTTTTTAGGTAATAATACATAAAACGACTTTTTTACAACCCTACCTACAATTTGTCCTAAGTATACTCTTGTACAAGGGTTTATTATCCTTTATATTGCTGTACCTACCAACTTTTAAGAGATATACTTAGTTTGATTTTAGACCTCTTGTAGAATGTAGGGTAGTCTGAATGTGTTAAAGAAAGGCTTAGATAAAAATGTTTCTAATACGTAAATCTGTTATCCGTATATTAATGTGATAAAAAACTGTGAATATACATATGATCAATAATAATACTCCGTAATAGAGCTAAGGTAAGAGGTTTTTTTATATCATATATTATCAATATAGATATTCAAATATCTTTTTGAAAAAAAAATAATAATCAAGTATTCAGTTGCCTTTTTTTCACTCATAAAACTTTAGGTAGGTACATATTTTATATCCGGTGTCTCAAAATGAGGTTAACAGGCGAGATCTCCGGTATTTGAAAAGCTAAAAAAAGTGAACCAACAAGAGGGTGCAAATGGCACGAAAAACGACGTCTGGCTATAGCTCAAAATACGTGTGGTGTCGTATAACTCTTAAGAAATCACAAGTCTTTTGTAAGTGACAAAAAGGAGATATGTTAGTGTGACAGTTATGACAAAACCACGTTATGTTGTCATTTTTTTTACATAAGTAAGTTACTCCTTTACTCACTTTTGTGTATAAAGTTATTTAGTATAATACCTTTAACGTTTTCTTGCATAGGTGTTTTCCTTTTTTTGTAGCTATTAGAGGATTTTTGGACATAATTATGTCAAAAAGTTAAAACAAACTAAAAATTAGTCACCTAAAATGTTCAACTTTGGCACAATGACTAAGCTTCTAATAGCAAATTGGTAAAAAAAACAGACATTTTGAACATAATTTCTAAGGAAGCTCAGTTTAAACTTTTTGTGGTTCTAGCATAAAATCTCGCTTGATTGCTAAATTAAGTACTTATACAAATTAGCTCTGATAAAATCAAAAATAACAACAAAACAAGACATTTCTCTCAGATGGTATTCATTTCAAGCAATTAGGTATTATTTTGTTGTACAAGTTAGTTCTTTTGAAAATCATGATTTATAAAAGGTCAAACAGTTATATTCAATTTTTGGAAAGTAATACGGAACATCGGTTAACATACACACGTTAAAAGTTAACAAGTTAACATACAAACTGAAATAAACGATATTTAGCAAGAACAACAGATCGAATTTTACAACATGATGACTAGGCTTCGGAACGTTTGTCTGCCCGCACATAAAACTGCGTAAAAGTATCCCGCGTTCCCGCGGCGAGATGGCGTACTACTGCGCATACGTGGGCTTAGGAGCGTTTTCGGGAAGGGTCAATGCGCTATAGCTTAGCACGGGCAAGAAATACACGCGTATATAATGTACAAGGCGCTTAAAAATTACGTTTTACACTTTCATTATCACAAAGTTGTATAGTTCCGAGCTCTGTAAACCATCATGTAAAATTTCATTACATAAACATTATTTTCTGTAAAGATTATATACATACTATGTAATACTTTCTTCCACAGGTTTTTGAAGTATTGTGCATCTAAAACCATAACGTCTGTGTGAGAATTTGTTTCTTAATTTTGAATAATTATTTATTTAGTGTTTCATATATTCTACAGAAAAATACTAACTTGAGCGAAAATACACAAAAATTCAAAGTTGGCTCATGGTTTTGAAAGACATGAAGCTATAATTTTTAATGCTGAACAACTTTTCTTAGTTCTTATAAAATTCACATGTTTACTCTCTATTGAATGCTTCTTTAAAATGTAAATTCGATTCATAAATAGCAGAATTTACGCACGCTTCACAGTTCGTTAAATTTAAATTTCTTCGCAGTGATGCGTAAAAGTGCATTTGCTTTTTTTTATAAAAAAAAAAAAACTGGTTGTAAAAAAATATGCAATATGCAATTCGTGTGAACTTGTAAATTTATTGACTCATGTCACCAGGACATGACCCACACTCGTCAAAACAATATTTCTCCGATAAACGCTTTTGTTGCAATCCGATATATTTATTAATATAAGAGGTAGTTTCCATAAATCAACCACTGTGACAGGCGCCAATCGCTACGGGCAAGATTCGAACCTGCACGGATATTAGCTCTTGGTCATCGTCATCTCTCTTAGAACTTTATCCCCTGATATATCCCTGCGAATGTTATATTAATTTATAATGTAATATAATTTCTCTATAGGTACCAATCTACAGGATGCTTCACGCTGATTAGTCTATTAAAAGTTTTGAGATAACTATAAATGCTGAATATTTGTATCTGGGGGTTTTCAGGATGTTCTACACACATAAAATGGCGTTATCTTTTTTATCACATTTTTGGTTTCTACTCATTAATTTAAAGATACTTGAACAAAAACATTGTCTGTATCTAAAATGAGGACTTAGTTTTCGAGATATCTCAATTTAAAAAAAAAAGAACAAAATTAAATTGCAAATCCTTTAATAACTTTCGTTGTGGTAAAAACTGTACGGTTAATGTTTTTACCATGTTACTACTGGAGTGGGTACTGGAACCTTCGGCGTAGAAACAAAAAACTGGACGTTTTCCACGAAACACCGAACTACTACACTTTTCTTTGACGCGCGTTTCGCCAACCAAGTTGGCATCTTCAGGAGAAGATTAAAACTGAAAAAAAGTTTTAATCTAAAAGTTTTAATCTTCTCCTGAAGATGCCAACTTGGTTGGCGAAAACGCGCGTCGAGAAAAGTGTAGCAGTTCGGTGTTTCGTGGAAAACGTCCAGTTTTTTATGTTACTACTAAAGGCTGAGCTTCCTATCAAGAATTCTAGATACACGGCAAAATGTACAGGGTGCCCAAAATAGAGGGTCAAACTTGAACAACTTTGTCCTTTATTAAGTCTAAACACTTATTTTAAATAGAACGTGCCTACTTTATATATATTATAAATCCTTTCACTTCTTTTTTTTAACTATATTAAGACTTACTAGCATTTTCTAGTGTCCCACTATAGTGGGACACTGTGTATACATAGAATATAATATAATCACATTCATATACATATGTATGTACCAGTGGCGGCCGGTGGAATGGTAAGGAGGCATGGGACTCACACCATATTTCAGGGGATAGTTAATAGACCTAATTAGAAGGCTATAATGGCCAAAAATCTTCAGGGAAAACTTGCGATTTTTTTTTACAAAAATGGCTGTCTCCGGGCAGATGTTGGAAATTACTTGAAAAATATTTACGAAATATTTTTTTTTCATAATCACCGAGTAAATACAATTTTTTTATACTTGTGATTTTTGCAAAATTGAAAATGAAATCCATTGCGTAGATACATCTATTGTAAAATCTCAGACGAAATGTTGGGATGAAATAAAAATTCAAATTACCATACCTTTTACAGATCTCAAAACGTCACAATCACAAGTATAAAAAAATATTTACTCGGTGACTGTGAAAAAAAATATTTCGCAAACATTTTGTAAGCCGTTTCCAAGATCTTCCCGGAGGCAGCCATCAGGCAAGTTTTCCCTGAATATGTTTTGCATTACAGCCTTCTACTTTTGTACGTTTAGTAACCACCCCCTATATTATGATGTGGGTTTCATGCCTCTTTACGAAAATACGAGCATGACAAATCCCACCGGCCTCCACTGATATGTGGATATGACATCGAAAATAAAATTATAACTTTGACACCCTGTATCTTGGGTTAAAGGTGTCTTTTGGACTAAGGTAAGTTTGGTTAAATCGTAATATTTATACCCAAAGAATCTGTTGTTTCACTGTGGCCCCTTAATAATGGGACCACCCTGTAAGTTTAAGTTTATTCTTCTCCAAGAGGAAAGCGTTTACATCTGCAAGTAGAAAATCGTCACAGTTAGGTGACGATGTGTTAAGACAAAATGGATAATTCACTTATATTAGGAATAACCTGAGTTAGAGATAGTTTACTACACGATGGGCTTCTTAATGTGAGTACTACAAACAATATATGTTATGAATATTTATTTATTTAAGTAAACATGAAATCCATTCAATATGGGCGTATGTCGGCGACTAAGAATTTGTTTACTATCAGCAAACTGTTTGACGGTTTGCACTAGATTTAAGACGGATTGGTGGAACTGATAAAGCAACCATTTTTTATCATCAGTTTGAAATTTGACAGTTAAAACGAGAAAAGAAAGCACATACGCCTTACAGTTGATAATAGTTTTTTTTTCTGATGCTGTTTTACAAACCTATGAAGTGAATATGGCTAATTATATCCTTTTACAAGAGGTGGTAAAAATAACAGGATAAGTCGTATGACTGTTCTTAAATTAAATTACAAATACACATGAAGAATTGTTCTACAATTTTTTAAAATATGTCGGTTCATGTTTACGAAAATCTAAACCCGTACGTATGTTTTATAATATTTCATAGAGGGACGTCCCTAAACAAAACTTTCCAGAAGTAAAATAAACTAAGCGCCCCAATGTATGTATTACCCAAAATAAATCTGGAAGGAAAATCTTTCGTCGGGGTTTTGATATGCTGTGCGTAATAAGTTAATATAAATGTAGATGTTGACTGGTTTATGTACTGAAACAAGGTAGGTGGTCGAGAACAAACGGTACAGTATATATCTTGCCCCCCGATCTGTGGAAAGACCTGCGCTCTTCATTATTGCTTCATAATTCCTTCAGGAATGTGTATAAACTGTGCCTGGAATGGCAATATTCCTCTGCGGCAGTCATTCGCTCCTCTACCCTTTATTCAATTTGAGAATTTCGAATTAGACATTCCAATGTTCCAGTGTTAGGTATTCAGTTGTGAACTTTATTAACCAAATTTGGTTAATCGCTAATTATCGTTTGGTACAGTAATTTAGCGTTATATGAATACAGAATATATTATAAGTAATGCAATTAGTTGACTTATTTGTTAAGTAAAAGATAGGAATCATCAGATTCAAATCAGTTACTCAAGATATCAAGTTAATCAAGCTATTTTCTTTTTTTCTTTAATAATGCTATACCTACATTAGTAAATACAAATTGATTTATTATTACTAAGTTATGCGTATAAAGCACGCACGTTCACGCTGGAGCAACATTCAGCAACTTCTGTTGTAACTTATGTTGTAAGAAGTTGTCAAAACTTAATAATTAGGGTTAGCCGATCGTGCCGCAATATAGCATTACTATTAGCGTGTTAGAGGTGTTTATAACGTCTGCGTCAGTATTACCTTATTAATAAAATGCCACACGAGCAAACGACTAAAAAACTAGCATTTGCTGACAAAGTGAATAAATTCATCCGTGATTTTATGAGGCGCCACCATATGCTTCCTGATATATTTAATTCTAATACTTCCGGATCATTTACCTGTTTGTCTTAAGATTGCTTACACTGTTTTATTCCATTTCAACTAAATTGGGCTTTGTGTAATATAACCGTCCAAAAATGACATTATGCTTTGTCTAGTAACGTGTCTGGCAATTCTAGAACCACACTGTATGGTTCTTCATTAAACTTGTGTATACAACACATGTGGATAATATTTAGGGTCCGGAAAGTGTGCCATGACGCAGGGTAAACTGCGTTCAAGTATCCCGAGCACTCGCACGGAACCGGGGCGGCGGAGTCCCAGTGCGCTTTACCTACTAGGCACGTTCAGTGGCGTACGTATGCACGGGCAATAAATACTTATATAATTTACAGGTTTACAGTAATAACAGGTTTACAATAATACAGGTTTACAGTTGTGGCACACTTTCCGACCCTAATATTAGTATTGGTGTATTAATTTGTATATTGAAAAAGAGTGAATACATCACAGCGATAATATTAATTATTTTAATTAAATTAATATGATTTTTTAATAGCGGATAATAGCGGTGATTCTTAAAAGTGATTCACTCCCATAACTATTTTGTGTTCAGAAATAATATAATGACATTTTAGAACTAAATATGAGATGTAAATCTGTATGGTAAATTAAACTTACAGATATACAAAATTGCACAAAAATACCGCAAAGCCCCGCGATGAGCTATGTAATGCAGGATGTTCGCTACCTGTCCGCGTTTTGTGGTAGTTTTAAAAGTTCCATACGGAATTCGTCTAAATAATGTCTCTTTTATGTCTACAACAAGTTTAAGTTCAACTATATTTATTAACATCATTTTTTAGTCACTATAGGCTTAACCAGAAATGACCCAACTTTTCACTAAATTTTCAATGGGATGTCCTATTAATTTTCACTTTTTTATTTAAAATGCTATTCTGAGCATAATTGTACCACATTTGTCACTTTTTGCTGCATAAAATAATCTAATTTTTATATTACTTATATATATTATGTGCTTAGAGGTTATTAAAATGCTCCAATTTGAATCATGTAGACGTAGAAAAATTTGTTTTCTTTTTGTCAGTTCAACATTTCTCCTTTATTTCCGAATTCTTCAAAAATGCGTCGAGATTCCACCAAAAAATATTCATTTCGGCGATATTGTAGCCGACATTATTTTCCCAACAGCCCGGAGCAAACATTATTTTTGATTAATATTAAAACTGATACATTTACTGACACTATTCGAGCGTCAAAAATTAAGCGTTTTATTTTCAAAGCTACTTGTAGCTAATATATGTAGGTTAGGTACCTACATTAATCAAACCCTATTTTGTGTTGATAATTTCATACAGTTTTAGAAGGTATTTAGTGTTTTATTGGATGTTTTTAGAGCATCCTTAAGTTTGTTAAGGATACTGTGTCATGCCTGATACGAGTATGTGATATCAACCTGTTGATAATAAAATAAAAACTGTTCTGTCATCGTGTTTCCATTAAAAAAAAAAATGTGAAAACCTCAACATTTTTTCCTTGCAATATTTAAACGCTAAAAAATGAAACCTGTCGACAAACGGAAACAAATTATTTTTCTACGTCTACATGATTTAAATTGAAGCGTTTTAATAAACGTCGTCAAAAGATGTAAATAAGTGTCGAAAAGTGAGAAGTGGGGCATTGTTGTGTTCAGGATAGAATCTTAAAACAAAACAAGTAAAAATATATAGGGTGTGCTATTGAAATCTCAAGTTACAGTCATTTACGGTTAAACCTAAAGTAACGAAAATATGAAAACTGTCAGTAGTGCAAAGGTATGTCCCATATTATATTAAAAAAATTTCATTACTTTAATTTAATATTCAGTTGTCACATCCAACTAGTTGAAATCATAGGGACCAGAAGAGACATAAAGGATTGAACTATATTTTATTTAGAAAAATAATTACTTTTGCACGAAAAACTGTAATCTGTCATCCATTTATATTTATATATAGGGAGCTCGTAAAGTTTGGAATAAATTCGATAAATCGTTATTGAAGGGTTTTCACAGGAAATTCTTGGACACGTCAACTTTACTTTGTAAAATGTCACTTTTTTCAGCCATCAACTTTTGTTTTGTTTTGACTGTTTTTGAGCTATGATGTCATCGGCAATTTTTTTAAATGACAATCCATATTTTTTCGACGGATTTCGACAGAGCACATTTTTCTGAGTACGAATACGTCAAAAACGTATGACCTTCAAGATGGAAGTTTTCAAGATATTCGCTTCCAAAATTTCAGGAATGGATTATACAAGCGATGACAAAATACTAATCATTTATCAAGGAAGCGCTGGAGAAATTACAGTTTTGACAGTAGTTGTCAGAATTTTGAAGTTTGTCCTCGCAAGTTTGTGTTTTATTTTAAGTTGATTAATCATTATTCTATCACAATTCATTTTATTTGAAAATGGTCCGTCGTTTGAGTGAAAGGGAAAGAATAGAAATTTTGATCATGATCGGTTACGGGGACTGAGCTCGCACACAATTAGAAGTTTGCCGTTTATTTAACAACAAATATCCAAACAGAGAACCAATTACACAGTCCACCGTTAGCAAAATAGAACAAAAGTTTTTAGAAGTGGGTCATGAGAGAGATCGCCCTAGAACGGGTCGTCCACCAGTACAAGAAGACGTTAAATTGAATGTTCTACTAGAGCTTCAAGAAAAGCCCCATTTACCCACCCGCCAAGTGGCGGCAAACAACGGAATAGTTCAAAGCTCCGTCTTTAAATATTTAAAATTGTACAAATGGCATCCGTATAAAGTCGTTTTGATCCAAGAATTAAACGAAGATGATCCTGACCGTAGGTTACAGTTTTGCGAAACCATATTGCAACGCCTGATTGATGACGACGGATTCTTACGCAATATTGTTTTTTCTGATGAGGCTACCTTTTATCTCGACGGCACAGTAAACCGGCAAAACTGTAGATATTGGTCTACTGAAAATCCACACTGGAAAATGGAAACCCGTAGTCAGTTTCCACAAAAAGTTAACGTTTGGGCTGGCATTGTAGGTAACCGTATTTTGGGCCCATTTTTCATTGAAGGCACATTAACGGGTGAAAAGTATTTGGAATTTTTAAGACGATTTAGTCCCTGCACTTGCAGTGCTTTACCCAAATGACGTAGATCCAGATCTGCCCAATAACACAATATGGTACCAACAAGACGGTGCACTACCCCATTTTGCAGTGATCGTTCGCGACTATTTAAACCCAGTATTTGCTAACCGTTGGATTGGTCGCAGGGGAACTATCGAATGGCCCCCTAGATCTCCGGATCTCACTCCCCTCGACTACTTTTTATGGGGCTATTTAAAGAGAAAAGTCTATTTCAATAGACCAAACACAATTGAAGAATTAAAGGACATAATTCGCAATTAAATTCGAGCCATTCAACCCGATACTCTTGGTAAGGTTCTGCAGGATTTTCAGTGGCGGATGGGATATTGTCAAGAAGTGAATGGAGGTCACTTTGAAAATTTACTCTGATTTTCTTGTTTACTTTAATTATTCATAATTTGTGCAGAAACTTTTTCCATTTGTTAAAATTGTTGTTGATTTATTATTACTTAAAAATTAAACAAATTACTCCTAAATCTTCGATTCAAAATGTTCGATAAGCTATTAAAATAAACAAATTACTCTTAAAATTGTTTAAAATGTTCGATAAGCTTGAAAAGATTAAAAACCCACCACCTGTCGAAATCCGTCGAAAAAAATATGGATTGTCATTTCAAAAAAATTACCGATTACGTCATAGCTCAAAAACAATCAAAACAAAAAAAAAGTCGATGGCTGAAAAAAGTGACATTTTATAAACTAATGTTGACGTGTCCGAAAATTTCCTGTGAAAACCCTTCAATAACAATTTATCGAATTTATTCCAAACTTTACGAGCTCACTGTATGAAACCTTTCTTTTTGTTTCATTTCTTTTTTTACACGTTGAATAAAAATAATTAGGTAATATCTCAAAAATTATGCACGACCTGTTAAACTTCGGAAATAAATTATTAAAAAGTTGATGTCCAAAAATTTAATTAAAGCTATCTCCATTGAAATTATCGTTTCTTCCCACTCTAGAAACATCTAAAGGTTTTAATTTCCCTTGGCATAATTATAATGTCTTTATATTTCGGTTCGAAAAACAGAGGGCCGCCGAACAGGTTCCTACGGAAACATTCTTAGCGCGCGGCATAACGCGGGGAAGAGAGAATGCGGGGTGGCGCGAGACCCAGGGTGCAGCAGCAGGCATTGTACGGGGTTGAAAGCGTGACAGCCGGCCATTACTTCTTGTAAGAGGAGACTTATGGCCGGGGAGCGCGCTGCAGGGAACCATTAACTAAATTACCGAAGAGGCAGCCAATGGGGGCAGGCTAAGATTTAGACTTGGTGGAATTGATTGCAGGCTCAGGTGCCGCGCCGGTAACGCGCATCGGAAACTATCCGAGCTGTCTAAGATGAGATCTATGTCGATTACCTACTATCATTCCGGACCCGACCGACCCATGCTGCGTTTCTTCTTTATATCTCAATTTAGATACTGTTTTATTTACATATTATATTTTATTCGATTCGAAAATGAATACATCAGCTGGACGATTAGATTAGGAACACATTTAGAAATAATCTTGGGAAAGGTATCATTAGCACCATATGAAAATCATATCCATTGAAGTAGAAACTTTCGTCTAGTCCGTCTAGTATGTACACAGAAAGTAAAATGACACAGTTTTCGTAAAATGACTCTCGATGTTTTATTTATTTCACAGTTCAGCTGTTAAATATGTAGAGAGTTTTTGTTTATATTTTATCACTCACCTACAGCGTTTAAACACCAGCAAGAAAAACTTGCTATATAGGAAAGAGTTTTTCTAAATTGTCTTTATCATCTTGTTAGCTCAACAAAATTATCAGTTGAACATTGAAAAGTCCCAAAACAAAACCATC
Organism: Aromia moschata; assembly: GCA_029963805.1. Taxonomy (NCBI): domain Eukaryota; kingdom Metazoa; phylum Arthropoda; class Insecta; order Coleoptera; family Cerambycidae; genus Aromia; species Aromia moschata. The sequence continues at coordinate 1,606,569 of JAPWTK010000030.1, forward strand.
ATTTTTGTTAAATGGAACAGTCTATATATTTTTTACTTTGCTGCGAGAACGATTCCCCTGATTTATAAAATGTGTTGGTACGTTATTGAATTTCTATCAAGAATTTGTGAATTACGTATTTAATTGGTAAATAATTAAGATAAAAGATATTATATTTGATATGTCGGGCCTTATACTGTCGTAAAAACCAAATACATATTATATCGGAGTCTTGACGTTAAATTAAAAGAGGATAAATACATATTAGGATTTGGACAAATTAAGTACTGTTTTAGAGTGTAAAATACTACTAATAAAAAAATATTGTAATTCGTGAAGGACAGTCCACAAAAGTGTATGTAAGGAATTCCTGCAATACACCTCTAAATACGTTTTTGAACTAAAAACAGTGAATCACGTGAGGTCAAGGACGCAGTAGAATTGCCTAAAAAAATTCTACCAGGTTTTAGCCTAGATTTTACTTCCGCAATCCGCATGGTACACTAGTAGACTAGTAGCTGTTTCAATAACACAGGTTTGAGATTGCAGGCAAGATGAACAGGATTTGACCTTGACATTAGATTATTGCAGTGTGTATAACAGTTCAGACACTCGTCAATGCCATCCGAATAAGTTTATTCTTTATAATTCAATATATGCCTTACATAATTTAATTCTGAATCATTAATATTGATACCTACATAAAGAATGATATTCCTTTTGCCTATTGTAACGTATCATTAAATTATCTGTTTTTTTTGTGTTAGTTTTATATTAGTTTATATTATTTAGATTATTGTTACGTTATTACTCTAGGATATGATGTGATTGGTCAGATATTAACAACGAGGATCGTGGATGTATAACAAAAAAGAGTACGATACCAACACGGAACTTTGCAGAACGTCCATACTGACCTCGAGTAGGTTTGAATTAAACATTATCATGAAAATATGACTAATAGGTATATAATAGAAAACTTTAGAGTTACGGACACCTCTACGTGGAATCAATAGCGATAACTTTGAAAGTATTTCCCGAGTCAATTATCAACTTCATTTGTTATTATGAGCAAATCACAAAATAACTCTTAATACCTTCAACGGCCGCGATACCATAAATACCGCGAAACTATAAAAGTCGCTAGCAGCCAAATATTATTATATAATTACTAGGGTCCGGAAATGTGTGCCATAACGCAGGGTCGGAACTATACAACTCTGTGATAATTAAGGTATACTTAAATAGTATTTTTTAAGCTCCTTATAAATTATATACGTGTGTATTTCTTTCTCGTGCATACGTACAGCACTGACCGTACCTGATAACGTGCTGGGACTCGCGTGTCTGCCGTAGTACGCCGGTTCCGTACGGAAGTACTGGATAGTTGAACGCAGTTTACATTATGGCAAGTTTTCCGCACTCTAATAATTACATATTAGTCTCGTGTATCATGTTGGAACTATGCATATAGTTCATGTTTTAAGATTGTATAATATAAATATTTCATTATCTATAAACACGAAGATGTTGAACAAGTAAAATTTTAAAGACATGTTTTTGTAGCAAAGGGGTCGGGTCGGAGTTATTGTTACATGCATTAAGCTGAATGGATTTATTTATTGCTAAATTGAAATTCAAGTGCCATTAATAGCCCTAACTTTAACGTCCCAATTATTTTCGGTATGTATGTCAGATAGTTTTTTAAAGCTAAATTTAGATGCGACACCTTTAGTCAAGTCTGTTTGTCCCTTTAAGACATTACACATGCTTTGACATCGACAACCGAATAGGCTTGTAAAGGCTTAGTATAATATGCGTAATATACTCGTAGGAGATCGACCAAGAGTTCTGCAGACAAAACCTGTATGTAGTAACTAATATATAAAAATTCCTTTACTATCATTTATTTTAAAATATAATAAATTCTATAACAAAACGTATTTTAAAAAAATGTTTCTATTATACATGTACTTTTTGTATTGAGACTGAACTGTTCAGTTTTGTAGATTTTCGAAAGAGATTAAAATGGATTCTTTGGAGGTAGCTGTCGGTTATCACTTTTATAACATGAGCTAGCATTAGCGTAGACAATTATCTATTGAAGATCGTATTATTTCGATAAAAAAAAGAACTAAGTACATGTACATGATTCTTCTACTCTATTACAGTACACATATTTACAAATACACAGATTAAATTATACGAATTATCACACAAACAAAATGTATCATAAAAATTCAGAATGAAAGAAAATATTAGTAAATTCTCGTCAACATTCTCTGCATTCCATATTTTGTAGTTCTTCACTTTATTTTTGCATGCTTGACATACATGTTGTACACTTTTATACCGCAGTATAGACATCAGAAAGAGGCCGAACTGCAATAATTGCAGTTTTTATTTTACGTAATGTATCAGCAGATTTCATTAAATATCAGTTAACTAGCTAATCAAACTTGAGAATAATATTTCAGTAGATATCAGATAAATGAAATATAATAAGCATCGATAGTTTTTAGATACCTACTCGTATTGATTAAAATAAACCAATTTATGGGTAAACTTTTTACTGTAAAAAAGAGTTTTCCAACTTTCAACCTTACTCCATCTTATTCTACTTCCTTTCCAATCAAGTTTGTACACGATTTGAGAAAAATTCAACACTTCTATTGTCTGGCGGCGGAATCGGTTGGCGGCAACGAATTCAAAACAATTCTTTTGTTCGCGTCAAATTCAAAAATTGCCGAGGTCGTTTAGGACACCTTTTTTTAACTTTTAAAAAATAGTGGAAAACCCTTTAACAGGATTGTTATATCTCTATATCGAAATTTTCAGCTGAATCTCAATTAGTTGTTTATATGTAGAAAAGGCAATATCTATTATCTTATGGGTACAGGGTGTCCAACAGAGCCTTGGTCTCCTACTCCTCCAATATTTCTGCCGAACGGGCAACCCTAATTACTAGACTACTAAAATGTCACTTATCTTTTTGATATACTGTGTGTAATTTCCAAACACAAAAGAAAACGTTTACCGTGCATCAAAACCAAAAAAACGTTTACCGTGTTTTTTAAATATCTTATTATACAACTTCGATGACAGTAGAAGTAGATGCCTTGGAAAGCTAAAAATCAAGTCTCGTGTTATAAAAAATAGATTGCAAAGCTTTGTTAGTAACAATATTCAATTGGATAGTAATGAATTTGTGTGTCATACTGTAACCAAACTGGCTTGACTGGAAATAACTTCTTATTTATTGACATAAATGTATCTATATACCGGGTGTCCCAATATTCCACCTACAACGAGTTACCACATGCTCCTGACGTCAAAATAAGTCGATTTAACTAAACTTACCTATATACCAAGTTGTCTCGTTTAGCCGCTAGAGACCGTCAAAGTTGACATAAAATTTTAGTTTTTTGCAAATAACTTAGTAACGCCCTATATGAACTTAATGAAATTTGGTGTGCTAGTATGTTCTGACAGATGGCACAGTTTGACATTTGAATTGAAGTTATTCCATTAACAGGGTGCGAAAACTACCCTTACCCTTAAAGTAACCTGCTCGTATTTTTTTTGGTGGGGGGTGATACTGCTTCATCTAAATTTTTGTCATAAAGATAAGTAATTTTTTAACAAATTTTCTCTCCTGTATAATTTTTGTATTCCTTACCGTTTTCGTTGAATTCATGTTTTATTACATCATTGTCGATTATAATACGATTTAATTGATTTCATTTTAAAATTGATTTTAAGACGAAAGCAAAATAAACAAACTTAAATAATCGTTTATTAAGACTTAATTAGGTCCCCCATTTTCATTAATACAGAAATCAATCCTACTTAAGAAATTAAAGTGCACTCTTCTCAGGGTTTCCTCGTTCTCAATACTCACAGAGTAAACTTTCTGTTTTAATTCACTCCAAATGAAGAAATCGTGGTGAACGTGGTGGCCATGAAATGGGAGCATGGTTTCCTCTGCCAATCCATTGACCTGGAAATTGCTCATTTAAATAATTTCTTACAATACGTGCAAAGTGTGGTGGGGCACCGTCGTGCATAAAGTACATTTGATTGCGTAGATTTAATGGTAAATCGTCGAAGAGATCCGGCAGAGTATTCTGCAAAAAATTTAAATAACTGTTGCCGTCGAGGCGATTTGGCAACCTAATCGGACCAATCAAAGAGTTATTGACAAACCCAACCACATGTTTATACTAAATTCGCATTGAAAAGATTTTGCTCTAATGGCATGGGGATTTTCAACTGCATAAACATGTTGATTATGCAAATTTGTTATTCCACGTCTTGTGAAACATGATTCGTCCGTAAACAAAATTTTCTTGTGTGTATTGTTGAATAATCTGTGAGAATTGAAGACGAGCGGCAAGATCATGAGGTAATAATTCTTGAACTGGTTAAATGTGAAAAGGACGAATCAGTTGTTCAGTGAGAACTCTGTTTATTGTACTTTTTGAAACTCTGACTTGCCTCTCCAATAATCTGATACTAGTTTCCGGGTTTTCATCTACTCGTTCCAAAATTTTTTCTTCTACAAGGATTGTTCGGGCTTCACGAGGCCGTCCGGCATTACGTCTATTCACCTTAAGCATACCATTTTCTCTAAGACGTATTTCAATATTTTTAAAGGTCTGGTGACTTAGAGTTCTACGATTGAGATATCTTCGATGATACTCGCGCACACTTCTACGACAGTTTCCTTCACAAAACCCTAATACTAATAACATATCGGTTTTTTCGTCAAAGGTGTATGTATTATTCATCTTATATTCAGCATATATTATCCATCTTACAGAGTCAACAGAATGATGACACTAATGACAAATTTCAAATTGTAGCATTTGTTTCACCTGGTAACTTGGCCAACTAGTATTTTTGTTTTGGATTTATCAAAGGTGACATGAAATCTGTGTATCGAACACCTAATTAAATTTAAACAAATTTCTTCATTTGGGGTGACTTAAAACAGAACGTTTACTCTGTGAGTATTGAGAACGAGGAACAATTGTGGAACAGAATTAAAAATGATGTTCAAGAATTGCAGAACGAGGAAACCCTGAGAAGAGTGCACTTTAATTTCTTACATAGGATTGATTTCTGTATTAATGAAAATGGGGGTCATTTTGAACACCTAATTAAGTCTCAATAAATGATTATTTAAGTTTGTTTATTTCACTGTCGTCCTAAAATCAATTTTAAAGTGAAATCAATTAAATCGTATTAGAATCGACAATTATGTAATAAAACATAAATTCAGAGAAAACGGTAAGGAATACATTACAAGAGAAAATTTTCCAAGAGAAAACATTTGTTAAAAAATTGCTTATCTTTATGATAAAAGTTTAGATGAAGCGGTATCACCCCCACCAAAAAAAAAACGAGCAGATTACTTTAAATGTAGGGGTAGTTTTCGCACCCTGTTAATGGAATAACTTCGATTCAAATGTCAAAATGTGCCATCTGTCGGAACATACTATCACACCAAATTTCATTAAGTTCATACAGGGCGTTACTAAGTTATTGGTAAAAAACTAAAATTTTATGTCAACTTTGACGGCCTCTAGCGGCTAAACGAGACAACTTGGTATATAGGTAAGTTTAGTTAAATCGACTTATTTTGACGTCAGGAGCATGTGGTAGCTCGTTGTACACGGAATATTGGGACACCATGTATATACACTTTGATGCATATGCCATATGTCGTATTGAATCAATCAATAAAAAAAAAATAGAAAAATGAATCGTCCTAAAAATTCTTTAGCACTAAAGAAGTACAAAATAAGTTTATAAGTAATAAAATTAAAACAATTCTGTATCAATATTTTTAACAGGTATCGTACGAGATATCTTAGACCTAGTACAGTTAAATACACATCTACAGAATTGAATATCCTTATACATTATACATCCTTACCTTCAACCGCTTTTCTTTCCATAGTTTTTTGTATGTCTCTACATTTGTATTTCAGGTATAAGATTATTTTTGGACAAGTACATCTACCTATCCTTTTGCCTTATATACATTTGTAGAGAAAGGTGAAGGATTTCGAATGGTACGTGTTATCCAAAAAAAAACTTTATACCTTTCGTGAAAGCTCATGAGAACTTTCAGAGTTGTTTTACAAGGCTATTCATCACTCTGGTCCCTCCCTTAACATCTCAATGTGTACTTTCTTACAATACACCGCAGCCATTAACCATCAATCTTGAGACTCTTCCGTAACCTATCAGCTTTCTAAATATCCCGTGAACCGTGAACTATTCCAACCATGCTTTTAAATTGTAATTATGGGTTGCGCTTTATAAAAGTTACCTGCAGAAAAAAATCACTTGAACCGTTATCATAGGTGTATATTTCACGTCATGAAATGAATAAATTGACAATACGACCTTTTATAATATTTATTTCCTTAACCACAAACTGTGTGTGTATGGATACTGTGGTACGCTATTTATTTGCTTTGTGTTTATACTCATACATAGATCAAATAATTTAATTGTGTCACTTTTTGGTTCCATTCTTGATTCCATTTTTTTTAATCCAATAATAACTGGAGGGATCGGGACGACATAGCAAAAAAATATACGTTTTTGCCATGAAGAACTTTAAAAAGAAAATTTTGAAGTAAAGACTATTTCAAGTACATATGTATGTACCTAAATGTCTGCACACGAAAGTCTTTAATAGTGGTATCGTACAGTTTAGTCCGTACCCTCTTATTAACTCAACTAATGTTTTAATTTTAACTGAAATAATAAATAGTTTAGTTGATTTAGTATAACACGATACTCTTTTTTGAGGTGCAACAACATTTCTTATGCCCTTTCTTTGTACTAGATTTATGATTATGGTGGTGTGTTTTAGTGGATGTTTTAAGTATACTAGTGCCAGTCAAAAGCCCCCCCCCACGTATCTTTTTCAACGGTTATATTATTTACAATTAGACTAAAGAAATTTGGAGTCAAAATATGGATGTAAGCTTCTCTACTCGTGGTAACAGGTGACGTAATCGATATAGATGATATCACAGGACCACTGTGACCAATAACTTTAAATGGGAGCCAATGGCGTGACACTTCGTTTGAGAGATATTTAAAAAAACAATTCAGTCATACTAATTTAGTTTGGGTTTAGTATAATTTTGATGGATTAAATAAATAAACACTAAAATTCAATTTACCGTTTTAATTGATAGATTTTAAAGAGCGCCTCTGTATAAGTGTCAAAAAGTTGATATTTTTTTAATTTGCCAACTTGTTTATACCTTGAAGTTTAATTATTGTTTAACGAAACGTTCAAGTATCTAAATAAGCAAAATGGCATGTGCTCTAGTGGACAACGTAGAAGCTATCTTAGTACTATCTTGCATGCAGCAGAATGTATTTTTAGTGAGAGATACGCCGATCGCCCTATATCGAGGACTTATTTGAGGGAAATAACGTTCCAAGATGGTGAAGATTAGATGAAGAATATGGTGGTAGATGGATTGGACGACGAGGTTCGATAGAACAGCCAGCTCGGTCACCAGACCTCACAACTTTAGATTTTTTTCTGTGGGGGTATCTTAAATCTAAGATTTACGCTACAGAACCTCACAATATTGACATTTTAAAACAACGAATTGTTGAAAAATTTAGGGCAATTTCCGCTGACACATTTGAACGAGTACGACAAGAGAGAGCAATAGGGTGTTTTACTGTCAGGAAGTAGATGGAGCACATTTTGAAAACTTAGTATAAGAACTGCTTCTTGAATCATCAAAACTATCAAACTAAACTACAAAATTAATAGGTACATCAAAACTACCAAAAAACCAAAAAAAATTAGTATTACTGAATAGGTACTTTAAATACCTTTTTTAAATACCAAACGAGGTGTTACTTACCATAGGGTCCCGTGTAAAGTTATTGGTCACAATTGCCTCATGACGTCATGTATGACGATTACGTGTTGTAATTGTAATGTTGTTGCTTGTATGGCAAATTTGACACTTGTGTGAGTGTGTTTCATTTTAAACTTGAGTTTTTGATAAAAATAAGGGAATGTGTTATTTAATATAAATCTTATTAATGCCTGCGATTTTACGTGTGATAATTTTCAAAAAGATATTCCAAGATTTCTATTTTCTATTTGATCCTACTCACACTATACTCGATACTTTTTTCGTAATTCATTATCTCAAATAATAATGTACTAACTGTTTTTTTATGAAACTTCTGTGATGTGATACAAGCAAATTCGTGTCTAAAATTTGAGCAGAAAACTGAGTTAACCTTGTGCGGGTGCGGCGCGGGAACTTATACATACATATATACATATGTAACCCACGAATGTAATGTTGATGCAAAATTGCAACTTTCACCTTATTTGTTTCTCTAAAAAAGTATGGCAATATTTTAATGCAAAATACATCTAAATGTAAAACTTCAATTAAGAGCATGTTACCGTCAAGATTTTGTGGCATCTTTTCACGAATGACTGTTATAGATCGCTGTCCCAAAATGACATTAATATCCGATATCTCCATTAGTTGAAAAGATACGCATTATACGAACATTGAAGAAATACGAAAGATACGAAGATAGATTATAACTTACTTGGTATTTAATATTCATTTTAGTGGTACATAAAGTTAAATTTTATTGCAGTAATTGTCACATTTTTACACCCTCCTTAATTACAAAGTTAGAAATAAGTAACAAGAAGGTGATACGTCATTCTGACAGTTTGGATAAAACACATGTCACTTGTTCAGTTTCTACATAAGTACACAGTATCATCAGTTTCCTACATGTCCTCCAAAATACAAGTAAAATAGACGGGCGAAAAAAGTTTTAAATTTAGATATTTGTAGGTTTAAAGCAAAGTAGGTACGCTAAAACGGTCAGTTACGAAAAAGGACAAACAGAAGTGAGACGACAAATATGAAGCAACCGCATACGCATCGATGGTAGTGAGGGATTAGGACCAGTCCTCTAACCATACGCTAGTCATTAGAACGAGAAGTGTAGAATTTGTCGGCTTTACATATAGGTACTGTATACATAGTTGCACCCCTACAAGTTTCTGATTTAGAATGATTTTTATACCAAGTGTAGCCCATGTTCCAAGGTCACACTTAATATTTTACAGAACATTTTTGTCCCTCAAACTTTCTAAAAAATAAAAACTTCTTAGACTATTGCCTTTTCTAAAAACATGTTTTACGAATATCTCACCATCATTCAGTTAAAGCTATATTTCTAGAAAATGCTTAGAGAAATGAACATTTTAGAAGAGACAAAAAAGTTCTTTATAAATGATTGTGCACTTAATATTACCGCGGATTAATAAAAACTATGCCAAATCTGAAGCTTGTAGGTGGAAGGGTTTCTGAAATTTAATTTTTTTTTTCAAATTATTGAAGACCGAATGCTTATTTTTATTCTAGGGGTACAACTTTGTATATAGGTAAGTTCGGTCAGATCATCATATTGTTACGAATTTCTCTTCAAATTATTCACTTCTTCAATTCCAACACGTTTATTTAACAATCTACAACTCGTGGATCTTAACCATGTAACATTCAAAACATAACTAACTAACTCCTAGCAACAACACCAGTATTTATAAATTTTACATTTTCTAGAAAGTTCCTTTGACATCTAGAATATCTAATATGTCATTCCATACAATTCTTTCCTAACAGCTAGTGTATAAACTAAATAGCCTAATATGTAAACTATAAAACTTAATAAGTGTCAGCTGTCACAAATGTCACTTTTACAAATGTCACACTGCTCCCCTCTTCAAAGTTATTCGTCCCGAATAACACTGTCTTCAGTCCTAGGCGGTGGATCTTCGACGACAAACCACTCGGGTGGATTATGTCCTGTGTACTTTGCGAGCCTTTCCAGATGGACCACCTTCGGCTTGCTTCTTGGAGACAGCTGGATGCGGTAGACCAGGTCGTTGATTTTCTTTATTATGGTGTACGGGCCTTCCCAGTTGCTCTGAAGCTTTGGACTTTTTCCTTTCGTCCTTTTTGGGGCGTACAACCATACTGCATCACCAGGCTTAAATGCAGTCTTTGTTGATGTAGTGTCGAGACGCTGCTTCATTTTGTCGCTGTGAATTTTCAGCTTCTCCCTGGCAAATTGGTGGATCCGGTCCATTCTCTCTCGCAAGTCCTCCACAAATTCTGGCAAAGATCGTTCCTGATTTTCTTCTACTGGATGGCCAAGTATGAGATCAGTAGGCAACTTCATTTCTCTTCCAGAGGTCAGCATAGACGGAGTGTAGGTAGTCGACTCATGCTGGGAACTTCGATACGACAGCAAGAACAGAGGCACCAATTTGTCCCAGTCCCTTTGATTTTCAGACACAAATTTAGACAGGTAGTGGCATATGGTCCTGTTATGGCGTTCAACCATGCCATTCGACTGGGGATGAAGCGCAGTAGTTCGGGTCTTCTTGATGCCCATTATTTTCATTACTTCTTGCCACAGCTCTGATTCGAAGTTTCTTCCTTGATCAGAATGCAGTTCGAGGGGTACTCCGTGTCTAGCTATGACATTCTCGATGAACGCTTCGGCTACAGTTTCTGCTTCTTGATTGGGGAGGGGTACTGCTTCGGGCCATTTCGAGAAATAGTCCATTACCACCATCAAATATTTGTTGCCACGGTCGGTTACAGGTAATGGTCCAAGAATGTCCACTGCTACCCTCTCGAATGGTGCTCCGGATAAGTACTGCACCATTTTACCACGGCTTCTTGTTTTTGGTCCCTTTTTGGCAGAGCACAGATCACATCTCTTGCACCATTCTTCGACGTCTCGGCGACAGTTTACCCAATAAAATCGGTCCCTTACTCGAGCCAAAGTCCTGGTTACTCCAAAATGTCCTCCGGATGGGCTGCTGTGAAGCTCTTCTAGCACTTGGTGGATTCTTGCTTTAGGCAAGACCAACTGGTAGACCGCGGATACTCCATCGGGGCTCTCCCACTTCCGATGCAGTAGGCCATCGCGTAGACAAAGGGAACTCCATTGAGCCCAGTATCCCTTTATAGTCGTACCATATCTGGAAACTTCCTGCCAAGTTGGTCGAACTCCATTCTTTAGCCAGTTCCGGATTAATTTCAGGTCACTGTCTTTCTTCTGACTCTTCTTTAATTCCTCCGAGGACCATTCATCTTCAACCTCTATCGTTGTTGCCATTAACAATTCATTGCAGGTCTCGTATGAAGATTCTTTAGTCTCAATCTTCTGGCAGTAGCGGCATTTCTGTTCTAAACAAGGTCTTCTTGATAATGTGTCTGCATTACCATGGGTTTTTCCACTCCGGTGCATTATTTTGAAATCATACTGTTGTAGTCTCTCCATCCATCTAGCAACTTGTCCTTCCGGGTTCTTAAAATTCATAATCCACTGCAGGGCGTTATGATCTGTCCTAATTAAAAAGTGTCTTCCATAAAGGTAACTGTGAAAATGCTCCAACGATTTGATGATGGCCAGTAATTCTTTCCTTGTAACACAGTAATTTCTTTCTGCTTTGCCTAGTGTCTTGCTGAAATATGCGATAACTTTTTCTTCTTCGTCTTGAACCTGGGATAAGACTGATCCAATTCCATGTTGGGAGGCATCACAATCCAAAATAAACATTCCATCTTGTTTAGGGTATGCCAAAACTGGTGCTGTAGTTAGGCGCTTCTTCAGTTCTGTGAAAGCTTGCTGGCAGTCTGGAGTCCAATCGAAGGTAACATTATTTTCGGTGAGCCGATGTAGTGGCTTGGCAATTTTTCCGAAGTCCTTTACAAATTTCCTGTAGTAGGTACACAGTCCAAGAAAACTCCTTACTTGATGTTTATCTTTTGGTCGGGGCCACTCTTTAATTGCAGAAATCTTCCTGGGGTCGGTTTGAATTCCGTCGGCGGATACTATGTGTCCTAGAAATTCTACTTGTTTTTTAAACAGGGAACATTTCTTTGGATTCAGTTGTAGGTTGGCATTTCTGAATCTACCGAAGATATCCTCCAAATTTTTAAGATGTTCTTCAAATGATTTCCCCATTACAATGACGTCATCAAGGTATACCAAGCAAGTTTTCCACGTCATTCCTCTGAGTACTAACTCCATCAGTCTCTCAAAAGTGGCCGGTGCATTGCAAAGACCAAATGGCATAACTTTAAACTGATAAAGTCCGGTACCAGCAGAGAATGCTGTTTTCTCTTTATCATCTGGATGAAGTTCAACTTGCCAATAGCCACTCTTTAAGTCCAACGTTGAAAACCATTTCGACTCTGAAAGTGTGTTCAGGGTGTCGTCGATTCGAGGTAGAGGATAACTGTCTTTCCTAGTCACATTGTTCAGCTTGCGATAGTCCACACAGAATCTTGTTGTGCCATCTTTCTTCGTAACTAAAACAACGGGTGAAGACCATGGGCTCGATGATTCCTCGATGACACCTCCTTTCAGCATCTTATCGATCATTCCGGTAACTTCATTCTGTTTAGCGAATGGTAGTCTTCTTGGAGCTTGCTTTATCGGTGGGTTCTTGCCGGTGTCTATACGATGTTGAACCAGACTTGTTCTGCCGGTGATGTTTCCATTGGCAAAGATATCTTGATATCCCTCGAGGAACTGTCTAGCTTTTCTAGCTTCTTCCGGCTCCAGATGGGCAGCATTCTTGAGCAAGGATTCTGCAATAGTCGGATCACGTACCTTTGTTTGATTTAACTGAGCTCGGTTAACTTCCTCGCATTTAACTACTCTTTCGACTGGCTCACAACGTCCTAATACTTCATTCTTCTTAAGGCTAATCTTCTTGTCCGATATGTTGGCAATTCTTACAGGAATTTGGTTATTCATTTGTACTAGGCTTCTTGCAACCAATAAGCCATCGTTCCTTTCGCTCGCCTCGACTATTCCGGTACTCAGACCATTTCCATCCAATTTTGCAATGATGATGTTCTCTGATCCTTGGGGAATTTGGATGTCCTCTTCAACTATGATCCTTCTTGATTTATTGTAGTCTTGAAGTTTGGGGGCCATAACAATTTCTTCATTTTGAATTTGAATAGTTTTGTTTTTAACATCCACGACAAAACCATGTTTACTCAGTATGTCTAGTCCTAATATGCAGTCGTCTCTGATATCGGCTGTTAAAACTCGGTGATACATGATTTTCGAACCCAGTTGAATTTTTACATTTAGCTCGCCATGTACAGGAATCAATTCTCCAGTAGCTGTTTCCAATTTCACATGTCTGGATAATTCCTTTGATGATTTTGGCAGAATGTCAGGCCGCAGAATAGTTCTTGTAGCACCGGTGTCAATTACAAAGGAACACCATTTATCGTCCAAGTATCCATGGACTATCAGGCTTCGTTCGTCGCTACTTATTTTTGAGACAGAAATCTTGGGGCATTGAGTATAAGTAGTCGACACGCGCCCCCTAGCATCGACTAATTGTCGTTTCCCGAATTTCTTGCTGGTGATCTGGAACGAGGCTTTCGGTCTGGGGTTGGGGAACGACTAGTCCTATGCTGAGAAGTCTTCAACGTCCCATTTTCTTCTCTCCAGTTTCTCTTGTCTGGACTCCTGGATCTTGATCTCGAATCTGGCTGTCGATCTGGTGAGTTCGTTCTTGACTGGGACCTTGACCTAGCCCTGCAAAAACGCTGTAGGTGCCCAATTTTTCCACAGTTGTAGCAGCGCCTGGTTTCCTTTTGTGGTGAGTTCGACTGTTTGATTTCATCCAATGCTCGCATTATTTTCTCCATGGTCTCGGGAAGTGATTGGCATTCGTCGAATTTAACTTGCCTTACTCTGGATTTGTAGCTCCTCGATGCTTCTTTAGCTGCTTTAAATTCCAAAGCAGCTACGAGTGCATCACTAATCGTGGTGTGTCTGCCAAGCCGCAAAGCTTGCTGCATTTCAGTGTCTACTAGTCCATCAATAAAAGTCTGTATGCCAATTTGTTCGAGAAATTCTTTGGGTGCTTGAGGGTATGCCAAATGAATGAGTCGTTCGATGTCAGCTTCATATTCTTGAAGAGACTCATTACTTCTTTGCTGCCTGCTCTTGATCTGGGACTGATAAACTTGGCGGAGATATTTGTGTCCATACCTTATTTCTAATGCTCCTACAATCCTGTCGTAATCGTTTTGCTGTTCTTCCGGGATGCTCTGTAAGATTTCTAGTGCCTGACCTCTGAGAGATATGACCAGCGAAGTAGCCATTTCTTGTGGAGTCCATCCGTTGGCCTTTGCGGCAGCCTCAAACTGTCTGCGATACATGGACCATGATGACTGTCCATCGTACGTAGGAGGCTTAAGCATTTTGTGTACTGACCTTTCAGTATGCATAAGGCTTGAATGTTGTAACGGAGTAGCTGGTGAGGTCGAACAATCTCCTGAATCGGCTATTGAAGTACGATGTAATTGGTGCTCCAGCCCTTCTATCTTTTCCAGTATTTCTTTTTGTACCTGCCGTTTGGTGTCCTCTAATCTTCTTTCGAGTCTTCTTTCGATTTCTTCCCTATTCTCCTGAAACTCCTTCTCAATTCTATTGACTTTTTGGCCTACCTGGTCAATCTGCTGTTCCACGCCATCAATCCTCCCAGAAAATGCATTCAACCTGGTGTTTATTATTTGTTGAGACTCGCAAATTTCTTGATGACGCCTCTCCGCCTCGTCTCGGTCCTCTTGTCGTCGTCGTTCGTCCTCCTGTCGCCGCCGTTCGTCCTCTTGCCATCGCTGTTCCTCTCGCCTTTCTGCCTCCTCACGGTCCTCCTGTCGCCGCCGTTCGTCCTCCTGCCGTCGCTTTTCCTCTCGCCTTTCTGCCTCCTCACGGTCCTCCTGTCGTCGTCGTTCTGCCTCCTCACGGTCCTTTCGTCGTCGTTGTTCGTCCTCCTGTCGTCGCTTTTCCTCTCGCCTTTCTGCCTCCTCACGGTCCTCCTGCCGTCGTCGTTCATCCTCCAGTCGTCGCTTTTCATCCTCTTGCTGTCGCTTTTCTTCTCCTTGTTGCAAAAATTTTAGAATCTCACTCACATCCATCGTCGTCGTTTCCTCGTCGTATCTTGTTGCCCGCGTATTCACCATATACAATTTTTCCTCTTCAAATTCTTCGATAATCCCACTTCTGACACCAAAATGTTACGAATTTCTCTTCAAATTATTCACTTCTTCAATTCCAACACGTTTATTTAACAATCTACAACTCGTGGATCTTAACCATGTAACATTCAAAACATAACTAACTAACTCCTAGCAACAACACCAGTATTTATAAATTTTACATTTTCTAGAAAGTTCCTTTGACATCTAGAATATCTAATATGTCATTCCATACAATTCTTTCCTAACAGCTAGTGTATAAACTAAATAGCCTAATATGTAAACTATAAAACTTAATAAGTGTCAGCTGTCACAAATGTCACTTTTACAAATGTCACAATATCTTGTCCTCATCTACACGTGGGCGTTTTGTGTCCCAACCTTTTTGAGACACCCTGTCTGTAGGTATGTATGTTATATTTGGCTTCTATATGATTTTTTTCATTCCTACTATTTATCTAAAAACCGGTTTTTGAAAAAACTGTGATTTTTGCAATAAGCTTGTTTGGGAACAAACGGATGCAGGTAATACAAAATAAGTTAAAATCCATAACAATTAAACTGCTTGTTGAGACTGAAGCGGTTAAGTCATATTTTTAATAATGAGTACCTACATAAATTGACAAAGGAAAGGAATTGTTTTTGAATATTGGACAAATAAAGAAGCGTTAATTTTGCCGACGTTTTGCCTTTAGGGCTTAATTAGTGTTTTATATAACAGTCTATGTCAATTAAATGTTTGATTATTTTATTTACCTGCATGTACATGTGTTTGAATATCCTAATAATTTTGTGATATTTGTTTCTTTTATTTTTTTTACTTTTAATGAAATAAAATATTGCTTGTAAATGTAGTAATGTTTAGATTCATTTGTAGAATAGGTTTTTTATAAAAAGGTTGACTGTCTAAAACCTAACTTAAAACGTTTTTTTTCAGAGTGCTGGTAGAAATATATACCTATATCAGCATATCTTTACACTTTTACATACAATTTTGTGGTAATATTCCAACTTCACAGATACATATATATTCTACAGCTACAGTGTATAATATGGCGGAGAATCACCATTTATAGAGGTGAACTAGCTTCACTCTTATATATAATTTTTCCTGTAGGATCGTTAACCGTTTTTATAGTGCACGTAAATTATCTCAAAAAAGCGCTATGTTAAACACAGCTTATTACAGATCACTAAAGATGTCGTAAAATTAATTGTAAAGCTGACGCATGACTGACATTTAAAGGCCGTAAAACTGAGAGCCCATAAAACAAGCAACAAGTTGAAATAAAAATCTCACGTAATTACTTAAAACACTATCAAATAATCGTTAAGCGTTTATGATCAACTCATAACATAATCATGCAACTACCAGTGCCGCACGGGTACCTCAAAATTACCAAAACAGCTATGGCAACTTAGCAATTTAAAACAATGCTGATGCATTTCGGTAACCAGGAAAATACTTAATATTAGGAAAATATTTTCCTGTACCTGCAATTTTAAATAAAATTTGAATAAAATCAGCATAATTTTGTTCAGAGCCCGCATCCTGCGCTCATGGAGAACCCATCGTGCTGAACACAACGAGCATTGTAACGGCGGGAATGGGCCCTACAGAGACCGGAATGGGCAATGCTGAAGTGAATGGCCCATCTTCTCGCAAGTAGCGCTCCGAGTGCCCCATTGAATATTTAGACTCGTTATTGAAAACATGATGCTCTCAAATGTTATTCATACACTGGAAGAGGACATTGATGACGTCGTAAAACTCGTTCAAAGGGACATTTTTGATTCTTGCGATAATAATAAACATAGGTTTTATATCGACTTCCTCAGATTATCTTAATCAATTATTTGACTTGAAGCAAAATTTTATATAATTCTCTTTGCATATTAAAAGAACTCTACTATGTCAAACTTTTGAATAAGTAAAACAAAATAATAACTTAAACAAATAATAACTTAAAGTTTTAATAAGAATGTAAACAAACAGAATAATCTATACGTCCATGATGTGGAAAGTGTTATTTAGTTATAAAAAGCAAAAACATGTTTTTTTTGCTACTTCGTGTAAAAATGTAACAAATTAGACAGGATGTATTGCCACAGTTGCTTAAATGACTTACCAGAATTATAAACCAAATATACCTAACACTGCAAATGACTGTTTATTTAAAGTAGTTAAGAGTGAATGAAAGAAAACTTTTAAATAAATTGTCACTTTGAGGTGCATATTTCTATAATTTTACTTTTCTCAAATCATATATTCTGACAAAATCAATATATAAAATAAAATTGACAAATATTTATTATTCGTTGCTAATTTATCGATATAATACTTGTACGGTTTCCGATAAGAATTTTTAACGGAAAAAAATAACGTCAATATTATATTTTAAAATTAAATTTGTTAATTGAATATGATCTGTAGTTGTTTTTGTTACAAATTATAAAATTAATTTAATAGTTTTAATTAGTTATAAATTATAAATTTAACAGAAATGAGCTTAATTAAAACTGAACAGAGACCTTTTGTTGTAAGTCCTTTTTAATATTTACATATGATAGTCATATTAAAATTCATGTCTTTAATTATATATTTTATTTTGATTCATTTGATTAAAACAGACATGTACCTAATATCTTAATGTAACCTAATGTCTTATGTAAGTATATTTAGTTTTTTTCTCAACTACGTAGATACTTATGTGAATCATTTAGGGCACATCTCAGCGAGTGAAAAGGTGACGGCTCCATCGAAATGCAAAGACTTATCGACTTTCCTTTCAATCTCAACAACGAAGCAACTCGTCTAGACAACGTTGATTCGGGTTGTTGTCCTTCATCAGTGCAGTGCAGTTTAAACCGGTAGATATTGTATAAAAAAGGGGAAAAAGATGAACACGGAACACAACTTTCTGTCCATTGATTCATTTCTCAAGCGTTAGGGCAGTTATGTGATCGGCTATTCAGCCGCTGAAGTTGATACACGTGGTCAAATTGTACACTTGTCAACGTAATGATTCGTGCCTATTTCCATGCCAACTACATGTTTTATATCACTTGGCTAACGAATAGGCCAATGTTTATTAACCTCTTTTAAACCTCTTCACAATTTTGGTATGTACCTAAACGTAAACATAAATGTTGACTGTCTAAAAGGCATTTAATCTCTCTTAGTAAAAAATTAACTTATCTGTTATTAACTTGTTAACTATATTTATAATTTATAACTGTAATCTGTTATAAATCATATCTGTAAACTATAAACTGCCTCAAGTACCTACATCAAATTGCGATTTGTGAAAAAGTTAAAATTGTGATGCAACATGTATAAACAAGAAAAAAAAACGCTGCCTAAGGAGTCACTACTTATACACTTAATTTTTCCACTTTTTTTTAATTAGACCAAAGCTTTCAATAGATTAGATTTTATTCTTCTGTGTAACATTTGAATATGATCTCGAAGGTTCTTGACCTGTACGACTTTTATAGCCTACATGCCCCTATTGTAAATAGAAGTAGAAATAATACAGGCTTAATAATGTGATATTTAAATTCTCCTACCTCAAAAACTTATTAAACGACACATCACTTGAATATCTTTCATAATTCCATTAAGATACAATCCTCTCCCTTCGGGATCTAAAAAAATAACACCTTTAACCAAATGAAAATATGTAAGTAATCATTTTTCTTGGCCGTACATAACCGTTTTTACAAAATATTATTAACCCTCACATTATTAAGCCAAAAACCCTTACATTTACAGAATTTGTTGTGCTGTATATGTAGGTAGGTATATCAAATTTAAAGTAGTTATCTTATATCTTTGCGAATCACTTGTGGACAAATAAAATGTGTATTATGCTCAATCGATTATGCTGAAAATCTTAAAATAAGCTCAATATCTGGTCCTCCAGTGGCAGTAACCTCCTTCCTCTCCCTATGATTGGTATTCTTGTTTAGTATTTCTTTATTTAGTATTTCTATTCTTCCACCTACCAGGTACGTAAATGTGGAAGTAAAAATAGTACCTTTCAAATATAATACTTGAAGGTTTTTATACCGACATTATCACTACCGCCAGCTTCGGCTTTCAAGGATACAGCGAATATAATCGTTGCATTGCAGCAAAACGTTAATCTCTAGCTGTTGGGACTTCATACTTGCAGTAATCCATGTAGATTGATGATAAACCAATGTCAGCAGCTAGATCAACATCAAAATAAGCTCAATATCTGGTCTTCCAGTGGCAGTAACCTCCTTCCTATGATTGGTGTTCTTGTTTAGTATTTCTTTATTTAGTATTTCTATACTTCCACCTACCACGTACGTAAACGTGGAAGTAAAAATAGTACCTTTGAAATATAATATTTGAAGGTTTTTAAACCGACATTATCACTACCGCCAACTTCGGCTTTCAAGGATACAGCGAATACAATCGTTGCATTGCAGCAAAACGTTAATCTCTAGCAGTTGGGATTTCATACTTGCAGTAATCCATGTAGATTGATGATAAACCAATGTCAGCAGCTAGATCAACATCAAAATAAGCTCAATATCTGGTCCTCTAGTGGCAGTAACCTCCTTCCTATGATTGGTGTTCTTGTTTAGTATTTCTTTATTTAGTATTTCTATACTTCCACCTACCAGGTACGTAAATATGGAAGTAAAAATAGTACCTTTGAAATATAATATTTGAAGGTTTTTATACCGACATTATCACTACCGCCAGCTTTAGCTTTCAAGGAACAATCGTTGCATTGCAGCAAAACGTTAATCCCTAGCAGTTGGGACTTCATACTTGCAGTAATCCATGTAGATTGATGATAAACCAATGTCGGCAGCTAGAACAACTCTGTCGGCACCGAGCCATATTTCAGGTGCTAATGGCCGTTTGAATTGCCCGGCGCCCCGGCCGCATTGCGATATGCCCGCACTTCGCCAAATGAACAACTCATCATCAGGGTTGCTCTCTCGCGCCCGCCCCTACGCCTACCGCGTTCTCTGTCCGTTAGATCGTGGATTGTTTTCGGACCACCGCTCCAAATATACGAGTATCATTTCCGCGGCAACAGTTTTAGAATGTGAAGGACTGTTTAATTTTAACCCGTGGGGAAGCGGCGCGCCATCACATTCTATCGTGTTTTCATAGTGCCAGCGGGTTAGTTATCTAGCTGACTTGATCCGAAGCTTTGCTGCCATCCAATTATCTGGATATACGGAGCGTTTCGATTCAGACCCCGTTTGGGATTCATTCCGGTTTAAGCCCCATTAAATATTTGCCCTTCCAGAATCATCCTATTTTAATTTTATCCTGTATGCTAATTCTGCGTTCCATTCCACCTAAGGTCCCGAAAGAGTAGAGCATATACAGAGAAGGGGATCAAAGAATTATATATACAAGGCATAAAATAAAACGTAATGATAATTTCTTAAGATTTTTTATTCAGATAAATATTACATACTTTGTACATATTTATGTACAAAGTTTTCGTTTGTATTTTGACATCTATCTAATACAGGGTTTCTTATATGAGATAGAAAAAATTCTTAAATTAAAAAGTAAATTTTCTGTATTATCATATAAGCTTGTCAAAATTAACAATTGTACTTATCCAAATGTGACACTGAAAAGTCACAAAATGAAACATAGGGTAGACCGGGGCACGTTTACGTATGGGGCATGTTCACGCAGTGCACTTTTCCGAAACGAGTTATAACTGGCGCGCCACCAGTCATGACATATTGATGCTGCTCCCTAGCGGGTATTCTCACAAGTTTTTGAGCGTCAGTCGAGCGTCGATCTAGCATGCGGAAAGTATAACCTGTTTTCTGTCAAGGTGAGTAAATTTTGTGTCGAACTTATTGAAACTTATTGTGAACTAATAATACTTAGTTAAGGATAAATAAATATATGAACATTAGCAGAATTTTATCATTTGTTGAGAACTGTATTTGTATGAACAGAAATGTTATTAATTTTCGTTGCACGTTAAAAATAAATCCAAACATGGCGACGGGGCACATTTACGCATTGATATCGGGGCACCTTTACGCACGTTCTTTTTTGACGTTTTTTTTTTTGCTCGAACGAAGCTTTTTTGCTCCGTACTGTCTCAAACCTTTTTAGTATTTCCGGGCTATTTAGTTTTGCAAATCATAATTTAATGTTTAATTGAGTAACAGATTCGTCTCTTATAGCTTACAATCATATGCATAGTTCTGTCTTCATGCCTGTTTAGGTTTTAAATATTTATTTCACTTACTCCTTGGTATCACTTATAATATGCGTAAACGTGCCCCACTTGATGCGTAAACTTGCCCCGGGGACGGGGCAAGTTTACGCAACAGACTTGGACCTAAAAAAAATTTTTTTACGGTTAAAAACACAAATAGGTCAACAACTGAATACACAAATTTTGACTTTATTAACTGCTTTATAAAACCACAGTGTATCTAAAATTTCCTAAGTTAAAACATAAAAATTAGAAAATTCATTGAAAAAAATCCGCGTAAACGTGCCCCGGTCTACCCTACATATACAACATATATCAATTTTGTTGAATAGGACACCCAGTATATTTTTTTGCTTTTCTTAAAGAACGCCCTTATTACAAAAACGTATTTTTTATTGCCACTGTATCAGTTTGCGAATTCTTTAAATTTAATATTTATAATCATATTAGACTGGTTGGCTCTAGAATTTCATGAAAAAACAAAATACTTTATATTGCGTTATATATAAACGTCAAAACGTTTATACAAAAAGTACTCTTCTGCTATTCTGAAAGACCCAAACAAGTTTAATTATTGCTTCGAAATAAATTATATTTGTTGACGATACTAAAGAAATTTGTTGTTGACCAGGAAATATTTGTCAACATTCGTTCAAACTCCTGATGTTTTGTTATCTATCTGGTGGATGTTGTTATCTATCTGGTGAGTCGCAACGGTGAGTCGGTCTCATGTCATTATGATTACTACACAATAGTTCACAGAAAATACATTATAATACAATAATGAATACTCGAATAAATTTACTAGGGGGTTAACTACGACATGACGGAGCCGTACTAGGTGCGGTAACGTCAACGTTACAAAAAATAACTCTTGAAATAAACTCATAAAATATGGGCCTTAAATGCGAAGTAACTTACACATTATAAGGTTACAATTACTTATTTAAACTTTTAATTTCCAATTATAAAACTGGGCCATAGAGCATCCGCATTCTTGCAATAAATTACAAGTTTGTGATGACGTCATGGAAAAACCGCGACATCTTCACAGTCCCAGTGCACTATACTAGAAACATTTACTAGTGATGTCACAGTTGCACAAAGTAAATTCGGATACATACAGACAAACCCATTACTATACAACTCTTATAATTAGAGAATTAAAGTATAAACGGTATTTTTTAAACGCCTTGTAAATATACGCGTTTATGCTTCTTGCCCGTGCATACGTACGCCACTGACCGTGCCTGGTGACGCGCTGGGACTCTCTCGTGGCGGGTTAGAAGGAAGGCTATATGAATTTTATCCATATAGCGTAGCGAGCGTTCCGTTATCGAAATTTAGTGTTGTAAGTTAGCTCGATGCGAGCGGACGAACGGTAGAAGGCGAGTTTTAAATAATCTTATGTGTCGTGATTAACTAATAAATGTGTACATACGTATTTTGTACCGTGTACGTATTTCTTTTAGAGTTCGTGTAATGTATTTACATATTATATGATTTTGTGTGAAATTTTGCAATAATGGCACAGTCTGTACTATTAAATTTCTACTTCAATTTACTTTCTTTGTTCATCATGAGCAGAGAAAAACAAAAGGTTAACATCCTCAAATTCAGAATTGATTCCTTATTCGATTTACCATGTGTCCACTTTAAAAGTGTAGTAGAGTTTCTAAGTACTTTACGATACTTTTTGAATATCCTATAAACTGTCTGAGTATCTAATTGTAAGATATAGTATCTTAGAGATAAAATTAAGATCAAGATAATACAGAAAACTTACTAAAACTTTGGTACGAAGTTCTTTTCTATTTCGTATAATAAACCCTGTGCATAGGTGTCAAAATATAAACGAAAATCCTATACTTATTAATTTAACAGCTAAGTAACAAGACATACTCTGCTTTGTTGAATTTATAAAACGGTAATATTATGTCTGTAGAGGTCGCTAAATCTAAATTTATTGAATTTTAAATGTTGTAAACGTCACATTTTGCAATTATTTGTTTTTTCTCATTTTATAACCAATAAAAAATCTTTTCACACAAAAACCTCAAAAATGTACCGCTTTACTCATCTTTTTGTATAAATGTGAGTCAGTGCTCTTATCACCAACCAAAAATAGTTCCCTAACATATGCTCATCTCAAAAGCCTTGATATCGATGTTCAATCTGCTTTAAGTTCTAATGACGTTCACGTTGTTCTTCATTTATGCTTCCTGGATCCTCAGGAAATTACTGAAAATATGTGAATCCAGAAAGTCGATTTAAATTACATGTAAACATCCATTTTGTGTTGATTAACCAAAAGTTTTGAAACACTTTTTCTATAGGTGTCACTTTTTTTATCTCCCAGGAATTCTTTGATCATAATTCTAAAAGTTGGTGGTATCTAAAAAAACACCTCTCCAATCTCAAATAAACAATTTTAAATTTCTCGTCCTTTGAGATTGTTCTAATTTGAGAGTCAATAAATATACTCACTTAATTTGACTTCAGATAATGTGAAAATAGAAAAACATATTGTAAGTACTTAAATGCAGGTTTGTGTTGGGCAAGTACTTTTTCAAAATTTTACCTTCATTATAGCTATCTTTTATATGAAGAATAAAAATTATGTTTTTTTTTTTTTGGTGAAAATTTCTCTAGTGTAAATAAATTAATGTGGTCGGATACCTTTATTCAGAACAATGGCGAAGAACTTAAACAAATCATGAGTAAAGTCTTGCCTATTATGATTTTTTGACGGGTCATTTATTCAGAAAGTGGTATTAGGATTTTTTTTTATCAAATTTATAATATTCCCAGGCTATTTAAGACCCATAAAAATACCCATTTATCAAATTTGATTGACAAATATCTACTGAGTGCTGGTTGCTTTTTTTGGTTGCTAAACATTGAAAAATCAGAGAATTAAAAATACATAAGCAGATCAAAATTTGCCATAGAACTTCATAACAAAGAAATAGAAATACTCAGAGAATCAATCAGACAAAGAAGAAAAGAGAAAAACAAATTTTACACTTCTAATTGTCCTAGTAAAATTAACGAAACTAACATGTAGGTATTTATAACTGAACAGTATAAAGATATTGCTAGAAATTTAAATTAAATTTTAGTTGTCTCTAGAAAACCTTCTTCTAATCGAATGCATTCTTCCAGTCGTCTTCTTAAATTTAGAAATGCTTTGATCAACTGTTGTGGAATAATCTTTAAACAGGCTTGCCTTATACGATTGTAAAGGTCTTCCAAATACCTTGTTTCCTTTTTGTAAACTTTATTTTTTACAAATCCTCAAAAGTAAAAAATATATAAGGGGCAAGTCAGGGCATCTAGGGGACCGTCATACTACCAGACTCCTCCCTATCCATTTATTGGGAAACTGATGGTTAAGTAAACTAACAACAGCGGCTGTATTAGGGAGTAGAGCTCCTTCATCCATTTACAAATAAATATATGTATACCTCCTTTATAACAAATGAATATCTTCTAGGATCTCCCATAAATTATTATTCAAAAATTGAACTAAATTACCATTTAAATTTTGACAAAAAAAGAAGGTACCACATATGTACATATTATACTGTGTTGTAAAATTCCACAATATATCTGTCTTTATAGAGCTCATTTTTAAACTAAGAGGTGAAAATTTTCATGGCAACAGTTGCCTTTTAAATATTTTTTTTTTCAATTTAAATTGTACGCGAAATAAAATATGTTGTTTTCTAAAAACAAATAAAATACGGCAAATAAAATAAGTGCAGGTATTTCTATATTTAAAGAAGCTAATGCGATTTAATTTAGATTTATAATATGTCTATAACATTTTTGTTTAAGGTCTTGTTCTCAATGTTAATAACTCATTACATTTTACGGTAGTTTCATTAAACTGTAAAAATTGCTTTTCCTCTTTTTTTTCCTCTTTTGATCTGATTATGTATTTTTAATTTCCTAATTTTCCATTTAGCAATCATTAAAAAACCTCCGAGTAAGTATTTATCGATCATATTTGGTATATCGGTATTTTGAAGGGTGTTAAATAGCTTGGTAATATTACAAAAAAAATGACCACCCTTGGGTGTACTAATTAAAAAAATGGCTAAACAATGGCAATTTTATAATTCATAATGTATTAATAAAAATTATATACATTGGAAATATAAAAATTTTCTGAGGGAAGGCAAAATGTGAAATTCGTAAACTAATGTATTCAGTTAAAGATAAGTTAGCCCTTGCTTTTTCTTCACGAATAATCTGCACTATATGAATACAACATAGATTTTTTCAACATTTAAGTTCGTGTATGTGATTGGCTGAATATACACGTCTTCAACAGAATGTCGAATGATTCCGTTGTTGTAGACGTGTATATTCAGGTTATATAACTGTCACATTTTTTTTTACCATAAAATTAACATTTGGAGAACATAGCATACATACGAAAACTCCAATTTCATACTATTTGAATGTCTCCATCACTTTGTCACCGGAAACAAATATTTGAGTGTTTAAAACCCCACCCACATATTTGGTATCAATGAACCCCCTCATGATTTCGAATATGTAACAATTAATTTATCAGAGTGTTCCATTTAAAATTCCAAAATTGAAGGTACGTCGGATGAAATCAGAAGTGACGAATGAATTCCATATGTAAATTATCCCTTCAAAATCTTCAAATTTCTACTTTATGTTCCAAAAATTGTACCAGTTTATTAATTGTAGCAATTGTAGCAGTTGCTTAATGATTCCGTTGACACCTAGTGTGGTTTCTCAATCAAACTTCCATTTTTTAAATTATTATTCATTTTTTCTTTGATATTAATGTTTGGAAATATTGTTACGATGTGACATTTCTCGGAAAACCACTACCTACGAAACACTATTATGGGATACAATCTTCAAGTCAGCTACCGGCATTAGTTGTTATCTTTAATTTGTTAGATATTTAAGTACTTATCTCGATATTCACTTAAAATACTTACTAATCTTAATTTGCACAATTCTACAGAAATCGTGTTATCCTACGGATATATCAAAAAGACAAAGAAAAACTTTAGAGGCCATCACCAAATAAGCTCAGTAGTTATTCTCATCAACATTTATAAACATACAAATTTATATATGAATGTTTAAGAAATTAATTCTTATATTGACGGCTACCAAACAGTTGACAATAGGTCATTCCGCAAAAACCTAAGGTAAGGTGGGGGTAAGGTAAGTAAACGTTAAGGGGAGACAAGACGCAGTATGTTATCGACCCAATTACTGTGATGATATTGGGTCACAAATAGAGCCTCCTTCTTAAGTTCATATGTGGAATATTGCGTTTGGGTGAAGTATAGAGAAAACTAAAATGAAAATGTCTTAAGATCCCCCTAGGGTGTCGTTTACCCAGCGAACGACAATGTGTCTTGGTAACGACTTCCCGTCTGTGTTACCCCATGAATACATTTTCTTTGTTCGCTCCTTCGCTTCTCGTGGACCGGATAGCGGCCTGCTTTACATGCATTGAATTTTCAAATAATCTTAGGCATCACAGGTAATTATTTTGAAATAAATGTTCATATAAATAAACCTATTACCATTCTAAAAAACCTTTTAGTCGAAAAATAATAGAATTAGTTATATTAGTTGATTAACCCATGGTATAAAATTCACATAAACGTATTGAATGTTAGTTCTAGTGAATGTTTGTGTGATATTCCCTGTTTTTATGTTTCCCTTCTGGCCATTGATTTAAAGTTGATATTTTCTACATTATGTATTTTATGATATTATATTATTGGCATGATGCTTCCTTTACTTTCTTTTTTTTTTAATTATTTGATAGAGTAGCATTCATGGTGTTGATCGTTTGATCAGCACCCTGAACCATCATCCGTTTTCGAAAACCTCGCGTTTACGAGTTTTGAGATTTGAAGTGGGGAGATTTAAAAATAAGCTAAATAACATTTTAATCATAAAATTGAGTATTTAGGTACACAAAGCTCTAAAACATGTATTACTCTCCTTCGCCTTCTCCGTATAGGAGTACGGTTATTAAAATGCAGAAATAATTGAATATCCGTTGATCTTTGAAAAATACATGCATACGTAACATGTACTTACATAAGTCTTATAAAATATTTTTTTTTTCGTTCAAAGTTATATTTGAGTTAAATCAAGTATTCATGAGAGATGTGGTTTTATGGGTTGTTGAGGCAAACCAATGCCTTCAGACCACTTAAGCCTGTACCATACCGATTTTATTTTTATTTATGATTTATTTTATAATGCAAAAAAAATAGGTGGAAATAATTTCATATTCAGCGGCTACTTTTATGGTATAATATTCAAAGAATTTTATTCAAACTCATAAATACATACTATCTACTAACATGATATACTCCACCATATATCTCTAATGTTTTTACGTAAATAAATTCAGAAATTGTATAGGGTTAGGTATATTTCAGTTTAATACAATTATTAAACATAATTGTATAAAATAAGTCGTATATACAAGAAATACAAAAAACTACACTTTGTACAGTATTGAAGATATCTACATACTTACCTTCAATGATTTGATGTTTATAAAATTACTTCTATCAAAACAGAAATTGCAGGTAAATCCTTTGCTATATGGACAATGTAAAAAACCGCTGCCTAAGGTATCACTACTTTCCTATCTCATTTTTCCACACTAAATATAAATATTTAAAAACATTGTATTTTATTTTCAAAAGTGTGATATCCCGTCTTTTATGTCCTGCTTTATATCCGATATTAATTTTTTCAACTACATGACCATTGGACCTAAATGACCTGTATGACCTTTATGACTTTTATGACTTATGTACATGACCCTATTTATGACCCATATAAGAATGATATTTATGACTTATATGACTTTTATGACCGTTATACGACCGTTATACGACTTCCTCGTATATAGTCTCTATGATCTTTGTAGACTATATAACCTTTATAGGCCATACACGACCTTTATGACTATTATAACCTATATAACCGTTATAGCCCACATGAACTGTACTAGAAATTGAGATGGTAGTAAAAATAAGAGATTTTATTTTCAAAAGTGTGATATCCCGTCTTTTATGTCCTGCTTTATATCCGATATTAATTTTTTCAACTACATGACCATTGGACCTAAATGACCTGTATGACCTTTATGACTTTTATGACTTATGTACATGACCCTATTTATGACCCATATAAGAATGATATTTATGACTTATATGACTTTTATGACCGTTATACGACCGTTATACGACTTCCTCGTATATAGTCTCTATGATCTTTGTAGACTATATAACCTTTATAGGCCATACACGACCTTTATGACTATTATAACCTATATAACCGTTATAGCCCACATGAACTGTACTAGAAATTGAGATGGTAGTAAAAATAAGAGTAGTGACTTAATAATGTGATATTTGAATTCTTCTGTCTCAAAACTTATAAAACATCACATGAATATGTTTCTTAATTCACATTAAGCTGCGACCACATGACCTCCCCAAGCATAATGCAACAAATAGTACCTTCAGCCTAATGATAATATTACACATTTGTTAACGGGGACATATTAAAAAATTGTGGAAACTTATATCTTCAAATCATGCATTTAATTTTTCAATTTTTTTTTTATACTTTAATGTTTCTCATATTTTATTCTAGTTACCCTCCATATCTCCTGGATTATAAGGATGAGGAAGAAGACATTTTTTTAGAGGGCATTAGAGGCCAGGGATTCAAATTCATGTTAAAAACTTTCATTGACCTATTTTGAATAATTGTTTTGCGTTTTCTCTCGAAAATCACAAAAGATAACAACATTAAACCTTATATCGCTGAATTATTCTTGAACAGTTAAATAGCCATAGATAAATACATACAAATCAATTTGTCTAGAAATCGCACTGAAATATGCAAGAACATACATATTCTTGTATATTTAAAAGCGACTTCTTCACTCGACTAGTAAAGCTTCCTAATTGGAGACTACAAACAGGACTGGAGTCCAAATCATTATTACTTTCAACCACTATGTGCCTCAAAAATACATCACAATACAGTATTGCTGACCATTCAAATGAATATAAAAATTGCGAATAAAATGTACAATTAAAAAATAACTTACCTGTAGAGGTAAGAAATAACAGGTGACCTGTAGAGCTTCTAACTCAAGAAACTGGAAACATGGGGCCTATCATTAAAAGAACTGAACATAATACACGTACATATAATAGAATATACACATACCGTCAGCACTGTCGTTAGAGAAAAATGCAAAATGTGTTTAAGATGTGTAATCCTGGCTACGTGGCTACAGCATTTTAAATCAACTATGCTCATTTATAACTAGTACCCATCAAGAATTTCTCCTAGAGGACCTCTTGCTCTACTAAAATATAGTACCTATATAGACACCTTTGCGTATTGTCCTTTGGTAACAGTCGACGTTGAAAGGGCATTTTGCATGCGCAAAGTGCTGTTAAGTGACATGCGTCGTAGTTTTACTAGATACATTAGAAAACTACATTGTCAGAGAGTTTCATTATCGGCAACGGTCCTGTGAATGAGTCAGGTCAACCTTGTCAGATTGATCACTTGTTGGTAAGTTTTAATTATTTGTACATTTAGATCACCTACTACGTTCATTTGAATAGTCAACAATATTTTATGATACCAGCCACTATATCTGTGCACATAGCAGTTGGTAGTAAGGACCTGGACTTCAGTCCTGGTACCCATGATATGGAAGCTCTGCGAGTACTAATTAAGTATAACCTACCCAAATTGGGTGTCATAGTTTCAGCCATTTTTACATAATTTCACCGTTTCCAAACTTTTTGGCAACAGCAACAATTAGAATTAGTGGCGTAGCCAAGGGGATATATAGGGGATATCCTCCCCAAGAGCTTTATAAGTAATACCTTTTTTTATACAGGGGGATTACTAATTGATACAGAAAAAGTGATTGGTGAAAATAATAGGTATAATATAAAAATAGCAAAAACATATTCACCGCCGTAGATCAATTTTGGCTACGCCACTGTATGTGAATAAATCCTAAGTATTTAAAAATATGTAGGTACATAAATTAATAGGATATGAACTTCATAAGATTAATCGGAAGACACCTTTTAAATATGCTGATTAAGAGGTTGCAAGAAATTCCCGAATTTCTAAACTAATAAATAATTCTGTATTATGCAATTGTTATTTTTTTTATTTTCCTAATAACTTTGCAGAAAAATGTGAAAAAAATCCGATATACCAGTAAAAGAAATGTACAGTCACGATATTATTCGCACAGGTTATAGACCATTACTCGTCCTTTAACAGCGAATTAAAATTTGTAACGCACAATTAATATATTTAATTTACGACCCATTAAACGTTTTCTTATACTCCCCAATTTTTTCACATTCTAAATTAACATAACTCGGCGCATGAGCTCTTCACAGTGTAAATTGACGATTTTCTTTAAAGTAAACTGGAAACTTCATCTTTATTGTTTTCCATTTATGAGACACACGTGGGTAAAGAAACGCAGAGCGAACGTTGTGGAAAAAATAGCAAGATAGAAAACGCTTTTATTGATTTCAGTAGCACATAACTGGATTTTGGTTTAGGATGTGACTGCTCTTATTAACGTTTTATTTAAACGGTTACAATCTAAGCAACTCTGGAGTGAGGGAAGAATGAAATGGCCGCTTCAACGATCTTCTGCAGGGTAACTAGTGGGCGCAAAAAAGGAAAAGAAAATAATAAAAGATGTTGAGGAGCCGGTTTGTTAATGCATTTAGTGGTTGGCAATAATATCCGATTGGTCTGTTGGTTGAGTCTTAACATGTACGTTCATTAAGATAATTATTATGAATATTAATTAACCGGGCCCACTCCGCGGTACCACTTATTATTTTAGTTTTATTGGGATCTAACTTTAATTGACATTATAATGTATAGTACCTTATGTTTATCTAATTGGAAACATATTTTCAGTATATTCCTAAAATAATTTAGAACCACTAAAAAACAAATTTCACTCGTGAATGTGTGCATATTTTTTTTACGAAATTTTTGGTCAAATAAATTAACTTTCCTCTGAATTTTGCTTAACGGATTTCAAAAAAATTAAACAAATATTAATGAAGAATTTTATTTCAATATGTAACACGACTTTTTTTATGATATGATCATACTAGCACCCGCCCCGGCTTCGCCCGGTTTACGACATCTCATTAGAAACCTCTAAAATTATCAGTGTTTGTCTACTATATTATGCATGTATTATATATAAACCTTCCTCTTGAATCACTCTATCTATTAAAAAAACCGCATCAAAATCCGTTGCGTAGTTTTAAAGATCTAAGCATACCTAGGTAGTAGAATGATAGGAACAGACAGCGGGAAGCGACTTTGTTTTATACTATTTTATGATGATGAATTCTTTAGGTGTTAGAAGTTAGTGTTCTAGTGTTCCAATAGAAGTTACAGTACTACGTACATATGTATGTATGTGGCAGAGTGATTGATCGATCGAACACTGCGTGCATTTTTTAATGCATATTTCGATTCCACGATTTATTTTAGGTATATTTTCATGAAGTTTCCCTATTGCTATCTTTTATGGATTTTGAGTAACTTTCAATTTTTCAAAAATTTGTTCATTAGCATCAGAACATTTGAAACTATTTGTAGTGGTCACTTTAGAAAATTAAGTATTGGTATTGGCACTGGGGTTAGTAGAACCCTAATGCTATGCAATAATGTTTTAATTATTTCTCAATTATCTACAATGCATTTAAAATAGATCTACCATTTAGCGCAACTTCAAACCATCCAAACTCATTTTTTAAATACAATAAAATATTTTCCATATTTTACTTCATATTTTAATGCAGAATTTAATTCTACATTTATATATATTAGCATTCCCTATACCTACCTATATTTAATAGTTTTGTAGTTACTAAGCGTTTTTTTTATTTACTTATAACGTCTAATAAATTGTTTAATTCTTTAACAGCTTGCCATGGAAATGGCAATTAGAATTGTGATGTAAAATGTTACTGTTGCCGTTTCATAAAACAATAATATAATTTGTGGCATCTTCGAATTGTATAGTGTGATTTGTGTGTTTGTCAACATGAAAAGTCAAGATCCACCCCATCTTCGAGAATGGTTCGTTAACTTTTAGCATTTATTAAAATGATATGAAGTTATCGATACCTATGTTACAATAATAACGATTGAAAACAAAGAAAACACAAAAAATACAATAATCATCAGTATTAGTAGTAACATTAGCATATATAGTGTTCTTATTTCATATAGACATCCAGAAAAAGTCATCAAATCTGACTATAAACGAGAGATGGAAATAGAGGTTGTGTCGAACCTCAAAAAGAAACGTCAAACTTTTGACAAGTGACTGTCAATTGTAAAATTAATAATGTTTGTCATATAATGTAACACCTTTGACAATTAAATAAGATTATACACTTAAGATAGAACAAAAATACGTCTTTTTATTTTTGTTCGGCCAAAGTTGATTGGTGGGGGGGATTTAATAGTATTATTAATTATAATATGCTATTGAAAAATCAAACGATTTGTTAGAAATAAACATATTAAAAAAAAGCGAAAGAACTATTAAATGTAGGTATAGAGAATTAAATTAGTTAATTTTGTTTATGTTGTTAAGCTATTACTTTTCTTAGTTGAAGCTATTAGGTATTAGACACAAAAGTTGTTGTCCCAAAAATATCAACATTTATTTTTTATATTCATTGTTTTGTTTTTACAATACTTTGTTGATTTCGTTGATATAGTTTTATTAATTTATTTTAGTTAGCATACCTGTTTAGTAAATTGTTGCTGTAAAAAAAGCTTTGAAAATTGCAAAGATACTTTACTTACATATTTTTTCAAGGGACCTGTTTATGTTTTAATTATAATAAATATATGTGCTATTGACTGCCCTGATTATAATTAGGTACTCACATAGTATGTATAGTATGCTACTATATATATGTGGGCACCTGTATGGCAAAGGTTTCCTTACTGTACCTATATATTTACTTTTTTATAAACATGTAACACTTAATTTTGTTCGTATAATGTCTACAGTTGTGGCGAGTCAATACTTTTTGTAGCGAACAACAACGTTGTGTATCTATAATGAAAACAATAAATACAAAAGAACATTAGTTGGTGTATTCAAATGTAGAAGTTTCATTTGGTGTTTTTTTCGCTTTTGAATAAAGAGCTTCTGAGTTTTCTCGTCGACTTTTATGGACCATTTCGGAGAGTTATGTAGATTAAAAGTTGCAACTGTAATTGCTATTTAAAACTGGGAAACGAATTCAGTTTCGGCTATAGAAAATTCATGAATAATTTAAAGCAATTTATTTGAATTGTAAATATTCATTACTGTTTAACCCACATATGGATGTCATGATACTGATAAAATAATAGAAAACTCGTCCATATCATATAGATAAAAAATATTTAGTCATTCCATCATATGTCGAATGATTCCGCAAAACAGGTTTTGTTTTATTGCCTTAAACATTATTAATGGTATATACGTGTATTTAAAATATTTTATAGCCTTTTTTGTACCTTTAAATTAATCTTATTAGGTACTTACAAGGAAGGTACTCGGACCCGAACTCTGCGATTTCAATGATTTTTATATATGTTGTAGAATATGAAAAAATAAGACACATATTTTTTTTTATGTGCCAAAAAACATTCTAAGGGGGTGAAAATAACCACTAAAGTTTACCCCCAAAAACACATTTTTTTTATCTCGAATTCAATTCAATTTTTTTCGATGAAACAAAATGGACATTGTTCCTTATAAAAAGTACGATTAATCCGTTATGACTTGATTATTAAATGTTGCAACCCCTATTTTTTAGGGGGTGAAATGTAATTTTTTTTGTAATTTTCGACAATAAAAACTCACAAATCGCTTGAAAAATAATATTTTTGTATACTTGACGTCAAAATAAAGTTTAAGTGTTTCGGAATTTTCCTTAAAAATACCCCCAAAAGGGGTGAACCACCCCTAACACAATTAAATTATTCCAGGCATTATATTTTCGTGAAAATTGGTATACGGGGGTTTTTGAGGGTGCTGATTACAAATCTGTAGTCGGATTCTTTGAATTCAAAATGGCGGATCCAATGTGGCTGACCAATTATTTTCAAAAACCTGAAGTTTTCTTATTTTTTTTTACTATTTTTGATCTATCTAATTCATCCAAAGTGGATATTGTCGAAAAAATAGCTTTTTATTACGTGACGTGACGTAGGGTAATTGAAAAATGTTGATAAGAATAAAAATGGCGATCGTTGTAAGGACGGAAAATTTCACGAAAAATGTTTTTTTGTATTTTATTAATCTTATTTAATAAACGTACCAAGTTTCATGTCGATTGATCAACTTGTTTTCTTTTTATAAAAAGAATAAAATAGTATATGAATTGCTTACGACCTCTAAACAAATTAATACAAGTATAAAAGTAAATTTTGATTTGTTTATTTTCACACAAATGTTACAATATGGATTGTAAATAATAGGCGATTTAATACAGCCTTATGATAAATAACCATTTTTTTTTCATTAGGAAAATACTACTACTTTTATTATTGTATTGTTGATATTTTAATGAAATACTATTGTTCATCATTTTGAAAGATCATCCTGACTGATGTCCATGTACAAAAGGTTATCTATCTAAAGGTTAACTGACTTTATTTTTTAAACCAATTGTTGTTATACATGTATGCTGACTTTATTTTTAGTTAAAAAAATTCCAACGAAACGAGTGAAAATATCACAGAACCAGAAAAACCTCTCCAGCCAAAATCATAAGTAGGCGCATCGCCTACTGCGCATCCCTCGCAGTAGGCAGACCGGTTAATCGTATTCCCAACGTTGTTCAGTGAGCATTGGCGGTACAAAGATGTATCTAAAAATTTATAAGACTATTGCGAATGTAGAATACTCGGTGGGACCCTTCGGCCGAAAACTAAAAGAACGCCCTGTACGTGCCCGAGTAACTGGAGCTGTCGACCGGGGCAATTATATACGTAATTAGTTTTATGGACGTGCTTATTAAAGATTTTAGTCGCATAAAGGTCGTAAAAAGTCGCTGATTAAAGATTTTAGTTGCATAAATAAATAAAAATTTAGTCGCATTAAGAAAATTTCAGGTGTTTGAAAAAAAATTGGTCGGCCATATTGGATCCGCCATTTTGAATTCACAGAATCCGATTACAGATTTATGATCAGCATCCTCGAAAACCCCCGTATTCCAATTTTCACGAAAATATAATGCCTGGATTAATTTAATTGTGTTAGGGGTGGTTTTATTTGTTATTTAATTGTTTACTGACAAAACGGGGGCCTACCGTGATTTTTTTATGACTGAAATTCAAGAAACCACGATTTTATGATTTTACGGTCCCCTAAAATGGGTGGTTATATAATTTAGTCTGAATATATCGTATTTTAAATTGTTTTCGTTAAAATTTTATTAAAATAAAAAAATATATGTATTAACTTTACAAGTATTTAACAATTACAATTATTATCTAATTATTTTCAATTAAGACATCAAATTAATAGCTACCGATGGAAAATCCAGAATGTGTCATACTTGCCAAAATGCAAAATCCCACAAAATGAATTTATGGTGCTGTATACGTTGTGATAAATTCGGTCTATTTTTAAGGTAATTTAAATGTAAATCAGTTTTTACAATTTTTAAGAAAGGAATATTTCAAAGGGTTAGATTAACAATTTATAAAGTACTTCAAAATCTGTGAATTTTAAATTTGATCTGATTTGTTGCTCTGTACAAAACGCAAAGGCTGAGAGATAATGAATAAATTCCAATTTTGAAAGGCCCACTAGCCCTTTAATCAACCGGTCACCAAAGTCACCAGATGAAATTTTGGAATAATCTCAAATAAAAGGTAATGTATTCACATAACCGGAGGACTGGTGGAAAAGTTGAACATTTAAACTGTAATTTAAATTGTTTTATTTATTTATTTTCTGTTATTATTATGTTTTTTATTATTGATTTTAATTTTATTTGTTGAATATTCTATTTCAGCTTAATTTTGCATATAGAAATAATCTATTACATCGTTTTTCATTTACTATATCGACCATTTCACGCTTAGAGGTAAATTATTAATGAGTTAAAACGAACAAAAATGTAATTAAGAAAAAAATGTAAAACTGAGTAGGTATGTCAAACTAAATTAGGTAGACGCCCATTATAGGGAATTCTGAATTCACTGGTGTTTTCATTTATTGTATAAAAATAGCTAATATGATTTATTGGACCAGCAAAAAAAAATTACAATAGGCTTTGGTTTTTGTAAGTACATTGTGTCACTTTCCCTTATTGTACAATTTTTGATAGCCCACATTAAAAAAATGATGGTGAAAATCGAGCAGTAAATAAATACAGAAGGGTATCCATGTTTCCATCCACACTCTTCACATCCTGGGGTCGATCAGGATGATTTTATACATTAGACACTACAGGGGAGACCTCGGTAAATAGGGAGAACAACACAAGTAAAGACACAGGGATTCGAGACTAAGACCAACCTAGAGCTTAATTTCAGCTTCCGCCATAAAGTTCATGATGCAGCTATACACTTTCCTTGAATTAGTTGTTAAAAGGTGCAGTAAGTTGAAGGGAGCAGCGATATTACAGTTTAGTACCTTTTCTACCAGCTTAGAGGACGCATCTTTGTATTTTTCACAGCCAAAGAAGACGTGATCGAGATCTCCTAAAACATCACAGTGTTCACAATTTTCTGAACTGAAGATTCCAATTTTGAATAAATGGGCTGGATAGCAAGCATGGCCAAGTTTTAAACGTATCAAGGTTGTAATATACCTTCTCGGAAAAGCGAAATCATCGTGCCAAAATTTCTTTGGGATGTCACTGTGTATTAATGTGTACCTTGTAGGATTAGTGAAACAAAATTGTTTCCATAAATAATTCCATTTTTTTGCTCAACCTTTTTTTTCAACATGTTGGATGCATCATTTACACATACTTGTTCATTTTGGGGGGATCCTGATATACAACTTTCCTTAGCCAGTAGATCAACCTGTTCATCGTATTTAAGACCAATATGGGCCTTCACCCAAACAAAGTTAACTTCTCTTCCAGATAGTTTAATTTGATATATTAACTGTTTTATTCTATAAATAACGGGGTTGATTTTGTAGCCAAAAGACTGAGTGTTTTTAATACTCTTGAGAACGGAGAGTGAATCCGATAAAATAATTGATACACAGGAAGTAGACGTCTCAACATATTTAAGTGCTTGATAAATTGCTATTGCTTCTGCGGCGAAGATAGAACAGTTAGAGTTGAGCTTAAGTTTGAACTCTATTTCTTGCGACGGAACAATAAAAGCTCCACCGGTGCCAGATCTAGATTTTGAGGCATCTGTATAGATAACATCTGGTTTATCGAATTGATGAAGCACGTATCTTAACACATTTGAGCTAATGCAAGGGTTTTCTGTATAGTTTGGTATAACAATGGTTACGTCAGTGTATAGGCAAAAATAATTGATTTCAGATATGATTGGATAATCAATAGTTTGCAGCATCTCACTATTATCCCTGAAGACTGAACAAAGAGGAGGGGAGGTTTTCTTGATCCAATATTTGTTGCTTAAATCAAAACTATTTAAGTGTGCTATGTTAGTTAGTAAAGTTGTAGAGAAGAATACGTGTTTTATGAGGAATTTGCCACTTATATATTCCCTTCTTATCGAAAGAGGAGGTTCTAAAGCTTCTACATGTAGGGCATCAATAGGAGAGGACTTCATTGCTCCGAGACAAATTCTAAGTGCTTTGTGCTGTATGTTGTCCAAACGTTTTAATGTAGTCATACTTGCAGATCCATACATAACACATCCATAATCGATTATAGATCTTATATAAGATTTATAGAAAAGTAGTGCTGTTTTAACATCTGCACCCCACCAGGTTTTTGTAACCATTTTTAAAAAATTCATACCTTTGTTGCACTTTGTAGCGATCGATTCGATGAAGGGTTTCCATGTTAATTTTTTATCAAAAATTACTCCTAAATATTTAACAGTGGAACAAGACGGGAATGTGTACCTTCCTAGTTGGATATTAGTAATATTCGGGGTATTATGACGAGAGAAAGCACAAAAGACCGATTTTTCCTCCGAAAGTTCGAAGCCATTGGAAAAGAACCATGCATTTACGTTGATGACACCAACCTCCAGTATACCTATTGCCTCAGAATATTTCTTATTTTCAACATAAAGACAGAAATCGTCTGCATACTGTATAACATTTAGATTTATGTTGTCAAGTTGGTGGAAATCGGCAGAATATAAATTGAATAGCAGTGGGCTCAACACGGAGCCTTGTGGCAGTCCAAAATTATTAATTCTAGGTCCCACTATTTCATTTCTATTATTTCTTAAATATACCATTCGTCCAGTGTAAAGTTTTATAATAGATCTAGCGATATGATTTGGGATAGAAAAAGACTCGTACATTTTTTTTCTAATATAAATAAATCGACCGAATCGTAAGCCCCCTTGACATCCAAAAATAATGCACATAGATAATTATTACGAGAGAAGCAATTCTGAATATCTACCGTTAAAGTAGATGCAGCATCAATAGTTCCAAAACCTTTCCTGAAACCAAACTGTTTGACTGGAAGTAAATTTTGCTCGAGAAGCCACCACTCTAATCTAGCTTTAATCATTCTTTCAAGCGTTTTGA
The DNA here is from genome assembly GCA_029963805.1 of Aromia moschata. Taxonomy (NCBI): domain Eukaryota; kingdom Metazoa; phylum Arthropoda; class Insecta; order Coleoptera; family Cerambycidae; genus Aromia; species Aromia moschata. Next base: position 1,645,763 of record JAPWTK010000030.1, read on the forward strand.
GAATGCATGATAACAAAGAAATTGGGCGGTATGAATCTGGGCTGTTAGGATCTTTGCCCGGTTTAGGTATTGGAACCACGATTACATTCTTAAATTGAAAAATGTCATGGCCATGTATATAGATATCGTTGAAAATTTGTAATAAAAATATTTTTGCAATACTAGGTAAATGGAGAAGCATAGGATATTTAATATCATCATATCCTGGGGCAGTATTGGAAACATTTTTGAGTGATGATTCAAATTCATTAATATTGAAAGGTTGGTATAGGAAATGGTTCTTATCCTGTGAGAATTCGATATTATCATGTACCAAGTTGTTCACCGATGGAGGGGCTACTTTATCAAAAAAATTTTCTAACCATAGGTCGCTTTCTGAAACTGACTGATTGACAGGAAGTCTTTGCATTTTTTTTGCCTGCATCCATATTTGGGATGAGGGAGTGTTTTTATTTAAATTAGAACACCAGTTAATCCAATTATTTTTTGCAGTTTCTTTAAGAAATTTTTTTTGTTCGAGCATTAATTTGTTTACATATTAAAAAAATTCTCCTCAGTTGGGTTTTGCTTATAATTTCGGAGTGCTTGTTTCCTTTCAGATATTGCTCTATCACAATTGGCATCCCACCATGGGGGGAGGAGGACGCGATTTTGTTGCAAAAGGCTTGAAAATAGGAATAGACTGCAAGGCAGCTTTATTTATAGATTCTAAGAGATAATCATATTTTTCCTGAGTGTTGGCAAAAGGTGGTAAATTTTGGAAATCTCTTTCGATAGAGTTAGAATATATAGGCCAATTCGCTCTTTCAATATTCCATTTAGATTTAGGTAAAATTTTTCCGTTCGTTTGACTGTTAGTAAGTAGGTTCATAAGTATAGGAAAGTGATCCGATCCAAGAGTATCGGATCCAACAGACCACGAAATTCTATTGGCAATATCGCAGGAACTAAAAGAGATGTCTACGACAGATTTTTGTTGCCCTGGTCGCACTAATCTTGTAGGTGAACCAGTGTTTAATATTACTAATCCAAGGTCATCTACAGTGTTTAATATTTGGATACCAGTATTGTCATTTTTAAATGAGCCCCATATACCATTATGTGCATTAAAGTCGCCTCCTATAATACACGGAGCTGATACCTGATTAAAAATATTAGTCCAGTCACTAGGACTGGTTGTTGTATTAGGAGGTCTGTAGACTGATATAAAATGAATGTAATGTTTATCAATAAGAACCTTAGCCCCACAAACACAAATATCTTCATTAAAATTATTTCTAATGTCAATTTCCTTAAAAGGAAATTTTTTTTTTAGTAAAATAGCCACACCTGCTCTGCCATCAAACCTATATTTCCTTATTACATGAAAACTGTTAAAGGTTATGTTAGTGTTTGGTTTAAACCAAGTTTCACTTATGAGCGCTATATCTACCTTATTCTGTGATAAAAAAATTTCAAGACTATATTTATTGCTTACAGCGGAACGAGCGTTCCACTGCATAATGTGTATTTCATTGTTAATATGAGAGAACGTTATTTATTAGAAAAGGTATCCTCCAACACCCAATATAACTCTTGTTTAATCGACTCAATGTCTAGTTTTTTTAATGTCTTCTACAGTTTTAATTTTTTTTAAAAATTGGAAAAGATAACTTGAAACGCAATCAAATACATTATTTTTTTCGGATTCCAAATGGTCCACGGAAGAATTACGATTTTGAGGAATAGGAGAGGGAGCACTAAATCTAAAGGGGAACATAGGGGTTGGTGTAATACAAGGAGGGGAGGGAGGAGTTATTTTTTCTTTTCTTATTTTTAGAGTGCGAATCATGCTGTCGACTAGTGCTGGGTTGTGAAAGTGTCGCAAAATTTCTATTCCTTGAGATTTTATTTCGTTCACTGGATTGAGAAAAAAAAGTTTTGTTCTCTGGTTGTAAACCGGGAAAATTAGTCTCATAATCCGACAAAACGCTAAATTTATTTGCAGATGTGCAACTTGCAAATGAATTTTTACTATACTCTTTGGCCTCATTGAATGTGACGTTATTTTCAGTCATAATTTTTTTTATTTTTTTTTGTTCCTCATAAAAAGGACAGTTTTTTGAGATGGATTTATGTCCACTTGTTTTACAATTTATACAATAAGCCTCTGTTTCCAGACATGTATGATCGTCAGTTTTTATTTTACTGCAATTAATACACAACGAATTAGTAGCACGGCACTGTACGGAAACATGTCCATACCTCAAACATTTGAAGCACTGTGTAACTCTACCATAAAATGGTTCCACAGAAAATAATACACTATTAATTTCTACCTTATTTGGTAAAAGGTTACCCTCAAAGGTTATTATGACTGTTTGTTTTGGGACAAAAACAGTATTATTGTCTCTTATTACTTTTCTTTGCATTCTCTGAATATCGAAGACTTTAGAACTAGATATTATATTTTCTTTTAGATATTCAGTATCAAAGTATGTGTCGACACCCCTAATCAAACCTTTTTTTTTCCAAAATATGATTTGGAATAAATGCGCGAAGATTTTCAGATGGCAGAAACTTATTATTTACTAAGTCATTCGCATCCTTAGCCGATTTGACCTGAACTTTAATTCTATTTTTACCAGAACTTTTAATAGAAACAATGTTTTTAACAAGTAATTTCTTATGTAGAATGTGACCCACTAATAAAGGATGCAACCGACCAACCTGTTGATCATTAGTTTTTTCTATGTATACAAAAATATTGTTAGAATTGTACTTATCTGAGGATAGGTTAAAAAGTTTAATGGTTTTATTTTTTCCCTTAGTGCTTGCCAGTGTTTTGCTGGAGCGGCTCGTTTCGCCGGTGTTATTGGAGTTTACTACGCAAATATCCATTGTATTCGTGTCCACTTCTTTCTGATTAAGTGATTTGTTGTAAAATTCTTCTTCATCTGAAAGAACAACCTGGGCGATATCTACCGTCCCAGAGCCTTTACCTCCCCCAGTGGGGGAGGGAAGCATCACTAAAACGTTTACACTATGTCATTTACAGTTTATATTTTAAATAATATGCAAACACAAAAACAATTCGCAATTTCTTATATTATAAAAACCAACTAGTATACTACTAATATCGCACGTCCGCCCGTCGATGTCAACGATACACGTTAGACTGTGCTATGTATGCTTCAGATCTTAGAAACTACGCGACGGATTTTGATGCGGTTTTTTTAATAGATAGAGTGATTCAAGAGGAAGGTTTATATGTATAATACATGCATAATATAGTAGAGAAACACTGATAATTTTAGAGGTTTCTAATGTGATGTCGTAAACCGTGCGAAGCCGGGGCGGGTCGCTAGTACTCGTATAAATAAAATACTTCATTTTTAACAAGACGAAGTATCTCGAAAAGTGATTATACTTATATTACTTGTGCTTAATGTAATTAATTTAATTATTTACTAAGTACTTATTGTAATTAACTTATTGTAAATAATTGTACCTACTTCAATTTTACTCCTAAAATATTCAACCATCCTTCCGTGAGAACATTATCATGAGTATAGCACCCTTCTATTTAATAAAAGTCTGGCGTAGTAAAAAGCTTAACCCCCTCTGTTTGTACTACCATTTTAATCAATTCTGAGACACTTGAAGTGATCTACCCCATCCTTTTATCTTTATATTTATCTAAAGTTCACTTTTATTTAGCAAGAAGATAAGACGTAATGTCATCGCTTGGCTTTGCCAAATAGCTTTCGTCTATGTATTATCGACTGGCACTCTGGACTTTAATTTTCTTCAGTTTCTTTTCTTTGGTGTCTTCTATTCAGTTTGTTCAGTTCGTGGATAATGTCTCCTTCTTTTTTAATCATTAAGTACGGACCATTTACCGATAGCAATTCAGACGCATCTCGGCATCACATACGACCCTTTTTCTTTTACCCGTCTCTGTTTTAGGCATTTGTTTTCAGTAGGAGTTCAGTCGCGATTATGGCTTAGTTGAAAAGATACGACAAAAGGGAGCAAAACACTAAAAACATCGCGTACGAGTTAACGAGTCAGAAAGAGCTGGACGATTTTAGCCGTGCTATAAACAAGGAAGAAAACAACATTTTATAAAGCCTTTAATGAGGAACGAAGTAGTCCTGATGGACATTTCCAATGGGATAGCTATAAACTAGACCAGATCGCAAGATTCTTGACAGATATTGGTACTTGGCCGCTTGTAAATTGTCATTAAACTGCTTATAATTCTCGCAGACCTCTCTGATGAACTTTATACTTTATGAAATGTTTATCAAATATGTACCACGCCACTGTATAATGACACAAACTACAAGTGATTAAATAAATTCTGAAACTGGTTTATTTTTTGGCCGAATTTGTTATTAATAATTTTCGAAGCATGTTTAATACTTACTCTTTCTGTTTGTTCAATTTTTCACATTTTAAATCTAATTGTAAGAAATTGTAATATATGAGTAGATATATTTTTTTGATTAATGAAAGAAATATATTTTGTATTAGATGACCCAATAATCACTATAAGAGAACAATATGACGATTTAATATCATATGCGGACTAGTCCATTTTTTGTTAAATATTTTGTCTTGCGGCGAAGGACTAATGATTTTCACGGTCAATTTTAGTAACCCGTCGCATGCAACTTGTCGCCGCACAACAAAAGTTGAAAGCTAGCCTACTTTAGCGCTTGCGGTTTCCGTCACTGCGGCCCGTTGAATTCACTATTTACACCGGTCGATTTCGGCCGCACCGTTTCGCCGCACGGCAGACATCGACTCATGTAAATCCTGCATAACAGACTTTTTTTAGTTATATTTATTCTTAGCGGAGCGCAACAAAAGCGATGTCAATTTATTGTAAGAGGAGTGTTAGCCAACATTTTGGTTTCCATCTTCGGTAGAGCCGTCTCCACAGTGTGATCCCCAACTTTTTTTTTATTCAAATGACACCTCGTATATTTTTTGTACTGACTAATTCAGTCCATAAATTAAAATATGTGTGTCCCGGGAAAAGTGAAAAAAAGGTGTAAAAGACAAAAAAAATTCGAGTTGAAATTTGACTATTTGGAATCCGCTTTTTCGGAAGTGAAACTTTTTGAAAGTTCCGCTTAATTAAAAAGTAATTTTTATCATAAGGTCATTTTCGAAAATCAAGTAGGTCTTGATAGTATTATTATTTATATAGTATTTATTATTATTTATTTATAAATTAATAGTATTTAATTTATCTGTGTAGGTAAAGTTCCTTTTCTAAACAAAATATAGAAAAGTCTAATAATAAAAATTGTTCAGAATTAAAAAGTATGACGGTAGTATACCAAATTTCAAAACCATTCATTAGCCAACTTTGATTTTTTTTTAATTTTTTGCCCGATTTACATAAGTTTCTAGTTATAATCCTCACGAAATACTTCTAAAACGAATCTTAAACATTGTGCCTTCTCTCTTAAAGTGTTTTACAACATTTTTTTTGTGCCGAATTGCTGAATTCGGAATATTATTCAGTGATTCAGAAGAATTACCTACCAATTAAAAATTATTACATAGACAGAATAAACACACAAAATTAATACAGGCTAACCGTTTTGACAGGTATCATATTTTGTTTTGCGTCCATGGCCTAGTACCACATCATCTTGTAACTGTACAGGGTGATTTCATAAGAATTTCCATCTCCACTTTCTCCGTAATTTTTAGAGCTACGATTTTTTTTCCGGAATAGATACTTTATTTCTTATGAAATTTCAGAATATGCTGTGGGAAAAACAATTGAAACAAAAATGTATGGCAGCTATTTAAGTAACACATTTTTTAATGGATATCTCTGTTTTTCTTTGATTTGCTGAATTCCACATTTTTCTTCTGATTACAATTATGTAACATATTATCGCATACTTTTTTTCCACGGGTTTTTGAAGTATGCATCTAAAACCATCAGAACGCCCGTGTGGGAATTTCTTTCTTAATTCTAAACAATTTTCACGTGATTCAAATCTTCTACAGAAAAAAACTAATTAACTTTAAATACGCAAAATGTGCAAAATATACAAAAATTCAAAGTTCGCTGACGGTTTTGAAATTTTGTATGCTGAATATTTATATTGGTTCAGAAAAGGCACTGGACCTACGTAGAAAATAATTAAATTGCTCCTGCCAAGACCTACTTGATTTTTCTAAAATGAATATTGGCAAAAATTACATTTATATAAAGCTGGACTTGATCCCAAAAGGTCCAGTCTCGATTAGAAAATTATTCATTTTTACATTTTTTTAACTTATCCTGGGATACACGGTACCTCAAAATCATACCACAGAAATAAACAGACAATTTTAATTGCATAAAACAAGTAATTTAAAATACACCCACTATTTTAAAATTTCTTTAAATAAGTGCAATGGCAAAATTTAATTTAAATTATATTAGCCTACCGTTTTTTATTTTTTAGGAAGACAATTTAGAAATTTCTAACGTGTATACTGACAAGCATTCTTAAATTGATATACTCGTATTAAACACTTGATTTTACATACTTACAGTTTTATGGAAATACGACGAGATTCAAATTTTCAAATGGAACACTGTTTCATTTGAATTTTTTTTTTTCAAATTTTCAAATCAATTTTTTTTCAAAGTTTATTTAAACAATTTATTCTATCTTTGGCGTAAGTAAATTAATATTTTTTTAGAGCAGCGTATAGTGATCATGAGAAATGTAAGTGTCTGATAGGCATCAAATTGATTGGCAATAATTTTAGTCAAGAGTTAACAACCCACTGATATTGTGGTAATTCTGAAACTCATGTTTCCTTCGTTTTCTTTCACTTAAGTTAATGAAAGGTAGTTTTGTTAAATATCTACCTTCTCTAAAACCTGAAGCACAATCAATTAGCTGATTTGGTTACTTTCTACGGTAGATAAATATTTAGTAGACAAAGTACCTATGCCATAAAAATTTGTATTGTAAATTTCTTAAAATTAAGTGTTCTGTAAATCATTGTAATCGATATTTAATTAATACTAAAGTATGTCATATTTAAATAACATGCGAATAACAATGGTATATTATACATATTTAGGTATATAATTTTAAAATTTCAAATACGGCTTTGCCTATAAAATATAGGTGTCAGTGGCAGCTGGTAAACTTTAAAATTCTGGTATTTCAAAGGTAGTGTGGCATACATACATATGTATGTATGGATATCGTATTTTAGCGGGTCTAGGATCTATTAAGTCTATTAAGGTTATTATATCAGAAAAAAAAAACAAAGAAATTAGCAAAAAAAACAACCAGGTTTTTTTATCCACTTGGTGGTAAAAACGATATTAGCAAACATTTTGATCTTCATTTTACGGATCTGGTGAGGTGTTTTTTTTTTTAAGATTTTTGCGCTAGCTACGATTTAAGGTTTAATTATCTGAAACAGTATAATGTACTGTAGTTCAGCACAACAGCTTTAAATTTAGACACGTTCTAAAAAAATCGTTTTATTAATTACACTTCATAATTCAAATCTCTTTGGGTTTAAAATAGTTTTACAACATTAACAATGTCGTGTATTTGTAAAATTATCCTAGAAGGGAACTACGTAAATTTAAATTAACATAATATAATGCATAATATTATGTAGAATTTATAAAATGCATTTTGTGTTCTTTTTGTGGTCACATAAAACAAACACAGACTGAAAACCAAACCTGAACAGTATATTACAAAAAAAAAACACATACACAAAGCCATCCGAAAAATACTGATGGCTCATTAAACATCCATTGAGTTTTATGGGATACAACCAAATAAAAAGAATCCTCACAAGGACGTCACCGTTTTTATAGTTTGTATCAAGTTACAGACACGGGCTGATGCAGTAAAACACTCCATTACTGTGACATTTCAATGAGTCGCACCTTCTGAGTTGTCAGTTTTATTACCAGAAAGACATCAAGTAGCCTCAAGTCATGAACATAAACAACCAAACATCTAACACACCTGAGGTTTTCACAATATACACACCCTTAAGAGATAAATAAAAATGATAATAGGAGACGTTTGAAATTATTATGTTTTAGGGAACATCCAAATTGGATCTTGGAATTTCCTACGTGAATATTATACAATAACTTGTAAATAATGGTAGATAATTATAACAGTTTTTAGATTTCTCTTCAATTTTTGTATAAAAGCAATAATTAACAATTAATAGCAAAATGTGACTTACATAATAAAACTTACAAGCTATATATTTGTTGATCCAAGAGAATGGATACATACATATCTCAAAAAACGATTATACCATTTGAATTTAAGATGCTATCATATTAACTCATTTTAGGCACAATTTTAATAACACATAATTAATAAATATTTTTTTTTTTGCTCGTAGGTACTTACTCCTAATGAATGACACTTATACATAATACAATATGTATATGTAGACGGTGTTCCCAAATTAAGTAGCATATCTAAATGATATCAGCAAATAAAAGAGATCAAAATAAGTCGATTGAACTATACATACCTTCGTCCAATGTTGCACCCGTCTTGAGATACAGAGTCCTAAAGATTTCCAAGTCAATATATTTTAGTCAACATATGTATGTAATGCAAAAAATTATACGTAAATTAACAATTAATATTCATAGGTCTGGTGAAACACAAGAATACCTACATGTGATTCAAAAGTGTATGCACAGAATCCCACGATATTTATTTAACGTTAATAAAGTTTATTGCCTAAAACAAGGGAGGTAGCAGTAAACTATTAATTCTGCATTTATCTTGAAAGCGGTAGTCTAAAATTAAAAATGAAGCTTATAAAAATGTTTAAACAGGTTTGCAGTTTCCAGTTTAAACAGGTTAGTATACAAATCTATCCAAATTTCTCAAGATAGGAGTTCGAAGCGTGCCAGATTCTTATGCTTATTGTCAACTGTAACGTCCTCTATTGACCATGACAGCGATATGTGCATTTTTTCACCTGGAAACATGAATCGTTGCCACGAGAGCTTTCATATCAAATATGAACTTTCAAATGACTTTCTGAATGAGCTATTTCAGTAAAAAGAAATTCCTATTCCCAGGCTATTCTTACAAAAAGCCAGATTTTAGAGTTTTTCTTCACTGTTTTGGATCTTTTTTTACATTTTGTTCGCATTTTCATAAAACAATGTGCGTACCATGGCTGGAAGCGATGTTGAATTCGAATTTGGCATACCAAAAATATATAAAAAAGGAGCTATTGGAGTCAAAAAATTCCGGGTCCAAGAATTTTTCCACTAAAAGCGACACTTGCGTTTTTGGCCACTTTTTTGCATTTATTCGCACTTCTGTGGAAAAAAATATGCTTTCTATGGTTCAAAATAACTCTTACTTTGGATTCGACGGCCAAAAAGACATATAAAATACATTTTAAACGATGCGATAATTCTGTTTGCCTTCATGATGGTGCAATCTTAGCCTCTTTTTTGCATTATGACAGACATAACGATCTAACCCGCCAAAACTAACCCCAGATTAGGATTCAGCGACCCAAAATACGAATAGAATAAGTGGTTTGGACCCGGGGTTTGATTTTTTTTTGTGTGTACCTGTGTAATTAATCAAAGCTTTTGTTGGAAGTTAAATTTTATTTTACTTATTTGTAAATAGAGTGGGATATTGTTGTCAGCGCGACATAAAGTGTACCATAGGAAATTTACCGATAAACTTATTCCAATAGTCGGTTTTTAGCCTTTCGCATATTCCACATTTTTAATTATATATTTATAAGTTATAAATATATGTATAATTAAATATGTTGAGCATGGGAAAGGCTAAAAAGTCTATTGAAATAAGTTGAGGGGTAAATTTCCGACGGTACAGGCATACGGCATACGGCACGGGCGGGATGCCCCACTCTACTTATAACAAACAAAGAGTTATTAAAGCTAAACTTCGATTGTTATTATATTTGGGATAGACAAAAACATTATAATATTGATATTTTTGCTGATATGTTTTAGATTTGTTGTACTCACGCATGAAACAGGCCAAAAATTTATATTTACATATTTATTATTAGAATTTAAAAATCTGCAAACAATAGTGGTAATATATATTAAAACAGTTATTCCTTTGTAAAACAAGTTACAACAGGATTTAGGTCATAATGCAAGAGGTTGAAATTTTGTTTTTTATTAAATTTTCTTAGCAAACGTAGAGGAAAATATAGTTTTTGTAAGAGTTGCTTGCTACAAAATATTAAATTGGTACCTACTCTAATAGATACAAATGGACATACAATAAAAAATGAAATCAAAATATATAAAAATTGAATATTCAGTCACTGCACTTATAGTACTCTAAGAAAATGGTGCAGAGTATAAAGATGCCTTCGTTGTTTGCCATGAAATATGTGCAATTTAAACTGAATGACTAAAATTATTGGCGTGTACAGATCCTCATTTTATTTTGTTTTGTTATCACGTATACCTTCCTAAATATTAGTAAATCAAAGTAATAATAAAATAATAACCTGGCATTGGATCTCGGGTTGGTATTCCAGACTGTTGGTGTACCCACATAAAAATGTAATAAAATAATTAAAATAATTCAAACATTCGCCGATTTTATTAATTTTACTATTTTAATTTTATCTTAGTTTAACCTCATTTGCATATTTCAAAAATGTTTTGTTTCAGATAACAAAACAAAACACTGGAAGCATGGTCACTATAAAACATTTTTTTTGCGTGTGATCGTTAATTTTATATACTCGTATCGTTCAATAAAACAAATTTTATATGTACTTGTAATATGTTATACGCAAAAAAAACGAAACCTGAAACACCTTACACCTTTTCTGCATATGATTAAGAAAAACAGAGTAAAAATCGAACCTCTACAGTAGAATCTCCTTTTTAGTAATTTATGTTCATGACTTACAAAAATATATAATGAGTTACATAAATATATCCAGCATTAATAGGCGGATTTTAAATTTTGAAAATGCGGTCAGTAGGGAATAAATAGATGTGTGTAAAAGTTAATACAAAAAAAATATACGGTGTCATTAAAAAATAAAAGTGGTGGCACTGCGGAGACGGCTTAAGCGATGTGTTATTTTACAAGCTTTTATTTAACTTGCAATGTTTGTATGTATGTATGTATGTATGTTCGGGTCAAATCTTGCAACTGAATTTTAAAATAGTTATCCTCAACCGATTGAGATGAAATTTTGCCTACACGTTTACTTTGGATGACAATGCATGGTTAGCTAAGTTATGTCATTCTAAATTCAAAATGGCGGACGTTTCGGCGGGCGGTCTAAGATGGCGGAATAGTTATTTTTTGAGCACTTCCATGATATGGGTATCAAATGAAAGGGTTTGCTGAGAAGAAACAAGAAAATACAATGAATTTTCTCTAAATCCAATATGGCGGACCGCCCAAGATTGCGGACTAGTTATTTTTTGCGCACTCCCATGATATGGGTATCAAATGAAAGGGTTTGCTGAGAAGAAACAAGAAAATAAAATGAATTTTCTCTAAATCCAATATGGCGGACCGCCCAAGATGGCGGACTAGTTATTTTTTGCGCACTCCCATGATATGGGTATCAAATGAAAGTTTTTGCTGAGAAGAAATAAGAAAATAAAACGAATTTACTCTAAATCCAATATGACGGACCGCCCAAAATGGCGGACTAGTTCTTTTTTGCGCACTCCCATGATATGGGTATCAAATGAAAGGGTTTGCTGAGAAGAATACGAAAAAATAAAATGAACACTCTAAATCCAATATGGCGGACAAGTTATTTTTTGTGCACTCCCATCATATGGGTATCAAATGAAAGGATTTGCTGAGAAGAAATAAGAAAATAAAATGTATTTACTCTAAATCCAATATGGCGGACTAGTTATTTTTTTGCGCACTCCCATGTTATGGGTGCCAAATGAAAGGGTTTGCTGAGAACACGAAAAAAAATAGTAAAATGAACACTCTAAATCCAATATGGCGGACTAGTTATTTTTTGTGTACTCCCATGATATAGATATCAAATGAAAGGGTTTGCTGAGAAGAATACGAAAAATAAAATCACTCTAAATCCAATATGACGGACCGCCCAAAATGGTGGACTAGTTATTTTTAAGCACTCCCATAATGTGGGTATCAAATGACAGGGTTTGCTAAGAAGAATACGAATAAACTGACGTCTGCGTTCAACCCTTCGAGGAGATGGTGTACTAGGAGGTCCGGCTAAACAGTAAGACTTAGCGGGGTCGTGTCTTAACTAATATCAACCTATACCTTAGGCAAATTCTGGCGGCGGTGAAAAATATTCAAAATGGCGAAAAACAAGATGGCCACCATACCAATTTTAAAGAGTTATAACTTGGTATAGGTTAGCGATAGTATGAACAGGTTGAGAAACATTTAGATACAAAAACACGAACTATAACTAAAAAATAAAAAATAAATTAATAAAAAAAAATTTAAAAAACAATCTTTTATTTAAATGCTCAAAAAAAGAAGAATATAAACTTTAAATTGAATCAAACCCATCAATTTATTACATTACACAATTTATATGATATAAAAGCTTGTCACGAAATTTACTTGTGTAGATAAACAAGAATGTAATAGGTAATTATGTAACTTGATCTTGACATAAGAAAATCTAAGAAAAAAAGTATGTATTTTATTATAAATTAGGTAAATACATATACACAAGTAAATTTCGTGACAAGCTTTTATATCATATAAATTGTATAATGTAATAAATTGATGGGTTTGATTCAATTTAAAGTTTATTTTCTTCTTTTTAGAGCATTTAAATAAAAGCTTGTTTTTAATTTTTTTTATTATTATTAATTTATTTAATGCTGGCTTCAATAATTTTGCTTCAATAAACTAACGTCGCTTTTGTTGCACACCGATATCTTTAATATACCTAGATGTTACATGTATAAATCATTTTGAAACACCCTGTATATTAAATACCTATTTTATGGCATATAAAATATACCCACAGATTTCTACCTGAAACATTATCTATTGTCACTGTTCTTTGCGCGCTGTTCCGAAGGACGTTAAAGATAATTTAGATTAGAAGTAACGATCGTTATCGTGTGTTGTAAAGCCGAAAGTGGCTTTTCATTTAAATTATTTTGTTACCGTCTAATAAATATATTAGTCTGGCAAATCAGATACATGAATGAATATAAAATTAAGTTATTAGCTTACGAGCTATACGATTATACATATATATCATGTGAATAAAGAATGATCACAAAAAATTAAAGTTAATAAAGGCGAGTTCGTGTACAGTTTTTATTTTATGTGACGCAATATGGCATTTGTGACGCGATATGCCGTTTGGCTCTATAAAATTATCACTTACATAAATAGACATAGCGACAAAATAGTGTTTGGGTTTTTAAATGGGGCAGTGTATATGTTTTTATAGTTTTAATTTAAGTCACTCTGAGTAAAAAGACATTATATTAATCAATTGGAAAGAAATGATAAGAGGGGCCTTTTCTCATAAATACTTTATTTATGACTTGCTACCGGTTTCGGTCACTAAATGACCATCATCAGGCAACAAAATGTGCCTATGTTGTTGCCTGATGATGGTCATTTAGTGACCGAAACCGGTAGCAAGTCATAAATAAACGATTTGTGAGAAAAATGCCCCTATTATCATTTCTTTCCAATTGAAAAATGAACTCACATTTTGCCATACTCCAAAGAATTAGATTAATCATGTTTTTAAATTTACTTGGTAAATTTCATATCAACCATGATATGTCCAGAAGATAGAAAAGGGTGGAAATACTAAAAAGTGCTACAACAGCAATTAACGTTATAACATCGTAGTATTTTTATGTAAGTACACTGGGGGAGAAAACTTTACAGTGGTAGTTTTATAAATGAATACCCTTCTTTTTTTTGGTTTGTTTAATTTTAAAAATGTAAAAACCCGTTTTCAATGTTTTTTTTTACATATAATACAGATATGATAATGGTTTTACTAAAGCTCGTTATTTGTACGGGATGTATAAAAAAGTATTTTTTTTTCTTAATTGAACACCATATATTTTGAACACTGTATATTTTGATAGTTTTAGGTTCCCTATATCATTTTGAATTAAAATATGTAGGTATATTGTAAGGTGCTTTTCTTATTACTTTTTGTGTTATTATCAAAAAACTATACATTATCAATTAAATTTGTAATAACTATATAACATAAGAATAATAGAAAGAAAGTACGTTTCGAAACCAAATAAAAAAGTGTGAAACAACAATAATAGTGTAAAATGTAATAATGAAACTTGAGTTTTAATTGATGCCAAAATGGTAGTCAAATCCACCATGATGCCATCTCCTATTGATGCCAAAATGGTAGTCAAAACCTCGCTTGTGGTTACAAATATTGTTTTCCCACAACCCCCTAATAAAGTAGGTACACATAACAATTCAAGATAGTACGCACGAAAACACACGGTAACACACACCTGTATTAGGATTTCCTAACTGCGCTAGGATTTCCTAACGCATATGGCAAATTCTATTTTATTTTTGTAATAACTGCCATTTAAATAGCTTAAGGGGAACGCCTACATTAGGAGGTCAAAATCAAGCACTTTTTCGTGAATTTTTTACAAAGAAACGACACAATGGATTGTTTTGAAATTTTTTCTGTTTATTATGTATATCAAAAGGTTTCATATGTTTAAATAAAAGTTATTAATAATTGAATGCCGATGCCTTTGAAAATTCCTTCTCCACGGCGTGCAGGATAGCGTCCCATAGAATCATCTGAATCATAAAAATAAAAAATTTTTGTAAAGTTTATGAGTATAGCTTCTATTTGCACTAAAAAAAATCATGTATTTATTAAAATAAATGAAAAAAAATTGTTGTTTAAAAAAAATTGATTTTTTGTGGAAAATTTTCGTGTTTTTTTGGCAATAATTTTTACTGATTTTTTTAGTTCAAATATAAGGTAATTAAATAAGCTTTAATTTAAAAAAAAAACAAAGTCGATCCGTACTGTAGTTTTTGAGTAATCGTGCACGCCAATTTGAAAACATCGTTTCGAGAAAAACGCGTTTAAAGTTTTCGTACATGAAAAATAGTCTCGATAAAAAAATTTTTCGTTTATTTACCTTAACTTTTTGGCCAATCTGCTATCCCTGCTCCATAAGAAAGTCCCTCCTCTTCTTTAAACAGTTAATTCCTTTGCAATTGTTTCGGCTTGATTCGTCTTGATTCAGCTTCGTTCTACCGACGCTTCGGAGCACGCGCATTATATATTATATTTTGACTGTTTACAGTTCGAATTCGGACTTGAAACTTTGGGAGCATATTCTACAGATGATATACTTTCAATTTAAACAAAAAAAAAACAAATCGATTTTTTTGACCCTCTAATGTAGGCGGTCCCCTTAATGTGTTCCTTTGTAACAAGAAAAACTGCCATTTAAATAAATTAATACTTTCCTTTTTAACAAGAAAAGCTGTGCCAGACAAAATCTATAGGCATCTGATAAATTGTGACATGAATGATTGAATGTCAAAGGTGTTTTGTCCTGGATTGTGGGAAGAATACTGTACATAACTCGCTGGAAGGAGCACTAACATACTCATGTGATTTATGCACTCAGCTGACGCCTCGTGCATGAAACATTACACTCGTATGTTAGGATATGCTACTTTCCATGCTCGTTACGTAATATACTATTAAACAAGTAATTGGGTAGAGGTGGGTTATGTAGATAATTGTTGTATTTAAGGAATATATTATAATATGGGTTTTTAAAGAAGTGGTTGGAATATACTTCGCAACAAAAATTAACGTGTATCGAAATAACGGCAGTTAACATTTGCTTCATTTGATTTCGAAATTTACTTTCAATATGGCTATTCTAACTTGATTTTTTTTTATATTTAATTCTTTGAGAATTATACATTAAACGTACACGATCTAGATGTATTTGTAATCAGAATGAAATGGGGAAACTTAAACTTATATCGAAATACACAGGGTATTCTATTAAAAAAAAAAACGTAGGTACTTTTTGATACCCCCTGTATATGCAAGTACTTTTAGTAAAACTGTTACCTTATCTGGATTCTACATTAAACACCATGCGACATGGATTTTGACTGTGTTAAAATCGATCAAAATTAAAAATAAATGGAGGGATTTGTTTACGAGACTAACCCTGTATAATGTCCAACAATTTAAAACTATAAAATATACGTCCATTGAAGTTAGCAGATAGTAATATAGTTAAGGTGGTTATTGGTTATGGTGGTTATGATTAATGATAATCCTTTTGAATAACGGGTTTTCTTACGTAATACCCACCGTCAAGAATACCACGAGAATTGGTCTTTTAACATTTCATTCACTTTTAACATGTGTTAAGATAAAATGAGGCTGTCGGTATGTGGGTATACACTGATATGTTAGGATGCCTGTTTGCATATATCTGTTGTGCACCTCAGGTATTTTTACTACATTCTACATAAATGAGACGCATATCTACCTACATACTTGAAGCGTGTAACTTCTAATTAGTCTATGTGGCAAAAATCTTTACTAGTGAAAATTGCGTCTTTTAATTTTTGCAAAATCAAGCTCATATGGCAAATACGTATGATCTGTTATTACAAAAATTTGATCTACCTGAATAAATTTACCTGAGTGAATATCTCAAGCACATACATAGATAGATGAAAACCAGTCATATCACCCTGTTTTTATTTTATATTGACCAATACAATTGTCGCTCCATATCATTTCAGAATATTTAGGCCCATTTAGCTAATATGAATTTAAAAAAAATATATATTACGACACTATACTTTCATTCCACTACGTGAATGTAGAAATAAATATGTATGTAGTTTTAGCCAGTGGCGGCTAGTGGAATTTGAAATTCTCGTATTTTTGTAAGGAACCATGGGACCATCATCCTATTCACAAAAAAAAAATTGCAAAACATAGAGTCGAACTTCAATAAGTCGAACTTCGATAAATGGAATTTTTGACAACTCGAATCAAATTGGTAGGTAATAGCGTCAAGAGTCAGAATTATACGTAATTTTTACTTGATAACTCGAACTTCTATTACTTGAATATCTTGACCATTTGAACTGAATATTTTTGCGTTACCTTCGATAAGCCGAATTGTTGGAAATTCCTAACAGGTCTTATTATAACATCCATGATACAGGTGCAGACAGTTCGGTTTTTGGGATACTTAGGTTCTTGTATATGCTTTATTAGGTGTTACTAGGAAGTGTAAAGAAATCCGTACCTATCCGATTTATTACGTTTAAGACATTTTTATTGCTGCTGATATACCATTAAAACAGATCCGAATCCAAGTCGAATTCGAGTCATAGAACTCGAAAGAGATGACAGCGAAAGTGATATGATGGAGGATGTTATGTAGCAACCGCCTTCAAATGAGTTGATTGAAAATTCGTTGAGCATTTTGCGTTCGTGTTTGAAAACCAATGAACAGACAACTGATTCCCTGTATGATGGTTTAAGTAACGTTCAAGCTTCTTGAACACCTTCTCGTCACGAATAAATGACTTCTTTATACTAAAATAAAAAATATGTATAAATGTAGTTTTTAGTAGCATTTGGAGCATTTTGGTATATGTAGTTGCATTTTAGTAGCATTTGGAGCACATTTGGGTAATATTTGTTTCACAATTACCAACTAAATATCTTTATAATGAATAAATAACAAGAATAATTTTATTCTTGTGCCTTTTTGAGATATTTTGCAAGCCGTTTCCTAGATCTTCCGATCTTCCGGTGGACACACATTTTTTTTTAATAATTTTTTCGCGAGTGTCATTTGCTGTTATGTAAATGTTCACTTTCTCAAAGTTCTCCCGGCGTTTAGAAAACACAAATACCTGATACTATTTCATTTCAAAGTTCACATGAATAAGTATGTGTCCGATTTACTTATTTGTTGAGCTATATGGTTTTAAACTAAAACTGAAAATAAATAGGTCATACATGTTTTAGCTCATAAGGCTTAGGTTTTTTAAGGTCGCCTTACTGCATAAAGTTATTCACAATTTTTGAAGAAGAATTGCAGCATTTCCTCGAGACTATACCGGTTGCAAGACGATATATTTTTACTCGTACTGCAACAGTGATATTACAAGACGAGTAAAAATGTACTTCCAACGCTATAGTGTTACGAGAATGTGCTTCCTCCTTACTTTTCGCAGATGGTTCCTCACTCGAAAGCCCATTGTTCTGAATAGATCGAGATGTGTCGCAAATTTGGCCAGCTATGTCCCCGGACCTCAACCCTTTGGATTTTAACTTATGATGGATGAATGACATGACCTGCCAAGAGAAGTTGGAAATACTCAAGGTTTTATTCCAGGAAATTTGTTTCGCTGAAGAACAAATAAAAAAACATGCTTGCCAAAATAATGAATGCAACGCTCTAAATTCACAGGAATGCAGATACATAAGCGCATTGAAATATGCAGTATAGTTATAAATTTGTGTAACACGAACGACAAATAACGAATAATTAGAAATTTATAAACGAATTATAAATATAAGAAAAAACTTGTATTACTTTTATTTTAAAAAATAAGAATACTTTCAGTTTGAAATTCGCATAGCGAATTTAGTTTCAAATATAATAAATACAGTAACTAGACACATAGTCATTTGAACTTGTTTCCTTGAAGTAATCTCATGTCTCTTGACGCCGGGAGAATTTAGCGAAACAAATTGTGTAAATTAGCTGTGCACCCACGCAATTGAATGACAGTATGGTAACAGTGAAAAATCGTTATTATTTGACAATTAATATCGACTGTTATTTGCTTCATACAATTTTAAACGCAGAAGTAAGCTTGCCATTCAATTAGAAATAAACTGTAATTTATATTGCAATTTGCACGTAGTTTTATTACAAGCCGGATGAAAAGTATTGCTTGGAGCCTAACTTATTGAATCTCATTTTCGAGGATCTGAACGCGGCAATTTTCACGTTCTTACGATTCGTTCGTGACTAGATCGACCAACTTAATAAAAGTACCTTTAGTTTATTTCTGGTAATAAAGAGCTTTGATTGTAGCTTTAGCCAATTCGCTTTTATTTTTCTGAACCCAAATTAAGTTTTTAAAGAAATATTTTCTTATACAATTTTTCTGAATTTTAGAAATTAGATAGTTATATAAATATATATTAGTTATTATTAAAGTCCCATTTCAGAAAATAATATTTCTTTATTATTGTGTAAATAGCATATATCGAAATAAACAATATTATTGACGTTTGAAATAAAAAATTGTTATCGCATGGAAGAATGTAGCATAAAAAACCGCTGCCTAAGGAATCACTACTTCCACATCCAATTTTCCACATTTAATTAGTGTAACTTGATAAAAACAGGCTACATATTTAACAGACATCTTTAACCTTTTTGCTTTTTCCTTTGGTCTTTTTGATCTCTGTCATCTTTGACATTAAATATTTTAAAATCTGTAATCCTTAACCTTTGACATTTTTAACCTATGTACAATAGGTTTTTGTTTTTTATCTCTTTGACCTCCTTGTCATATATAGTATTTTCACCTTAGCCTCCTTGACCTTTTTGAAATCTCTGATCTTATTCATTTATTTTACATTTGTGACGTTGACTAAGTGGCCATAATTGTCCACTTTAACTTCATATTTGGTCTTTTTTTGTGTTCTTAACCTTTTTGATCTACTTGCGCTCCATAATCTGCTTTTGTTCTGCTTGTCCTGCTTCACCTACATTTGTTATCCTTATCCTCATTAACCCCTCTTCGTCTTCCTTTTGTCCCTTTTTGTCTCCTTAACATTTCTTTCCTCTTCAACGTCCTCTTCCCCATTAATTCAAGAGATTATCATCGTCATGGTACATAACTTCTTATGTGTACATACGTGTTCCAAATTTGAAATTCACATATTAACGTGTTCTCGAGTTATCCTGTACACAAAAAAGGTTAACAGACAGACAGTCAGATATACAGACAGACTGGCAGACAGAGAGATAGACAGATCAACAGACAGTCAGACCATTTTTTTTTTCGCGTAAACTTAAAGTCTCGACGTTTCAGAACATTGTAGGCCTATTCAGCCCATACAAATTTTTAAAAAAGTTTTCGTGAATACTATACTTCCACTCGATTACGTGGATATGGAAGTAATTAGGAATTTTCGACTAAAGGCTTATCATTGCCATTATCTTTCAGTTTTAATGCAATATACTGTGCATACTATGCACTATACTAGCTATCTGTAATAGTATTATTATACACAGGAAAACATTCAAAATCCAGTGTGTTCCATGCATTCTGATCTATTGCTATTAATTGTATCAATGTTATCAAAGTAGTCCACTAACACTAAGGATTGCCCAACCTTTTAAAAAAAAAATCAGTAATCTTCTGTTTCTGCCTTCAGAAATTTTACATTCAATAATGCGAAACATTATACAAAATTAAATTAAAATTAAAACAAAATCAATACCTTCATATCCAATTATTTATCGATTAGTGCAATATTTAAATTCATCATTTAAAATCCAAAATATCAAAATGAATCTATTAGAGAGCACATAATTAGTATTAGAGAATACCTAATCAGACAAACAATACTTCTACGGAGTATTTCTTGTGGAAGGCAACTAGAAACCTAAAAAGAGTCATTATTTAAAACTCACTAATCACTAATCAGGAATGAGGGTGGAATTTGTGTCAAAAATATACAAAAAGCAAATAGATTTTTATATTATCTAGAAAACTAGTTATAAAACCAATAAAGGAGTCATGGCACAGTGGCGTGGCACAGGCTTTTCTCGAAAAGCCGTAGTAAAACTGAGACACATGTATAAAAGAGTTACTGTTGTATTGAGTATTGAAGAATCAATACAATATACCCGAACCAGGGATGTGGAAAATAACAGAGGTTATGACGATTTCCAATCCAGGTTAACCACCTATTTAAGTCTCGTCATACAGATCTAGTCTTCTTCTAGATTTAAGTCTCGTCATACAGTGTTATTATTGACGGTGGTCTTGAAATGATTTGATCTATCAATTTGGATTCAGGGAACCGAAAGCCACTCCACCATAACCAATTGCACAGAATACCTAACATCAAAGAAAAATCGGTAGAAGGAAAAGAGGTAAAAATTCGTTTCTCCGGTCATGCCCAGGAGGGCGATTTTAGGTTGAGGAGACCAACGGTTCGAAAGTCACAGCATTTTAAAATTTACAAAAGTTTATGGAAGAGTTCGTCTTCCACAACCTTACCTAACATAAAATAACATAACCTAAGCTAACCTAGAATAACCACACGGTCAATAGACTTCACAGTCGGCGCATTATGAATAGTGGTGACGTCACATGATAGCCTGTGGTGATGTCTCAAAACAGACAAGGTTTTGACAGTTTTGATGTATACTTTTGACAGAAGCCGACCATTTAGTTTATAGACCGTCGAATAACCTAATATAATATAACTTAACCTATTCTAAATTAAACCTAATCTATGAATGTATTAATATTAAATACTGTATGAACGCTAGCAAACGATCGTCTTTCATTGGCACATATGTACATATGTACGTGTGTTAAGGACGCTCTAGACGATCAATCATTTTGATCAAAAGCTTGAGTCAATCGATTGTATCAAGCGTGATTGACCGTTTAGAAACCCGTTTGACGCTTGAGGCAAGCATTGACGGTGATTGATAAAAAGTTTGAATGACTCAAGCGGTTGAAGAGGGTGCTTGATCGTCTAGGGCAATTTCCGTGAAGCATTGCGTCAGTCAGTCGATGGAAACCATTAAAATATATAGAGATTTACTTGAAAAATAATTACCTGAATGTTTTCCTTCAATGCCTTCGTAATTGCTGAGCAAGTTTCCATTATGATGAACTCCAGAGTCTGAGGAGCAATGGCGCACGTGAATTTCAGGTCTTCTAAATCAATGCCAGATGCTAGGTACCTCAATGTGATAGACAATCTTTGACTTGCAGAAATCGCTTCACGCATATTTGTATCCTTCATCTCGATGTCGGGGCGTACTAACTCCAGTAGATAATCAAAACTTTCTTGGTCCATTCTCAAAAAGTTCCTGTAGTCCTCTGGTTCCGAATCACGCAGAAAATTGAGCAAATGTTCATGAGTGAAGCGGTTTCTTATTTTGTACCACTCCTTGGACCACCGTCGTTTTTTTTCTTTTGTTGTTTTTACAAGCTTTTATTTAACTTGCAATGTATGTTTGTTTGTATGTACGTTCGGGTCAAATCATGCAACTGAATTTTAAAGTAGTTATCCTCAACCGATTAAGATGAAATTTTGCATACACGCTTAGTTTGGATGACAATGCATGGTTAGCTAAGTTATGTCATTCTAAATTCAAGATGGTGGACGGTCTAAGATGGCGGAATAGTTATTTTTTGCGCACTCCCATGATATGGGTATCTTAAAGGATTTGCTGAGAAGAAATAATAAAATAAAATGAATTTACTCTAAATCCAATATGGCGGACCGCCTAAGATGGCGGACTAGTTATTTTTTTTGCACTCCCATGATATGGGTATCAAATGAAAGGGTTTGCTGAGAAGAAATGGCGGACTAGTTGTGATGTGCTGCCAGTAATGTCATCTAGCGGTTTCTGACCTTGTCAGACCCGCTGAATTACATCGAGTCCTATTTATGCACACTAGAGGCCAGTCCCTGCTGCATGGTACTTCTGTATTCTCATGGCGAGAAAATAAGCCGAGTTCTCGTTCATTGTTGTTCATAGTCAGATATATCATGCTGACTGATGAGACCCAAGGTCGAAATCCGGATTCATTATTGAATATTACATGACGTATAAAGCCGGCCACACACGTACAGTTTTAACTGTACAGTTATAACTTTCAGATTTACTTGTGAACTGAGATGTACACAAACGTAGAGTTCAATCCTTGTTTACGTTTTTCCATGGATTCGAACGCTTTGTCCGCTCTCTGTTTACTCGGTTTAAAAAAGAAAAAGCGTAAACAGTGGTGCAAGCAGTAGTTGCAAAAACGAAATTTATATTCCCACATAAATTGATTAAAAGAATTAAGTGAAGAACCATTAGATTTCCTTAATTATTTGCGCATGACTCAAATAATGTTCCAAAAACTGCTTTCGTTGGTTTCCCCTTTGATTAAGAAGAAAGATAACACTCATGAGAACCGCAATATCTACATATGAAAGATTAACTGTTACTTTGAGATTCCCAGCAACAGGACGGTCGTATGAGTGTCTCAAATTTTCTACAAGAATATCTCCTCAAGCACTTGGAAGACATGTAACGCCTTGTACACAGTTTTGCGGAAGTATGTGCTGGTATATCATTTTTTATCATTATCATCATACATATTTTATCATTTTAATTTAATAAAAGAAATTAGAACATAATCAGTTTTATTAGCAAACCGCTTTTATTTTTACAAAGGAATCTTATTGAATTTTAAAGAATCGTTTTAATTTAATGTTAATCTCAAATCAAAGTTAAATTTGTTTGCCTAGTTCTTTTATAGAGCATTAAATTGAGAAAAATAAAAGGATGCTGTGTTGTCCTGAGAATAGAAGGAGTGTCCAGTTGTGTTGTTATGATTTTCTCTGAATGAACCAGGTATCTCAGTTGGAGGCGGTGTTGGAGTGGTACTTGGGGTAATATTGCTGTGAAAACTAACCTATTGTGTTTTTCTTACCTCTTCAGTTTCACTGTCTAGATTTGAACTTGACGCTCTCGGGGTGTCTTGATCATGTAGGAAATCAAACAGGTAGTATTACCAAAGTACCGGCTTGTAAATGCTGTCTGCAGATGCTCCAGACTTCTTTAACGCCTCAACATTCTTTTATTCCTTGCGAAAAGCAGATCTTAAGCTGTTTATTTTTGTCACAACAGATTTCTTTGCCGCACCAGGTTCTAGTTTTTGTAACTTCGTCGCTAATTTGTTGTAAGCAACATCTTTTTTGGCGCGGTCATGATATTCCCTATATTTAACTTGCCATAGGCAAGGTTCAGATCTATATGTAGAAATGAAATCAACAATGACTTGGTCCTGTTTACGCGACATCTTTGACCATACGCACTCGTCACAAATTGAACTGAGAACTGTACAGTTTTAACTCCCACACACACTCAGTTCAGTTAATCCTTTCAGTTTAAAATATTGAAATATACCTAATTTGTCTCAGTTAAACTGCACAGTTGAGTTGAACTGAGAATTAAATACCCACTCACGTTAAGTTTTAACTGACAGTTATAACTGTATAGTTAAAACTGTACGTGTGTGGCCGGCCTGAACAGTGAACGGGAATTATTATCATTTACAAGCATTCGAAGACAAAACAATTATCACGTGGAGGCAATGTCACGTTTTGAAACAATCAATAACATTTTTCTTTAAAATTCTAGTTTGTTATTTACAATACTTATAATAGTAAATTTTATTTTTTGTTATATGGTTTATATTACTTAGCTACAACCACATAAATCTGATTGCATCATTAATAGAAACTATAGTTAATAAATAACTGGAGGCTTCAAAATCCAGTCAATGAACGTCAAAAACCATAGAAACGAGATACATTCATTATTTAGGTCTATTACAAAAATGTAACATCGCAAAATATCGGTTCTGATAGTGATTCTAAGACTTTTTTTATTAAGTGGTAATATGAAAATAAACTTAGTAAATATGCAATAGTTACAACATAATGAATCATTTTCTTCAAAACTATAACTTACACTGATTAAAATCCATCCACATAAAAAATCCATACGATGCGGACTTTATGTGTGACACTATAATAAGCACATAGAAGTATATCACATAATGACATTCTTAGAATATCGATTCACTAAAATCTTCTCTAAAGTCAATAACCAGAGATAACTTGTTATTTAAATATTTATAGTTTTACTTTGTTGATCATGGTTCATGGTTCTTGGAAAACCAAAAACGTTCGATTAAAATCAACAAAACAATAGTACTTGAAAATGAGTGGTGCTTGAGAATACATCGTACTAAAATGAAATTTATTGTCAGAAAGTTTGTACCTACTCTAAATGCAAATTCAACTGCTTGGGAAAACAAATAACAAAATACCAGAGCGCCTACGCTCTAAATATACAAAACTAAAACTCCAGCAGCGAGGCTTAGACAATCAACAACAGCCGCATTTAAATATTCATGAAAAAATAAATTAAATGTAAATATCCAAATTTAACATTCGCAAGGAAATTTCCTTAACTGAATTCTCCCCACAGAGAACACATCTGCAATTTACATCCCTTGAAATCTAATTTCGTTTGAACAACATTGATTTACTGTTCAGCAAAGCGTGCTCTAAGAGCTATTTTTGTTATAATATCAACTTGATGGGCACAAGGGAGAATGTTTAAATCCGATATTGAAACATATGCGCAAGGCATATAAAAATATTCTCCAAACCACGATTTTTTTTTTGAAATTTAACTATATTTTATCTTTCACATCTAACTTTCCTTGTTAGATGGAATTATTTTCGAAATACTATAATTTTATGAAAACAAATTGAAATTACAAATTCATAGAAAAAATTAACCACTTTCGCTGCATACTGTATTTTACAATATTATTCGTATTCTATTTTGGGCATGTTTTACATTTTATACATATTGGTATTCTCTATAACTAAAATATCCCTAGTGTCTGTACCTATAATTTAGTTTAATAATAGTATTCTAAAAACATTCTTCACACGACGATTTTGCTTTTTAAAAATCTCTCACAGTGCTGTCTTTCTCGCAGAAGTTAATATTTTCAGGAAATGACAATCTACTTTTTATGACGAATTTGAATAGTTTAAAATTTCCGAATTCAGTCATGTACGTGACTTTGATGTGGTTTTGACAGATTTGGAGACATTGATTAATACCAGTTTTAATCCGGACACCAATTATTGGTGTCCGGATTATACCTGGTTTAATGCAAAGAAACTTTAGCAATTTACTGTTTTGCTAAGGCTTCCGCTTTGCAAATGGGCAAAGCAGAATGATAGTGATGAACAACCGCCAATGAGCGCTAGTTGTCACTTTCAGGTGTTATTGCCTAGTTGTTTATATAGGAGTTTTTCTTTTTTTAAATAAGAACACAAATTATTTGATAGTACCTAAAAAAGGATGACAATTTTCGTAAGAAGAAGATATCATACCTACGTGGATGTAGAAATAAATATCCTTAAAACCCACCAACCAGATCCACAGGTAATAAAATTGTTTCTAAATTTGAAATAGTTTGACATATATGGGATTTTAACCGTAAGTGTTCCGAGGAAGTATCACAGAAGAAAATCCAAAAGTTTCCACCAGTCTACTAGAGAAGTTTCTGCCTCACACAAAATTAACTAAACTGCAACGCTTGTAACTCTAAAACTAGATACATGGCATTAAGAGTATCTATTTTCATATGTATACAGATCCATAAAATTCATACATTTTTCAAGATAAACGATCGATTAATTTTTTTTTCTGTTTTAAAGGACATTGTACATTGCTTATTTTGATCCTACCGTCGCTATTAAGATATAATACGGCCTGCTACGATTTTTTTATACTCCCGAAATTCAGTATGACCACTTAGCGCTTTTATTATTTGAAATTTGAATCCATAGATAATATGAAAACCGCTAGATGAGTTAAGTGTACCAGAGAGAGAATTTTGTCAAGACAATTGAATGCTACCTTAATTATGTCGAATGACTTTTTTATTTGAGATGTAGTTAATTAAATCAATTATGAAATTTTTTTAATTTCCGGTTTCACAAGAAAAACTTCCATGTTATAATTAAAAAAAAGCATTTCATGTGCAACGGGAAGTCTAAAAATATTAAAATGTCATAATTGAATTCATTATTTTCGAGTATATTATCCATATTTCAATTTTTTCTGTAAATAAAGTATCCGGTTGATTCAAATGATTGAGCCTTGCTGATATGTTCAAACATGATTATTCATACAACAAACAGGAGGAACTTAATTTAATATGTAAGCCCCATCCGATTCTATAACTTGTCGCCAACGAGTAGACAGACTGCGGACACCACGTTCCAGAACTCACGCGGTTGTGAAGCGGAAAGGTTGTGTATGGCTCGTTGTAGATGGTGACGCTCGTCAAATGATTTATTTATTAAATGTTTCCTGAGGGCACAGAACAAATGACAGTCAGTGAGGGAAAGGTCTGGTGAATATGGTGGATGGGGCAGAATTTAAAACCTAACTGCAAAAGTTCAAGGCGTGTCTCTTTTGCTACATTAGGATGCGCATTGTCATGCAGTAGTATAACTTTGCCATATCGTGGTTTATTGTCGATGCTGTAGTCGCCAGATCGGAAGCGTGTGAACCGTATTTTGCATATTGTTAAACTAGGGGTGTTGTCGCGATACGTAGTCACTAGATTTCGGTGTACTGCGATTGTATCACATTATGGCGTAAACGAAATTCATACAAGAAAGCATATCGAATCTCACTTGAAGTTTCGGTAATTTTCACATTGCACATTACAGTTCCGCTCTGAGATTTAATAATGTTAACAGTCTTGTACCTATATGATCCTAGGTTGTACATACGAACCCAGGTCCCCAAGAAGAGATTTGGGTTGTACTTAGGTAAATTCACTTAATTTTGGAAGAAAAATGCAACATTTAATATCTGCCAATGTTTGTAGTACGGTTGCTACTGTATATAATTTTTATGTACCAAATTAAAAAAAAATACATCTCAAATAACAAAGTATTCGACCTTTCCGGGACTTTCTACTAACCATGTATAAAGTGGATCTGGCTCATTACCTTATTGAAAATATCCCAGACTGTCGGTTGCAGTTTTGTGACAACATAAGGGAACGGTGTAATGCTAATCCTCAATTTTTGGAAAATACCATATCTTCAGACGAAGCAACAGTTTGCTAACGTGAGACAGCAAATAAATAGAATCGTATTTCTTGGGGTTCCTGAAAATCTTCACTAGATGTTGGACTATCACACGCTATATCCACAAAATATTCGTGATTGGACGGAAATTGTCAAAAATCATTATCTAGGACTATTTTTCTTGATGACATGCCCGCGGTTCGAGATCGAAATAATTCTCGCTCAAGGTGAACTTTTTCCTAACCACGAATATCCAGAATTGAAAGAAATATGATGTAGGCAGACGAGAAATCATTGAAACCATGCCTAGCATCCGGCAGTATCGTTAGAACTTCATTATATTTTTTGTATGGGAGTACTTGAAAAGTAAAGTTTCCACAAGGCAATCGTCCATACTTAACTATTTAAAAGCATGAATTAGACGTGAACATAGAGCTATAAATCCAGAAACGCTACAAAAGATAAACGTATAATTTTTATACCGACTTGCATATTGGTGAGAATGGCCAGTTTGAAATAACAGTAAACTTCTCACAGTATTTTTTTCATTATATAACACGAAAACTGTCACTTAACAGGTATTAACAACTTCAATGTCAAAGAGCTTTGAACATATGTATATCTAAATTCTAAACAACCTATTAACCTATATGCATTAATGTATGAAAACTCGGAGATGAATTTTCTGGAAGTCGTCTCCCAACAGTCTCCCGATATCTTAACTGACGAAAATACCCTCCTTTAACTGCGCATGCCAGAAATATTTGAGCCCTTATCGCACAGGTGGGTGAAACAGTTTCCAACCTTCTGTAATACTGTTTCATTATGCCCAGTTTGATGTGCAGAGGTTGCAGAAGAATTTTCTCTCTTTCTATAAGAGGCTCACTCTTGATATTCTTGTTCTCTGGTGCAAATTCCATTCTTAATGTAGTCGTTAAAAGCATGGCGGCACCAATGTGCTTTTGTACTCATATATCATATGCATTATTTAATATTGATTAAAGCAATCAGCGCAGAAACCATGAGTAATGTCCCCAGTTGCCTAATTTTCTTTATAAGGGTGTCCATCTGACCCAGATTTTCCCCATGTCTAATTGTTACAAATAAAGAAAAAGGAAATTCGATCTTACTAGAAATATGTAATAATTTGTTAAATAAAAAAATAGTTTGTATCCATGTGCCTCAAATGACGAATATAAGATATTTTACCCTCCTTGCCTTTCATCCCTGCCCTACTTATAAACAACGTTGCTCAAAATTAGTTATTTCCTTATACACATTTAAAGGAAGTAAACAAAATTTACTCCATTAAAGTGATGCCATATATGCGGGAACAAGATCCTCGACGAACCGAAGTTTGCCAACTTATATCAGCTGCATGCAGGCGTACCACCGCCATGTTTCACCCGCCCGACTCTAATGAAACAACCGTTTTAATAAACGCACTAAATTATATCTTAAATTAAATTCCGGTATCGTTAATCTGCAAACTCCCACGCAAAGTTATCTCATCTTACGCAAAGATTAAACAATAATTTTGGATTAAATTTAATAAAGAGTCCGAATTAGTATAGTAAAATGTAAAATATTTAATGATAGTTATACAGTGATGTAAAAACTGGAAGAAAACTCCGATTTTCGTTTTTGGAAAGTTTTTATAAAAAATGCTCTGTTTTCAGTAAGACCTATTTAGGCTTTTGTTTTTCAACTATTACGTCATCGATCATTTTTTTATACGATCATTGTAATTTTTTTTCAGCGTGTACGGAAAAAGAATTATTTTATGCGTATAGGAATGAAAAACTATTTTAGTTAAGTTAGAAAATTTTCTGTATATATATGGAATTGAATATACAGTGAGAGTAAAAAGTAAGGAAAGATGCTTGTATTTCTTGAAATATTTGTTATTTATAAAAATGTTTTGATAAAAGTTTTCGAGCCTATTTTTTGCCATTAATTGTCGGCTTTCGATTTTCCTTAACGTAAACAAGTTTGTTGCTATGCCAACCGACGTTACATTTTTGAATATCATAGTATGATTTTTTTCTTATTTTTGGAAATCCCTGAATAAGGGACCATAAAATCATAATAGGGTGGGTGAGACAAAAATTGAGAAAAAAAAACTTTCCCAAAAAATCACCCCTCTCGGTTTTACTTCGTTAATCCAATTCTTATCAAGTCGATTACGGAAATAAATTGTTGAAATTTTTGTTGTTTTTTATTATTATTATGGCAGCATTAAATGAAAAGCAAAGAACTTAAATTTGAATGATCGGATGGTGACAGAAAACGCACTTACCAAGATGTGTGTCCCTGTTTCGTGAGCTTTATCCGAATCGGCCACGAATTAATGAAAGGTACGTTTCAAAATTATTAAACAAATTTCTTCCAACTGGTAGTGTCAAAGATAAAGCATGAATGGAAAGACCAAAAACAGATGTAGCCGGGAACATCGCCATAGATGCCTTGTTATAATTGCAAGAAAATCCACATGTATATACAGGATAAGTTGGTATACTGCACAATAACGCAAAAGTCGGTGTTAAAAAAAAAGAAAAAGACCCATATAAAGTAGGTACAGCTGGTACAAGAATTTGAAAACGGCGATTTTGGGGGGCAACGTTGAATTTTGCTATACTGTTATAAGTAAACTTAACGAAGATCTGAACTTTGGTAGAAAAATTCTATTCTCACATGAACCAATTTTTTCCTTTCAGAGATTTGTTAATAAATATAATACACATTATTGATCTCAACAAAATCCATGGGGTCATTTGAAGAGTGTTGTCTACAGGGATAGGCCATACAATTTGAAAGACGTGAAAAGTAAAATTACAGGCGAGGCAAGAAAAAGAGTACGTACAACTTTAATAAGTGCCATAAATTCCCTTGAAAGGCGACGACAATTATTATGGATTGACAATAATGGACAATATTTAGAACATTTAATAATGCACTAGTATTTATTAGTTTTTAGTTTGAATTTATTCTTCATACGTCTGTAGTGTAGTAGTAAAGTGGTTGTATTAGTCTGTAGTTGTTTAAATTAAATTTTAAAATCGCAGATGTTGATATTCCATTTGATTTCCACGGCCGATTTGACAAGAATTGCTTTAACGAATTGCTTTAATTGCTTTAACGAAGTCGAACCCAGATGGATGATTTTCGGGAAAGTTATTCTTTTTCTCAATTTTTCTCTTATGAAACTCTATTATAATTTTATAGTCCCGTATTCAGGGAGGAGATGCTCTTTCCAAAAATACAAAGAAAATCGTATCATTCAAAGAAGTAACGTCGGTTGCCATAGCAACAAATTTGTTTACGTTAAGTAAAATGTAACTACAAATAGCTGAACGAACATAAGAAAATAGGAATAAAACTATAATGATAATAAAAAAAATTATAAACCAACCTAAGTAATAAATAATAATTAACCTTACTAATATAGTAGTCTGCAGGTAACCACCATGCACCACCGTCTAAGGTCTCGTTATGGTTTAAATAATAAATTACTTTTTTTTACTTGTAATATTTTGTAATATTTTTTGAAAATGTGTTGTATGTATTGAAAGATATAAGTATTATGTTTTGAAAATGACGTCTGGTAAATGGCGGCCACTTTCAGCTTAGACCTGTCGTGCTCTCCTCAAGGGATTTTCCACGACTCTGGTGATGATTGCAGGTTCCAACGTACGAAGGATCCTTTTCGAACATCAAATGCATCCGATTAAGTGTACAGTATATTGTTTTGGAACCTCGGAAAGGATCATTGGCCATATTGAGCGTTGGGACCTACAATCCTCACCAGAGTTATGGAAATTTTCTTTGAGAGAACACGTCAAGTCGAAGATGAAAACGGTCGCCATATGCCAGATGTCATTTTCAAATCATAATGTAAGCTTGTTTCCAAACAATGTATTTTAATATATATGTATGTTTTATATTAAATATAAAACATACATATATATTAAAAATATTGCAAGCAAAAAAAGTTATCCATTATTTAAACTATAACAGGACTTATGCGCCACTCTATATATCTTGGTCCATCCATCATCGAATTTCTTAAAGAACTTGATGAGGGTATCAGGTTCAATAGTCGAATCGGATTACATAATAAATTTTGCTTTTTAAAGAACTTCATAAAAAGATCACAGTCAACATTTTCATTATGTAATATCAAACAATATGTGCATAACGAAGCGGTACAAACGTTCGTAATTTGGGAAAGGCACTCTAGTACATGGATTAGTTCGTCTAAAATTTAATATATTTACGTTACTTATTTAATATATTTACTTTACTACAATGAGTAAAATGTTACTGATTTTTTTGTTCTAGTTTACTACACTAAATAAATCTAGTTTTTACAATCATTGCTTTTTGTCAAATAATTAATACATATATTTGTTTTTTAAAAATCTGGCATTTATTTAACATCTCATGTAGCCTGAGTACTATAACTTTAAAGTTATACCCTCTATACTTATGCAATAAAATTAAATTTCACTCTGACATACTCATATTAAATTTGAGATTTAAAGGTCTAATATCCCACCTCTTTATAAATTATCGTCACCATATTTCGCAGATCCTTTACCTGTAACATCTACAACTTATATAATAAACTGCCAAGTGAAACTAAAGATATTTCTCTGAATAGTTTTAAAATAAAAGTAAAACAGCTGCTATCTGATTAGTTAGTTTTGTGTAATTGTTCTTCTTCGCATTACATATTTGCGTATTTTGCTTTTTTTTTTGATTTTCTATTATTTTATTGTCTATTAATCAATCCTACAGAAAGGTTCAGACCTTTTTTTATACGGTAGTATAAAATTTATTTCTTTCCTAGGCCAAAACTCAAAACTGTTCAGCAGGTGTCTTGTGTATGTCAAACTTTCTAGTAGTGTGTCAGCGTTGTGGGTGTTTCTAAAAGCAAATCCAGTTTTTTAAAACGACTCTATAATTTTGAAAATATCAAAAACTCTGGTACGAAATAGTGTTGTAACGTCAGTTACTATTTACATTTAAAATATTATCATTCATTTTACTTCATATTACCATAATTTATATCTATGATAATAATGTTATGTCAAAATTTGTGCCATCATACAAATTATGTTGTAGATATGAAACAAATTCAAGTGCGCACCGCATTTCACTAGTTTATGTGGTTATGTGCTGAAAATAAAAAATGGGCTGTGTAAACTTTTCTGAATAAAGAAAACAAATGAGAATTTTCCTAGTAAGACCCTAGAATACGTTGAATGGAGTGATATAATTTCATATTAAAATATGGCAATCGCGTGAAAAGCTTAGTTACTTTTGCACATTACACGTATGGTGCGTACGCCTCTGTGGCTTGACTCGTTTCTGCCAACTTTAGTTATGATCTTTAATTTACTTTGAAACAAAGTAAAGTATACAACACTTTCGAAATAGCTGTGTAATAATGCAATATACTTTTATAATGGAAGCGTATACAAGAAAGGGGAAATAAAATAAGTTTCCGGAACCAGTATGGCTCCCTGTAAAGCAGTAGGACGTTGCAGAACTAAAATTGCTCTCATAAATCTTTACTCGTAACTAACTGGTAACTCCAAGGGTAGTTTATATAAGATTATTTCCGGAAAGAAAAGGTTTTCTGTATATTTCCTCAATAAAGCAAATGCAGGGACAACATATACACATAAATCTTGTTAATACCTACGTCATAACTCATCTTTTGGTTGTTTCGATTAATGTAGTTGACAACCAAGAAAATTATAAGAAAGTCGATAGGAACTAATGTCGTCATATTACTTCAGATGTTGTTTTCTTGTTTATTACCACATCGGTTAATGTACTTAGTTACCTAATTGACTTACTTGAAAAGGATGTAGGGACGTAAACTAAGAAATACCTGGACGTTTAACTGCCTCCCCTCCGCTCTCTTAAAACGACTTAAGATATGATTAAAGAAATTAATTTATTATAGCCGGTAAATGAGAAGGTTAATAATGGCTCCAAGTGAAATAAAGAAAAAGAATTGATACCTACTACTTTCTACTACCTCCTTACTTATTGCAATTTAATGTTGGTATGGTGGTATTAGTAGTCTGAAATAATTGATATATACTTATACAATATAATAATAATTGTTACAGTGGAGAACATGTTGTTGGAGTAAAATTAAGACAAAGTACAAGTTATTTGATGGTTCAACCACTATGATGTCACGTATTTAGTAATTGTTGAAATGTTTATCTTAATGTCAGCGAATTATTATTATTATACATTTTTAATTTTCTGAGTCCTAAATTCTGGATTCTGGAAGCGTGGAAGGGTGGCCCACAAAAGGCTGCAGAAATTAAGCTCTATTGGCCCCCTTCTGCTTCCTCTTGGGAGATCTTCATTGTGGTCGTCACGGATGTTGGTCACAGTCTCCTTTTCTTGCCAAGGGCGTAGCCAAGGGGGGCGATAGGGGCGATCGCCCCCCCCCCCCAAAATGGTGAAGTAGAAAACAAAATAGTCGGGGGATTGCCCTTGCCCTTGCCTTCAACGACCTTTTTTTTGCTTTTTTTGTTTAACCTGCATTGGACGCCCCCCCCTCCTCAAAGAAAAATAATGGCTACGCCCTTGTTTCTTGCTGACAACCTCTTCAAAGGGGTTTTTCATTCAGCTTTCAGTTGTGGAGGTGTTTTCTTAGCTGATAATGTCCAGTGAGAGAATCTTCCTGGTCATCGCCAATATATCATTGCCACTTCTTTGCTGGGGTATTCCACCTAGTAAAAAAAAGTTCGTCAGGTCCAAATATACCCAATTCAAGTGATTCTTCAGGTCTAAATATTCCACTTTTCAAAAAATCACAAAAAGAGGTAAAATTAAATTTTAACCAAGCCACAATTTTGTTAAGCAAGCCTTTGGAAATAAAGCTGCAAATTTTTAGTTCGCATTACAGAATGTAGAGAAGAACAGTCGGCCTTGAGAGCATTATAATATTGATTAGGATCCTAGGTTGCTGTCTAGAATTAGCAAAAACATTCTTGTTTTGAATAGATTTGGAATTTCTTGACCGTTTATCAATTACTTTGATAAACGTGTGGGATTATCGGTCAGTTTATAAAAACAAAGGTTTTTGTTTTTTTTTCTAACGTTTCGGCTTTATTCAGCCATCATCAGAGAATATATTTTCTCTTTGAGTCGTGTCTATTGTAGATGTTTTAGTTCGACTGAGGACTCTTATAAACTGACTGAGTTTTTATAAACTGACCGATAATCCCACAAGTTTATCAAGTTAATTCTTGTTTTGTGAAGATCTCCCTTTGGGAAATGAAGAAATTGAAGTTAGAGGCGTTTGCATGTTCTTGACCTATTTATACCTCCAAATCTGGATATTAGCCCCAAACGCCACCGAAACTCATTACTCGGACTTGATATTTATAAAAAAATATTTATGCTTAGTTGACATTGATGAACATATAAGCCCTGTCTTTAAAAATAATATGTAACTACCTGTGGTATTCAGTACCTGAAAGAGCAACTATGTGCTTTTAAAATTTTTGTGTTTAATTTATCAGGAGACAAGAGAGCGAATGTTAGATGACCTCAAACACAAGTCCTTCGATAATGTTGTAAAGAAACTTACAAATTTGTCTCCAGGTGTTGGCAAATTTACAAACCAAACTGTCAAAAGTTTTATTTCTAAATACGGTCAACTGACTTCCTGGTCAGAGATCAATGTAGAAAAATTATGGAAATTCTTAAAAATACTGAAGAATATAGAAGAGAGAAAGGAAGGAAAAATTTAACGGAGACGAAGAGAAGTTAAATTTATGACCACCATAAAATTTAAACAAAGAACGAGATAGAAAAACAATTTATTCTTCAAATTATTGTGCATTATTGACGACATTTTCCAGATACAAAAAAAATCAATATTATAAAAATTGTTTCAATATATTGTTTTAATAAAAATTAAGTTGGGCCGCTAACATTTTGTATGTATTTGTACCATGTGTTACATTAGTATTTTTTTTGTTACATCCATTTTCAGACAGTATTTTGCAGTGAAATAGAAAATTGTTTTAGAACAATAGAACAAAGAAAATTGTAGCAGCTGTTTGAATATTTTTTTTAATGAAACACCCTCTATATTTTGGTTACTGAATGCAGCTTGTTCTTTTGATTTCAACGATATAAGTCATGTGGTACCGTCTTCTACAAGTTTTTGAAATTTAATGCATCGAATATATAATATACTTATGTAGTAATGTGGCATACATTGTAAACTGGGCATAACTGTTATTTGTTATCAAAAATAAATAAAAAATATACTGTCTTGAATTTTCTCGTTGCTTATATCAGTGAAATACAATTAATTTGCGGTTATTAATTTATTCAATATACTCGTGTCGTTACCGATAATGATTATGGATAATACATGTTTGTCAATTTTACGAAATATGTAGTTCATCAGAATCGACAACAGTGAAAAATGACAGAATAAGAGAGAATAAGATGTACTTAAAAATAACTTTTTTTTTCAAATGTTTGCTTTCATAACCACTAGTATACCCATTAGTATGTTGATTGCGCTAAATAAACTAGAGTAACATAATTTTTTGTTTTACTTAATTTGCCGCTAGAGCTCCTATTGACCTCTTTAAGGACACGAAAATATACATAAATTATTCTTCCTTGCTCCAAACTGCAGAGCAAGGAATATTCAAATAAGCTGTTGATATTCAACGTTCACACAATAAAATATATCGGAGGTTGAGAAGACGAAAGAAAGATAAACATAAATCCCGAATACGCTTCAGAAAGGATTTGGAAGATGTATCGAAATAAGGCAATAAAGAAGGGATATACGAAACCTAACTTAAATTTAGATATTATACCTCGCTTCGAAAACGTAACATAAATATAGGACTTTATGGTTTAAAAAGTTTCAGAATTATGGGTATTACTACACTTTGGAAACTTTACACCCATTGTTTAACATAGATATTACCAACGAACGAATTCTCAACTTTACTTACGTAGGTACGACTAGTTTATTACATACTTTTTTACGGTTAACGGTTGAAAAATAAACTAGTTGTATTTGAATTTAACGTTTTACTTTATGACGATTTTCTTCTTATTAACAAATATACAATTTGTGTACATTTGTATACAAATTATTTATGAAGATAAACAAAGGTAAACTAAAATTAATTCAATTAATGAGATTAGGCAATGTAAGAAAATATATCGATAGCTTCCGTTGCTGTTAACAACGCAGATTGACGCTCATTGCAGAACTGAGCAAACCAATTGTCTAGGGAATTCTCGAAAGTGGACGTGACCGCCATTACATCACAGAAACCATCCAATATTTTTATAACAGTTTTGAATTTGTTTATATATTTTATCCACATGTATGTACATAATAATTACAGATATATATTTGTCATAATTACTATTCTTTTACTTTCATTCGATAATTCGAACTCTTCCTTATTCCGAACTAGCATGTTTTTTATTAGTTGGGATTTTAATTGAATATATTGTCGGACATTAGTGTATACTTCTTAAAACAAAACATGATAATTCAATAACAGTGAATGTTTAATTGATATACTAAATCCAAAGTTTTAAATGCAAGCGGTGACTCATGAAATATTACATTTTTTATGTAAATCATGAAATACAAAACTTAGTACAACATAATATTTGTAATAAACATTCAAATGTTTTGTCGACGGAAAGTGTATATTCTTATAGTGTATATTGATACAATTTTGTGGACTAACATCACATTTTACTTTGTGTGCAATAATAAAGGAAAATAATACACCCTTTTCATACCTTTTATGTCTGCGGTTATAAATTTTACTCTATCGCATGATGACATTTTTCTAGAGTACCTATGGGAACTTTTTAACATTTATGAATGCAACCTGGGGTCACATGTGCGGAGACGTGACACAGATGAGCTCTGAAATGGGCAATAAAAAAGAAACGACTCATTCGATTCGCTACATAACTGGGGATCGATATGATCGATACGCCAGATATCAAAACATGTAGGATGTGTTTTAAACGCATTTGTGGGTAGATTTTGTATCACTAATGGCACTAATAATGTCATATAGATAAATAAAAGCAACTGCTATCTATGAAGTTTTTAAAGATATATTGATAACATATACTACCGACAAATTAGAAATTTGAATAACGCACTGTTTAATAAGATAAAACTAACTAAGAAATGCAAATACGTAAGCACACATGCTATAATAATTATTACTCTGTCATGCGTTAGAATACTTATGGTATATTTTTACTTCCACATTCACCTAATGGAGTGGACGTATAGTATCGCTAAAAACTCTAAAAAAATGTTATGACAGAAATAGGCATTAAATATTTTGAAACGTTTAGGCGAAAAAAAAACTTGTGTCTGTCAGGTCTTTCTGTCTGTCTGGACTGTATATCTATCTGTTAACATTTTTATGTACAGATAACTCGAGAACACTTTATGATATCAACTTGAAATTTAATCTGCTTATGTATCATGATGAGTGGGATTCGGAAGTTTGCTGTCACGCGTGTTAAACTGCGTTAGACTATTCTGTTCTCTCGCGCCGGGATGGCGTACTACTGCGCATACGCGGGTTCTGGAGCGTTATCGGAAGGGTCAATGCGTACGTAGCACGGGCAAGAAATACACGCATATATAATTTATAAGGCGCTAAAAAAATACGCTTTATTCTTTCATTATCATAGAGTTTTATAGTGACGAGTCCTGCGTTGCAGCACACATTTCCGGACCCTAATGATGAGTAAGCTTGGCAGAAATGAGTCGCGTCACAGAGGCGTACGCATCATAAGTGTAATACACGAAAGTAGCTAGTAGCCTTCCGCACGTTTGCCAGAGTTTATCAATTATATTATATTATTAATTCATTTTATTATTTATATTATTAACGATTTAATTAAGTTTATTAATTATGATATTATATAACATATTCCATACAGCAGAGACTGTACAACAGCACCAGCCATCACGGGACTAATGAAATAAATACGAATTCAGGCGACTCCACTTACATATATGCTACATGTGTTGGCTATGTGTTGCGTTGCCGTACATATGCCACTTTAATGATGAGGTATAGAACTGTTTAGATTTAATTAACATATTATTCGGTTAAGGTATTGGGGGGATAAATGGTGGTCATCCTCTTTTTCTTTTTCTATAGATAATTCGTAAACGCAACATATTATGTATGCACTTAGTGTGTACATACAACATGTAGCATATTATGTACAAAACAATAGACATTGTAAGTGCAAAGGCTTTTAGTTTTTAGAGAAGGGGTTGAGAAGGTAGAAGAGGATTTTGCTAAATAGGTCAAACAAATCTTTGATTTCAATTTAAGTACTTACAGAGAGTTCTAAAAAATCTAATCTTCTCCTCGCACCTCTTGAAGGTAGGGGAGTAACTAAAATAAAATTCAAGAAAGACGTTAAAGCTGGCTAAAATATACATACAGGTCTGTGCATAAAAATAGCACCGACTGTATTTTACATTAAAAACATGAAATATAAAAGGCAAGCCTTAGTTGCATCTGTTTAGCTTTTTATTACAAAAAAAGGTATGATATAACAAAACATTATATATAACATATTGTTCCAAATACACAAAAAATAAATGTAGCACATTCAGTTAACTTATAATATCTCAAGTTTTTACTGTGCAAAAAAATAGCACCGCTCGTGAAACATACAAATTACTGTACAAGGAATCAAACAAAATTAAAAAGTTAAACTGTAACATATTAATACTTTGTTGTATAACCTTTGTTTTTCAAAACAGCAGCACAACGCCGTGGCATAGAGTCAACCAGCGCTTGACAACGCTGTAATGGAATAGCCTCCCACGCTGATTGCACAGCATACCATAATTCTGCTGTATTCTTCGGTTTTGCTTTAAAAACAGTTTTTTTAATATCTACCCAAAGATTTTCAATTGGGTTCAGGTCTGATGACTGAGCGGGCCATTCCATAACCTGAACTCGATTTTGTGCAAAAAAGCCTTTTGCTAGTCTGCTGATATGTTTTGGATCATTGTCCTGCTGTAAGACTCATCTGAGCGGCATATTTCAGTCCACATAGGGCAACATTACTTCTCTTATTATATCAACGTAGACTAATGCGGTTATCGTAGGCGTGATCCAAAATATTGGCCCAGTACCATGATACGAGAAAGAACCCCACACATTAATTTTTGCTCCGCCATGTTTAACGGTCTTGACTGTATACTGGGGTTTAAGTTCATCTCTTGTTGGTGTGCGGATAAATGTTCTACAGCCTGGAGTCCCAAATAACTCAATTTTCGACCCATCGGTCCAGAGGATATTTGTCCATTGTGCGAGAGGCCAGTTTAAATGTTCCAGAGCGAATTTGATTCAATGAATCACGAAGATGTTTCTTCTTGAGTAACGGTACTTTCCTAGGAGTTCTAGCCATCCAGTTTTTCTCTACGAGCCTTCTTCTTATTGTAGATGTGTCTACATTGACATTTAATTCCTTTTTAATTTGAGTTGACGTTATAAAAGGATTTTTTTTTGTTTTGTTAGGATGCTTCTTTCATCAGTTAAAGATTTTTCTTTCGGCCTCTTTTTTCTTCTTTTTCTTTAAATTTCTTGGCATTACTGATCATTTTATTAGAACATCCGACCACTTCCCTAATAAATTTGTATGTTTTCCCTTTAGCCAATAATTTGTTTATGAACAAACGTTCTTCTTTCGTGCAATGTTTTCCACGACCCATTTAATATTTAAATTAAATTAAAATTAAATTCGTATAGTAACTATAGGTTTATATTATTTTACCTTTGACTTCATTGTTCTATGCTGAAATATGTTTAGATGTTACGGCTTCGAACTGCCATCATAGACTGAATTGGTGTAATTATTTTACACAGGTCAATATTGATTTTATTTATAGAAACGGGGATTTCCCCTACCGAAACGAGAATTTTCCAAACTTCATTAGTTTTAGAAACTCAGTG
This sequence comes from Aromia moschata, assembly GCA_029963805.1. NCBI lineage: Eukaryota > Metazoa > Arthropoda > Insecta > Coleoptera > Cerambycidae > Aromia > Aromia moschata. Next base: position 1,686,808 of record JAPWTK010000030.1, read on the forward strand.
GATCTCAAACAAATATCTTGAGAACACTTTTGAATGCATATAGCAGAGCAGTCAATACGTGGTTATAGAGTTAATGTGAGTATTCACTATGGTGCTATTTTTTTGCACATGGCTGTACATGTATTACTACATACATACATACATGCATTATATATTAAGTATACATAGCCATACATGTTGACATACATACATGACACACAGACAGATAAAAAACGCTTTTTTCACTCCGCTACGTGGATGTGAATAACCACCCGCATAACCCATTAAGCTCAATCTAATCAGCTCGAGATCCACCCAATCCAATTTTTAAGTTGATATCTCAAGCATTGTCGAGTTATCGTCTACACATAAAAGGTAGAACAGACAGACAGAAAACTTCTACTACAAGACATTATAACAAAAAACCTCCTAAAGCGAAATGTTTTTTTCTTATTTTCTGCTCGGAAAATTTCTCTAAATATATTAGTCTACTGGTTGTATTGCTTTGCTATTACTTTTCTACAATTGAAGCTATTACAAACTCCAAAGTTGCATATCATTGTATATTAACATATGCAATGATATATATGCATTGCATATATCATTGCATATTAACATTATTATCATGTTATATTAACATGCACATGTCATATTAACATTAATATGAAAAGCAATGAATAATAATAATAATAATAATAATAATAACATAAATTCATAATCATAAGCTCATTTTTCAACAATTTCTTTTATATCTCATCAACTAACCTTAGGTTGTTTTTTTTGTTCATAGTCTTATTTTTTTTAATTCTCCGCCACATTTCAGACATTGTCGCTTCATTCATGAAACGGCGTATCTCATATTTCGCAACTTTAAAGAATATCCAATTTAAGTTTATGTTGACAGTTGTAGCAGGAAAACACAATACACCACTTAATTTACGTTAAGCTTGTTAAGAAAATAATTTAAGAGTTAAGAAACAGTTTAAATTTAGAATTCACTTAGAATTTATTAAGAAAAGAAAAGTGAATTATAATTAAGAATATATTTTACTTAATAATTATTAAAAGTAGGTATGTATATTCTTTTTGTTGCCTTACAAATTTATTTTCTAAATCAATCATTTTATTTTATACTGTATTGTTGACTCAACCTAAGTTGAGTCATATTTATTAGTAGGATGTAGAACCATTCAAAATAAACATTTTTTTCCAAATACTATTTTTCAAAAAAACTCAAAAATAAAAAAGTTACCTTATTTAATTTAGAAAATAACATTTATCGGGTCCTGCATTAACAGGTTGAGGACTAACGTACAGTATACTAGTCACATGAGTTTCTTCTGAAAAAACACGTATAATTAACTTGATATTATAATAATGTCAATTGTATTAAAATAGAAGATAATTGATTATTGGCCACAGGAATTGAATTCAGTTTTGAACACTGAGTACTATCTCAATCGATAGTACTTGCTAAAAAAACTAACTTACCTAAAATTTTAGATTTTTTTGAGCTACAAGGAGAGGAATGGTGAGGGTGAGAAAATACAAATTTTCGTTTCGACTCTAAAATTTCATCTTTCTCGGTAAGAAAATGAAAAAAATTAAAAAGAAGGTTGCAATGGTTTTCGATGTGTTTTTTTGCGTAGAATACGATAAAAATATTTTCAAAATTATTGGGGGTAGTTTTCACGAAAGTTAAAAATCGAAATTTCGAAAAGTATGACACGGTTTTTTTCCTATTTTTTTTTGATTTCTTTCTTTTTTTTTTGTACTTTCGATTAATTTTTAATTCATAATGGTCGTCGACCAGGAACTTGCCCAAAAAACGGCCCAAAGGTGAAAAAACGTAGTTTTAGCGTATTTTCTCATCCTGTGAGATAGTAAATGGCAAGTGAATAATATGTTCCAAGGTTTTTTGGGGTCGCTGATTACGAATCTAACGTCAGATTTTCAAAAAACAAAATCCAGTATGGTAGTCAACTTTTCTAAATTTTGAAATTTAAAAAATACCATCGTATTCTACGGGAAATTTTCTACTTTAGAATCGTAATCAGCGACCCCAAAAACCTTGGAATATATTATTCACTTGCCATTTACTATCACACAGGATGAGAAAATACGCTAAAACCACGTTTTTTCACCTTTTTGGGCCGTTTTTTTGGGCAAGTTCCTGGTCGACGCCCATTATGAATTAAAAATTAATCGAAAGTACAAAAAAAAGAAATTAAAAAAAATTTAAAAAAAACCGTCATACTTTTCGAAATTTCGATTTTAAACTTTCAATCCTCAAAATAAGGGTGAAAACTACCCCCAATAGTTTTGAAAATATTTTTATCGTATTCTACGCAAAAAAAACACATCGAAAGCCATTGCAACCCTCTTTTTAATTTTCTTCATTTTTTTATTGAGAAAGATTGAAATTTTAGAGTCGAAACGAAAATTTGTATCTATTTTCTCACCCTCACCATCCCTCTCCTTGTGGCTCAAAAAATCTAAAATTTTAGGGAAGTTAGTTTTTTAGCAAGTACTATCGATTGTGATATGTTTCAAACAGAAATTTTTTTTTGACCTCACTTAGTTGGCGTGAAATGCCCCATATATATATATATATATATATATATATATATAGATTTTGGAGGAAAAGTGTCAACTGAGGAAACATTAATCCAAGATACTCAGTCTGTTAAATTTAATGAAAAGATAAATATAAAACAGAAAAACATATTAATTATCGCTTTTCTTGTAAATCATTTGTTCTTACAATTTTGTAAAACGTTTTTGTAAATTGTTCATAAATAATTTCGCTGCACAACCTTTTCTTTTGACTTTAAAGCAAATTAATAAAAAGTATACATAGTTTACTATGTATACTTTTCACTATTATAAAAACGGTTCATTATTATCGAAATATTTTTCCGGAACGTTATCTGCAATTGTTTTCCAACAAGTTTTAGTGATTTCATAGAAGAGACGTTCCTCGTTTATTAGTTTAACGTGTTTCAGTAGATATTTAACATTTAATACCATTTTTATGGTTCTAATATCAATAAAGATGTGCCGAATTTCTTCATTGTAGAATTTGTGTTACTTAAAGAATGTCTATTATTGCAAATCAGATGTTATGGAATAACTAAGTTTACTTTTGGAATACTTATTGATCGAATAATGGAACCTAGTTCAAGTCCAATTATGGAAAAAAAGTATGATATTCTATAGAATATCATTGGATTTAAGTTTTGTTATATACAGGCTGTTTCGCATAAGAACCGACACAGAACAGGGGCATGTAGGGAACCTAAAATACGGTGATCTAACGCAGCTTACCTTTATACTAAGTTGCACCCTTGAGAAGTTATAGGCCTCAAAGTGGGGTTTCAAATTTCGAAGAAATCAATATATCGGTTAGGTATACTTGAACTTAAAAAAAAAACAAATTTGGTAGACGTTGTGAGTGTACCAAGAACAGTAATCAACAGTAAGTAGAGTTCAATTAAAGCATTTTAAAGAGTTGATTAGGGATGATACACCATTAAAATGTGACAGAATTTTTTTAACCCTTTGACTGACTTAAAAATTTTCATTTTATTTTATAAGGATTTTGGTTCTAAAACTTTTCTTATTCTTGTTATTTTTCAAAAAACTTTGTTGTTTTCAACAAAAACTCGAATAATTAAAAACACCTATTTCAGCAGTTATTTAAAATTATCGAAAATTCAAAAGCTGGCTATGAAATTAGACGTCAAACTTGACAATCAGGAAAAAAGTTACTTAATTTTAGTTAATTGTAGAGTGTTTTGAAAATGGCCGGAAAGCGAATTAGCGAAAAAGTTGACATGCTATTAGTGTTAGGTTTCTGTGAAGGAAACTGCAGAAGAAGTGTTGAAGAATATCGGAGAAGATATCCTAATCGTGTGATCCCCCATAGAGAAACATTTTCCAATGTTGAAAAACGGGCTCGAGAAACAGGCAAGTTTTTCAGTAGCACTCGAGAACGTGCTATTGCAATCAGGACACAAGACGAAGAACTGATTTTGAACACAATTGAAGATTAACCACATACCTACTTTTATCTCGACAAACTGGAATATCGCAAACTTCTGCACCGAGTTATCAGACGTAATCTACTATACCCATATCATATTCAAAAAGTGCAAGAATTGTTACCGGAAGATTTGGTTAAACAAGTGACTTTCTGTCAGTTTATTTTACATGAAGACATTCATTTTCAAAAGAAAATTCTCTTTACTGATGAAGCTTGTTTCACCTGCAGAGGTATTACAAATCTACATAACTATCATGAGTATTTCGATGTAAACCCTCATTCAGTAAGTCCTCGACATTTCCAATGCGAGTTTAAAATAAGTGTTTGGATTGGTGTTGATCGGTATTTAATTGGTCCAGTTATTTTACCGAATCGACTAAATGGTGAAACTTATTTAGAATTTCTCCAAAATACTCTCCCGGATTTACCTGACGAGGTGCCACTACAACTCAGACTGGAACATTGGTTTATGCATGTTGGAGCACTGTCTCATTTTAGTATTATGGTTATACACTTTTTAAACCACCAGTATCCAAATAAATGGATTAGACGAAGAAATATTTGCCCACAAGTTTGGCCTCCACGATCACCAGACCTCAACAAATGTGACTTCTTTCTTTGGGGGACGTTAAAATAATTTGTGTATTCCTCGCCAGTTGCTAGCGTCCCGAGCAGATTTGTGGAATCGTATTACAGATAAATGTAATATCATTAGAAACAATCAGCGGTTATTGGAAATAGTAGACTTCAATTTTCGACCAAGAATAAATTTATGCCTGAGAGAAAACGATGATCATTTTGAACAATTTCTATAACTTATCAGTGCAAATCTGTTACTTATGTTGTTTAAGTTGTTTGTTTTTCTATTAAATTATTCTTATTCCAACTTGTTGGTTGATTGTCAAGTTTGACGTCTAATTTCATAGCCAACTTTTGAATTTTCGATGATTTTTAATAACTGCGGTGACTCTTGTGATTAAATATACGTTAGCAACATGAAGTGGAATTCTTATACAATGGATTTAATTAGTTTTGGAGTAAAGATCTACATACACATGTATTTAACCTTTATGTAAATTATAGATTGACCTGGTAACAAAAAAATCGTAAAATTAAATTATTAAAATTTACAACTATTGTAAAAAAAATAAACGGTAATAATAGTTATAATAAAATGTCGACACAAACGCAATGGGCTTTATTGAGATTAAAAACAATTTGGATAAAATATGGTAGAGAATATTGCGCGAGTTTAGGTCTGGTTTAATAATGGGAACACAAGACAAGTCACCCCTAACCACATCTCGCTCGTCTTTAATTACATTTACACAGCATGGAACACAGTTATTTTATACTGTGATTCGATGTCCTTAATTGCGTCTTAAAACATTTAGGGCATGTGTTCCAGTTTACATGAATGGCGAACTGTACATAATTCATTTCTCGGGATTAATAAGTATTAGGTACGACTATAAATTCTAAACACTATTTTTACTACTTCTTTAAATTCAGCGATTTATAAGAATTATGGAAGGAAGTAATTTCGCTGCCAATAAAAGGTGTATACGAGTATATGAGCATATTCAGTTTAAAACAATTATGTTTTCCATAAATTAAACCGTTGACAAATATACATTTACAAAAACTGTTAAACAGTTTTGCATCAGGTGATTCACAAATTGTGTATAAATGAACTCCGAACACTTATAAAAAATATACAGAGCTTATGAAAAATAATATTCATTTATGAAAAAAATATATATTCATTTACATAAAAAAGTTTACGGACATTTATTTAAGATGTTTAAAACGATAAATACAAACCATAATCAAACATTCATGAAAAAATGAACTGAATTTATAAAAATGTCCTTATTTAAGAGAAATGTCCAAATATTAACGGAATATGTTCAATATTCATTAATAATAACTTTCTTAATCATTATCGCATTGATGCGTTAATGTCACCATGTTGCAACGAGAGATGAAATAATCTGTTTAAAATTTTCATGCGGTTATATAACGAATATTTCGAGAAACTTCAATGTCGCAATCGTGTTAATTTGATAAGTCGCCAAAATACATAAATAATGTAATATTTAAAGACAACTCATAGTACAGTACCTAGTTTAATTGAGGGTATCAGTGCAATAAGTGGATATGCTCATATTTAGGCAAAATTGAGATATCTGTACAAACTTAGTCATCTTCCAATTCTACATCATCTAATGCAATAACTGGACGTTTTACACTACACACCGTTGTATATATTATACACTAATACACCGTTGTATTGGTGATTGTCTAAGTTAACTTTTTGAGGGCAGCAACTGGACATAACCAGTGAGTTTATACCATTGGAAGCTGAATAACCTATTAACCGAAAAGAAAGTGACGATGACAGCTAACCTAAAAGATTCACGAGGAAAAAAACGAGTTAGAAATGACAAAAAGTGGAAACGGAATGAAATAAAATCAGGGATGGTAACCGATGAGCAATATAAAAAGGCAATGTTGTCCCAGAAAGAGGTGTGGGCAATGCATGTAACTATAAATTAAAGTGTTTCGACCGCATAACACCAGAAATAAGAATTAAGGTGTTCGAGTCATTTTACAACCTAGAAAAAAAATCTGCAAGACTCGTATTTAGTTGAAAAAATTAGTGTACGTAATATTCAACGAAGAAGAGTTCGACTAAAGGAAAACGATAAACCCAAAAATGTTTACACCTCATGTAGAGGCGCGATAAACACGACGTATTTACAAAAACATAAACCAGAGCAGTATATTATTATACTAAAGCAACATAAAAAAAATCCTTTAGTGAAATACCAGTTCTTCGGAAAGTTTTTTATAACCAATTTAAATATGCAAAAATGTGATAAGTTAATCAATCAAATAAATTGTGCAAAGACGGGTGAAAGAAAAAAACACAAAAACAAAAACTACACGTAGCTAAAGCGAATAATTTTTATCAGGACTTGAAAGAAAAAATTCAGATAGCATCACAAAACAATATTGAAGTGCTTAGATTCGACTTTTAACATTTTCCTCGACAATGTTCCCCTACAGTTTGCTGAAGTAGTGACTTTTTTACTAAATTCAGTTGTGGGTCTATAATATCTGCGTTCCCGTAAGCGGGAGATTTATGTGCTTGCCGAATATGTTTAAATAAATCTTAATTCTGGAAAAAATTCGTAAAAAGTCGTAAAAGTAACTCAGGATATGTTTTTAAATTTCAAAAACCATTATTCTGCTTTGTTCAAAAAAATCCCATTACCAAGAAAAATAAATATACTATATCCAAATATAGAATATTTAAATATAATAATACTTTACCAAAATTGTCAAGCAGTGATCGAATTTGTTTCTTTATCAATATTTCGAAAATTTCGTTATAAAAAAGACCATAACAACAATATCTTTACCATGCACAGACCAGGTTTTATATAGTTAGTCTAGGTTACTTAAGAAAAAAAAAATACCATGGCACCAGTAAAAAAATTATGTTCCTAACATTGCTGCCGATATTGTACTAGTATTATAAAAAAAATCATGAATATCACACAGATTTCGAAACTGAAAATAAAACTTCGTCCTCTTAGGAGTAAAAATCTGATGAATAAATTTTGTATGTTTTGGCACATTTATTCTTATTCTGCTGAAAGCACTATTTATTGTCCCATGGTAGTGGTGGGGACAAGGGTGTTGTAATTTAATATGAATTAGGAAATATATTCATGCGACGTATCGTTTTATAGGTTTTTAATGCAGATGAATCCAAATTTCACATTAATATGCCTCTACTCTCATTTTTACTACAATGTCCATTTCCAGTACGTTAATTATGACGTATATGACTTTTTTCAAAGTATTGTGAAGTGTTTATTTTGTTAATAAATAAGATTTTCTGACTATATGAAAGATCAGGTCTTAAAGACTTATATGATTGGCTAAATAATCGTAAGCGTTTTTAAAACGCTAAACAAGCAAAGACAATTTTATTGTGATTACAAATCTATTTTCTTCTTTTAAACGTATATCATATTGTGCCTCCTCTTAATTTCGAGTTATGTGGGTTACAATATTTCTTTATAGAAAGCTGTCGATATATGTCAATCAAATTCTGTAAAATGTCAATAGATATTCAAAATTGTGTATGGCTTTTATTCAGTTTACTGGGAATAAGCGATTAATATGAAACAGTTTGTGATTATTATGACATCATATCAAAGAGAAATGTAAATTAATACATCCATTTCGTAACAAAAATGTTTGTTATCAACACTGTAAATGCATTATATAAATATACACTTTAAAGTACATTATATAAATATTATACAATGTCATAGATTGTTATAATTACTTTTAAAAGTAAAGTACTCCAGAATATGACTTTCGTGGTAGTTTTATTACGTACTACCATCTAGCGGCCGAATGGAGTGTTAATCCTGCTTAAAGTGAGCACTTAAGGGGATTTTGAAACTAATAAATTTACAGCTTTATATAAGCCTTCCGAATGTAAGACGAGCCCATACTATGGAAATTCAACAATTCTATCCCCTCAAAACTTTCTGGGGATTTGCATATTTGAATTTCAATTTCATTACTTCTTGAAGTTGGCGCAATAACTTTAAAATTAAAAAATAAATTATTTAGATATCGAAACTGTGTTATACCGGTCGAATGCTAAGATATGACCAATGCAGTACCTACTGGTTTCAAGAACATAAATTGTAATCTGTGTAATCCGAAATGACATTAAAAGCACATATCTTAGTGCATTCAGTACTTAAGACTCTCTTCCGATATCGTGTGATAAATAAAATATTTCTCAGCTTCTAATACAGTGTACTTGTAACCATATAGAAATTATGTCGGGAACACGTAAGTTAATGGAAAAAATATCAGGAATTATAAATGCTTTTTTCTGGTATTATATAAATAGATTCATTTCATATGGAGCAACATCTTGCTGAAAAAATATACCTATAGCAGTCGTATGTTAATCAGCTAGGGAAAATCGAAGTTTGAAGCACATAAAATAGAAAAACAAATATATTGTATTAAAATATAGTAGCCTTTTTAATTGCTGTTTATTTGTAAAACAACTGTAAATAATGCGTATTAATAAGTAGATATACCGGGTGATTCTGCGACATACCATATATATTTAAAAATTGTTTTAAAATCTCTATAGAATGGTAATTTAAAAATAACATTTATGACGACAAACAAAAAAATACGGTATTCAACTTTTTTTTCAAATGAAATGGTGCTCCTTATCTTATTGAGTGTTGTAGAGAATTTATTTCTAGGTTTAGCAATGTAAAGAAACGTTCTGTTTTGAACAGAAACGACTTGTGAAAAAAACTACTTACCAGATTATTTAGTGTGGTATTCGCGGTTCTGTATCTTTTTAATTTGCAGGAAAAACTGCCACATACCATATATATTTGAAAACTGTTTGAAAATCTCTATCGAATGATAGTTTTAAATAACCTCTATGACAACACGCGAAAAATTAAGTTATTGATCTTTTTTTCCAAATGAGGTTGATTTTTTTTCTCGACTATTCTTGTAGAAACTTTGTTTCTACGTATAGTAATGTAGAGAAACTTCGCTTCTAAATTGAAAAAAATGAGAACACTATATAAAATCCAATTCAGAAATAATGTTATGCAGTGAGCACAGTTTCCCATGAAAACTGTCATAGAATTCATTTGAAGTAGATGATATAGCAGCAACAACATGCTGTTTATGACAAACTGCGCTCCCTGCATAAAATAATTTCTGAATTTGACTTCATATAGTTTTTTCTACAAGTAAAACAATTTTTTTTTCAAAAGTTTTTAGTTGAAATGTGTTTCTTTACATTGTTTCATGTAGAAACAAATTATGTATTAGATTCAACAAAAAAAGAGCACCATTTCATTTAATAAAAAAAAGTTGAATACTATATACATATATACATATAACTTACATACCATATATATACAGCATACCATATATGTATATATATACAGGGTGTTAGAAAAGTACCGGAACAGCAGAATAACTCTCCAGGAGTGCATTTTTGGAAAAAATGTTTTATACAAAAGTTTTAGGATTTTTCCCCGGCTATCCATTGGTGACCTAGAATTTGACCTTGAACATGACCTTCAAGGTCATTTAAAGGTCAAGGTCGTCTTTTTAAACGGGAACACCTATTTTTGACCCCGGAATTGAAAAGAGCGGAAAAAATTACAGTCGAATAAGGTCTTGATTGCCCTCATTTCACATTGTGGAGGTTACCACCCTCATTGGTAATTTTGTACGTTTGACGTAACTTTACGTAACATTGGTCAATTTTGTACGTTTGACTTTGGAGTGACCTTCTGATGAGATGATTATCGTTGTCTCGAATTTTTCCATGCTTCATTTTTTGCTCAAGAATATGCAGTTCCACGTTTATAAAAATGACCTTGACCTTGAAATGACCGTAATGCCCATTTGAAAAAAAAACGACCTTGACCTTCAAATAACGGACCTTAATTCACGGTATCCATAAAATGTTTGCGTTACTTTTGGTTTTAGATATTTTCCCTTTTGTAATAATCGATTTTTGTATTTTTAATTAACTCATTTCGTCAGTTCCTATAGTTTATAAATTCTTGCTGTAGCTATATGTTTTGTGCATTTTTTTGCAATTGCTGGTACAAATCTCAAAAATTGACAAAAGAGATCAGGTATCTCTTTTATGTTTAACAAAGTATTGGTGGATTATATATTGTATGGTTTGAGTCAACCAAATGGCCTATATTTCAACATCATATTTCAACATATTATAAAAGGGAGTCCAATCTACAAGAGTGATATTATCTTTTATTTTATTCTTGCCTACTGATTTAATAATATTTTTTTATTATATTTTCATTGTTTATCTTATTTTTTGTTTTGATAGTTATTATAATTAGAAAATGGGTGATTTTTTTCGAAAAAAAATCTGCAAAGGTTTTATCAATTTTTTGTGTACTTTTGAAAGCATGGTATCATTTTTGTTGGTTTCAACTTTGGTACATAAATAGCTTCTATAAATGTAACCATTTAGATAGGAGGTAAGTGTGACCCCAGATAGATTATACGAGGTGTATAAATTGAGTAATGAGAGTAATTGAATTATTCGCATAGAATTACAATTCAGTAATTTCTCCTTCAAAATAACTTCCTTGGAAGCCACACAGCGCTGGAGATGGTTCTTCCATTCCTCATGACAGTGCTGGAACTCATATTCTGGAATATTTTCTATGGTCCCAAATGGTTCAGTTTGAATATTTTCTATGGTCCCAAAATTACGTCCCTTGAGATGATTTTTAAATCTCGGGAAGAGAAAAAGTCACAAGGACTCAAGTCAGGCGAATAAGGAGGCTGAGGAGCCACATGAATGTTTTTACTGGCTAAAAACTCGTTTACTGAAATGGATGTGATAAGGCGCATTGTCGTGATGCAACATCCTGTTGCTCTTGATGTTTGGTCTCACACGTATGACCCTTTTTCGAAGTTTTTCAGGAACCTCTCTGTAAAAGTGCTGATTTACTGTTTGACCTGGAGGCACAAACTCTTTGTGGACAATTCCTGACTATTAAAAAAGCAAATCAGTATGCATTTAATCGTCGACTTGTTCATTCTTGCTTTTTTTGGGTCTTGGAGAGCTTGAAGTGTACCATTCCATGCTTTGACGCTTGGTTTCCGGGTCCCACTCAAACACCCAAGACGCCTTTCTCTCCTGATGTCCTTTTGTTCCTGTGAAAGGTTTTTTGGAGCCATTTTTGCGCAGATTTTTCTCATCCTCAATTCGTAAGTCAAAATCGAATGAACATGAACAATCTTAAATAAAGAATCTTAGTCTTAAATGAACAATCTAAGAATGAATTAACAATCTAAGAATGTCTTAAACCACCGAAAAATCTGGGCTCTAGAAAAACCACTGTATCCGTAGGCGTGTTGAAGTTCTGTAAAGTATGCGTTACAATGTTCCGTAATCCACCACTCATAATGGTAAAACTCTTATGTGAAGAAGTGAGTAAACATATTTTGCTGAATATGTGCCAAATTCCATAAAATCATTTGAAAAGCGCCGTATGTACGTACGAGTACTTAGGTGATGTTCAACATTATTTTGAGGATCTAAATTAAAAAAAAAAAACATTTATCTCTTTTCTCATCCATTCTTTCTATAGGCTACTATAAACTATGTAGGTATATTTGTTTTAATTGGAAATGAAATGGAAAATGGTACATTATGTTTTTAAAATATTTGAAAATTCCTCTTTCTAATCATGCCAAACTTAACGTAAGGATCGTACCGTATACCATGAAAACCGATGTTTTGCTTAACAAAATTTCAAACAGTTGCCATGCGCATAACACTTATTAGTCTGAAAAGTTTGTTCTATTAGTTATGACTGGAGTAACAAAATTTAATTCACTTATTGAATACATATATTAAACTACATATATTGAATATATAAAACATGTATAGAAATAGAATGATTTTATGTTTTTGGTCCACTCGCTTCACTCTGGATTTTAAAGGCATACAAATTGAACTTTAGGAAAAAAAAATGTAATAAAACCCGATTATTTTGATTACGACTTGTAAATCAAGATTATTGAAAAATACCTAATATGGTCTCCCATTTAAAAATCAAGTTTTTATTTATTTCTCAGATGTAGTTGAAATCTCTTTTCGTTCAAAAGGTATTGCGCGTACCCTATATTCGTAGACACCCTGTATAGTTTTAATTTTACTATTGTCCCTACTGTTTCACACGCTAATTTAATGGAATATAGAATACATTATGGAAAGTAAATGAAAACGTGATTTTTTACATTATAGTCCACCTGACGCCATTTATGATATAGAAATGAGTTATCGTAAAATACATTTTACGAAATATCAAAAAATTCGTACATGGTTTTTCCGCATAGACGATTCTAATCCCCACGTGCTTGCGGCAGCTCATAACGGCAGATAAAACTCATATGAATGGCGAACAGTCGAGAACAAATATTACAAGTCGCATGAGTTGAGTTTCTTACGTGCAAGGAATGGGCGGGATGGGACAAGATGGAAAGCGCAATTCCAGTTGGCCATTAACCTAACTTGAGTTCGCATAGCTGAGCAGACTAGTTTTCTTTCTCTTTCGCCCTTTCTGTTACACAACCATCTACTTTTTATTCAGGGCTGGACTATACATTATACATTTTTCTTTGGCTGGATTTGTATCCGATGTGAGCCATTGCCTATTCGAACTATAGTTAGTTATCAATTCTTATAAAGGATAAATGTTTCTGAAATTGAACTCTAACGCTGTTAAAACATGATTAATGAAAAATACTGGGCTTATATTTTACATGAATATAAATTGCATTAATGCAGAGCTGTAAATTCCCCATAAAATAATTTTAATGTAATTCTTTTAACTTCAATATTTGGTATCTCAGACATTTTTGACCAAATATCTCAAAAATGTGGAAAATGGAAATACATCACATACGATATTTTTCATTCTTAATTTGAATAAACGTATTTAAAATAAATAGGTTATAAAAATTCTTACTCTTCAAAACGATTTACATAGGTAATATATTCTTAATTTTTCATATTGCATCCTCAGATTTTTTCAAAAAATCTCCTTTATATTCAGAAATTTAAAAAAAGTTTATTGATTATTTAAATAAGTATAAATGTTTTTGTACATTTATATTTTTTCGCGACAATTGCAATTGTCCAAAAAATTGCAAAATATAAAAAAGGTAACGAAGGAAATAAAAGATTATAGTTAATTATCTAAGGAACCTACCTAAATACGGTTTATCAAAAATGTTCAAAACTTCTTATATTATTTCATATTATACTTTAAATAACCAACTGATCTAAAAGAGGGGCGACCAATCAATACAATAACGTGTGTTAAATAAATTAATAAAGATAATGTAAAAAAAACTTTCATTATAAAAGGCTAAAGGTACTCATCATTGCCCAGCCTACACTACTGCACTTTGAAATACTGAATTGCAGTGTAAGAGCTAATAAAATAATTTTCATAATTCGGTTTTTAGAAAATGACAGGTGTTATTTTATTTTTTTAAATAAATACGGATCTCACTTTTTTTTGGTGTTTAAATTCCGAAAAAAAAATGGTTATTAAAATAAAACAAAAGGTGTAGTAAAACTGGTATTATTTAGTAATGTTTAAAAAAATATACCTATTATTTGATGAGTAAAAATGAGTAGGTACCTACTACCAATTAACAACTTTGGGCAACACTCATTTGAACATAACTAATAAGGTTTGACATTGGCAACTTGTTAATAATCATGTACAATTTCTTTGCACATATCAATGACTGGATATGCAAAAAGTGATGTTAATACTAATAAATGTTGATTAGAGAGTTTTAGAGTGTGACTATTGAGTGGTAGGTATTCTCATAAATAATTAGTGATAGTACGCTAAAAAGTGGACTAACATTTTTCTAGCTCATTAGCATGACTTTTATGTCTATATGTATGGTACAAGTTAATGTTCTATATACATAGATGTACCTATACAAATGCTCCGTTTCTATGTCAAAATTAGATGAATTTAATCTACATACAACTCAGATCTCTTCTTGAGGACCTGGGTACGTACGTACAACCCATAACATGGATTGTATGTAGGTAAATTCACCTGGTTTCGACACAAAAATGCAGCATATCATATCCACCTATGTATGTAGCACCGTAGTTTCTACTGTATATTTTGAGTACCTAAGTTTTAACACACCCAAGTATTAACACATGTATTATAAAAGTGTGCGAATAAAAACGATATGCTATATAAGGTATTCATATGCTATATCAAAGTATAGGTACACTTAGGTATACCTATAAGTAGTCGATATAAAATGCTATTTTTTGGAAGAACTGTCGGTTTAAATATATGTAAATTTAATGGACGAAAAAATGCAATTGCGGAAGAAATGCATTATGTAACATACGAAGTTGATTGTAAAATTGTCAGCAGGTCACAAAATACTGTTGAAAGTAAATTGAATCATATACATATTATTCATTTTTTTCTGATCCAAAAAAAAAACAAGTAGGTAATTTAATTGAACTTAAATGAATTTTAAAAACTGCCTCTATTTTACATATCTACTACCTACGCATGAAAGATCATTTTAATGTATTAAAAGTGAATTTAGTAAAATTTGGTAAAAATAATAACTTAGAATTATGAGTTTGAGAAAGAAATTTGTCTACTTAGGGTAAATGTGGGAGAGACGCCGCACTTTTTTAGAATGTGCAATAACTCCCCTTAATAATGCAATAAAAAATAGCTAATAAGACCCATAATTTAGAAACATTTATTCAAGAAACGGAACATAACACAAGTGGTTATGGCAAGAAATAAGCAAATAAAAAAATATTTTGTTGTCATATACAGGAGGCCAACTCTCCTACATGCTATGGGTGAGTCGCCGCATATCAAGAGGGAGAGATGGCTTATAGGAAATAAGATTAAATTATTTTTTCACTTGAGCCTTCTTCAATAAATACTTTCCACATGGATTCAGGCAACTTCGAATGCTCTACACGTTTCATGTAACCAACGTTTGCAACGTGTATACTCAATTCAGTCTGATGTTGACATTCCTATATTTTCAAAGTTCAAGACTCTCCGCATTCATTTTGCTCAATATCCACAAAGACTCATTCATTTTCATCAATATCAGTAATATCGCTACTTGAGGAATGAGCTGATATTTCTATTTCCAGATAATTAGGATGCTTGATTATGTTACTTTAGTTTTAACCCTTTAGATACTGATTTAACTTGGCCCTTTTTGTCCGTATTAGGGACAAAATTTTATTTAATGTATATACAAATTTTATTATTTTATATATTTTATGTCTTTTATACAACTTGAGTTATAGTTAAATGAACTGCCGGTTGTTTTTTGCGTTTTCTAATATTAGAAAGTACAGGTACAGGCGATATTTGTTGAACCAATTTTCCTGAGGTAACGTCACAAGTGGTCGAAGTTGATGGTTGCGGTTCTGAATTGTTATTGGAGGAACTTTGCATTATCGTCTCTGATTGAGATTGCTTTAATCTCGGATTTACTGCATGTTTTCTCCTTCCTCCAAACTGTGTAAAGCTTCAGTTACACTGGTTTTAGGAGAGGACGGTTGACCTCCGATAATTTCTATATTAGTTAACTGAAGATCCGACACGCAAAAAGCATGTTCAGGTATTGCCTGTAGATTGTGTGGGTAAGCACCACTCAGTGCGTCTTCTATCCCACAATACTTTGCAGCGTCTCTCCCCAATAGATGGGAGAGACGCTGCACTCAATTTCTTATAGCTGTTTAATGCCATAGCGATAACGGTGTAGTTAAACATAATATTACTGATCCTACGTCTAATCACAAACAAAAATACAGGCGAATTACAGGCGAAAAAGGCTGCACTGGTGCTTTGCCTAATATTTATGAAGCCACTGAAAAATTTTTAGCCACGCCTGAACAGTATTTTTTAAATATTCATTAACGTAAACGTTCGATTTGCACGTAAGTAACTTACGATGCACGGTTATGCATCAACTGACTATAAGTAAGCGAAATTGCCGTTGAAATTATAACAGTAGTTCCAAATGGTCCTTGCGTCTTCTCTCCCACTGCGGCATCTCTCCCACATTTACCCTAGTTCAAGTTAACTCTTGAACGCTTTGTGTATTAACCGAAAGTTAGATACATACTACATACTGGTAAACAAGATTTAGAGCTAGTAAGAATCTAGTCAGATGAAGGATTAGTGGATAATGGAAAGCAGTTTAATAAAACAAACTAATTTGTTTTCTTTTATACGTATGTTCTATGTGTGCGCATTGAACTCAGTTTTGCAAGTATGTATATAAAAAAATCACACATATTTTCTTTTGTAAAAAAATATTTGATTAAACAGTTTTAATAGAAAATTATTAGCAAAAACAATTGTTAAGCCTTTTTTTAACAGAACAAAACCTAAAGTTTGCAAGGAAAGTGTCTTGAACTTTTGATTTTAGCGACGAATTCATTCTGAATTCACCTCTGTACTTCGAGCTATCTCGCAGGCACAGACAATATCTCTTATCGAATCGCGTTTCGCTTCACTTCCCAATCCTGGGGTATTATCCTTGCGAGTTGGGAATTGCAGCTCCAGCAAAAGGCTTAGGCCGCGAATACACCTTGCCCGTACACTTCATTTAACACAGATAATGGCCGTTTACTTCCCCTATACCGCCCCTACGTTCCCATCTAGCCGGCAATTGTCACGCGAAATGTTGATCATGGAGTGCGTGCGAATTTAGCCGGTGATAACGAAGATCAAAACAACACAACAATATCTGCCGCAGTCGTTTGAACTTAACTTGCGTTCACGGTTATAATGGCGTGCCCAGATTAACCGAGCCCGTTTCATCATTCATATTTGTAATCTGTTTAGTGCCATACATATCCACTGACACTTTACGTGAACTACACCCCTGATACGTAGGTACATATGTATATACTGGGCAAATTTATTGCGACGATAATTCGGAAGTTTGAAATTATTTTATATTAGCAATTTTTAGAATTACGTAACGTAATTTAACTTTGATTACATCGCTTTGATTGAAAGAAAACTAAAACGGGTTATTGAAATGAAAATTCAAAAACCTCGCATGTTACGCAAGAATCTTAGGGGTAATGAAAATACCACGCACAACTGTTCAGACGTGTCCACGTGTACCACAAAGCCGAGTGAAAATAAGAAGCGTCCAGATATGTGTTGGTATTTAATAGCAAACTGTTCATCGATGAGACTAAAATTACAAAAGAAACAAGTTTTACATTTTATATGCAAATTTTTCATGTTTTATATGCAATCTTTTCACTCATATTATTTAGTATAATATTTGTCTTGTCGATTTTATAATGTTTCATAACATCAAATCAAAATATCTACATTTTTTCTTGATAGGTATATATTATCCATTTATTCTCATTTTTCGGTGTTTTGTGTTTTTTTGCATCATTTTTTATATCTAGCCCCCACATTTATTATGAACCTGGAGTGGGTACTGGAGCCTTCGGCGTAGAATCAAAAAACTGAACGTTTTCCACGAAACATCGAACTACTATACTTTTTTTCCACGCGCGTTTCGCCAACTAAGTTGGCATCTTCAGAAGAAGATGCCAACTAAGTTGGCATCTTCAGAAGAAGATTAAAACTAGTCTAACCTACACACTTGCTCTATTTATACTTAATTTTCCGTCACGGTTCACTGAACCATAACATCTGTCTTTGTTTATCAGGGCAAATAGTGGACTGTTTGGTACTGGACCACTGTTACTGGAATACTGTTTGGGTATTGGACCATTGTCCTTATTCATGCTACTGTTACATTTAATGATTTCTAAACTTTCAAAAGCATCCAACTGTCTACTTTTGTTACATTTCTAATTAATTTTAAATTGTTTGCTAACTCCATGGTTGGTTGTCAAAAGCATGTTGAGCAACATAAGCATGTTGAGCAACATGATTTTTCTATTCTGCCGTGTTGCTTGATATACTTTTGATCACTATCTTTACAGCTTATTTCGTATATCCCTGACATTTCGTTATTGTTGATTTTATCTTTGGGGTTGCCCAAAAGCGTCTGTAGGTTATTTTTAGAATTATAAACCAAATTGATATTAATATTTTTAAAAACTTTATCTAGTCCGCGGGTGAATTTAGGTTCATATGGTAACGAAACAAATTTCGAATTGTCAGTATCTCTACGAAAAGTCGTGGAATTGTACAGGGCTCTCTTAAATTTATGGTGCGAGTTTCAGCGGAAAATGTTTGTAGTGTATAAATAAAATTTATTAAAAAAGATGTCTTCATTAAATAAAAAATTAGGCTTTAAAAGAATAAAAAAAGATACTCCTCAGAAAGTCGTCAACATTGTAGAAAACTTATCCTCGCAAGTATTTGACAAAGACGAACTTAATCTCCTAAATAAAGGACTAAAATTCACCTGCCCCATTTTCCAAAGGGTTTGCCAGAGAACAAGTTAGAAAACAAATTAGTTCCAACATTGTTTAAAAATAATTCCAAAAGATATTCTACGAAAGACAAAACCATTCTCAAACAATTATGAAAAATTGTTTTTATATAAAAATTGACAAGGGAAATAAGGTTGTTATCTTAGAAAAAAGTGATTATTTTGAGAAAGTAGATAATTTAATTAATAGTGGTCCTTACAAGAAACCATCAAAAAATCCTTTGCCAAAAATTACAAACATATTTAAAAGAATGTAACAACCTTATTACCCCTTCACAAATAATTAAATGTAACAGTGGTCCGGTACCAAACAGTCCACTATTTGCCCTGATAAATAAAGACAGATGTTACGGTTCAGCGAACCGTGACGGCAAATTAAGTATAAATAGAGCAAGTGAGTAGGTTAGAATTTAGTTTTAATCTTCTTCTGAAGATGCCAACTCACTTGACGAAACGCGCGTCGAGAAAAGTTCAGTAGTTCGGTGTTTCGTGGAACACGTCCAGTTTTTTTTTTATTTATTACGAACATCAAATCATTTAATTCATACAAGTACTTAATCGAATAGCGAATTTAAATTCATGACAAAATTTAATATGCCAATGTTGTTAAATTAACAAAGTTATGTATAGCATTACCTCATAGTAATGCCGAACTGAATAGGTTTTTTTCAGTTGTTTCTGACGTTAAAAAAACTACCTGTTTAAACGTCTTGTTCAAAAAAAAATATATTGGGTTTTATTCACTGGTGTTCTTATTTGAAATTGGAGGAGATATCTCATTTTCCATTTATAAGGAATTATACTAATTTTCTTTGTTAACATCATTCTTTAACACTTAGCGTCATTCAATAGTTTCTTTTACTGGTAGTTACTTTTATCCGTTCTCATCTGGCATTACTGAATCGAGCTGAAATGTCGCATTTCGCGTGTTTTGCGTAGACGGTCCCTATTTACATGCGCCTAGAAATAATTTTGATACTAAAATTAAATATACGCCAGATAAAATCGAATATATTTCTCAATTCATCACTTCATTTACCAGCTGAAAGCAATGTATGCTAGATCCATCCCTCTTACTACTTTTCTATTTTGCGAAGTTCAAGCAATATGGTCGCGTTCATCACACAGAGCGATTTCTGAGCGATCAGTTATCATTAGGTATCAAATATAAATATGGATGAGTCAGAAAAAATGTGACAAGACTAAACTGAAGATACTAGACACCAAAAATATTATGATTGAGCTCAACATGCCTTATACCAATGTCGCTAGTTTAAGAGATACAGCGGGTTCAAAGTTTAAATTTTATTATGTAATTTCTCTGTGAAAATAATTAAGAAAGTTTGGATAGTATAAATCTGAAAATTGCTAGTTTTATGTTTTTTGGTGTAAGAATTACGAATTTTAACCTTATTTTGACGTTGTTCCTAGAGGGCGGTAGTTTCGCCGTATTATTTTTGTAAATTAAAACATATTTTTGTATTTGTCGAGTCATGCGTAAAACAAGTCAAGAATCTAAAAGAACGCTCAATTCTACAAAGAAAAGGTACTGTTGTTTAGGTCGTCTAAATCTATCGGTTTTTAAGTTATTTGCATTTAAAGGGTTCAATGAATTTTGTTATGATTTTTTTATTCTTGAAAGATGAAAGGATACGGAGAAGCAATCAAAGCAACAGTAACTAACTACTGGCAAGGCGAATTGTGGTGGCGCTCCATCGTGCATAAACCACATGTGTTCTCTTAATGTGAGTGGTATAACTAGGAGTTCGTTTAAATGATGTTGATGAAAGTTTAAGTATTGAGGTCCAGTTAGATTGGGTGGCAATTCAAAAGGTCCAATGACAAAATTAGAAATTACACCAAACCAAATGTTCACCTTAAACTCATGCTGAAAATATCTTTCTTTTCTAGCACGTGGCTTCTCGGAATTCCACAAATGATTGTTCCTCCAATTAAAAACTCCCCGTCTAGTAAATGTTGCCTCATCGGTAAATAAAATCTTATTAAGAAAATCCGGGTGTTGTAAATTTTTCTGAAAAGTTTATGATTAGGTTGCCTTCTATTTGGGTATAATTGTAGATATCTTCGGGCCGCCTCATGTCCGTTAAAATTTGCCTGAGTAAAAATACAAATCATATCACCCATCTCGCTGTTAAAAAAATGATTATGTCGGGGCATTTTTTGATTACTAGCTAGTCTTCTTGCACAAATAATAATCAACATGTACGCAAAATAGCGAAATAATTTAATGATATGTAAATTTGACAAATGTTGACACACGCCTACTTAGAAGAAATATAGCAATATCAGCGCCTGAAAAAAAAAATCAACAAAACACATTGACCCTTTTAAATGCAAATAACTTAAAAACCGATAGACTTAGACGACCTAAACAAGAGTACCTTTTCTCTGTAGAATTGAGTGTTCTTTTAGATTCTCGGATTTATTTTACATATATATCAGCATATGGATCAGCAAATAAAAAAATATGTTTCAATTCACCTGAATAATACAGTGAAACTAGCGCCCCCTAGGAGCAACGCCAAAAAGAAGCTTAATTCGTAATTCACCAAAAACCAAAAACATAAAGCCACCAAGTTTCAGATTTATGTTATCAAAACTTTCTCAACTATTGAGAAATTTCAGAATAAAATTTAAACTTTGAACACGCTGTATCTCTTAAACCAGCGACATTGGTATAAGGCATGTTGAACTCAATCATAATATTTTGGTGTCTCGTATTTCCAGTTTAGTCTTGTCCCGTTCTTTCTGACTCACCCTGTATAGACTACATGATCACTGATTGCTTACCAGTATATCATACATTTTCTTTGCTAATAAGTGAGCGACTGCTACGGATCAGACAGAATTGTGGCGTTTAAAGGTTATGATCAATGATCGCTCTGTGTGATGAACGCGACCTATAAGAACTTCGGTGCAGTGGCGAAGCGTGAGATTTTGTCTTGGGTAAACATTGGAAATAAAAAATAAAAATTGGACAAACGTCTTAGTTATATTGTGTGAAAGTATCTAAAGTAAAGTCCAACTGCCGTTTTATTACTAGAGACATAATAAAATCCAAGAAATCTCAACTATTTCGTTTTTGTAAATGTACCTTAGAATTATGCTAAATTGAGCTCGATATGAAACATACGTTGTCTCGTCTGCTTGAACAGAAACAAAATCAGCATTTTTCAGTTCGTCCAAAATTATTTGGTGAACTACATATTTCACAGATTCAATAAGGTCATTTTGTATGTCACTCGATGTTTCTTTGAAAACTGAACTGCTTTCCAAGTGGTAGCATAGCAGACACTTCCATAGCAGGTAGATCTAGTATTTCCAAATAATTTCCTAAAAAACAGGTATTTGTTTCATATCGTATGAATGAAAAAAAAATAACAGACAATATATACCTTTATTTTTTGAATCAGCAGTCTCGTGATATCCTCTAAATACAAGTTCTTGTTTCGCCAAAAAACACAAAAGCAAAGCGTTTATTTTTGTTGCTTCAATGAGAGCATGATCTATGCGCACCTTTCCCAGCATATAAAAAAATTCGTTGCAGGTAATATGTCTTTTTGAAGCAGCGTGTTTGTTAGCTTTTTGAACAAAATTCTTTATAATATTCACACCATCTTTTGCCCAGACTTCCTCTCCACCAAAAAGAACACAAGGAAAATAATAGACTCCATTCGTGCTTACACTTCCAGTCAACCAGGGAAAAGATTCATACCAACCTATTTGGAATTTACGAACGGGTTTTCCGCCTTTTTTGCGATAGATTCAAGTCAGGTCGCTTTTGGGAATTTTTTAAATTTAACTTTTCTTTTAGAGATAGCGAAGAAAAACCATGTTCTTTAACGTAAACGATAGGATCTTCTATATTTGTCATTTTATTACCTATTTTCAATAGTTATTATTTATTACACAACGCACAACGAAACAATTAAAGCAATGACCAATTTAAAACACAACCCAGAATAAATAGAAAATTAAAATATAATATAATAAGAATAAGCTACAAACTCAAACGGGCGCGCGGTGAGCGGAGGAGCAGAGTATTGCAACAATTGCAGTTGACCACATGCATTCGCGCATTCGCATACGTCCAGTCCCGCCATATACAGACGGGACAGCAGCGCAATACTTAGCTCGTCGACTACAGTAGACAAATGATGTTTTGTCTTTGATACCCGCATATCGGCCCAATTTCCGCGGATATGCCACCGCGGTGTGCTACGTGCAATCGCCTGCCGCTGGCAAATAGAATAGACAAATTCGGAAATGCTTACCTGGCTATTACTTATTGTCGCGTCGGACTCTAGATTAGTTACTGAGAATTTAGAGAATTAAGAGAACAGATAACAGGACATTGAAATAACATGATATAATATAATATTATGTAATTTCGGTCGGTCGGCATCAGGAAATTAATTTGAATACAATAATTGGAAAATGAAAATACATAAATATTTTTATTCAAAAAAGGGAAATAATTTTGGGTAGACAATGTCTACCTTGTCTACCCGTACGCTTCGCCACTGCTTCGGTGTATGATGTTTACGTGAGAAAAGTAACAGCGTCATTTTTTTCAGTGGAAACAATGAGCGGTCATCATAGGATCGGCGACTGGAGAACTAGATGGCCATACACCCAGACAACTAGATGGTCCCAACGCATTTATGCGAGGGTTGTATTTGTTCGAGCGATAAAGGGTGATGGACGGGTATGTCCGCACATAACCACATATCCAGGGCTCCCGGATGAGAGAGATCGACCGGAACTTCGCGAGTATAATCATATATCGTCCAAGATTGGACGTTGGATTACTAAGGGGAGGGCTGAACCCAATTTGAATTTTAATTTACAGGGTGAGTAAAGTGTTTAAATTTATTGGAGTAATTTTCGAGGAGGGGCCTTACATTGTTATAAGAGTGCTTTTCGAATTTTTTAAAACCGTATTGAATTATCAAGGGGAACATAATAATGCATTGCTAACACATTACAAGGAGCGCAAGAAGGAAGTTTTATATTAATTATTAATACAAAAATGGACCACGTTCAAAAAATGATTTATGTGGGATCTTCACCACCTGAAATGTCGGTCTGGAATCTGTATGGAGTGTTTACTACGAGTTTAAATTTTTTATGATTAAAATAGATCAACAGTTTTTTTTATAGTCACTTTTCGTCTTCATTTTGTACTTTAAGAACATGGGAAACCACTTTTACATTGATATAACAGAAAATTAAGCAAGGTGAATAAAACCCTATAAATAGAAATAAAGTGTCATAAGACACATATTATGAATTATCGATTTACATATTACGATTTTCTAAAAAAAAATCTTAACGTAACCTACATATATCGATCTTACTGTAGGTACGTAAAAAGAAAATGCTCATTCAAGTTCCGTAAAAAAAATGTTTTTTTTTAAGTTGATCAATAAATATATCAATTATATAAAAAAAAGTATTTATACAAAAAAAAGCGACAATCGAAAATAACTTTGACACTAAGTAAGTTTTGCTTTGCCCGATTACACAGATACACAAAAAAAAAATTCTGACACTATGTGTAATATATGTTTTTTGGGGTCGCTGAATCCGAATCCGAATCAGTTTCATCCCAGCACGTCTGGGTTCAGCCATAACCTCAAAAAAACACCCTCTTTGCTATATCTGTTAAAACCACAAACCCTATCGCTCCGAAACCTCATAATCCTCCTGTGTTATTAATGGGACACCCTATATATCATAATAAAGTACAATTTCAACTTACTAAGGTTATTTTTCAAATCCCAACCGGGTTTGCAAAATAAGACAAATAAAATGTCTACCATAAATTTTATTATGTATGGATGCAATATATTTGTACCCTCTAAATTTTAAACTCCAAAAATATTACATTTCTGCCTAGTCATGAGTACAGGTTGTTCCTATTCAAACGTTCTGTTTGCACGTTCAAAATTTCGTAGAAAATTTCTACTAGAATTAAATCAAAATTTTTATTTAATTTATTTTTTTGAGAGGCACATAAATAAGAACACCGAGTAAACCAATAAAGGAAGATTTGCGATTATGCGACACTGGTGTCGAAGTGTTCGATATTAAATTCTCCCCCATGCCTTTGGAAGGCATTTTAAAGTATAATCCATCCTGAAATACTTAATATTCCTCAGGCTGGCAAGATTGCTTTAAACGACCAATAACAATAGACCTAATTTAAAAAGGGGGCATAAAACTTAAGCACGGCTTTTGGCGCGTACACCGCGCGTTCATGCCCGCTCAATGGCCTTAACTTCCATTAAAATCGGGAATTTAGTGGCGAGATAAGCGCCAAAGTAAAACGAAAAGAAACGCTTTAACTCACACATATAACTGTCTAAAGAAATGAGCTTACTTGCCCGTTTGTGCAAAATATTCGTTACTGGAATATTATATGATCCCTTTTCCCCGCTTTTTCTGGGCGCCACCGACTTGTACAAACTGCAACGAGAAACGAAAACAAAACGATAAACCGTCTAATATACAGTTTTCAGTTCATTTTCTTGGCTTTTATTTGTGATTTGCCAAACAAAGCGTCTGCACTTTTCCTTTGTATAAACACCGACTGATAAATGTGTTTCCTAAGGAGCTTTCTTTTCTCAATTTATTTTTCCTTTTATTTGCACAGCGCTTCGATTATTGTCACTATTCGGTAAGTATTGTGAAATGCTGAAAAATAGGTGATCAGAGATTATGTAATGTGGACGCAAGTAAATACATATATAGGGTGATTGATCGAAACCATTCATTAAAAGTATTGGGGCTTGTAGAAATTAAAATTTGAACTTAAGCTAATAGACCTATGACGAACTTGATGAAAATATTTTCAAGATGGCTATACTTTCAGTTGAAAGTCGGCATCAACTTCCTTATTTTAAATACACTGGTACCTTTTTTAATCCAGATTTCGATTCTACGTGTTATTTTAGGTATATTTTCATGAGATTTCACTATACTTCGAGTTATTCTCGGTGTTTTGAAATTTTGTTCATTAGCCCCATAACCTCTGAAACTTTGTAGTGGTCATTTTAGAAAATTAATTATCGGTATTATCATTATGTTCAGTAGAACCCTAAAGTTAACCAGCAATGCTTTTATTAGTTCTCAATTATGTACATGGTGTTTAAAATAGTACTATCATTTAGCCCAATTTGGGCATATCAGGTTGAATTGATTGAATCTTATTACATATACCTTCTTTCTTATATATAAAGAGAAAATGGTCCTCTTTCCGAATCCATTGAATAAATCTAGAGTTGTCACTTAAAAAAAAATGACCCATGACGTCATATCTCAAAAAAAACTTAACTTCTCCGTTTATACATATATCCACTTTCGCTATTTGTCTCATAATTTAATTAATAGTTCCCTTAGATACCTAATGGAAATTATACAGCTTTGATTAACCGCGCGCAATCCGTGCCAAGAGTTTGTCAAGAGCAATGTTATTGATGACATCAAGGACATTTCTACGTTAAGCCACTAAAAGGCACAGCTCTACTTATCACAAGTTATCAGTGTTATCATCATAGGGCAAAATCGAGTGAATGATTTAGTACTCTTTAGCACCGAAGGGGAGTTAATGGATACAATGGACTTTTAAGATATCATCGATGAATTTGTTGGACTTAAGAGTCGAAAGAAAATTGTCTTGATTCATTTATAAAATTGAAGTTATCGGTAAGCTTGTTATATTGGTATGTAATTTTTATTGTACTCTATCTTAATTAGACTTAATAACATGCTACAATACTTTTCATTAAACTACCCAGTACATAATTTAATCAACACTAGAAGCGTGGTGCGGGGTAGCGGCAAACATTCAGGAACTTCTATGTGGTAAAAGTTTTAATCCGTCACAATATATATCAATATATTATACGTATCACGTATCAATATATATTTCCCTACAAAACCGTATTATAATTATCTGTACATAATTAACTAACATTAAAATTCCTCTTTAAAAAAAGTTCAATTATGTAATCTGAGGATAAAGCTGAGTTTAAATTCAAATTCTTTAGGTTTAACATGCTTATTACTAATACGTGTTTTTTTCTAGTTGCCTGTATATGTCTGTGCCTTACCAAAACAGCCTAGGTTCATTAAGTGAGTATTTTAACGTATGCGCTGTTTTGATATTTATTAGTAGATGAACTGATTTAAGGAAAAATAAAGTAACTGCTTCTACAATGTTAAATATCGTCATCGTAAATGTCGATGGAATATTTCTTGGAGTGGATGGAGCATTTTTGCGATGATGTTCCATTCGTGAGAAATTTCCTTAGTTACAGTGTTTTTTTTTGTGTTTTTCTATTCATGACAATTATTGGTCACAATGTACAAAATAGGAAATGGGTGTGTAACATTTTCAAACACGTGTAAGCCCTGGACAAGCAGTTATACTATTTCTAATGTAAATGTGAAGACATAAAAAAGAGCAAGGTTGTCAGATATATTTTCTAAAATTGCTAAACTCACTATACAATTATACTTCATACTTCAGTAAACTATTAGTTCGTGACGTTCTTAGAAAGCTAGTTTGGAGATATTTATAAAAAAATTCATAGACATAAATTTATTAGTTAGCATTAAAATAAGGCGTTTAAAATTGCTGGAAAAAATAATTATCCGGCAATGCTTCGCCGGCAACGCTTCGCTGCCGGCTGAGCTGGCAACTACTTCCGTTTAGCCAGCCAGCCGTCGGTCAGCCAGATCCATTTGCAGTAACCCATTAGAGTACACTCAACATCCACATATCCGAACTTTTCCGTTCCGCAGACTTCCACATTTCCGAACTTTCGTCACCTCGGGATAACCGAACTGCTGGCGCATGCGCAATGGGTTTTTCTGGCTCATTGGTCATTCGAGAGCGACATTCGACATTTGGCAGCGACAAGTTCGGTTGTGTGGAAGTACAAGTTCGGAAATATCGTGAGAAAAAGTTCGGAAATATCGTGAGTTCGGAAATATGGAGCTCGGATATGTGGATGTTGAGTGTATTGTGCTATTGCATCCAATCCAATGCGTTAGATATTTATGTGGTCCATTGTGTCGTAAAATGCTTTACGACGTCGTTAAAATGATTTATGACTTTTGGAATTCTTACTTGTTTCCGCCAGTGACGTGCATGTCAGCTAGGTTTATTAACACAGACAATTTTTTCAGATTGTCTGGCTAAATGAACATTATTTACAGAAAATTATATTACAAATATTAAGAGTCTTGTATGCAGGCGAATTTTAATCTCCTATATGATTTGAATGAAAAAAAATTATTTCACAATTTTCAAATTTATAAAAAGATATATGCACGCCATTGGGCGGCGTTAGCCCTCAAAGGAATTAAAAATATACGTCTTCACATTGAGTTTAGAAAGACTATACCAAACATTTCATGTTTGTAAGTACATAGTTATTTTGGCCTGCACGCTCGTCGCTTATTAAAATAAGATTTTTGGTTGTCACATCATTGGACTGTAAACATTGAAAATTGGATTAACACTTACTGTTTGTTTATATTTACGCTTTAACTTATAAAATTGGTTTGGTTTCCGTAAATGAAGTTCTCTTTCAATATTAATAACTTTTCTCACTTCTTCTGGATCATTCCAGCTTGCTAATTTACTTTGATACCGGTCGCAAGTACTACAAGTGCACTTCTAGGTAATCCAAATTTTAAATTTAAATCAGTAAGGAATACTTTCTAATACAGTTTATAGGAAGTTTTCCGGCATTCCGGGATGTTTTTTTCTACGAATATCTCGAACATTTTCTTCACAGATAGCTAGCATCTCACGAAGTCAGTAGGTGTTTGTTGGATTGGTTTTCTCTTTGAATAGTGGGACTGTTAGTTTTTAAACCACCTGATATTAATCTTAATCAAAGTCAGTGTATTTTCTGGTGTTTTATTTGGCCTGTTTACAAGCATGCCCCGTTTATCTTTTGATACCGCTCCAGTTTTTGTAGTCCGAACCCTTTCATACCCAATTCCAAGAAAACCGGGAAAATGATTTACACATACTGGTTCTTCTCTTTTCCAACTTTACTGTATAACAAAATGGACCAGCATGTCGTTTGAATATTTGTATATTCAAACAAATACATATATTTGTTCAGTTTTCTCTCAGCTCCTTCTCTGTTTTGGAATATGATATGATATCAGCCCTAAAATGAAAGCAGTTTTTTGTTAACGTTATAACTGTTTACTTAGACACAAGTATTATATTCTTTTATAGTGTACATATATTTATTTCCCTTTACTCTTGTCTGCCTTATCACCTCAATACACTTTCTTTTCTATTTTAATGCCAGATTCTCTTATGAAGCTCGATCAAATTAGCTATTTCATTTTTTAATTTTGATAGTTAATAGTGTTGACTCTTCCAACATCACACAACTAAACGTTAATATTTAACACTTTAACATCTAAATAATAACTGACAGGTCAGAGATAAAGTTTCTTACAAAAAACAGCATTAATCACTGACACATGTGATTTTTGCTGAAAGTTACCCTGAACATAAATATTATGGGATTTATGCGATAGTTTATAAATGTCTTCTATATTTTAACCACTGTATTTCGAACATCGAAAGTTTTGCCACAATATCTTAGGCAAGGGACATACATAAATAATTACTGTATAAGCGTATAAGCGTAATACCTAGGTAGCGTAAGTCCAATTTAGAAAATGGGAAATTTAGAAATATGGGATTTTGACAAAGACCGCCGCAATTCGTCTTTATTAGTGGATGTTCTTACGTTACTATATCACTTTATTATTTTATAAAACACATATGAAATAAAAAATCGTAAATTTAATAACTATAGGAGTGAGTTGTTTGTCCGAATTTTGAATTTTATAATTGTTATTGACCTTTAGGTGTTCTTCTTTTTCCCTATTTCGATATCTTCATAGAAAAAACATATATATTCTCACAATTTTTTTTGACATTTAACTTTTTCCTATTAAATTATCTTTTCCCATTGAGTAGATATCCGTCTTCATAAAATACTGTCGCAAACACAGCCGCATATATTTCGTTTCCCCTCCTGACGGAATAAAATATGAGCTCAAAAAAAAAGTATAATACATAAAAATGATGAACGTCGACAAAGGTCTAAATGGTTTCTTGGTGGACCCCCCGAAATGACGAATGGCCACGTCTAACAAAAAGATTAAGATATCCAGTCATGGTCGACCTAGAACTGGTTCTGTAGATTAATGTTTCTATTAGATACCTGAGTTACCAACTGTCTTATATAAACCTGAGAGTGAAATGTGTTAATTTGTTTTAAAATAAATTGCTTTCATGGGAGTTTTTATATGTGCGTCCATTGTTT
This sequence comes from Aromia moschata, assembly GCA_029963805.1. Taxonomy (NCBI): domain Eukaryota; kingdom Metazoa; phylum Arthropoda; class Insecta; order Coleoptera; family Cerambycidae; genus Aromia; species Aromia moschata. The sequence goes on from JAPWTK010000030.1 coordinate 1,717,333, forward strand.
TGGGGTCACACGGTTATTTAACTTTACTACATTTTTAATATAAAACGTTTTTATACTTATATCAAAATGGTATACTGGCCATCATTACAAAATATGTCTTATGGTCGAGCAATTTACATTTTGTCTTTAAAATTATATATTAAACACTTTTTCTGCTCTGGTACTGTGTTATTCACTGAATCGTTTATTTCAGAGAAGTCACATTTTCCTGCTTTTGGTTCCTATGTGGGTGAGTTTTCTTCGATATTAAGTATAGGAATCACGATAACTAGCGGAGTTAGAGAGACAATTAAATAAAAAAGGAATTGCAGTTTAATTGCATAATATGTTTAATTGCATACGAGTATATTAAAACATTTTGAGTAAATTAAAGATAGTTAAATTTAGGCTTCATGACTTAAAACAGTACATCACTTAAAATACTATATGAGTAAGAGTTGAATTTCTGAAAATACACAACAAGAATTATTTATTAATCATAAAAATTTAGCAGTTGGAAATGTGGATTGTGGTATATATGGAAACGTGTGTATGTATAGACTGAGTTTTTAGTGAATATTTGGTAGGTATATAGAATCATTGTTTCATAAAAAAAATACGGAAATGGAATATGCTGCTTGCACCTTTTTTGCTACTTCTTAAAATATTAATGAATCTACAAGATTTTCATACAATGAGATTGTACCTAACTAAAGTTCGCAATAAAGTCGCTGTGTATTTTTTAGAAAAACAATATTTTGAGAAAGACACAGTGGTCAATAAATACAATTTACAGATCGATCCACTTCACTACGTGGATGTGAAAGTGGAATTATTATTAAATTATTATTACCTTGACCCAGTAAAAAAAACAATATTCAAAAAATATATTTGAAACCCTATATTTCATTCCTAATTTGTCATTCCTAAAATGAGTGCGGGTGCAATTTTAGCCCTTATCGTAGAATCTTTTCCATACCGTGTATCGCCCTCCATATCTGTTGACTCATCGTTTTAGATTTACGGTCATCATATTTCCGATTTTTAGGTGAAGAACGATCGGATTCACTACTGTCGATACTAATAGCCAATTTTTGATCTGGTAACCATTCAATATTGCTATCTGTGTCGGGTTCGCTATACATTTCCTCACATTATTTATTTATATCGCTTATTAATTAATTATTAAGCAAGCTAAAGAGTTACCAACTCTTCAAGTTACTAACTGACTAAGAGAGAATACCTAGACGGATGTAGTTGAAGAGGAGAATATCACTCAAATAATTTGTAGTGACGGTAAATTGACTGCATCGGGTCACAGAGATTCGGTAGATAACAGTTAAGGGTTAAAAAATGGACCGTCATAGATTGAAAACAATATTTAATAAAATCAGTCCGGTTTTCATCTAGGGAGGAGCATGCGTGCCTCTTCAACAAATACAAAATGTTTCACGATGAAAGGAACATGAAATCACAAATCACTGATCACACTGTGGAACGGAAATATGATTTTAATAATCTAATTTCTGTTTTATTAGTACGCTGTTATGAAGTAAATACAGAATCGCAGAAAAAAAACATAATTATGAGAAGAGTACGTGAGAAGAGTGACCTCAATAAATGTTCGAACTTCAAATTATAATAAGATTAAAAGTTACGATCAGTAAAACTAATTCTGAGTTATAAAATATATAGCCTTATAGCGTGTTCGGCATTAAACGCCAGGCCTTCTAGTTTCAAAAAATGTGTCAACAGCAATCAATTTTACGACAGATACTTATTAATAGTAACGACCGTTTTACGACCAGTAAAAGTCGTGGTTTTGTCAGTGGTCGTTTATGGAAGCCGCACGGTTTACTGCCATCTTATTACACTTCCCCACTATGTTGGATGCATTACTAGGAATGATAATAGGTTTAGAGTTAGCCTGTTTCCACATTATTCTTTATTTTATTTATTGTATGTATCTTCAAAATAAGTGGTTTAACGACTTTATGAATTTATTGTTATACTTAGAGGCGTCACAGATAATAGAAATTTCTATTAAAAAAAAAATAGCAAGCTTGTTTTTATAGGTGTTTATATTAGGATTTACAGTTTACTTTAAAAAAATACGATTTATTTAAGACACATGACATATTAAAATTAAACAGTTTTATTTGACATTAGCTCTTTTTAGGCGGCACATATAGACGGTTTGGCATTTTTTTGTTTTTTTTTTTGTTTGGCATTTACTTTTTACATTCCCCTCAGTAAGAGCACGTGTTTGTAAAATACTAACGCTAAACATATCATATTTATTAATATTAGTTTTACGTTATTTCAACTGTTTCAGCTTAAACAAAAGAGTTGGGAATAGATGAAACGAAATCTAAGAAAAAGCTAATACCCAACAGTTTTTTCATCACTAGCAACACGTAAGAATATAATATATTATTAGTTTTAATATATTTGTGAAATATACAGTTTGTGTAAAGCCGACATCGGCCAGTTGTGAAAAAGGACAAATGCTACCCTTCTCGTCCTAACACCTCACAGGTGGTGAGAGGGCCGGTCTTATTCCCTCACTACCTTCGATGCGTGTGCGGTTGCTTCTTATCTGTCGTCTCACTTCTGTTTTTCCTTTTTCATGACTGGCCGATGTCGGCTTTACACACACGGTATAATTGATCCTAATTCAACTCCACGAATTTTTGTATTCGGTGAAATACTCGTAGCTCATCAGGGATCTCCCTTATTATTAAACTTTGACAAATGGTTTTGAAGAATTTTAGGCTGATTACCGATCAAGTTTTGAAAATTTTTGATTTTGAACTTTCGTTTGTGTTAAAAAAAAGTCCTACGACACCATCAATGTCCAAATTATTTTATATTCCTCAAAAATGGAACTAATAATATAAAGATAGATGGTTTTAATACCACAACATTTAGAGTTATCCTCCAATAAATTGATAACTATTACAAGATACATAGATCTAGTGGGCTAAATAAAACAATTTACCAATCATAACCATAGCGATGTCTACCAGTCAGATGTGTTTTGCTAAAAAATAACTACTGTGTACAAAATACAAACATTTAAATGTATTTTATCTGTTTAAAAAAATAAAATCGTTTAAATTTTTTCCACCCAAGAAAAATTGCATCCGTGTTATTTCTAATTGGATGAAAACTTTCATGTTTTGAATGTGTAATTAAATTAAAATCACTAACCCTTTTCTGTATTATCACTCAATGATGTGTGATGTAGGATATACTTTTTTTTAAATCTCCTAAAAATTCAACAAATCTAGTGGAAACATGTTTTGCAAAAGTAATTTCGAGCTGTATCGTGTAAAATGAAAGATCAAAGTAGCAGCGGCAATATCAACGTTAATGATATTATCTCAAAAACAAAAGACAAAGATGATCTGTGGTAAAATTATTAACTATATCAAGCCAAAAATTTCTGTGGTATTAGAGCAAAATTTAAATCGAGATTGTCAGTTTTTTTCTCAAATATCACAAAAACGACATATCTCGGGGAATTTTCAAAAAGAGATTTGTAAGCAGTCTCAAATTTTCTAAAATTTAACCATTTCTAATTTAACCATTTCTCTAATTCTAATAGTCCATGCGATCAGGATCGAATTTGGGACACACTGTACAATAATATTGACAGGTCGTTGAATATTACCTAATATTCACCATACCACCTTTTTTGCTCCTACCACCTTTTACCACCTTTTTTGCTCAGCAAATACATAATGAAAATAACTCCCGTTCACTATATAGGGTACTTCACGGTGGGCTGACAATTTGTATCTGGTAGTTTTATTTATATTTTAGCGAAATTTTGGCACTTCCAGAAATAACTTTCGCCATGGTAAATTTTTATGGTTATTTTTTTCACAATATAAGTATGAAAGATTGAGCTTACTGTCAATAATTCTTGACACGGAAAAATCTACAAATCGCTCAAAATGAAGGGTCAAAATTGTCCTTTATTAAGTCGCTTATTTTAAATAAAAAGAACGTACTATATTTTATAATTCCTTTCACTTCCTTTCTTTACCCTCTTTCAATACATACACTAGCATTCCCTATACCCAAAATGAAACTACATGCACTACCCAACAACTTCATGCTTTCTTAAGTCGGCCATTTTAAATAGAACTTGCTGTATTTTATAATATCGGTCGCTTCCTTTATATTGGACAAATACCGTGTGTGTAAAGCCGACATCGGCCAGTTATGAAAAAAAGACAAACAGAAGTGAGACGACAGATAGAAACAACCCCACATGCATCGAAGGTAGTGAGAGAATAAGACCGGCCCTCTCACCGGGTACTCTCACCGGTACTTGTTGTTAAAACGAGAAGTGTAGCATTTGCCCTTTTTCACAACTGACCGATGAATACAAAATACAAAAAAAGAAAAACATATAATACACAGCGTTCCTGTCTTTTCGACGGGTTTAAACAAAATGATATTCATAAAGACTTAGTAGTTGTTTTTCGATTTCACAGCCTTCTAAGCCTCAAAATTGTAGGACATTGCGCCGTGGGCGCCGAAGCGTGTTTTAATAAAATACATTTTAACAGTGAGTAAAGAAATAAATACTATCACATAATACAATCATTGAACAGAGAATTTTAAGCCTAATAAGATAAACAAAGAAATTAAAGTAAGAAAGCTAGATCGACTTTCGGTTAAACTGGATGTTGTAAATAATGCCTCATAGGTTGAAAAAAGCCTTATCAGTAGTTTTATCAGTCATTGCATAATTACTACAAATTTATGTAGTTAACTAAGTAAATTTATCTGGAATTCGAAATGTATATTAAATTCATCACCTTGATTGCATCAGTACATCAGTTACATATGTACCTATATGGTGATACTATAGGTACCTATAGTAGGTACCTATATGGTGATATATACTATATTATTGTCTTATATTATATTATATATGTATATATTACTACATATACTCAATATTATTGAGAAAGTGCTAAGGAGCTATAATTCACAGTTAAATAATTTATCATATTAAACTTTTCATTATCACAAAGCTATATTTATGAACTAATTATTGAGCCCCGTCATGTAACTGTTTGTTGTATTTTAGCTAATTGTGGCTGTATGAGTGGAAATATTTATATGTGTACTATATTTTTAGATTTTGCGCGGATTTTGTTCCGTTCGCGTTCATTATATATATGTGTAAAAAAAAAGAAAGTTAATTCCACACGTTATGTTTCAGATCTCCGGGGCTTGACACAGTTGCAAAATTGTGAGTATAAGTTGAAATTCTGCTCGCAATGGGACAATGCGTCAGTGTCCGAAAAAGCCGTTAAGGAAACAAGAACAATATCTCCAACGGGAGAGATGCATCGCAGGGGAATCCGTAGTAATGGGTATACTGGAAATAAGAAGAATGCGTATCTAGGTCTTAAAGCATTCGCGGCCACCTCCTGCAGCACGCGGATTGGCGGAGAAACTCACGTTTCCAAGGAAACGAGGAGGAACATGCTGGAAACCTTCGGCTGCACCAAGCAAGATTCATTGCCACCTTGAGATGTTTTAATGTTGCCTTTATTCAAATTAATGGTTTCGAATATTTTATGGGATTAAACTACGCCGGATCGTATCTTTCTTTAAATTGGCCTGCATGCCTCTGTTTAGATTTTACTAAGATGGAATTCTCTCGTTAGGGACACAGTATACCTCTCACCTTCGATATCATCATATTTATGAGACGTAACGTGTTGTGGGTATTTTCGTCAAGATCCAGTTTTGCGTGCTTATTAAATTTTCTTTATCGCAAACGAGTGGAATAATTCATGTGTACATGTGTAAATGTACTACAAAACGCTATTTTATTGTACAATACGGTGTTGACTAAATTCGTAATTTTGTAATACAATCCTCGAACATGCATATATAGAAACATTAGGTACAGATTGAAAAATAAAACAGATATGTTCTTACAATGTGTGACACTAAGCATCAATCTTCTCATCAGTCTGTCCATCCCCCTCTTCTTAACTTTTAAATGAGTTGAGTTAGTGATATTTTATGGAGGTAAAATAACTTTCGAAAGTTCACAGGGGCACCACAGGCGCCATCAACTCAAGTTTTTTAATAACAAGATGGACCATATTGAGCCTCATTTTAAAGGTATTTTAATTCGTTACACATTAGTAAAATAAGATTGAACGTCTAGCCGTCAAACGTATAACGTTAATCCGTTTTCACCTTATGAGTTATGAGTAAAAGAGATTTAATTGATGTAATTAAGTTAAGATGAAGGCTGTTTTAATTTTTTTTCAGGTGTCACCGACACGTCAATAAAGTCACAACTACAAAGTGATTTAATAGTTAGTTATCCTATCCAGACCATACGACAACGATCAACACAAAATTTGACTCTGGGTTCTGCATACGTGATTATTTGAGAATGTTACTAATTTGAGAAAAAAATAATTTTACTCGAAAAAGTTTGCTTTTGCAGCCATCAAAATGAAATTCTGGATTTTAAGATGTTTCCTATTTTCAGAACTTTATTGTATGTAAAAATAAAACAAGTTTGTGTTATGGATTTGAATCACTTTTATTAATAAAAAACTACTACCGCCACAGAACATATAAAACAGTTTAGAAATGCATATTTTTTCGAATTTCTTCGTGATCACGAATTCTTCGCTGTCATAGCTGCTGCTAGAAGTTTGTGATGCAGGGCACTGGGAAATTTATCAGTACCGAACATGTTGGTACAAGACAATGTCGGACCCTGGAGCATTGATGGTAGATTTGAATAAAAAATCTTTTGGCTATTTTTGACAGCCAAGCGCTTACTTGGATTAACTATACAAAAATATCAGTTTGGAATATGATCCCGTTCCCTCCATATTCCTGACATTGGTTTGGCATATATTTTTCCTACTCTATAGCAGGCTAAAATATAAAAAAAAAATTGGATCTTAAGCAATGAAAAAATGGTAAAAACTTAATTTAGAATGGCTAAAATATTGTATTGGTACTACATATGTATGTACCTAATTACCTTTTTACAGTTATATCACAAGAAATGAAGCGCCCAGTTGTTATATTGAATACGAAAGGTAGCTCAAAATAAGCTTCATACTCTTCACAAACATTTAAATTTGTAGCTAAAGTGAATTTTTTGTGCTGAGTTTGACAAATGCGCCGCAAGTATTATTGCAGAATGTGTCTACATCAGGTTTACAACTTCTGATACCATTTTTGGACCTAGCAACATACAAAATGCATTGTATTTCTACAGTGTACATACTGCATGCACTACTTACATCAACGTTGAAGAACATAACTATAACATTTGCTTTTTATTCGCCTCGCATATACATATGTGTGTATACGTCCCCGTATCCAGTTGTATAAAATCCATTTTTTTAATATTTTATAAACATTGTAAAAGTGAAAAAAAGCAATTTTTTTTTTAATAAACGATCATTTTGAATATTTTTTGACTTAGAGAATCAGAGTAATGTCATTAAAATACAGACTCAGTTCATAAAGGAAGGGGTTAGAATAAAAAGGGTATAAGTAACATTTTCATTGTTTGAAGATATTTTTTATTTTATTCCCAAAATTAAGAAAACAAATCTATTCACTACTGTCAGAATCAAAGTAGGTACAGGTATATCATCCACGTCGTCAAACTCAGAATCCGTATCACCGAAATAAGCATCATTCTGTGTATTTTTTGACGTAGAAGCAGTGGTTTTGGAGTTTGATTTCTTTTTTTCTTGCCTTTGGTTTTAGTTTTCTCACTTCCATGTTTCAGATCTTTATAAAAGCTATGATATATACATAGGTGGTATATATTCTAGAAGTGTTTGCAAATTTTTCCATTTTTCTACTGAAATATTAGTAGGATTTTCATTCAACTTTGAGCAAAATATGTTCTGCTCTTCATTCAAAAACTTTCCAGCCATTTTCAAAACAATTAGTACTGTTTACAATTACTGAAATAAAATAGCTTATGTCAAAAATAGCTTAGCTCAACTGTGAAGAATAAATTCATAGCCAACTATTGACTTTTTGATGATTATCTACGCCGAAGGTTCCAGTACCCACTCCAGGATCATTTTCTAAGTAACATTTTTAAAATACATATATTTAGTTATTCGAGATTTTCTTGAAAACGGCGCAAAGTTTTTTGAAAAATAACAAGTAAAAACAGTTTACAATTATAATTTTTCAAATCTGTCATATGTCACCGCCAATCAACCCCTTAGAATACTTCGGTTAACTTTCACTTACCATCAATTGATATCCTTATAATGCACCAAAACAGTGTATAAAATTTGGTTTTCTAAGTGTTACGGAGACATTGTTTTTTTTTTAGAAATTTGAAACCTCAATTTAAAGGCTTTTAATTCCTCAGGGGTGCAACTCGGTGTAGAGGTAAGTTGCATTAAATCGCCATATTTTGGGTTCCCCTACACGCCCCTACATGCTCTGTGTCGGTTCTTATGCGAAACATATTATATATTTTATTTTATTTTATTTTAATACTCACCAGCAAAAATATCCAGGCACTCGATATTTGGAGATCTCCTTTCAGTTTTGATAAATCGCACTCTATAGGTGATTATTGAATATAATTATATCAAAAAAAGTTGTCTTGCTGTTATCATAATTTCAGCATTCAGGAAGAAATATTCGATTTTGAAATTCTATTTTTGTATAAATTTGCGATTTTTGTTGAGAAAAAAATTCTTTTTTGTGATCTTAGAATACTAATTTTAATTTATTTTCTGTTATTGGTGAGATGTTAATATTTTGGGACTGTTTTGTAATTCTGGGTTTGCTATTGTAAATAAAATAAAACTATTTTAGTTGAAATTCCAGATTTTGAAGTGCTTCTGAAATATCCTTAAATATTATAATGTCCGGTTAATTTAGCGGATGAGTATATCTATATACATATATGCATATTACTATATATATGATATATATATAGTAAGTTATTTTTGACGGAATCTGAAATTATTTTGATGCATATGCTTATAAAATGCTTGTTATTTATTTTTTTTATTCCGCTGTATATTCTGTCTGTACGAATATGCTGGACGAGAATTGGAGGCTTCGGCGTAGAAACAAATTGTCACTTCACTTTTTCACTTAACACCAAACCTCTACTTTTACACTAAACCTGCATATTTTCTCAACCATGTTAATTGTTTTTGTTAAATATTTTCTCAACCATGTTCTCTATTATCTTTTAACAATATCGAAATTAATAAATATTGAACATCGAAGTCACACAATGAAACGAACATGATGTTTTTTTAAATGGAACACCCTGTACGTTTTTTATTTTTCTGTAATAACCCCTGACTTCAAAAATCGTTCTATTCAAAAAAATATATTCAAAAGTATACGAATTATTTTTAAAATTTTAAAAATCATTCTGGAACTGCCAGATGCCTTGCCTGATTGCCATGAAATAAACAAATAATCAAAAGTTTAATTCTTTCTTCAGAAATTATATTTTGATATGGGACATATAGAAAAATAAGAATTCGAAATAATTTGTCTATTTTATTTACATAACAGTAAAACACCAAGAATTTAGCAGGATCGCAAGTAGTTTCTGGGAAATGTGGACCGTCAACAAATATATATAATAAAAAATATTGTTAATAAAGTTAGGGAATCGAAGAGCGTTAGGCAAAAAATCACAACGAGAAACCAAGAAATTTAAATATTTTATAATACTTAAATAATATCAATGGTTTCGGAAGTTGCTTCTTCGTTATTACATTTTGTAAAAATATAACAAATTTCGTAGAATGACCTAAACTTGTTTAGGCCGTTCAGAATAACCAAGAGTCCGTATGTATTTCTAAATATCAAAACGAAATACTGCATACAAAAAAATAGGTTTTACTACGAGTTTCTTCAAATGTCCCATAACAAAATACGTAATAAATTTTTAATCAAGAATTAAATTTTATTAGATCTTTGAGAATATTAATTTACAAACATTAATATGTGATATAATATGGTTACTTGTTTTTTTCATGGCAATCTAGAGCCCCACAGTTCCAAAGTAATTATTAAATGAATCTTGACATTTAAATAATTCGCAAACTATTGAATAAAATGTCAATAAACCACATATTTTTGAAATCAGAGAGATGAGTTCTTGCAGAAAAGTAAAAAAATATATATAGGGTATTCCGTTAAAAAAAAAATTGTTGCGTTTTTTACTTGTCGATATCCAATTGTTCATTTTGAGCAATAGGGAAAATTTACTTAAACTCTGATATAAGAAATTGTATTCTATTTCGTATAATAAACCCTGTAGGTATATGTCAAAATGTATCTAAACAAAAATTATGTACATACATACAGAATGTCCATGTTCATCTTAGCAGATAGGAAAACAATGAGTAAACCAGTTGTTATGGGGTAGACAGAGTACGAAAGTTTTAGTAGAGTAGAAAAAATATAAAGGAAATGGCAACTGTCGAATGTGGGCGTGATCTGATGTGCGTTGCAGGGCGAAGGCAGGCGGCTCCGAACCAGGATTCTAACCAGCCGCAACAGAGTCGGTTTCAGGTCACAAATGTTAGAACCTTGATTCACAATACACTATAAGGTCACAACTAGGCCATACATCATCCGTATTCTTGCCATAGATCACATACCTGTAATGACGTCACGGAAAGGCTGTGACATCCTCAAATCCCAAGTTACTATACTATAAAAAGTAGGTGATGATATCATTACAGTTGCACAAAGCTAATTTGGGTTCCCTAGCACATACAGACATACTCATTACCCAGTAACCGCCGCGTCGGTTTAAAGGTAATCGTACATTACATAACGGGCATGGAAAGTAGCATATACCTAACATACGAATGTGACGTATATCACATGAGTATGTTAGTGCTCTTTCCATCTTCATGTACAATATTTTTCCCACAACAATGTTTTTTTTTTTTTTTTTTTTTTGTTTTTGAAACTTTAAAACAAACTGTCATTCAACCAGTCATGTCATTATTTATCAGATATCTCTGGGCTTTGTTTGGCACAGCTTACTCGGTTATATTTCACGGCATTCGTCGTCGATGCACCGCGTGGTTATATCCGCGAAAACTACTCACAGAGGCGTACGCATCATAAGTGTAATACACGAAAGTAGCTATAGCCTTTCGAAAGTTGCCATAATTTATTATTGCAACTGGAATATTGCAATTTATTATTGAAATTATCACACTATTCAACATATTACAAATAGCGGAGGCTGTACAACGGCACCAGTTGTACAATGGCACAGGACTACTGCAATAAGTACGAATTGAGGCGACCCCCATCACAGGCTACTCGAGTTGCCTATGTGCTGCTTTGCCATATGCCAACTGTCACTAGTGACAGTTAAACATGTCTAAATGTCTTAGTTATTTATAGTAAGAGTATTGTTATTTTTGAGAGTGTTAATGCAAATAATGTTTATCTTGTTACAAGGGAGCGTATTTCTTTAAATGGTAGTTATTAAAAAAATAAAATGAAATTTGTCATTCTATTATGCTGTGCGTTAAGAAATCCCAACGCATAGCTAGGAAATCCTAACATATACATAGTATCTATTAATGCAAAGAATAACATTACTTTTTAATTAGCCTGTGACCCATATTATTGTAACTTTTTTTCGTCTCTTGTGAGACAATTGCAGTTTTCTTACAATTGGGTTTTTAGTTAATTTAAAATGTAGGTATATTTGGTTGCAATAAAATTGCATTGTAATAGTATCGTTTTAGTATGATATGTAACTAAGTAACCAGTCAATCTTCTACATATGTATGTACACAAAGTACGTACATAGGTTAGTATATGTATATTTACATTACAGTCGGCGACGACAGTATTCATATCCCCAGTTTTCTAATAATTTTTTTACTGCAATATTGATTTTTTTTATTCTGATAGGAATAAAAAAATAGAATAGTTTGTGAACTTGATGAAATGATGAAAATATTAAATAATTATAGGTATTAAATTAAATTCATTTAAACGTTTCTAAGGTTGAATAAAAAATATTATGAAAATCCAAAGAAGCCTTTACACCACACACAACTAAAAAAAGTAATGGATAAATTATAATTATCATCCCGCTAGAACTCGTAGTTTTTTAAAAATATCATGAATAGTGATTTTTACAAAAACTATACTAAGAATGGTAGCGTTTTAAATTATGTTATGATGTTTTTGGTCTAACTTGGAAATTTTTTCGTGTTTAGGAATTTTTTTTCCAAAATGACGTTTTTGAAAACATCACGATTTTACTTTTTTAATGATATCTTTGCACATAATCGACATATCACCTTCTACTTTGACTTATTAGACGCAGAATTTAATAAGCTGTAATCCTATCAGAAGCAAAAAAAATCAATATGGTTGAAAATGTTTTTAACATTTTCAGAATTTAAGAAACTTTCAAAAGGTGGGGGCATAAATACTTTCATTGCTGACTGTATGTATATCATTCATGTCTTTGTTAACTAGTTTATTGTGATATTTTATAACTTTGTTAACAAGTTTATTATAAAAAAAAAAAATCAGTCTTACGCTACCTTACCGAAAAGTGATGAATCCGTTGCAAGTACGTAACAGTCGGTCGAAACCGGTTCGGTTAGAATTTCGTTATCTCTTTCCATAAATTACTCGTGAAGTATTCAGCGTGAGGTAAAAACTAAAAAATGTTACATTATACGTTTTCAAGGAATTTTAATAGTAGGTACGTTGCCAAACATTATTTTACCAAATTTCCTGGTATTTAGGTGAAGAGGGTTGCACAAAAAATTTACAAAACCGCATGGGATAATCGAATTCTACTAATTATAATACTGACCATAAAACTGTCCTAATGTAATGGGTACCTCATTTTTATGTTATTTAACCTTTTAATTTCGAGTGCTTAGAGTTTATTAAAATATTTCAATTTGAATCAAAAAGATGAATGTACCTGGAAAGTACGTTGACAGTGATTTTTATTATCAACAGTTTGATATCATACATTCATATGACTTATCAAGAATTCTCAAGAAAACCTCAATAAAACATCGAATATCTGATGGAGATAATAACGTATAGGGTTTGAATTTAATGTACCGATATTACGTGATTCTGGAAACAAAAACGTTATTGAGACTCCAACAGTGCAAAATAAATAGATACCTACATGTTTTAACACAGAATAAAAAATTGAGTTTGGTAAAATAATGTCGGCTGGGATGTGGCCGCGCCGGTCTGAAAATCTTTCGGCGTTAATTCGAGCTGCTTCGAAAGAATTACATATTTCTTGATTTTCCATTAATAAAGAGCTTCTCATTTGATCATTTCTGCGTTAACTGTTCAATAATTAATTCAATATGTCGAAAAAGTGAAGGAAATAAAGCAATATTCTTTTCAACAAAGCAATTTTGATTCTGTATTTTAAAGTACATACAGGTGCAGTACTTTAATACATTTGCATGTATTAAAGTACATACAATAATAAAGAATTTTCGTTCGTACATATTGTTCCAGCGTCAGAAATGTTTTTGTTTCCAAAGGCGCCAAAAGTCGGTAAACTAAATCACACCCTATTTTGTGATCCACGTATTTGACGTGTTATCGCGTTTTTGTAGCGAGTTCTTAAAAAGGCATATAGGGTGAGTCAGAAAGAATGGCCCAACACTAAACTGGAGATACTAGACATACAATTATTATGATTGAGCTCAACATGACTCATACCAATGTCGTTGGTTTAAGAGATACAGCGTGTTCAAAGTGTAAATTTTATCATGAAATTTCTCATTAATTGAGAATGTTTTGATAGTATAAATCTGAAGATTGGTAGTTTTATGTTTTTTGATGAGAGAATTATGAATGTTAAGCTCATTTTCACGTTGCTCCTAGAGGGCGCTAGTTTCACCGTATTATCTACGTAAATTGAAACATATTTTTTTTATCTGTTGAGTCATTCGTAAAACAAGTTGAGAATCTAAAAGAACGCTCAATTCTACGGGGAAAAGGTACACTTGTATCGGTTTTTAAGTTATTTGCATTTAAAAGGTTCAATGTATTTTGTTATGATTTTTTATAGATTATAGAAGCAATCAAAGCAACAATAAATAACAATAACAATTTTTGATACTAATGATAATCACAAACTTCAAATCAATTCTGGAGTGGGTACTAGAACCTTCGGCGTAAAAACAAAAAACTGGACGTTTTCCACGAAACACCGAACTACTACACTTTTCTCGACGCGCGTTTCGCCAACCAAGTTGGCATCTTCAGGGAGAAGATTAAAACTAAATTCTAGCCTACACACTAATTCTAGCCTAGTTTGGTTCGGGTATGTGGACGACATCTTCGCGGTATTTGATACAAAAGCAAGTTTAGATAATTTTGTTGCCAAATTAAATAACGGTTTCCCTACCATAAAATTTACACATGAAGTGGAACACAATGAACAGCTACCATTTTTAGATGTATTAGTTATTAGAAATAGTGAAAATAAGTTAGAGTTTGATGTATATAGGAAAGAAACCGCGACTCTTAGATATATTCCCAACGATTCACACCACCCTTTTCAACATAAAATGGCAAGTTTTAATTTTCTAATTCACAGTTTGTTAAATTTCCCCCTCAGTAAAGAGAGGTTTGAACATGAGAAACAATTGATTAAGAATATAGCTAAGAGTAACGGTTACTCAGTCCATTTAATAGATAAGTTAATAAATAAGCATAAATTTGAGAGAACCCTGTACAATTCCACGACTTTTCGTAGAGATACTGAGAATTAGAATTTTGCTTCGTTACCATATGAACCTAAATTCACCCGCGGACTATATAAAATTTTTAAAAATATTAATATCAATTTGGTTTATAATTCTAAAAATAAATTACAGACGCTTTTGGGTAACCCCAAAGAAAAAAACGACAATAACGAAAAGTCTGGAATATACGAAATAAGTTGTAAAGATTGTGATCAAAAGTATATTGGGCAAACAAAAGATCTATATTGACTAGATTTAAAGAACACATGGCTCATTTGAAGTATGGCAGAACAGAAAAATCTTGTGTTGCCCAACACGCTTTTGACAACAACCATAGGCTAGACATAAATAATTTAAAATTAATAAGAAATGTAACAAACAGTAGACAGTTGGATGCTTTTGAAAGTTTAGAAATCATTAAGTGTAACAATAGTATGAATAAGAACAATGGTCCGATACCCACCAGTCCACTGTTTGCTCTGATAAACAAAGACAGTTACGGTTCAGTGAACCGTGGCGACAAATTTGGTATAAATAGTGCAAGTGTGTAGGCTAGAATTTAGTTTTAATCTTCTCCTGAAGATGCCAACTTGGTTGGCGAAACGCGCGTCGAGAAAAGTGTAGTAGTTCGGTGTTTCGTGGAAAACGTCCGGTTTTTTTTTTCAAATCATTTGTAGGAAGTGTCCACCACCTACCTCATTACATTTTAAAATACACCTTCTTAAATGTCTCTGAATGTTAAACAAAATGTTTCTATTAATTTTAAATGTATTCGCGGCTTGCTGTAATCTCCAGTTTAGTGTTAGCCCATTCTTTCTGACTCACCCTGTATATGTACCTAAGTATGCTGCACTCTACTTTGGTAACAAAAACACCTGTTTGAAAAATCTTATGAGAGTTAGTGCTAGAACAAATTATGTCAGTTACTGAGTAAAAAAAGTTCTAAATTTGTTATGAAATAAAATAATGAATAATTGAATAAAAAACCGCTGCCATTGAAATCACTACTTCCAGATCTAATTTTTCCACATTTAATTAGTCGAGATACCTAAAAACATCAGGTTATATTCTTAAAAGTGTGATATTTGGATATGACCTTTATGACCTTTATGACCTATATGATCCATATAACCTCTATGGCTAATATGGCCTGCGTAACCAGTGTGTCCATTATGATACATATATATGATGACCAATATGGCAATAAAGATCTATATAACGTTTATGACCCGTATGATCTAATTCGGATTTAGATATGGAAGCAAAACGAGAAAAGAGACTTAGTAATGTGGTATTTGAATTATCCTACCTCAAAACCCTATAAAACGACACGTTACATGAAAAGCATTATTAATTCACATTAAGTTACATCAAAAGCGTTTCTTTCTCTCCTGCGTTCAAGTTTTCACAAAGTTAATAACTAGAACCTGGATGTTACTAATAAATGCGTACTCTACCAGGGGCGGTTCCAGGATACCACTATGAGCAACGCTACGAAATGTTAAACAGGTCTTATTGTATACATGTGATGATGCTTCTTGTAGCCCAACTAATCGGCAAAGGAACCATACTCACAAGACACAGAACTCACATACACACGGTAACTGACGCTACAACGTGTCCGTATTGCCACTCAAGTGTCCATAAATATTATCAATAACTGATCCATATGTTCAGGGGTTTTGCTCTGGCACCTGCCACTTAAAATCCACTTATAAAAGGAAATAATAGTATTCCATTCGCATCAAGACTGGACCTGAAATCTATTATTAACATCCGGACACTATTAATCACCAAGTAATATTTTCCTTATATTCTATTTTAATTTTCCCCCTCATGTGCACCAAGGGGGAAGGGGGGTGAACAGTAGGACTCTACAGGACTCCGATCAATGTGTAATTACTAAAATTTATATTAGAAAAATATTTTACCTAGTTAGGTACCTATTTTGAGTACTTACTCCTTTAACACCCTCAACTCCCACCTGCTGAAGTCCATATCTTGCATAGTTTGCGAATTACATATAGACAAGGAAAAACTGTATTAACCTCATGTATCCTTCAACCCCTCAACCAATTAAGCTCAAAATATAATCAGCTCCAGACTTTCATAATCAGATTATAACACATCCAAAGTTCAATAGTCCAAGAGCTGGTAGACATTTTTGGGAAGGTATTTGAGGCAATGTGAAAAGTTGCTCAAGACTTCCTTTAGTGATACCTAAATACAAAAATGAAGACCTGGCTGATGGGTTAGGGGGCCTAAGCGACCATTAAATTTTTCAAGAAGCGAAATAATTTTTGAAAAAATGTTCTTGAGGCACATTGAGATTTTAACATTTTAAAATTTAATATTTAAAGAGTTGAAAAATCAAAAAGCCAGATCATTTAACCGGGTCAAGAAGTTTGCCAGACGTTTGCAAAATTAATTATTTTTCAAAAAAATCAAAAAATGTACTTAAGGCACTTTGAAATTTTTGTAGAGTATTCATCGTGACTAAAAATTGTTATTTACAAAAAGACAGGTCGTTTCGGTGGGACATTTTACCCGCCAGGTGAGTGAGAATGTTCAACGTGAGTGGGAGAGAGTAGTGGGGTGCGCAAGTTGAAATCGGAGAGAACGCGTATATCGGCAGCTGTCTCAAGATGAAGCACGTTGCAGTGTGATTGGCTCCCGCAAAATCACGTGATTAAGAACATTCGTGCGGTCGTTTGTAAGAATTTTGGAGAACTTTTTGACCCGGTTAAATGACTGACTTTTTGATTTTTCAACTCTTTAAATATTAAATTTTAAAATGTTAAAATCTCACTGTGCCTCAAGGACATTTTTTTCAAAAATTATTACGTTTCTTGAAAAATTTAATGGTCGCTTAAGCCCCCCTAACCCATCAGCCAGGTCTGCATTTTTGTATTTAGGTATCACTAAAGGAAGTTTTGAGCAACTTTCCACATTGCCTCAAATGCCTTCCCAAAAATGTCTACCAGCTCTCCTACTACAGGTTGATATATTATAGATATCTATATTATAGATAAGATATCTTAACGCTAACATCTTTTCGTGTACACAACAAAGGTCAACAAACAGACAGACAGACATTTTTTTGCTTAAATTTAAAATCTCGATGTTTTAGAATATTTTAGGCATATTGAGGAAATAAAAGTTTTTAGAATTTTTTTCATGAATACTGTACTTCCAGTCCACTACGTGGTAATTAAATGAACATTTTTAATACGAAATAAAGTATTTGTATTTAACCCTACAACTTTCCTCCCCTCAACCCTCAACGGTACAATAAATAATGACTTGAACTAAAGTCAAATAATTCATAAATTCCATATGAAATGAATTTGAATTTAGAATGAGAACTAGTTCTCGATGGTTTTCTCCATTTTATTTTAGTTGTCTCCCGTACCCCATAAAATGGGAGTAGAGTTGTATTTACCTTTTTAAGATCTTTCTACATTGTATACATTTATATTAAATACTTTGTTTGAGCTTAATCTGTTAGGGGATTAAGGGGTAAATGGGGGTAATACTTTTTTTTACTATAGATAATAATTAAGAACCGATTTGAAATAAACTACATATTGAATGCAAATATGATGAAGTATATCCTTTAGTAGGTAAGTTTATATATACACGTGTGGAACTTTTATTTGGGAGCATTGAAAATGCATTACAAGTATTTCAAATGCATGGAATGTCATAGCAGACGTCATATGTAATGTATTCCCCTACAATGTTTAATCTGACAAACTGATGAAGTCGGTACTCGGTGGCAGCGAAACGAGGATCGAAGTACAGCGTTGTCAGATACTGCGATGTTTACGTTTTAGATGGGCCACTCATTTGAGCTATTTATTTGATAATTCAAAGAAATCGCATTCTTTGGTGATTTCTGATCTAAAGTAAAAAATCGATCATCATAACTAGTCATTTACTCCTGGAGAGGGTACTAGAACCTTCGGCGTAGAAACAAAAAACCACCCTTTTGGCCACACATAAGTTTTCACATATTTTTTATTATAGTGTATTTCACATATTTCACATATATTTTATTATATCCCCATCCCGTATTCATCGGCGCGGGAGGGGGGGAGGGAAGAGTATGAGACTTTTAGAGTTCTTTTCACTGTGTAATTATTCAAATTTATGTTAAAAACATTTATTTTACCTATATCGAGTACCTACGTATCAATTTTTTCTCATATCTTCCGTTTAAAATAACACAAAAACAAAAAAAGTCAATCAAACATTTGTTTTGCGTTGTTTTCAAATGTTAAAGTTAATTTAGTGAAAAGAATTGTTAGAATTACCTGATCAGTTTAAAATGCAGTTATATCTCTCAAAAATATGTGTTCATACAACAGAGCCCTGACTGGAATGGCGAATTACGGGGAACAAAAAAAAAGATCGATTGAAACGGAATCTGTTCTGAAATAGTGTTGCTGTTATCTGAAAGAGTGTTGCTGTTATATTCAAATTGTTTAATTTAGTAGTTGTAAATCAGTCTCTTCGCAATTGACATTGTCACTTCCATTGACACTATCACATATCTCTTGTTATCCCCCTGGAAATACCTATATGGATTAACTAATATAAAAATATAAAAAACTATCAAAAATGAGTGAAAATATGTATAGATGGAATTTTAAATAATCAATTTTGATCGTTCAAGATGTTATGTATTGGATGTATGTATGTATGTATGTCAAGATGTTATGTATTGTATGTATGTAGATGTTATGTATTAGGTATGTATATTGTATTTTATGTATTGTATGTACCAATTAAAATATTGTAAAATAAAATATTCATCTGAAATTATTGTTACAACATGGGTTCAGTCCAAATAATTTAAATAATAAATTATATATAAAAATATTTGAAATAATATCAAAACGTATCCCTCTGTTATACGCAAATTAGTTGTAGTTAAATCCAAGTATGCAAACATAATATACAGATTACGTACAATGATATGTACGTATACATAGTACCTATGTACATACCTGTAAAATAGACCGGTATTCTCCGAATGTCTAGGCCACTAGCACAAAAATTTATTTAATTTGGATACATCGTGTCATCTAGTTTTAGAGAGGGACTGAATTTCTAGGCCTAAAAGATGTTTACTGCCGCTTTCTGTAGAATAAGTCTAAAAGGTTTTATATACAACCTATAGATGGCGCCGTCATGGACGTTGTTAGAATTTTGTAATTTAAATACAGTTTGTAACAGAACGTAATTATAAAACCATTTAATATTCAGGGAAATCTTATATATTATGTACTTTTCAAGGAGTGCATAAGGTCTTCCTTCATATATTATCTAACACTTATCTACAGGATTTATTATACAAAATTACAGAAAAATAAAAATTGTGTATATAAATGCTTTAGTCAATTTTCTGTATTATGTTTTAAGACTATTAAAATTAACTATTAAATTGAATCTAAAATTCTCAAAACGAAACAAACAAAATGTTCTTGAAAAATGTATATATACCTACTTTTTCATTTCATTTTTTCAAAAGTTTTCGGACTATTTCAACTGGAAATTTAATAAATAATTGTGTTGAAAATGTCAGACTTGAAATGGAAAAAAAACCGGAAAGTAACGAATACCTGTATACCTGTACCTGTCAGACAGACCTGTAGCTGTCAAGTAGGTACAGGGCGTTTTTACAATAGTCTTGAAAGTGCCTAAACGATTAGACAAGATCTTGTTACATAATTTATTACACATATCTTGACAAGGGACATTGGGAAGGCAAGGAGTATCGTCTTCTGGGCAAGGAGGATCGTCAACAAAAATAATAGAAAACATTATTAATAAACTTATGTAAACAAGAGCGTTATGAGAAAATCCCGATTAGAATACTATTCGGGTTTAGAAACCAAGAAAAAGATCTGGATATTTGACTAATCTCTTGGTGTTGTGTTATTACTTGGTATGGGAAAAAATAAACCAATTGTTTCGTATTTTGCTTCTTTTGATTATTCAGAATAACACAAGCGAACTTGTTTATAAACGCTACTTATATAAAATCGGGCATCCAGTAAGTATGCAGATTCTAGGAGCATAATAGGTAAAAATGAAATTCATCATAATATAATAAATTGTTTCTCATACACTGATATATCAGGTACCAAAGAGGTACCATGAGCGTTACTTTTCTGGTAAAAACATTTATGATGAAATTTCTTGAGCATTTTCTGTATATAAAAAAAAATCTATACATTCTCTCTACATAAAAAAATCATTTTCGCTTATTCTTCCCCCGTTTCGAAAAAATCAATGGTTCTTGAAATAACTGAATTTTTATCTGAACAATTTGACCGTTATGTTTCATATTCATCCGTAATTACAAGTAGGTAGGTATTATTACATATTACCATTTGTGGAAAACCTCATAGCTGAATATATTAATATAACGAATAATATAATAATGGTCAGGTTGTTAAGATCAATTAATCAATTATCTCAAAAACCACTGTTTTTTCAAAATCGATGAAAAGTAGCTTCATAGTAGGATTTTTTTTTGCATTTTATTATGGCTTAAAAAATGTATTTAACATTTAAAGAATATATTCCCATATATGTTTTAGGCCAAAAAAAAATTAAAGGTCTTTGTGAAGCCATCTAAATCATGGTCTTGAAATGCGCTGAGCGGAGGTTTACGAACGATTTTAATTTTTTTGGGCAAATAAGTTTTCTAGTTTAGTATTGAAGTAATAGATGGCTCTTTTGTCGATGGGAAAGAATACTTTACGGTTGTGGAATAGGAAAACGAGGAATCGAAATTTGTAGAAATAAATTTTTAAATATTTTTGTAATATGCTTATACTGCCAGACAAATAAATGACTGACGCATTTTCGAGATAATATGTAAATCAAATATGAGGAAAGGAAAGACAATTGAACCGAAGTTCAATTAAGAACTTGATTTAAATTCTGAATTGAAATGTAGTTTTTGGATTTTTCAGCACATCTCAAAGATCAGGTGTCATGATGTAATGATGTAAATATCAACGTAAATTACAATTTACATTAGAAAATTTTAATTCTGAGAAAACAGCGCGAATTTTAATAATGAGATAACGGCACAGCATTAAACTTTCTTTGAGCGACATTTTCATATACCGAGTTACATTATACTCGTATAGTTGGTTTACGTTTTCTTGGAAATGAATTCGAAATCTGCTCAACACAATCTTCTAGCAAGTCTAGATGTGACCTCTTGCTGTACAAATTAATCTGACCGTGCCAGTGTCATCATAACTCCTATTATTCAAGACTCAGACTTGTCACTGAAGGGAATTGAATGATTTTGATTGTTGACGTCACAAAACTGAGAAAAAAGAAGATTAAAGAGATCGTATTCCTGAATCATTTTGAATATCTATGAACCTTTTAAGATGTTGCTGTAAAATAAGAATTTTTAGTGTTTTCAGCTTTTAAAAGACTGAAGAAAAAAAGAGCTTTTAAAGTGTAACAATTTTGTAGTTATCTGTATGCGGCCTTGCTCCTCTTTTCTCTTCCTTACTCATCTAGTTCTATACACCTAACAGTAATCCAAAGTAAATTCAAAGTAAATACTATTACTCTAATATATGTATCTTAAAACTAAAACAATAATTACTGTAGTTCATCCAGCAATTGAGACAACAAAAATTATGTTGCACTAAAAAATATAGATTTTCTTAAAAAACAAAGTTGACCTTCAAATGACCTTCAAAGTGACAAACAAATGAAGAATGGACAGCGTCATTTTGTAGAATTTAGAAGGCCAAGCAATTCTATTTGAAATATTTCCTCGTCAATATAGTGAGTACAAAACCATCAAATACTAAAATTATACAAAGACTGAATTTCAGAATACTTTGTTCCCTAATTAGTGCACCATGGTACGTTTTTAATTTCACCATACACAATGATGTGAAAATGCCATTCGTCACAGACGAGATCAAAAAGATTGTCAACCCGTTACATAGAAACTTTAGAAGGACACGCAAGTCACCTGATTCAGGAAATGAAAAACTCACCGAAAGTGATAAAAAGACAGTGGCCCACAGGTCTACAAAAACAGTATGAAATTAATTGATTTATGTCACACTGTCACACCTAACCTAGTAGTGGTATATTCCAGAGGATGGCCAATGGACGATCTCTCTACTCGCGCTAATTACTTTTATACAATTTACTCATTGATTCCGTTATTGCATGCCTGTGAGTTATTGCATGGTAAGTAGATTGTAAATTCGCAGTGACTAAAAAAATAATATTTGTGACATTTGTGAGGTGCCATTAGTGACAGCTGACTGTCACTAATGAATAGTGGTTAAGTTTTATAGTTTATATATTAAGTCTAGTTTATATACTACTTCGTAAAGAACTGCATAGACATATGAACATTCTAGAACAGGTAAAAACTGTAAATAGCCGTGTTGTTGACTAGTTATTAGTCAGTTGGGCTTAGGGTTTCCATACGTCCGGATTTACCCGGACATGTTTGGAGTTTTTAAGGTATCGGGGAAGTCCGGCCGGAATTTGAAAAAATGTCCGGGAAACCTGAACTCCGTAAAAACAACTTTGTTGAATATTTTAATCGCTACGACGGCGACGCCACATTTCTAGTATAATGCCTGTTCTGAGTTTTATTACTAATGTCACCGGAAAATTTTTTCCATCCTGAACGAAGTTCAGAAATCAGAGAAATATCACGTCGATTAGTTATTTTTATACAACTTGCCAACTGCGTTTTCTTTACCAAAGAATATAGATTTTATTTTTTTACCAGAGGAGAGATTTGTGTTTTATGATATTGATATCATTTACCTTAATAATAAGCATATATTTATGTATTTTTTTTGCGTTAAAACGTTTTTTTCCAAAAAAAACAAATACATTCTTAACTGCTTATATTTGCCCTTTAAAGTACATAAGTAAATATATGGCGTATTTTTCTGCAAAGTCCGGATTTTGTCCGGATTTCAGGGCTCACTTGTCCTGAATTTCAAAAACCCTTTATGGAAACCCTAGTTGGGCTAAACTTCGGTTTACATTTAGGGGTCGTATATATTTTTCAATAGAGGAGCGTGTCCTGCGTATAGCGGCATAAACATTTTTTTCAAGAAACGACTCCAAAAAAAGTTATGATTTTTTTTAAATCCCATGATAAGTCTGTGGAAACTATTATTTAGCAATAGTAATCAGAGATGGCGATATTAGAAATTCCTGCGCATGAGCAGATTAGGAAGGTGAAAAATAGCGTCTGTCTTGTGGGGGGGGGGCGTCCATTAATTACGTGAGGCGTTTTTGGCGATTTTCGGACACCCACTCCCCCTGGTGAGATGTCGTGAGATTTGGCACAACCCCCTTCCCCATCCCCCAATCTCACGTGAGATTTTTCAAAATGTGTGTTTCTAGTGTAAATGCGTTGGATTTATTCTAAAAAACAAAAAAAAATATTCGCTTAATATTTTAATTTGACTAGTTAAGACTAGTATTTAAGATTGCTTAGAAAGTAGGTTAGAATCACAGTGAGAGTGAAACAATAAAAGACTTAAATCGTAACTACTGAGATTAATAAAAGAATATTTATTCCTATTGCTGTGTAAGATTTGGCCATATTTTAGTGAAGGAACACGGTTTACTTAATTTAACCCTATTTTTTCGCAATTTTACTATGCTTCTTTGCGGAAAAAAAATTACGCGATATTCGCCGAGACCCCCCTCTCTCCAAAGTAAGATTAGATGAGATTCGGCTCGACCCCCCCCCCCCGAACGCCTCACGTAATTAATGGACGCCCCCTTGGACCAAATAATGATATTTGATATATTTCAGTTGTATCTCATTTATTAAGTTTATACAGGATAGGTTAGGTTTTTTTTCTTTCCCTTCCGATGTGTCTGGTTTGGGGTTTGTTTTGCATCCAACACTGCAGCCTTCAGGCTTATTGTATTTCCAGTTTACATCGTTATTTCATGTGAATAGGTAGGTTAGGTTAGGTTATATTATGTTATTGTAAGTCATGCATATCTCCTATATATCTTGTTAGAGCGTCATGTTGGGTTCGGTCAATATTGTAGTTTCTTGACGCCATCTATGATATATATTGCCAAGTAAAAGTTCCAACACACTTAACATGGGAAATAAAAAAATTCAAAACTTTTTTGATAAGTTAGGTTAGGTTATATTATGTTATTGTAAGTCATGCATATCTCCTAAATATTTTGCGAGGTTAGGTTGGATTAGGTCAATATTGCAGTTTCTTGGCGCCATCTATGACATATATTGCTAAGTAAAAGTTCCCATATCTCTTTTAGAGGTCGTTTCCTAAAAAATAAATTGTGCCTCTATACTCAGGGGACCCTCTTCTATCGAAATATATATACGACTCCTAAATTTATCCATCTTTCTAAACCGAAGTCTTACCATCAGTTGTGATTTAAATGCTATAGAGTTGTAATCGAGGAATTGTGAACTGTTAATAAGTGTTTCAAGTAGAAGAGTTCTTTATCCAAGTCGGAATACATAACATTTTGTTAACAGCGGTGGGATAATTGGAGAATTTGAAGAGGAAATATTTTCTATGGTGAATACGAGATGTAAAAAATACGACGGGGAAATGGCGACCATGGACGTGAGTGAAGTATCAACATTTTTACAACAAGGAAGGCAAGATAATGAACGGCGACGACAAGAAGACCGAGAAGAAACAGAGAGGCGACATCAGGAAATTTGCGAGTCCCAAGAAGTAATAACGAAGTTGAATAAATTTTCCGTAAAAATTGATGGTAAAAAGATAGATGGACTGGAGCAAAAATTGCATCGTATGTAGATAGCTGGTTTAGGAGAAAATTCAATCTATCCCGGTACTCCCTTACAAAACTCAAACCTTATAAATCCTGAAAGGTAAGTACATACATTACTTTAAGCCTCTCACGTACGATGGATAGTCATAATGGTCCATGTACCTCACAATAAATGGCCACGTTGCTTGTCATATCTCTTAGAGGTCAGGGTCTAGAAATTTTACAGAGCGTCCCGGAAGAGCAACAATAGCCCTTTTGCAGTCAAGGTCCCAGTTAAGAGCCTCATCAGATCGACAACAGGAGCAGATATCAAGATCCAGGAGCCCAAATAAAAGAAAGCAGAGAGAAAAAAATGGGACATCGAAGACTCGACAGCAAAGGAATATAAAGGAATACCCTACTCCAGACCGTTCCAAATCGCCAGAAAGAAGTTTGGAAAACGACAATTAGTGGATATAAGGGGTGCATGTCGATTACTATTATCCTAGGCCCCAAGAATTCTGTCTCAAAAATAACTAGCGACAAACGAAGCCTGGTGGTCCATGGGTACTTGAATGATAAATTGTGTTCGTTTGTCATTTACACTGGTGCCACAAGAACTGTTCGGCCTGACATTCTGTTAAAACCACCAAAGGAATTATCTAACATGTGAAATTGGAAATGGCTACTGGAGAACTGATTCCTGTGTGTCCAAAATTCAAGTGTGTTCAAAAATCATGAATTTTATGTATCACCGAGTTTTAACAGCTGATATCAGAGACGACTACAAATTAGGACTAGACATTGAGTAAACATGTTTGTGTCGTGGATATTAAAAATAGAATGATACAAATTCGAAATGAAGAAATATTTATGGTTCCAAACATCAAGACTACAGTCAATCAAGAAGTATCATTATGGAAGAGGACATCCAAATTCGCCAAGAATCGGAAAACATCGTCATTGTAAAATTGGGCGGAACGATGGCATATTGATGACAAAAAGCCTAATACAAATGACTAACAAAATTCCAGTAAGGATTGCCAACATATCGGAAAAAAAGAAAAAAACAGTAGTTACATGCGAGGAAGTCAACCAAGCTCAGCCGAATCAAGCAAAGCTACGTGATCCAATTATTGCAGTATCTTTGCTCAATAATGCTGCCCATCTGGAACTGGAAGAAGCTATAAATTTGTAAAATAGTTCGGAAAAATTGCTAAGCCACTACATCGGCTCACTAAAAATAATGTTACTTTCGACTGGACTCCAGACTGCCAGCAAACTTTCACAAAACTCAAGAAGCATCCACAGCACCTCTTTTGGTATACCCTAAATGGAATGTTTATTTCTTCGATTCTGCGATGCTTCTCAACATGGAGTTGAATCAGTCTTATCCCAGGTTTAAGACGAAGAAGAAAAAGTTGTCGCCTACACACGAAGAAAGAATTGCTGGCCATCATCAACTGGAACAATCAATTGGAACATTTTCGCAGTTACCTCTATGGAAGACACTCTTATTAGGGCAGATCATAACGCTCTGCAGTAGATTATGAATTTTAAGGACCCAGAAGGGCAAGTGGCCAGATGGATGTAGAGACTACTATAGTATTGTTACGTATTTCTCTTTAAATAATTCACTAATCCAATTCAAGCACGTTTATTAAAACTTTACAAGTCTTCGACCTTAACTCTGTGACATTCGAATAACAACTAACTCTATCTTAGCAACAACATCACTATTTATTGTTTTTACATGTTCTAGGGTATCTAATTGACTTCTAGAATGCTGATCTGTTATTCCATACAATTCTTTACTAACAGGTAGGATACAAGCTAAATAGACTCAATATGTAAACTGTAAAACTTAATAAATGCCAGTTGTTATTAATCTCACTTTTACAAATATGCCACATTGCTCCCCTCTTTAAGGTTATTCATCCCAAATAACACTGTTTTCATTCCTAGGAGGGGATCCTTGACGACGAACCATTTGTATGGATCATGTCCTGTGTACTTCGCGAGCCAGATGGACCACCTTCGGCTTGCTTCTTGGAGATAACTGGATGCAGTAGACCAGGTCATTGATTTTCTTTATTATGGCCTTCCCAGTTCCTCTGGAGTTTTGGACTTTTTCCTTTCGTTCCTTTTGGGACGTACAACCATACTACATCACCAGGCTTAAAGGCAAGTCTCTGTTGATGTAGTGTCGAGGCGTTGCTTGTCGCTCTGCATTTTCAGCTTCTCCCTGATAAATCGGTGAATCCGGTCCATCCTCTCTCGCAAGTCTTTCACAAATTCTGGCAGAGACCGCTCCTGAGTTACTTCTAGTGGACGGCCAAACATGACGTCAGTAGGCAGCTTCATCTTTCTTCCAGAGATCAGTATAGAGGGAGTGTAGGTAGTTGATTCATGCTGGGAACTTCGATATGACAACAAGAACAGTAGCACTAATTTGTCCCAGTCACTTTGATTTTCAGACACGAATTTAGACAGGTAGTCGCATATGATTATGTTGTGGCGTTTAACGATGCTATTTGAC
This sequence comes from Aromia moschata, assembly GCA_029963805.1. Taxonomy (NCBI): domain Eukaryota; kingdom Metazoa; phylum Arthropoda; class Insecta; order Coleoptera; family Cerambycidae; genus Aromia; species Aromia moschata. The sequence continues at coordinate 1,745,455 of JAPWTK010000030.1, forward strand.
CAGAGTTCTAATGTTCTTAATGCCCATCATATTCATCACTTCTTGCCATAGCTCTGATTCGAAGTTTCTGTCTTGATCGGTACGCAGCTCAAGGGGTATTCCATGTCTGGCTATGACATTCTCGATAAACGCTTCGGCGTTCGGTGCACTAATTTGAAATTATACTGTTGCAATCTCTCTTATATTCATCTAGCAACTTGTCCTTCTGTGAAACTTCATAATCTACAGCAGGGCGTTATGATCTGTCCTAATTAGAAAGCGTCATCCATAAAGGTAATAGTGAAAATGTTCCAATGATTTGATGATGGCCAGTAATTCTTTCCTCGTGACACAATAATTTCTTTCAGCATTTGAAGAGGCATTGCAATCCAAAATAAACATTCCATCTTGTTTAGGGCGTGCCTGAATTGCTGCTGTAGTTAAGCTCTTCTTCAGTTCTCTGAAAGCTTGCTGGTCTTGAGTCGAGTCGAAAGTAACATTATTTTCAATGAGCCGATATAGTGGCTCAGCAAATTTTCCGAAGTCCTTTACAAATTTCTTTCTTTTCTTTCCAAGAAAACTTCTTACTTGATGTTTATCTCTTGGTCGGGTTTGAATTACTTCGGCGGATACTATATGTCCTAGGAATGCTACTTGATTTTAAAATATGGAACATTTCTTCGGATTCAACTGTAAGTTGGCATTTCTGATTCTACCAAATATATCCTCAAAATTTTTAAGATGTTCTTCAAGTGACTTCCCTATTATTATGACGCCATCAAGGTATACCAAGTAAGTTTTCCACGTCATTCATCTGAGTATTAACTCCATCAGTTTCTCGAAAGTGGCTCGTGCATTGCAAAGACCAAAAGGGATAACTTTAAATTGATAAAAACCTGTACCAACAGAGAAATCAGTTTTATCTTTATCATCGGGATGAAGTTCGACTTGACAGTCTTCAAGTCCAATTTTGAAAACTATATTGGCTCTGAAAGAGTGTTCAGGGTGTCGAACGATTCAAAGTAGAGGATAACTGTCTTTCCTAGTAACACCGTTCAGTTTCTGATAGTCCACGCAGAACCTTGCTGTACCATCTTTCTTCGTAACTAAAACAACACGTGAAGGCTCGAAGATTCCTCAATGGCATCTTCTTTCAACATTTTATCAATTATTCCGGTTAACATTTTTATTAATTATTCGCTGTTTAGCGAATGATAGTTTCTTGGAGCTTGTCTCTACAATGTTGAACCAGACTTATTCTGTCGGTGATGTTTCCATTGGCAAATACATCTTGATATCTCTCGAGAAACTGTCTAGCTTTTCTAGTTTCTTCATGTTCCAGATGGACAGCATTCTTGAACAAAGCTTCTGCAATAGTTCGAATCACGTACCCTTGCTTGATTCGACTGAGCTTGGTTGACTTCCTCGCATTTAACTATCCCTTCGACTGGTTCACGCGTCCTAATACTTCATTCTTCCTAAGAATAATCTTTTTGTCCGATATGTTGGCAATCTTTACTGAAATTTTGTTATTAATTTGTACTAGGCTTCTTACAACCAATAAGACATCGTTTCGTTCACTGGCGTCGATTATTCTAGTACTCAAACCTTCACCATTTCCATCCAATTTTGCAAAGACGATGTTCTCAGATTCTTGGAAATTTTGATGTCCTCTTCAACGATGATCCTTCTTTGTTGACTGTAGTTGAAGTTTGGGGGCCATAACTATTTCTTCATTTTGAATTTATATAATTCTGTTTCTAATATCCACGACAAAACCTCGTTTACTCAATATGTCTAGTCCTAATATGCAGTCGTCTCTTATATCAGCTCTTAAAACTCGGTGATACATGATTTTCGAACCCAGTTGAATTTTTACGTTTAGCTCGGCATCTACAGGAATCAGTTCTCCAGTAGCTGTTTCCAATTTCACATGTCTGGATCATTCCTTTTAAGATTTTGGCAGAATATTAGGCCGCAGAATAGTTCTTGTGGTACCAGTGTCAATGACAGAGGAACGAGTGAACCATTTATCGTCCACGTACCCATGGAATATCAGGCTGCGTTCGTCGCTACCTATTTTTGAGACAGAAATCTTGGGGCTTTGAGTAAGTGTAGTCGACATGCGCCCCTAGCACCGAATCTCTCGCTGGCGATCTGGAACGAGATCTTTGATCTGGGGTAAGGGAGCGGCTATTCTTTTGCTATGAGATCTTTGATGTCTTTTTGTCTTCTCTCGAATTCTTTGATTTGGGCTCCCAAATTTTGATCTCTGCTGCGGTTGTCGGTCTGGTGAATCAGCTCTTGACTGGGACCTAGATCTGGCTCTGCTAAAAAGTTGTAGATGCCCAATTCTCCCACAGCTGTAGCAGCTTGATTCCTGATGTGGTGAGACTGAAATTAACGCGAGTGAGTGAGTTCTCTCAATTTCTCTATGGTTTCCATAAATGACTGGCATTCGTCAAATTTAACTTATCTTACTCTGGGTTTGTAGCTCTTTGATGGTTCTTTCGCTGCTTTAAATTCCAAGCCAGCTATGAGTGCATCGCTGATCGTGGTGTGTCTCCCCAGCCGCAAAGCTTGCTGCATTTCAGTGTCTAGTAACCCATCACTAATGTCTCGATGCCAATTTGTTCTAGAAATCCTTTCGGTGCCTGAGGATAAGCCGAATGGATGCGTCTTTCGATGTCAGCTTCGTACTGGAGAGACTCGTTGCTTATTTGCTGTCTGCTCTTGATCTGAGACTGGTAAACTAGACGGATATATTTGTGTCCATACCTTATTTCGAGTACTCCTACAATCCTGTTGTAATCATTTTGCTGCTCTTCCGGGATGCTCTGTAAAATTTCTAAAGCCTGACCTCTGAGAGATATGACAAGCGAAGTAGCCATTTCTTGTGAGGTCCATCCATTCGCCTTTGCAGCAGCCTCAAATTGTCTGCGGTACATGGACCATGATGACTGACCGCCGTACATACGAGGCTTAAGCAGTTTATATACTGATACTACTAGTCATGCCAAGATACCTAGATTTATTTTCATATGGTATTATTATTATTTCGCCAACATTATAGTCACAGGTCTCAGCGTAAACTCTGGGAAACATTCACTCATTCCTACTGCAGATAGTGATGGATGGCGTGATATCTCATCCCCACCTCCAGCAGAAATTAATATTATTATTATTATTTCTATTACGGCATCGACAGCTGAGGTCATTAGCCGTAGACAGGGTAGATTTACTCAGGATAAGAATATTATTAATTATATGTAGATTTTGGAAACAAGACGATGATTTATATTTTGTGAAAAAATCCTCTTAATCTTAAGTAATTTAGAGGTTCCTCAATATTTTTTTGTTTGCTAAGATATATTGTAGTTAAGCCAGCATTCATGTCGAAAATGTGAGTAAATGGGACATTTCACCAAGAGATACCTACTACTGTAATGGTAATTATAGGGGATTATTACACCATTATTAACTGAACGATAATTAACTAGTCTTTTAACAATAAATTCAGGCGAATTTATTTGAGCTCTTTCAATTCAAATTGCCAGTCTACATATAACTCTACGATAACTAATTTATACAATATACAACAAATTAAATGGAATGTAATATTTTAATAGAATTAAAATGAAAATTTTCCACGTCTAAAAATTTAGCTTGAAATGAGTGGAAACACGAATCCAACTACATAAACCTCTCCGTTGAGTAGGTATAGCAGTGGGACAACGATCGTTCGAAGTACAATAAAATTATAAAACTATAAAGCATTTACCTTAGAGGAACATTTTAGTGTCGTGGTATTGCATCCACAAAGTAAACCTGTCGCGTCTACAGCAAAAAAACTCTTTCGTTAAGCAGTAAAACTTCGAGAAAGTGTTGCACAGCCAATACGTATTAGTCTCTAGTTAGTCTCAAAAAGCAGCGGTAACGTTAAGTTTGATGTAGAGCATATAAAGTGAAATTATTGGAAATGAAACTACCTATAGCATGTTACAACCTCTCATGTGCTCAGTATCTATGTGTTCACATTTTACTTATGTCACCTTATTGTCAACAACACTTGCGTAAGTAAGTTTTTCAGTATTTTTTATAGTGTCCCCACTTAAAACCTAGACATCCTTCTAAAACATTAATAAAACACTCGATTTTCGCCGCTTTTTTTTTTGTAAAAAATCAGTTTTTGGGAATCAAAAACTGTACCACAGGACAGTGACAGAGCTGTGGCTTTTTTACGGCTAAATTTCAAGAAACCATATTAGCGATATTTATATAAAAAAATTTAATATATACACTTCTAAAATCAGTATGTTTCTAAAATGGATACCTGCGTACTAAATTTAACTGAGATTTATCTAGAATTGAATTTTAAAAATTTTGTAGAAGAACCCCGCAGTAAGTCCTAAAAGCTCATGTTTTGAAGAAATAACCCTTTGAATTTGGGCTTCTCGTGAGGTTTGCAATAGCGCATAACTACTGTACTTATATATGTACATACGTCTGTATGTTTGTGTTTCTAAAATGTGATGTCCCATGCATTCGTACGAAAATACGATAATTTCAAATTTCACCAGCCGCCACTGGAAACGATAGACATGAAGTGAACAAAAAATTAGTAACATTCCTTAGGCGACTGTTTTTTTTTTAAATTTATTATGACCCTTCTTATTCTCATAGGTTAAATTTAGCATAAAATCTAATAAACTCCAACTTTCGTTTTGATGGTTCGTTGATATAATGGAAAACATGAAGCTGTTTTATTTTGTACATAATTTATAAATACAGCCAAGCCATATGTCTTAGTTTCAGATTGTTAAAAAATTTGACTAGCAGTTGCATCAATTTTTTAAATAAAACATTAATGTACGGGGTTAGTTTTTATAATTTAACAAGTTATTGCGAGAGTTTAATGACATTAGGAAATAGTTCTTCAGACAAAAGTTTTGCATAAATTTTTATAATACGAAATGAGAAAAACAATTGAACATCAGAAACAATAAAACTGAACCCAAATTTGTATTATATACAATTCCTTGAATTTTTCCTTCTCAGAAATATATAACATGCCTATGTTTGCTTCCATTTGTTTGCTACCATTGACGTCTGGACCAGAAAAGAAGAAGAAAAAAAGAAGAAGAACTGCCATTTAAAAAGTATTGAGCAATATTTGAACAATATTGAACAATATTAATTAATGTATTGACAACAATATTCATTAATATTATTAAAAACTTCAATAATGGTATATAGTAATAATCAAAAAGCTTAAAAAATGTTTCTCTATTTTATAATATATGTAATTTATATAATACAATATAATACAATTTATTTCCTTGCATAAACTTTTTTTTGAATACATTTTGTATAATTGTATTTTCTGTTCAGTTAAGCCAAACGAAATGTTTTATTCTCTTTCCTGAGGCCATCTATTCATATTTACACTGTTATGCTACGAGTTTCCTTGTAGCTGTACAAATATGGCAAGTAATGAAGGGACAAGATAACTCGTAGTTAGGCGTCCTGAGCAAGTAAACAACACAAGATATCTCGTAGTTGGCAGTCAACGTATTAAAGAAATATGTCGCGACTTGCTGAAGCTAACATAGACACAAGATAACAAATTCATTTTCTGTAAATAGAGAATGCTCTGTTTTTAGCCAGTTTTAAATTACCGCCAATATATTCCACAATAGGTACATAAATTGTGACTATTTTTGGACAAAATTGTTTTGGACAATGCTTCTATTAAATCGATCAATTGCACGTGGTGAGGATCTAACAAAGTGGGTGTCATGTTAATCTGCCATTTATTGTGAGTAATAATTAATGTATAATTTATATGGATAAATCAATTTATCATTTACTGAATTGCTTTCAATTTTGTGGTAAAAAAGAATTGACATTGAATTGAAAATGAAATAAAAAAGTTTTAGTACAGTCATAGACATCTAGGAATATCTCCGTAAAATCTGAAGTCGCATAATAAAGAGAACTACAGCGATAACATTAGCATACACTTACACCGCCTATCGGTATTAAACTGAACTCGTATCTTCAATCAGTGTAGCCTCTAACCAGCAGATGGCACACGGCAATAAAGATAAATCCCGTTTTTAAGTATTTCCAAATACAGGAGACCATTCGGCATCTTATAAATAATAAAGCCACACTAATAAAGTTATTAGCAAATAAAGAATGCAGTTAATTTAAAAAGGCAGGTAAATTATCAATGAAATTGAACCATAAAACACAACGAGTATAAAATTGGCGTTTATACAGCTCTAAACTTATTTAACGATCAGTTTAATCTGGGCCTTTATTATTATTATCATCTCATAAACTGTGGTTTGATGATTGTGGCGCGTGCCTAGAGAAGCTCGTATTTTATTCGGCTATTTGGACGCACTTTTACAGTTTAACTGCAGTAAAAGTCGCTTTAACGACCTTTTTGTGCAACTACCTACTATATACCAGTGGTTAAATGCTTTACTACTACAAATGTCACATAAAATCTTTTTTTGTCTCATCGTTTGAACAATAGTAATACGTAACCGTAAATTTTTTTTACGTGTTCCATTTTAAGTGTTTATGTTTTTAAGAGGCAGGTAGGCTTGATGATTTTTAAGAGGCATATAGGCATGGTCGTTTTTAAGAGGCATGTGGGCATCGCACACATTCCTTAGGTGTATTATGGGTGTAAGAGAAAGAGGGACTGTTAGATAGGTATCTAAGTATATCTATTTTACGGTTGTCATTTTATTGACAGTTCTGTTAATGATGTGGGTGGTGTGAATGTGGTACCTAGTTTGTGTGCTATAAAAACAATATAGTATACTTACCTAATTGGATAATCTAACATACTCATATGTAATATGTAGATAGCTACCTATTCACAGTTAGTTGGTTTAAGACCTTCAGAAGGTGCTTAATTCAAGATTGAGCTAACTTGTTTGACTTACCTATGTATTTCAATTTGAAATTAAACAGTCTAGCATTTCTATATAGACAGTTTCACTAGTTTCGTATGCCTAGAGTTCATTTCAACTGCCTTTTTAGAATTCGTAATTTTATCTTTTGATTAAATGTCAAATCTGCAAATGGTAAGACAAGATAACAAATCTTTGAATTTCATGAAAGGATACTCATTTTTAAGTACCTAATTAGATATTATCTTGGAAAATAAGAATGTGAAATTTAGTAATAGGCGAATTGAAGATCGTTACTTCCTTCCCTTAACTAATAATAAAAGAGAACATAAGGAACATTTTATTGTTTTATTGATGTTTTTATTGTTGTTTTATTTTTCTAGATAAACCTATACATACATAATATGCCTAACTTAAATTAAATGTTTACTGTTTTTACCTCTTTCGTATTTAGTTAGGCAGCTGTCTTCCAGCAACACTTTCTTGTCCTTTGCAACGTAAACAAACATTTAAGGAGATACTTAGGGAGAAAATTGACGCAAGGCAATTGAGACAGGCTAACAGCACATTTGATGGAACATTTTCAATCCTTGCGGTTATGTTACCGGAGAAGCCTATTTTACTGTCTGCAAAGCAGAGGGAAGCACTGGTCTCAGGATCATAGCTTTATCGATTTACCTATATAGCGACTAGAAATCCTACCTATTAGGAATTTCAGAGATGTGATGCTTTTATATCTATTTCAATACGTAAATGTAACTAGATATATAAAACTAGAGTAATTTTGGCAAAAAAGCTTTATTAATTTAATTTACAGCTATGCTATAAACATACTCCATGATTCAACTCATTAAAATAAATATGCTTACTTAATTTGGAATATAATCGATGTTAGGCTTGTGTAACAACTTTTGTAACAAATTTTTCCTACCTAATATTTTAGTTGAAATAAAACATTTTAATTTTAAAATTTTTAAGGTAATCAGTTCCATCAAAAAGTTGTAATTAAAAATAATGGATTTGATTGAAATTTGAAGCAAATGTAAATTGCTGTTCTTAACAAGGTGCGCAAGCACAAAAATGTATTTTATATTTTTATTATATGTAGGTATTTAAAAAAATTTAATTAAGGCAAAATTGCATATGACGTTATTAAAATAATATATAATAAAACTAATATAATGCCAAAGATCATACTACCCTCATAGATACTAAGAGACTATTTACTTTACGCTTAGACTATACGCCTTTATAACATATTTTTTCTGAAGCAAATTCCAAGCTTAACCTGAGCGGTTATAATATCTTAAATATCCCGCGAAATGTCCTACTCTGAACATAAAAGTGACACTACAAACTGTTTATATTCTTATCATTCTTGCTAGAATGCAATAAACGAAGCAAGAATCTAATCGTGAGTCGCAACTTTCTTCAGCTAAGTGATTCTTAATCGATTTTTCGTATTATCACCGACACACCTTCTACTTTCTATTTCACTCACCACCGTTTACAGTCACGTACAATTTCCAAGTCATACGTCGTCTGTGCTTTCTAACCAATAGCAGATTCGTAATGGCCTCCACATGCTTCGTTACTCTGCCGGCAGATAGCAGTTAAATAGCACATCATAAATTTTATTTATTTCCCGCCCATAACCCCTGCAAAGGCGGTTCTAGCTTTATGACGTCACAGCAATTCAGCCCCACCTAAAACAGGAGGTTTCGGTTTCCTCTCTCTTGCCTGTCTCTTAAACTTTAAACTGTGCATAACTTTTGTAACTGAGCCATTTCAGTTTAAAGCAGGTATCTAACAATTACATACATATGCACACATTATATTCGAATAAATAATAGATAAGTGACTCATAATTTGGTGGGTGTCTAATAATTATGTATTAAAAATAAATTGGAAAATCATTGATTAAAAAAATATATTTAGGTACCTATATTATTTAATGCTCTTATAGTATTTAATGCTAAATCATATCAGTATTTCCTTAACATATTGTTACTTCATTTTTACTTCTACAGTTTTCATATTTGTATACATAATTGATACTTGCATGTATACTAAATTTGAGAGCTTTTTAATTTTTCTAAAGTGACATTTTAGATTTCTTTAGAACAGCGGTAAGTATTTTTATACCATACCTACCTACTTAATTGGAAAAATTGTGCTGTAGTTTTGTAGGTACGAGTTAATTTAGAAAATAATATAATAATACTGTAAATAACAAATACCTACCTACTTTTGGCAGTGCCTACGTACAATTTAAAATGTATGTACCTACATATATGTACTTAGGTATTTGTATTACTACATAATGCACTTATATTTTATATACATACATTACATATGTACATACCTAAATAGGTAGGATTAGGTACCTACCCTACCTATGATTGCTACATCTCTTGTCTATAGAACTACCTACCTATCCTAGCTACCCGTCGGATCAACAACTTGCCAAATTACATGTGTATGTACATATGTATGTACCTACATACATACATAGATTATTCATATCTACATATGTACCGATTTAGGTATATAGATAGGTATGTACGTTCAATCTGCAAATCTGTTTAATTATGAAAAGTATCAAAAAACTGGACGTATTTTCCACGAAACACCGAACTACTACACTTTTCTCGACGCGCGTTTCGCCAACCAAGTTGGCATCTTCAGGGAGAAGATTAAAACTCTCAGTTTTAATCTTCTCCTGAAAGATGCCAACTTGGTTGGCGAAACGCGCGTCGAAAAGTGTAGTAGTTCGGTGTTTCGTGGAAAACGTCCAGTTTTTGTTTCTACGCCGAAGGTTCCAGTACCCACTCCAGGATGAAAAGTATCGGTTATCTAAATTAATATATAATTACATAAGTACCTAGCTCATTTCCAATGTCTTAAAATTCACGTTTTATAATGTTCCTCTTATTCTGGAAAATATTAAATGTGAAAAGACAAAGGAACCTCCACGTTGAGTAGGTAGGTATACCTACCTAACCTACCTATTCATTTATTTTTCTGTTGGGTGGTGATTTAACGGTTTCTTTTTTCTCCCAGTGGTTAAATGGTCGTATACATATGTATGTATGTATGAGTGTTAATTACCCACTTGTCAACAAATAGGAAGTAGCAATTTTTTATTTTAGCCATCTGTAGAAATTAGTCTTTTTGTGGCCGATTCATTCAGTTCTGATAAGATTTAGGTCACTGTCAATAGGTACCAAAAAGTCTCTTGGATACCTTCAAGAGAATCGGCTACTGATATCAATTAATTTCATTATTACCACAAAGTGTATGAAACAAATAAAACTAGGTACCTAGGTAACATGAGATGAAACGGTTAAGTCGAGAATGAGGAACAGAAATTTGCTTTATGTTTAACTGGCAGATAATATTAGAGGTGAAGAAATCGGCCATAGTAATGATTCCATATACCTACCTACCTACCTACCTAATATAATTAAGTTCTGATTGTCCCAAGAAATACATATGTATATACATATGTATTTGTGTTACATATTTGTTGCAGAAAATATCAAAGTGAAACTGATAGTGAAATACATACCTATTTCTATGTTTAATTCGTTTGGAAGTAGGTACATTAATTTTAACATCGATTAAACGAAGTGTTTCAGGCGAAATACACGATCTTTGTTTGGGACCAAGCCGACCAAGTTTTTACTGAACCTCTAAATAATGTTGGTAAATACCTACTAGGAGAAAGAGTAATGCTAATAATACGTAATGGTAACGTAAAACGATAACGTAAAACTCGTTGGTGCTTTTTTTGTTTTTTTTTTTTTTTTGAAACAGACTGCCAAGTAGGTATTATTTTATTATTGAATAATAATTTAGAATTTGATTTCATGTAAGTTTATTATGATCCTAGGCACATTAAGTGTTTATTCATTTGTTTTTGCGCTTTGGTATTTATTTAACGTTTTTTTCTTTTGAGACTCCCATAGGTAACTTATTCGCGAACATATGAATGTAAATTACCGGTGAATAAATAGGTAACTAGCTATGTATTTCAACACACTTTGAAGATAATTTCTAAAAAGTCTTAGTAGTGATTAAATTAAATTAAGGTTTGATTGTGCAAAGAAATTTTTAAGATGCAAAAAATATCAAACTGAATTCAGTTTTAATTCGAAAAAAATAACTTCGATTAAATGAAGTCTGGAAAGAAATTACACAGATTGTACAATTTTTATGATGCGTAAGTGGTTAGGTTTAGTTGGGTTGTGATTTAACGTTTTTCCTTTTTTAAGTCCCACTTGTAAAATGTCCATATACATACTCGTGTATACATATGTATGTATGTATGAGTGTACATTACCGTAATCATGTAAATTTATTATGATTTAAGAATAAGATTAGAATTGATTGTGTGTGATACATGAATGGTGACGAACAAAAAAATATTGCTGGTACCTAGGCAATAGGTACATACTCATATATATTGTACATATATTTGCTTAACTGAAGAATTAAAAAAATAACGTAACCCTAATTCTATTTACCTAATTCTAGTTTTAAACTCTATATCGCAATTCTCAAGGTATGTAGGTACCTACCTTGATGTTAAATAGTACCTACTACTACCTAGACCTACCTACCCACCTATAGCCAACGTGGTTAGCAAAACGCGCGTTGAGTGTAAAAAAGTGTTTCGGTGTTAAGTGGAAAAATATACAAGTGTGAATTTATTTCTACACCGAAGGTTTCAATTATCCTCCTGTACTAGGTACGAGTACCTAGTACACCACGATGAATATGCAGGGTATACCGAGTGATACAGTATCATGGTATACCTACTCCCTTTGTTTTCTTATATTATAAAACTTTTATTTATAACTAACTAATTAACAAGTTTACGTTCTGTCTCACTAAGGGACGTGGTGATTAGTTTTTTCCACTGTTCGGCAACTGAATCTAACAGCCTACTACTTTAATTTTTACAAAAATGCGACGTCATCAATTTCATTATTAAATTATTGTTATTTGGTAAATAATAACAGGAGACCCAATGTGTGCTATGTCGTTGCACCTACTCGTAACTGGTTGTACCATCTAATAGTATCATAATATACTGTGTGTCCTATTTAAAAATTTCATAAATATTTAACTTCCTGTAAAACCGAAAGTTACATAAAAAAAAATTACGACTATCAAAAAGAATGTGATGTATTACCTCGTTGTACGTGTATGTATTACATGTAAATTGTAGTGTATACATTACATGGTATACACTAGTCCTAAATAGGATACGAATTTAACCAATCAAAAAATACACCCAACAGGATCGATTAAAGATGATATTTAAAGGAACCTATATTTTACCGTTTTTGAATTATTCGTGTTATTTTGAAATTTTCTTCATTAGCGCCATACCATTTGAAAGTATCTGTAGTGTTTTTTTTTTTAAATTAAGTATAAGTATTAACATTACGGTTAGTAGAATCCTAAAGCTATGCAGCAATGATTTTATTATTTTTCAATTATGTACATTTAAAATAGAACTACCAGTTATCCCAACTCCAAACCATACAAACTATTTTTTTAATACGTTGCCAAATATTTTATTTGACATTTTAATGTAGAATTAAATTCTGAATCCATCTATATTAGCATTCTCTATACTTATACTTAATAGTGTTTAGTTTTATCAAAAAATACCGATAGATTCATTTTATCTTAATAAATGCAAAAAGTGCGTGAATCACATGTCGAAGGTGGTCATGGCCTAATATTTGGTCACAGGAATCACTATCCAATAATATTATTGCTAATCATAACCACACCTACTCACAATGTTAGGTACGTAACGGCTAACTTCAACGGACGCACATTGTATATTTTGTGACTGTTGTCTGAAACTATAAAATTTACCTACAGATTTACAGTATGTGTAAAGCCGACTATGGCCGGTTGTGAAAAAGGACAAATTATACAGTTCTCGTTCTAACGACTAGTGTAGCGTGGTTAGAGGGCCGGTCTTATTCCCTGACTACCTTCGATGCGTATGTGGTTGCTTCATATCTGTCATCTTACTTCTGTTTGTCCTTTTTCATAACTGGCCGATGCCGGCTTTACACATACTGTATAATAGTAAGTACCTATAACAATAAAATGTATAATTGTTTAAATCATTGTAGCGTTTTAAATAATAGATAATGTAATGTATCTAAAAAAGTTCACAGTCATACTGTCACTGCCGTTTTGTTCCGAGCATTTTAAGCGTATAATAAATTGATATCCATATTTGAATATTCTCGATTTTTCATGTTGACGAACACAGAAAGCACATTATACAACTTGATTGACTGGAAGATGACACAAATTATACTGTTGTTTAAAAAAAAACAGTCACAGTAATATTAGCATACCTAATCATTTTCATGGCATACTATTGAAATGTCGAATGATTTATTGAAATTTATAAGAGAATTAAAAAAAAAGTTAAATAACTAAAAACTACCTAAATATATGTAGGTATAACGAATGCTGAGATGGATCGACGCAGAATGTAATTCCTCAGTAAAGTGTGAAGTAAAATATGGGTCATTGTATTTACAAAATTTGAATTTTTGAATTTGGATAGTTCAAAGTTGGGCTAAACGGTAGTTCAATTTTAAACACCCTGTAAATATTTGAGAAGTAAAATAGCATTGTTGCGTAGCTTTAGAGTTCTACTAACCATAGTTCTAATACTGATACTTAACTTTCTAAAAAAATCACTACAGATAGTTTCAAATTTTATGGCACTAATGAAGAAATTTTCAAAAAATGGAAATAACTCAAAAATGGTAAAAGATAGGTATAGGGAAATATGAAAATCTACCTAAAATAAAGTGTAGAATTGAAATATGCAATAAAAAGGTACCATTCTATTTAAAATAACGAAGCTAATGCCGACTTCCGGTATAACCGGAAGTACAGCCATCGTGAAAATATTTTCATCGAGTCCACCTTAGGCATGTTAGCTTAAGTCAACATTTTCAAAAATCAGTCATTTCTACAAGCCCTAATACTTTTAACGAATGGTTTCGATCAATCACCCTGTACATACATATGTAACAGGTATGAATTCGGAATTCGGAACAGCTTGTAATAGGTATTAAAGTGAAAATAAATCAGGTACGGGTTCTACATAGTTTTTTTTCTCGTGTAGCATTCTTCGGAATTATGGAGCCTGGCCAACGACTATACAGGGTGGGCCACGACGAGCGACAATATCGTCGCCATTTTTAAACCATCTTTCTAAAAATTGTACGACGAGGTAATTCATTGGTTTTTATGTAATTATTTTTGATAGTCGTAATTGGTTTTTTATGTAACTTCCGGTTTCACACTAAGTTAAATATTTATGAGATTTTTAAATAGTACGCACAGTATAATATGATATTATTAGATGGTGCAATCAATTACGAGTAGGTACAACGATATAGCACACTTTGGTTCTCATGTTATTATTTACCAAATTACAAAAATTTAATGATAAAATTGATGACGTCACATTTTTGTAAAAATTCAAGTAGTAGGCGTAACTCAGTTGCAGACTGTGGTAAAAACTAATCTAGCGCTACGTCCCTAAGTGAGACAGAATGTAAACTTGTTAACACCAGAAATTTTATAATAAAAAAAGGGGGTAGTAGGGTCTTATCGCAAAATGTTTTTTTTTTCAAATGACAAAATTTCATAAAACAAAAAATGACAATGCCTATATGTTTCATATAAGTATGTTAAATAAAAATATTTCTAATTCACATGTACGCACATGTACCTATGTATCTATTAATACCGCAAAAGTTACAACGTTTTAGGAGAAAAACTTGTGTGTATAGAAGCTGTTGACAATGAATCATTACCACCGTATTTTTAAAGATCAAAAGAAAATATATTTATTTTCATTAAGATTTTGTTTATTAAAGCTAAAAATTTATATTTAAAATAGTTTTGTTTATTTTAATTAGGATATCTGCTATAATATTTGCATGCTTAACAATATATTTACATTATTATTATTTTGTATTCAGGTTTCAAAGAAAGCGATGGAAATTTTAAAAATATTTAAACTTTGAAAAGAAGGAAAAAACAACTGGCCCATGGTGAATGTGTCAAATAACCGTGTACCAGTCTATAGTGTCGTAAACAGTAAGTGTATGTATCTAAACTGAGTGCACAAAAATATATATTGTGGTTATCATCTATAAAAACTTAAACACGTTTCATTTGAATGCTTCTATCAGTTTTACTCAACACACGCGTTGAGTAAATATCTTTGTTTTTGCGCAGACGCCTGACATGAACTGAGAAGGCGGGTATCTGTCGTTCAAAAAGCTACAGCCCTATATCCGCATTCGCAGCTAAACAGAAGAGTGGACAAAATGATGGAAGATCGCGAAGTCCTTTTACTTCAGGGCTCGTCAGCCGTATAACAGAGGGCTTCCAGTCGAAAGAAAATACAGTGATACGTCAATGTGGAGAAAGAGACTAGAGGAGAAAATCGACGAGCATATAGGGCTAATGATAAATAATGCCCTGAATGAGTTCATAACTAGAAAATCTCGAAAGGTCATGACTAAAATCCAGACCATAGCTAGAAAGGAATAAATATATATCGAACCTGAAATATTTGTTAAGGTAAAGTACTGCATGGAATTATTTTTTAAATATTGAAATTAAAAAAAAATAGAATCCTGAGATCAAGAACAATAAGCCATTTCTGAGAAGCTTGAAGAAACATGACTGCAAACCCATCACGTGTCTGTCTATAATTTATCAGTTACTCATGACCATCGAAACGAAAAAAATTACCAGCACCGTTTGGAAAACAACATCTTCGAAGATCAAATGTGATGTATCAGAGGCGCTGCGGGTTATAAACATCTACTGATAATCGACGCAGTGATTTAAAATAGGGCAACCTGAATTGACTACAACAAGGTATTCGATATATCTTACGACTGGGTACTGAAAGTGCTCAAAATCTACAAAGTTTTCCCCAGGATAAGAACTCTCCTCCAATTCCAGATGCAGTCATGCAAAATTAACATCTGGGTCTTTGGAGGAAACGTTGGCCAAGTACAGATCAAGAAAGTAAAGGTCATTACAAGGTGACTCACATTCATCGGTTCAATTTTACCTGACACTAAACCCGTTGTCTACACTACTTAATTAAGCAACAGCGAGACTGGATAGTTATTACTGTCAGAACGCTGTTTGGCCAAATAAATGCGCCAAACTTAGCGATGTAAATGGAACACCTCATAATAACTTAGAGATAATACGCTGACATCGTCTCGTTCGACCCATCGACTCGTGGGGTGTTCCAGTACTAACAGATGCCTTCGAAATAGTTAAATGGTCCATTATTGACCTCGACGAGCTCGACCAACTTTTCCAAAAATGTTTCAGCCATACTATATTGACAAGACAAAATCAGTAAAATATCTGACCGATGTCGATGACTTTCTTACGTCGAAATCGAAGCATCCAATGCGACGTCAAAAACATGTGAATATACTTGTAGAGGCAAAACTATAGTACCTACATATAATAAGGGAGGATTCTACGTTGACAGCCGACCAAATATTGTGCTATTAAACACGGAACAGTTAATATCATAAATATCGCAGTGCCAATTAACTATAACAACAGAAATCTGAACGATAGTACCTAGATCGCGAATTAAGAGAACATAGCAATCGATCTAAAACACTTTGGAGACTGGAGAAGATAGACTTCCTCGTTATACCAGCAGAAAGGGTAATGGCCAGGTTCGGCAATAACATCGCAGCATTAGAACTGTCTCAACTGTAACAATGTTGATATGAATTTGCAACATTATTCCTGTGTTTGTACTGTCTGTAAGACAGTACAAATTTCCTCCCTCACCTACTCTTGCTAGACTCCTGTTGAAACCAGAGATGAGCAACTAACTGATCACCGCCTGAAGGGTGAATGTTTGCCGCTGTAACTAAATTATATTGTTATTAACAAATGGCATTTCATAAGTTTTATATATTTGATGGCTGTTAGCTGTATTTGTTAGCTCAAATGACATATTAAGTAACAGCTATTAACATGTAAACAATGACCTAAAAAAAACGAAAAATGTGTAGTTTACCAAAATAGATTCTTCTGTAGATAAATAATTAATTGTTCTAGACTTTGGTCTAGACTGTAGTACACACTGTATATTCTCCCGCGTTTAAGTAATTGACAAAAAAAGGATTGTAATGATCCTATATGTAGTTGAAAATGTTGTATACCTTAAGATTTTATTATATTACGAGTATGTATCGATACATTGTATCCATAGAGGCCCAATATTAATCTAATATATAGTTCACCTAGCGCATTCGCCAAAATTCACAATGAAGGAATGTAGGTATACAACAAAGAAGAGAGGAAATTAAGGTGTCTATTCTGTGTTTTCCTGAACAGATGAAATAAAATTCAACAAGAAAAGATTGTGGAAACAAGAACTTATGTTACGAAAATATCTGGAACATATTAAGAATTAGATCAGAATCCGATCATGCTGAATACCTACTTGTTATGAAATATCGCACCGGTTATTTAAGGCAACACATTTTTTATTATATACGAGTATGCAATACCTGCTCGAACTAAAACAATACTTAACATGTTAAGTAAAAGGTATCAATTAACGTAGATATCTACAAAATATATTTAGAGGATCAATATATATATATATTTATATAGTGAATCTGTTTACGAGGGAATAAAACATTTTAAGGTTTGTAACATTTTTATTAAAAAAATACTTAATCAGTATTAACTACCTATACTGGTTACATAAAACTGACTATCTAATGTTAGCTGACTGTCCATACCTCATCTCCAGCTTCTAGTTTTGAATACTGAATGGATTCTATATTATTTCTGGTGAAACTTGTTTATGAAAGAAGAGTTGAATTGAAAGTCACTGCAGAATATGTTGTCATATTTGATAGCATAAGTTCTATGCATTTTTCATGATCAGAATTAGATGATGGTGGGTCCACTGAAACATAATGAGGACGTTGAATAATTTGATTTTCAAGTGAAAATGACTACAGTGAAACAACATTAACTTTGCCCTTGGCTGCAGTAGGCAAAATCCGAAATTGTGGTCATTTCATTTGTAGTTGTTTGATACAACTACAAAAGTAAAAGGTACAGTACAGTTTGTTATTGTTTGTCTGTGGGTATCTCGTGGGAAAAAATATTTTGGTGGTACTGTAACTATGTCGAATAGCAGCTTCTGTTTATACGCCTTTTTATATTATTGTTTCCAGAATTTCACTTATCTATAAATGGTTATTCTAACGGTAATTCTTGTAGTTGACTAGTAATATAGGAATCAACTATTTCAACTTTAGGTATCTGATTGCTGTATTTCTTTAATTATTCTATCAGAACTGTATTTATTATATGCAGTTCAGCTTAATTCAATTAAAAAAAGAAGATATGTTATGCATTAATCATTTTTAACAATATGCAGTTCCATTTAAAAAAATTTCCTATACACTTTTTCTGTATATTAATCCGCAACATTACATAAATACTTCATTATTACTGGACCTCTTCTTAACTACCTGACTTCTTTTCTTGTACTAATAGTATAATAATATTAACTAACTTTTTACGTAAGAAATACCTTGTACTGTTAACGTTTACTTGGTAAAATTTACTCTTAATTGCAATAGGTGGGCGTTTTTAAGTAGACTTTTTATTTAATGATGATTACTAAGTATTATCTATTTCTAATTTTTAATGACCTTAATTGGATTTGACTATCTTACTATATCAACACATATGGTTCTGAAAAGCATCCACTGTCAGATAAAACGAAAATATTTTTTTTAATACAGGCTTACCTGTATTTTTATCAGTATAAAAATATTGATAGTCTCATAAATGAAAAAAATCGTAAATTAAAAATGACGATGATATCATTCTGGCGGATGGCTATATTTTATTGAACTTAATAAATCCCTATTTTCATATTCCCAATTCGCAGTGCTCTTGAAATTGCCCCTTACATTAAGGGACTCACAAATTACATTTCTGCTGTCAAATGCAGGATGTTAGCCGTGGAAGGTTTTATAACTTTTGTCACGGGTCATTTATTTTAGTACGTATTTTTCTTGCATATTAGAACATTTTCTTATATCATTGCAAACTATTCAAACTAACATTACTAACTTAAAATTTTAAAGAAAAT
This sequence comes from Aromia moschata, assembly GCA_029963805.1. Taxonomy (NCBI): domain Eukaryota; kingdom Metazoa; phylum Arthropoda; class Insecta; order Coleoptera; family Cerambycidae; genus Aromia; species Aromia moschata. The sequence goes on from JAPWTK010000030.1 coordinate 1,764,610, forward strand.
GTTTATGAGAAGTAAATAAGTTTGTAAATAATTTTATATGGATTATACAATGTTTTCGTAAAGTAAGGGAAAAATTAATTAAAACGTTACAAACTTTTTCAGACAAATCGGTCGATTACGTCAAAAGATAGGGGAGGCCGGGGCTAGTTGACTAACTTTTTTATATATAATTTTTTTTATTTATTGCCGTTTTCAACAAGGCAAGTTTGTACAAGTCGTAGGGAGTAAAAAGTCATAAGGTTTCATATTTTGATCTCTATATTCTTCTATTTAATGTGACCATATTCTAGTAAAGCCTTTTATGCCACCATGAAGAGTTAGCCATCTAACCCCGTATGCGGGGTGTGTTGACACATACGTTGGGGTTAGTTGACTTACCTTTTCTCTACATTGTATTATTACTTTTTCCTGCTTTTTATTAAGGGCAATATTACAACAACTATTTTTTTCAAGTTACATTTGTCTTTTTATTTAAAATTAGTTAATACAGGCTCATAGATCATCATCAGAGTCGCAATTTATACATACAAAAAAAGGTAATGTTAGATTTTTTTATGCATTTCTCATGGACCCACCTTCTGCAACGCGTGCATTGCACCCAATTATCCCCAAATTCGCTACTACCATAAGGTTCCTCACTTACCTGGCATTCAGCTTCATCTTCCGACTCTGAGGATGAAGAAACATTATATACTATTATATTACCGGACTTTTTTATTATATTATATTACCGGGAGTAGCAGCCAAAGGAAGGGCTGTTTTAACAATACCAGGAATATCATATATAGTAACCGTTTTTCCTGGATTATTTACCATCCAATTATCTATTGCCGAGTTACAATATTTTTTTAGTGGCCCATAGACGCTTCTGTCCAACGGCTGCAACTTATGTGAGCAGTGAGCTGGGAAGGACAAAACTGTTACATCACTTTGTTTGCAAATATCCACTACCTCTATTGAAAGGTGGGAATCATGGTTATCCAGAAGCAACAACACTGGTCGTTCTCGAGAATATCTAACATGATAGATAAAATGTTTAATAAATTTCACAAAATGTTCCTCCTTCATCGAACCTGAAGGATTTGCATCTCCGATACTTCCTATCGGAGCATCTCTGACAAAATGGTCACGATAGTTAACGCGGGGAAATATAAAAAATGGAGGAACTGAGTTTCCACTTGCAGAAACTGCCACAGTTAGAGTTACAAGTGTTCCTCTTTCGGCTGATGTAACTTTACCTATTTGCTTCAATCCCCGCCTTGCTACTACCCTATCTGGCCTTTGGACTGTTGTTATACCAGTCTCATCGACGTTCCATATATCTGCCGCTTCCAAATTCAAACGCTTGTAGACGGTAGTCAAATTGGAAAAAAACATCTGGACATTAGTTTTATTAAAAGCAGTAGCTCTTGCCAGACTTGTGGCCTCTGGAGATCTTAAGGATAGACTTTTGTTTCTTTTAATGAACTGTGTATACCAATCCGGTCCCGCCATTTTATTTTCTGCCAAGTTAGAAGGAATTCGTAGGTTATTATGAATGGCATATTGAAATGCAAACTTCCGAAGCTGTTTTGGTGTCAAACCAAAATAGATATCAGATGCTCGCTTCAAGTATTCAGACAGTAAAGTTTCGTGTTCGTTGGAGAAAACTTGTCGATCATTAAAATAACCAACATGTCCCAGGACAACCTTGCCATCATATTCTTTTTGTAATTTTGCTTTTACAACATAAAGATGAAGAGTTTTTTGTGGAATATTAAAATCTTTAGCGACACTATTAACACTTCTTTCTTCATTTAATACGATGGAAACAGCTTGATTCATAATATTAGCAGGGGTTTTGCCTTTATCTGGTTTTCGTTTGTACGTTCGTATGTTCTTACCTAAAACACATAGGCATAATAAAGCTTAATTGATTTTTAATAAGAACTACAGGTATGTAAAACAGTTTTTCCGTCTAGATTGTTGTTGTTTAAATGTCGAAATAAGTTGAGAAATACACTTGGGGTTAGTTGACTAATAAGTTATTTAACCCCGATGGAGCTAGGTCAAGAAACCCCGTCCAGCCATTTTGAATTCGCGAAGGTCGTACATCCACAGTTGATGCGTAGTATTAGAAATAAACATAGACAATTATAGCTAAAAAGCAATACTTTTACAAAAATACTAGTGTACATGCATAGACAATAATTATTCCTACAGTATAAAATAAATAAACAGAATTAAAACACATACTTACCGCCGATGATTTAAGATTAATTCGTCTCACAAGAATACTGTGAGACGAGTAAGTAACTCGGATATGTCAAAAGATACATATCGATAGCAATTCATAAGTTGCCATTCATTCATGCGGTTTTTGAATATTCTGTCACTTTTCAAAAGGCTATGACGCCATCGATATTTTTTTAAACGACAATCCCCGTTTTAATAATGGAACTGAAAATATCACTTTTCTCGTACAGTAAGGTAAATAGCAATGCAAGTCACTTAAGGGAGTTAAAAAAGTGCTTACTTTAAACTTATAAAACTAAATTTACTAGAAATTATACAAAATTAACAAAAATAACTTGATTCCTTGTTCAAGCTTTGCGCTGTTGAGAGCCTCACAATGTGCAAGGCGCTCAAGAAAATCTTATTAAACATTACCAATAACTACTAGAGGCATGCGTCGTATGTGCGTCGTACGTGATTAATGGTAATTTAACATAAAACCGCAACAAGTAGTCATTTTAAACGATTTTTTTTTGGAAATGTCAATTTTGACAAGCATCGAAAGTCAAATGACATCTTTTGAATAGGTTTCATCATTTTTAAAGCCCAAGTTAACCTCAAAGTAGCATTTAAAAAAGTCTGATAAAAAAAAATTCCATATTATGAGACGCACATTATGAAAGACACTGTATATTAGGCAATGAATACAAAACAAGTTATGTATGAAAATATCATTTAAAAAGGATTAACCGATAGAGGCCATAATCTTAAAAATGGCCATAATTTTTATATAGTTTTCGGTATAGCTTCTAATTCTAGTTTGCTAAATATAGTTTTCGCAATGAAGAGGCTAGACGTGTTTCTTAGTTCTTACTAAAACCATGTTCTTTACAAACCGCTTTACTGAATACTGTAACAAATTTCTCAAAAGTTACATTGATAAAAGAATTTATAACAAATCCCAAAAATTAAAATAAAAGGTTACATTGACTATATTAAAACATTGGCATTTTGGCTGTGATCATCACCTAGATACCAAGTAGTAGTCATAACATGGGTACAATATCCTATGGTTCGATCACCATTTTTGTTGTAATTACAATACTCTTTAATCAAGTATTTTCCTTGAAATTTATTTCACTAAGGATATAAAAATAGCAACGGGGTTTATTGTGATGACGACTAGTTCTATCTACTACAAGATGATCATTAATTATTATATCAAACGTATCATAAGTATCTTTGAAGATTAATCGAATGCCATGACCATCGGCGAATATATTTGGATTATATATGTATGTACGTTGCCACACTTCCTTTACATGTTTTTCGGGGATCAATTTTTCCATTACTTTACTATTTGTGGGAAATTTTGCACAGTTTTATGATATAAAAATATGTGAATAAGTCAAAATTAGTCTAATTTTTCAAATATTTTTGTAGTACAGTCATACAAAAACAAACGAATAACTGGTTTTCGAGATACGACATGTTTATTTTTGTTTATATGGAACACCCTGTGTATTCTTACATATTTAAATTGCTTACATAATTATGTAAGCAAGAAATGTTATTATAAGAATTATGTTTTTTTTTCTGATCTGATTGATATAAACATGTAATGTTTTTTTATTGTTGTGTGGAAGTAAATGGAATATTTACCTAATTTTCTATTTGCCTTAAGTTGGCTATGAAACAAGTCAGTTATAAGTTCTGTTTACAATTGTTTCCACCATCACTTTAGTTTTGGGACAATTTACTATCAGTCCTTGTCTGGCTGTCTCTGTATCAACACTGAGGAAAGCCTCCACCATTTCTTGTTTGGACCTGCCTATGACATCAATGTCGTCAGCAAAGCCTAATAGTAATCTTTATTTGTTAAAAATTTGTTCCTGTCCTCAGATCGAGACCTGCGTCCCACTCTTCGGGCATCTGCTCAGCCCTGCCCTGCTTCCTTAGCCAGCGCTGCACCACCTGACTTTAGCAACTCCCCCTGGAATTCCGTCAATAGTAGCTGCCCATGATTTTTCAGTTTATTTATTACCGCCTGTACCTCTGCTAGCGACGGAACGCCAATCTCCTCTTGATCCACATCTCCCACTCCAATGGAGCTGCCTCCACACCTTCATTTAGCAGACTCTCGAAATACTGTCGCCACCTTTCCAATACAGAGTGTATTGGAAAGGTGTAATACAGAGTGTATTGGAAAGGTGTACTCTCTAGCCATTAGCAAGGATCCGTTCTCGTCCTTCAACCCACATGCACCTGGTATAAACGTTTCTTTCCCTTTCTATTGCTTTATAAAACTTTCTGAACACATTTCCTCTTCTTGCTTCCTCCATTTGTCTAAGTTTATTTTCAACGAAAGATTTCTTCTTCTTCATGATAACCCTTTTTACGTGCATCTCTATACTGTCCTATTATTCCTCTGGTTCATCTTCCTTTTTATCCGCCTCAGTCTTTTCTCATTCCTCTCCTCTATCTTGTCTTCCTTTCTTCCCCCAGGACTTCCTCTGCAGCTTCAGTTATACAACTTTTTATCCTCTTACAGTTTTCTTCCACTCCCTCCACCGCAGCTAAAGCATGTCTCGCTTTCCTTTCCTCCAACTTTTCTTTATACCTCTCCACCACTCCTTTTAGCTTTTCTGTATTCCACTCTTCTTCCATTTTCTGGCGTCGCCCATTGCTGTGGGTTGAGATTCTTTGTCTAGAGTGCATCACCACCGGGTAATGATCTGACTCCACATCCGGCCCTCTATAACTCCTAATATGGCTTTTACGCCTGTAGTATGGTTAGAGAGCTAGTCGCTTTGACTAGTAGTACGTCTCGACGTTGAAGACATATTCTCTATCTATAGGGTAATCACCATTCATATCTTGCAGAGAGAGTACGTACCTTCTTTAGGTTTTACCATATGCCATACCTTCTTTGGACTGTGTATTTGCAAATGTTAGATTTAACCCCCTTAGAGTACAAGATAATATAGGTTGGCAATTGAAACAATATTGGGATTCTCCATTCAATGTATACGAACTCTAGTAGCGCATAGAATGAGTATGGCTGACCATCCAGCAAAAAATCCTCCAGTGGGGTTGATGTCACGTCGGTTGCGTTGCAACCGTAATCTGTATATATTGATTGTATGTAGTTTCTTCTAACTTCAATATCGCACACTAGTCACCTATTGGCCGCAGTTGACCGCCAAGTTCGGTACTTTCATTACACACTGTGTGCTACTTGTCTGTCAACTTTTATTGCAAAAAACCTACTCGTTCCCAATATATAGAGTATCTAGACGCTTTTAATTAACAATATATCACAACACTACGACTGCTTATTAATCGATTCTCCTTTATCGATTTCCATCTTAATTTCTATACTTAATAAGAAATGAATTGAAAAAAAATCATACGAAAAATTACATATTCATAAACATTGAGCTGATTGAGTTTCCTACTTATACTTGAGGCTAGAATCTGTGGTCTTGCCTTTTCGAAAAGGAATGCTTTTATAACGATATACACACAGGCAATAAAACATCTAGGATAACTAGGATTACATAGTACCTAAACAAACGTAACCTTAATTATTATATTTTAAATTAAGTATAAGAAAACAAAGTACTGTATATAAAGCAATTTATATGCAGTAAGGTCGTAAAGTTTTGAATAAATTAGAAATCCTTTTTAATAAAAAGTTTTTTTTTTCAAAAATGCTGGGATTGGTAAATTTTGCTCTTGAAAAATAAATAAATTCAATTTAACTATCATTTTTTGTTTCGAGCTAGGACGTTCAGTAGTGTAAAAAAGAAATATCTCAAAGATAATGATTGTCGACATATTTAACTTTAAAATTCCACCGTGCTAAATGATTAGATAACGAATAAATAAAGAAATGAACTATAATAATATATTTATTAAAAATATGTGGCTTTTCCAGAAAATGTTTTCCCAACTTTTCACGTACTACGGGTGGGAAGAAACGATGTAATGTTAGATAAGAAACACTCTCCGAGGCTTCCCTAATTAAAGAGAAAAATAGTGGAAACAAACTCAGGTGAAGCAATAAGAGGGAAAGAGAGTGCAGTAGGATAATGGATGGGAATGGAAAACGGAGGCAGCCAATCTCCCTGGATCGTTTAACCTTCACAGAGAAATACTGTAATTAGATACAGGGGTTCGAAAATTGGAAAAGAGGGATAAAGAAGCGAGCCGGTGTCGGACCATGAAATTAGAAATTGTTTGAAAAGTCCAATAGAAAATAAGAATACTTGTAATCAAAGGAGGCCGAATTCCTTAATAGCTTTAAATATGACATCAGGTATATTGATCATATCCAGAATTCAGTGACAGTCACGACTTTTCTGTGGTTTTTGTGAACCATTTAAAATAGTGGTCACCGTTTCAATTTATTAAAACAGCGTCATAAAATGAAGAATTAACAATAAGGTATAGGGTGATTGATTAAAATTCATTCAATAAAACTACTGAGGCTTATAGCCTCAGTAGTATATATTCGATATAATAATATAAATAAATATAATATTCGATATAAAAAAGTAATATATATTCGATGAAAATATTTTCAAGGTGGCTGCATTGCCGGTTATATGTCAGCATCAACTTCCTTACTTTTAATGGAATATAATGAAAAAATATTTACAAAATGACGAAATTATCACTTTTTTATTATCTATTTTGATTTTACGCATTATAGGTAAATATTCATGAGGTTTTCCTATACCTTTCTTTCACTATTGTTGGGTTATTTCGGGTTTTTTGAAATTATGTGCAGTAGCACCATAACATTTGAAACTATCTGTAGCGGTCATTTCAGTAATAAAGTATCCGTATTAAAACTGGTTTTATTATTTTCAATTACGTACAGGATGCTCAAAACGGAACTACCATTTAACGCAACTTAAAAGTATCCAAACTCAATTTTTTTAAATACAGTACCTCATGTTTTACTTTACATTTTGATTTAGAACTAAATTTTGAATCTATCTATTTTAGCATTCCCTATACCGATATTTAAGAGTTTTTTAACTATACGGGGTGTTCCTAAAAAGGTATGTCAATTTAACAGCGTGTTCCTGAATCAAAAATCATGTCGATTTAACACAATAAAATTTACCTATATACAATTAAGCATCTCTGCGGAGCTACAGCCCTTCAAATTTTCCATTTTTAATTTATTTTTATAAAATATTTTTCCGTCAACTGTTCAGATAAACTTTTTCAAATTTGGCATGAACGCTCACTCTTAGGATGCAAATAATTGGCAAGATTCTTATCTGTCTCACTTAAAACTGAAGGGTAGTTAACCTGAAACTTGATTAGTTTTTGGCCCATAATTTTTAGACAAGACAAAATATGTTAAATCTAGTTACAGCATATTGAAAATAATTTAAAAATAAAAAGATTCTTATTCTTGTTCAAGAGTTCGAAAAGTTAACCGTTTTCGTGAAAATTGCTATTAAAAATATTAGCTTTATTATTTTATGGCCGTTTAGTTTTTCGATAAAAAGGTGGCTACAGAAAAACAAAAGCTTATCTCTGATTAATTCATGGACGGTAGATGTCAATGTGACAGAAAAAGTAATAAATTATCAGCGGTTTCTTAAAAAAAAAACAAGTATTTGCTTTAAAGGGAAAGAGGAGAGCCTCCAAGCCAAAATATTTAAAGCAATATGTTTTTTTAAAAAAAAGAAACCGCTGCTAATTTTTACTTTTTCTGTCACATTGACGTCTACCATCCATTAATTACATATTCAGATAATATTTTGTTTTCCGTAATCACCTTTTTGTCGAAAAACTAAATAGCCATAAAATAATAAAGCCAATATCTTTTATTGCAATTTTCCCGAAAACGATTAACTTTTCGAACTTTCAAAAAGAATAAGATTCTTTTTATTTCTTATTTATTTTCAATATGGTGTAACTATATTTAAGATATTTTGTTTGGTCTAGAATTATAGCCCAAAAACTAATCAAGTTTCAGATTAACTACTTTTCAGGTTTCAGTGAGATAGATAAGAATCTAGCGGATTATTTGAATCCTAAGAATGAGCGTTCATGGCAAATTTGAAACTTTAATCTCTACACATGACGGAGATATTTAAGAAAAATAAATTAAAAATTGAAACTTTGAAGTAGCTCCACAGGGATGCTTAATCCTATATAGGTATATTGTGTTAAATCGACATAATTTTGATTCAGGAACACGCTGTTAAATTTACGACATACGTTTTAGGAACACCCTGTTATAACGTTTTTTTTTTTAATTAATTTTGCTTACAAATTCTAACAAATCGTTTGATTTTTCAGTAGCATGTTTTAGAAGTATCGAATACTATCGATGCTAATGTTAATTCTTTTAAAATATTAATGCTGATGTTAATTCTTTTTCGTCTTTTCTTGATTAAATTTCAATAGTTATTATTGAAATACACTCATTGGGTAAATATAAATTTGCCTACTCATACCTGTAACATATCTGTACGAGTAAGTATAAACTTGCATGGACAGGGTGTCCCAATTTGGTGTCCGAATTTTTTGAAAATTATCAAGTCAAATTTCAGTGCGAGATGTTATTATAGGGTATACAAGGGGTATTATAAAAGTGTCTGTTATCACATTGAATTTTTGGTTTCACCGGAAGTGACTATTACTTTATCAGTTTCTTGAGTCATTCTAAATATTTTCCATTTTGTATTCCTTTCGTCTTCCTGAATCTGCAGATAAGTAGTTTTGTATGAAGTTTTGTATATTTATATCTAAAAATCTCGTTACTTAACTATGGCAAGCCGTTCTATTTTAAACACTAGGCCGATCCTCTCCAGAAACCAAGATATATTTTTCCGAAGGTTTTTGATGCGCTGAATCCGAATCCGAGGTCCAAATTTCTCAATTGGCTCTGGTTTTCGAGATATTCTAACCTAAAAGTGTAACAATTATGATTTTGGTCTATATTTGAGATTATGTAGCATCGCAATTTTTTCTCAAAAAACTATGAACAGCATCTTAAAGTACAAGCCTTGGTCTTTTAAATGGCGTTGAGTTAACTCAAATATCTTTTCTTTCGTTGAGATATCGCATTTTGAAATTTTTATGTTTGTGAATTTCTCTATATTTGAAAACCCATTAAGGACCACGTGTATATCAAACAGTTGATTGGTTTTTTAATTAGGAAACACTGAAAATGGTTGAAATGCAAAAACAGGTCAATGTTTTCTTATGTAAAAAGACCTGCTCGTTCAGAATCCAAGGTCAGATTTTCAAAATTTTTTCGAGGAAAATTTTGAAAATTTTAAAATTTTCAGTGTTTTCTAATCAAAAACCCAATCGACTGTTTGATGTACACACGATCCTTAATAGGTTTTCTATTATAGAGAAATTCATAAACTTAAAAATTTCAAAATGCGATATCGCAGCGAAAAAAAAAATATTTGAGTAAACTTGACGTCATTTATGTACTTTAAGATGTTGTTCATAGTTCTCTGAGAAAAAAAAATTGGGATGCTACATAACCTCAAATATAGGCCAAAATCGCTTTTTTGCACTGTTAGGTTAGAATATTTCGAAAACCAGAGCCAATTGAGAGATTTGGAAAAACAGTTATTTACCCTTTAAAAACTATGTGAAAAAAGAAGACATATTTATACTTTGTATAATAAAAAATTAAAGTAGGTACTTTGAAAACACTGGCTTTTTTAAGGTGTATTTGACATAAGTATACCTAATATATTCAATTTCTCAGAAAAAGTAGAATGTAAATTTTAAAACGAAATCGTTACCAAGTTACGAAGTTAACACCCAAGTAAATACTAAACATGAAAAAAAAGTATTTTAATATTTTGTGTACATAATAAAAAATAAATGTACTTTGAAAACAATGGAGTTGTTTTTTTAAAGCGCATTTGACATATAACATAATTCATTTATCAAAAAAAGGCAGAAAATGCAAGGGATTGTTTTTTAAAGTACATAGGTACTTTTTTATTATACAAAATATAAATAAACCTTTTTTTCCACTTTTAGTTTTACTGGATAAATAACTTTCACTATGCCTCATTTAAAACACTGTTTTTATTCTTTTTCTGATAAATTAATAAATTAATGTTATAGCTAAAGTATCAGATTGTTATTTCACTTCCAGCGACGTCGACTAGCTCGCCCGTCATCAGTTGTGAATGACAGCTCGATCTCGGGTCGGATCACGGGCAGGAGTTTTTTGCCTATTGTGTCCGCAGGTAATTTTTGCTGTTCCGCTCGAATATACATATTGTACCTGTTTTATTTATTTAATACTTATCCGTTCAATTTATTTTAATTTAATATTATGTACAGGGTTAGTTTCCATAATTTGATAAATTATTGTGTTTATTATTGAAATTAGAAAAAAGTTCCTCAGACAAAAGATAGATTTTTGCATAAATTTTTATATGTTATGAGAAACAACAATTGAACATCAGAAACCATCAAACTGAACCCAAATTAGGTCTGTTTTTTTAATAGAACACCATGGCTTTTGCATATTCCTTTCCCTCGAACGATTCCTCGAATATTTTCCTTTTTAAAAATATATAATATGTCTATGTTTGCTTCAGCAGGTCGCGACATACTTGTATTCCATTTCAATGAATAAAAAAACTTTTTATCTTTACTAAACAACTATTCTTGTTGCTCATCTAAGTTGGTCGAGCAAAAAAATATGCATTTCTGTTTTAAATTTATAACCTTATTTAATTGTCAAGGCTGTCATATTATGCAAAAGAAATTATTTCTCTTACAATTGTGACAAGCCACTTGTCAAAAGTTTGGACAGCAACAAAGTTTCGTTTTTTGAGCTTCAGCCACAACCGCTATTTCTATCTCTCTCATTCATAGCCAGGTGACGATTTTTGTGGATGACTATAGTAAGTAATGAGAAAGCTCAATTCTTTTTAAATGACATTTCTGTTAACTTTTCTTGTTTCTTTTTTCTGGTATAACCACCAATGGTAGCTGCGATCCTTTGTCGCTAACTACTTTTTAAATAATCTTTTTAAATAAATATGTCATCCAAAGCAAACATAGACATATTATATATTTTTGAAAAGGTAAGAAATTCATGGATTCAGAATATGCAAAAATGTACAGGTTGTTCCATTAAAAAAAAAAAACACTTCACGTAAACGTGGTTGCAGTTCAGATCAGTTTTTTATTTCCGATGTTCAATTGTTTTTCTCATACCCTATTAAAAAAAAACTGGACGTTTTCCACAAAACACCGAACTACTATACTTTTCTCAACGCGCGTTTCGCCAACTAAGTTGGCATATTCAGGAGAAGATTAAAACTTACAGTCTGTAATAATTTAAAACTGTATATTTGATCTTCTAAGATCCAACTAAGTTGGTGAAAACGCGTTGAAAAATATGGTAGTTCGGTGTTTTATGAAACGTCAGTTTTGTTTCTACTCCGAAAGTTCCAAGTACCCACTCCACAGCCTATTATAAAAACTTATGCAAAATCTAAACTTGTCTGAGAAACTTTTCCAATTTCAATAATAGCAATAATCTGTCAAATTATGGAATGTTTTAATTTATTTTTAAAATGAAATATATCGCGACCTGCTGAAGCAAACGTACCTAGATATATATATATATATTTGAATGAGAAAAATGCTAGGAATCAGTCTCAGGATTTATGAAAAAGCGAGGGATCAGGAATCAGGGTCTTCCATTAAAAAAACTTTTATGGGGTCAGTTTTATGGTTTCTGATGTCAATTATTTTTTAATCTTTATATTATATTATAAATAAATGTATGCAAAAATCTACAGGTATAATCTTTGTCTGAAGAATTTTTTCTAATGTCAGCAATAAACTCAAAATAAGGAATGTTGAAATTATGGAAATAATCCTGTACATATGTTAGAAACGCTTGGAAAGGAAAGAGGAATTGAGTTTGTTACTTTACTTATAGGCTAATTCTAAAGCCCCATTTAACACATGGCAAATAAATATCACATTAAGGAACAAAGTAAACTGGTAACAAATATTTCTTAAACTGCAGGATGGAATAACATAAAAAATAAAGAAAATTAAAGACGGTCGAGCAACCAAAAATCCTTTAATTTGATTACTTCATATGGATCGTCCTTAAAGTAAATTTAAATTAATGAGAAGAAACCAAATATGATACAAAAAAATATGGCATGTCATTTAAAATAACGAAGTTAGTATTCATTTCCCGATATATTCGGAGGTAAGTACCTGAAAGTCGCCAATATTTTAGATGAGTAGAACACCCCGAAAACCCTCAGATACAAATATTCAGCTTCCTATTATTTATAGTTCTCCAAAACTTTAATTAGGCTACTCACTGTGAAACACCCTGTATATGTCGCGGTTATAAGTTACCATTACATTATATTTGTTTTCAGTGTGGTAGTGCGCATATGGTGATACCTAAAACTAAAAAGAATGTGAGTGTTTGTCACTGCAATCAATGAATTTAATAGTAATAATAAGTTATCAAATAATTACTGAAATACGATGATCTTGTTTTTATTATGTAACCATGTAGTAGTGTAAGTACCACTACTATGGATGCTTTTATTTTTTTTTAAGTACCATTATTTTTTTGTATATTATTGTATATTTTTTGCGTAGCACAAATTCTAATTAGTTATCAAATAACTACTGAAATACGATGTGCTTGTTTTTATTTTATATTTATATCTGGTGACACAGTACCACTACTATGGAAGCTATAAGTACCATTATTTTTGCATAGCACCAACTCTACTGCATTTATGAAACAGATGCTAGCCACTATGAGTACCTATGTATTATTAAAATAGAGTTAAATGTTCAACGCACATTAAAAGGGTGAATAATATATGAATCGTGATTTGTTAAAAGGACATTAGCCGGTTATAGTAAAATTTCAGATACTTTTTAATATTTCTTTTTAATAAATAACCCCTTTAACAAAATACTTCGTAATCACCCTACTGCTGTATACCTTCATAGATCGTCCCTTTAGCGGTTCAACAATAGTTAGTAACAACAATTCACTCTACCTGTGACATATCCAATAATATCTATCCACTAACATAAATCATCAAATTGATGACTAATGCCTTTTTGACAAATCACAATTCATATAGGGTGTCCCATTTGAAAATCGGAAGTTTATATGACTTGCAGTGAAACCATAAGTTAAATAAATGCCATTTAAATGTCAAAATTTGATATTTATTATGGATCTAAGCTGCTGAAAGTTTGAAGATATAGTGTTAATCATTAAAGAAAAATAGGTATAGTTTAAGTATATTTTATTTGCTGGCTATGTTTTCTTCGGTCTATGATTTTGGACGCCCCCGGTGCCTCGGTGACCTTACCCCCTATGTATTTACGAGTATATACTTGGCCTATACTTCGCTCTAAAATACTCGAGTAACATAGGAGGTCTGTGAATTTTTTATTGGTAATTCATTAAATGTATAAATAAAAGAATTAAAATTAACGTTTAACCTGCTATTTTGTTAATATGAGTGTACTATAAACGAGTAGGTACTATAAACGGGCATAAAATTGTGGTCTCTGTACATATTGTCTTAGTGCAAAACACATTTGCAATTGCATAAGAAATAATGAAGCAATATACTAAAAAATAGACTTCCTGATTGTTTATAGACCGCAACTTTGATGTTTATGTTCGAAGATGAAATAACTGAGTACCAGCACGTCAGAGAAACAATGTTGAATTATAGTATTTTCATTTGACTGATTTATAAATTTCTGAATTATTACCACATAAATATGAAATGACTTATTTACATTCTGCTTTGTCTACTTATGCGTGAAGACCATGAGTCCATTTAACGAGTTTTAACACACTGGCATAAACAGGATTTAGCTTTCCTCTGCAACGGTTCTGGCCATTAAAATAACTTTAAAATAAAATGTACTTTATATTTGTTATGCTAGAACGATAACCATTTCACTAAATTTATATTTTTGGGATTTACCAAGAAATATGTGAGTGCACCTGAAGCGTTACTTTAAAGCGTATACTTTACACTTTACTTGCTTGGTTCTGGAAGTTCTTGAAAAATTATTTTACCTACAATCAATTGTCAAGGGTATATACAGGGTGGTCCTCCGGGAACTGCATCGATCGATTATGGGAAAACTATAATTATCAAAAATCTGAGAATTTGGTGACATACTAAGGTCGATGGGGGACATACGCCTAAAATATTTTTACGTTAATCGCACTTCCGATTATACCGGAAGTAGATGTCAACTTTGTTATTTTAAATGAAATGCCTTGTATATTAATACATTTTTTGACTATATGGTAAATTCTAAGAATTTTTCATGTATAATGTCCTATACGTAAGTTTAAGCGGTTTTGGGATATTTAAGTTTTTATGTCAAAAATGACTTCTGCAGGCCCTAAGATAATTACCAATTTTTCCTATAAGAGTCTTTATTATTCAATTTGGGTCGGATTCCTTGTTGAAAAGGATCCACTTTAATAGATTTTTTTGTAATATTCTGATTACAGGGTGTTCAAAAAATGAGATCAAAAATGAAATTGAGAAAAATGCCAAAAATCAATTTTTTCAAATGGAAACCCCCAATTTTCATGATTTTATTTTATTTAGCATTAAAAATAAGGGTAAGTTTTTATAAGGTCATTTTATTCCAAAAATTTGTAGTTTTGAAAATATTGCCAATTTAAATTTTTATATGTCGATTTTGCTGCGGATTTTAAGTGCAGCTACTCTTACTTGGCCATGACGAAAATGGCCATGTTGAAAACATTCGATTGCTATGTTTGTTTACACAACTGTCACTTACCGTTTGAAAATTATTATTATACCAATGAAGATTATTTAAGTTTATTTATTTATTTATGGAGAATGTGATAGTACATAGAAGTAGACCAGTGGTTGACAATGAAAATATTGAAATCGCAATTTTGAGATATTTTGCCGCATATCCAACAATTTTTACAAGACAAGTAGCATTAGAATCAGGGATATCGAAGACATCAGTTTTAAGAATTTTACGGAAACACAGGTTTCATCCATATGCATTTTCCATAGCCCAGCATACACAATATGCTCTGTAGATGCATACACAATTATAAGAGTTTTAGAGAGAATACACAAAAGTTAAAGGAGTTTTGCCAAATTATCACAAGAAAATGATTTTTTTTTTGGATAATATTATTTGGTCGGACGAAGCAAAGTTTTACAAAAAATTGGGTGTTTAATAGACGCAATTCTCATTATTGGAGCCACTACAATGTACACCCATTTAGAGAACGAAACTTTCAAGAATCTTGGCAATTTATTTATGTTTATTGTGCAGAAGAAATGATGGCGTCGTGGCCCTGGAGTTCTACCAAGATAATTTAAATGGTAAGTTGGCCAAATTTTAGTCGTATGCAGTTCCCGGAGGACCACCCTGCAGTACATAACGGAAAAGTTTGGAAAAAGGAAAAAGCGTTTCGAAAATACCTCACAATTTTTGAGTAAACGTGTCTAGGTGCGTGTATTCAGTTTCCTTCGATGCGAGTGTATTCTAGGGTACATAGAAATACAATGATTGTAATGAGTAACTCTGGTAAAAATAGAACCACCTATTGTGATGCAGCTATTGTGATGCAATTTGCTAAAAAACGCACATGTCGAAACGGTGAATACCGTTTAGAAACCACAGGTGATATGGGCGATTGATATTAGCTGTAATGTATTTGAGTATGGATTACAGCATTTATGCAATCACTTACCTAAGGGGTCGATCAGGTGGTCAACGGCACTTTGTGGAATGGGCAACTAGGCGACTTTAGGGCGTTGTCCGTCCCACACATGCACTAATGGTGCCAAATGAGAATCCTGATTTATCCACCTGACTATGGCAGACCTGAAATATCATGATGTTCGGTGAAGAAATCTTTCGCCGTGACTCGTTGCCTTTGGGCCGAGCATCGTCGACTGTTAGAGGAGCGTGAGAACGTCACATGGTGCAGTTAGCTATTACCCAGCGAAGGGTGCCAGCCAGCCTGGCTGCACAACAGTACGTACCATCAATGGAGGGACAAGTCTTGCTGCATACCCTGTTTCACTCAGGGGGTTCGTTGCTATCCGGTTTTACAACCGATTTGGTGCCAATAGAACATGTGTGGGACTAACCGGGATGACGATCCAAGATTATCCTCAACCTGCGAAAGTGATTATTCCCAACCTGTGAGGATCACGCTGCAATTGACTGCAAAAACTACCTACGTGACAGCGTAAACGCTGCAGTCCGAAATCGAGAATTGAAGTCAATGTTAATCACCTCCCTCCCCTATGTGTTCTAGATAGATATGATAGAAAAATCGCCACAAAACCAAATGTTGTAGACAATTTAGAGATTCATCCATGAAGTACTCTGTAAATCTAGACTTCCGTTTTGCATATATAGACGATTATTTTAATATATAATGATTTTATCAGTTACTCAAGCAACATCTTCAAAATTCTAACCCCAAAATTTTATTCCTCTGCTATTCGAAATGTTTTGTTGTGATAAACATATTAAAAAGATCTTACCTAAGGTTGCAGAACTCCAGATACCCCTCAACAATAGCTCCCAAGGTAACGTTAAAGGCAAAACCTCTGTCAACAGGGCACATGAAGCTAATACCGGTCAATGCATTTAAAGTTATCCTCGCATAAACAATTCTTCTTGAACCAAATCATTGATCTACCTTCATGGCTGCTTCAGACCACGCTGTCAGAGTTGTTTTACAGCAATAGGTCAACAACAGTCGGCATAGGGTCCTAGACATGATTATCATGGCACCATTGGTAAGGATTTCGTTATTTTTTCATCAGATCTCTTCACACGATGTATAGAAATTACATCGGGTGAATACAAGGAAGCATCACCTATGATATCGACATCAACAAATAACCACAACTTAACATCCCTTGGCTAACCGCATGGTCGATAAAGTTCACGGACAGCTGAAACAGCAATCAGTGTCAGTAAGACAATCGTTGTATCTAAGCACATTCCACCGTACTTCCATACTTATGGAAACCCACACTGTCTGAGACCAACAGAAGGATGTGAATATGACCTAAGAAAAACTTCCATCTTCAAAGATTATTTGGTACCCAGTATATCTTTCTACATCCCACAAGAGTTCCAGATAGCCACTTCCTTATTACAGTCTCGATCTCTACAGAGTTGCTATACGCATTCATGTCATTCCGTTGACAACAGGGGATATCAGTAAAGACACAATTTCGGGGGGACTTACCTAACCTAAATTAGTAGTATTATGGAGAAAACATTTCCCATTATCATTGTTATACAGTAAGAGTTACCATACTGTGTACATAGGTGGATATTTAAATGCATATTAAATGGTACATTTTTCTGTCAAATTTAGGCAAATGTACAACGTACAACAACCCCCTTCTTAAAGGAAATTTAGACGTTGCCAGATCTAACACAAAAATTAGCGAGATTAGAACAAATTAGGAATACATAGGTCTTTATAAAAACCCTATGTTTATAAAAATGCATTGATGTACTATAAATTAATATGTCAATTTAATTTTCGGACTGTGTTGCGTATAATAGTTTACTGTTATCTTTTTTCACCTTAACTAGTGTGAAACAATTTTAAACAACTAATATTACTTTAAACAGCTGGACTGTGAAACAATGTCTAATAGAAATGTAATATTATGTTGACGTGACAACAGGAAAACAAGACAGAAACTATGCACAGTCAAACTTCCGGCGTGTCGAAACAGAGTCGGATTCAGGACTATTATTCAATTCGGACAGTCGGACTATTATTGCAAAGCGATAGTTCACAGAAATACATCATAATGCAATAGTGAATATTCGAATAAACGTACTAGGGAGCTAACTATTACACGACGGAGTGGTATTTAGGTGTCGTAATGTCAGTGGTCACGAAAAATGAAACCTAAAGATCTTACCACAACAAATGTTTAATACAAAAAGTAACGTTACTTTTTAACTAGCGTATGATCTCTTCTAACTTTTTTCGTCTCTTGTTAAACAGTTGCAGCTTCGTTACAGCTGTTACTGAATTAATTTTACTTTTAATCTGATGAAATATGTATTAGAGTCTTACTTGTCTCCAAAACAGGTATTATGGGAACATGTATTTGGAACAGGTATACCGTGGAAAAACGAGTCTCCCTGGTATAAAATAGGAAGACATCATACCTTATCGTAAAATTCTAGATACCAACGCTAGGTCCAAGCATGCAGAATTTTATGATAACATGTATGATGTGTTCATATTCCAAGGGCAGACCTGTTCCAAATACCTGTTTGGCAGGTATAAAAATTTGGCAAGTAAGATTAGAACATGTCTTCGGTTTAAAGGTAAAATTCATTAAGTAAATCCAAATCAATCGTAAAAAGTTCTATGAGATGATACGTATTTCGGAAACGATTCCGAGCCGGACCTGCTTCTAAAAACAGAAGGTGTTCCGACTCCTATACTGGGTCAAACATGTTGTCGGTGTTATTCACGTCAGCCCGACGCCATGTACCCAAATGGTCCTGCCGAAGCGAACTCGAAAGCAAGATACCCGCCAAGTGAATAAAATAATAAAATGCTATTTCAAATTTCAACCAATGCATCTCCATCGATAAACCGGATGCTTACCATACACCTGCGCTAGCGATTGGATCGCGATTGGTTCCCACCTCACGTTTAGGCGGTGGTGACGTCCACTCAAAAGAAGTTAACTTATAAATTTCCGTTCATTCTGCTATGTACGCATTAGGGTGACGCGTACTGTATAATTGTGTACATACGTTTTGGTACATACATAATTATGGACATACACATGCTCGCGGATATTTAGTGAACATATATGAAAAAATCTGTAAATATCGTGTATATTTGGTTAAAGAAGGTAATACACCTACCTGCATCTTGCGGTGGGTTTCCTCATTCAGTTAGCGTCCTCCTCAATATTGAATCCTCCACAATATTTGCACTTGACTACACGAAACAATTTACTAAATACACGAATTTTAAAAATATTGTTCAAGAAAACGTGCGTCGTGTGACATAATCTGAGATTTTATTAATAGAGTCCGGAAATTTTTGCCATAACGCCTGGTTGGCACTATAAAATTCTATGATAATGAAAGTATAAATCGTATTTTTTTTGGCGTCTTGTAATTATATACGCGTGTATTTCTTTCCCGTGCTACGTACGGTATTGACCCTGCCCGACAACGCACCGGGACCCGCGTATGCGCAGTAGTATGCCGTCCCGGTCTGGGAGGGCAGGATAGTCTAACGCAGTTTAACATGCGTGAAGGCAAACATTCCGAACCTTACATATGTAGAAAATATAAAAAAAGATAATTATGAATCCAAAAATAATAAATAAATAACCCCACTAAATAGAAACAAAAAAAAATATAGGTCTAATATTAGGTATGAATAAATATTATAAAAAAATATAAAGGCCAATATCGCAAAATGATAATTAAATTTTAAAAAATTGTAAAACCTCTAAAATAACATCTTCCTTCTTTTGTATTTTTTAAGTTAGTATTGTTCTTACTCCGAATCAATGACATTTTCAGATTAGATTTATTTCATTTCGTTTTCAAAAACTAAGTAGGAAAGTGAGTGCTGATAAAGAAAAGAAAATTTAGTGTTTCACAAAATAAAAAATGATATATCCAACTTCCAATAAACTTAAAAGAAAACTCAATACTTTAGAAAATGAAAAGGCAGCTGAACAACTGAGGGATACTAATATCTACCAATAAAAGGTGCCTATTTACAATATCAAAATATCAGTCAACTAGACAGTCTTTTATTTTGCATTCCAACAATTGTGTAGCTATATCTTTTTTATCCTGGCGTTAATTGCTACATTACAAGACAACAGAATTAGAAGAACAACAGTATACAGGCCACTCCAGCGCACAGCGAGTGGGTGATGATGTACTTACCTGGTCGAAATTCTAAATATCACTTGATAGTCTATTAAAAAAGTGAAAATATTTTGACCAATCTTTATGAAAATATCAGCCACTTTTATGTCGAAACCATTGTTATTTCCAGCTCCACGTAGTGGAGTGGAGTGGAAGTATTATAGTATCGATGACACTTTTTTTTTAATATTAGTTAGCTAAATAGGCCAAACATATTCTGAAATGTCTAGACTGTTCACAAGGTTTCTAAAACGTATTTTTCCAGTCATTCTTTATCGTTAAGAAGAGGAGAAATAAATTACCCTCATGATATTTTTTATCGGAACTTTTTAACTAACTCGAATTATATTGTTTGAATACTTATTTTGGGAAATAGAAGGGACTCTTTTAGAAACTTTTACAGATCTTTAATATTTCTAGTTTTATTAATTACATAATATATATTTATTAATAAATAAAAAAAAAATTTTGTCTTGTCCCTCACAGTTATTTGGGAAATGAAATTAAAAAAATGACTAGTAAGCTGCTGTCAACTAATCTTTGTTTGTCTTAAGCAACACAACTTACTACAAAATTAGGTTTTTATTAAATAAACAATACATTTGATTATACCATAATTACAACAATAAACATAGTTATTAATATCTATCATATCTGAAAGATAAACTGCTCGTCAAAATCAGCGTAACACTATTTAGATTGATGTCACTATTAGCGCCATTTGTGTTCTATTCGAGTTAGAGACTTGCAGTTTTTAATAATCGGTAACCTATAGGGTTGGTTTTAATGCTCCGAAGTCGCTACGCTGTGACGTAAACGTTTCACCGTCCACACCCCAGACACCAACTCCATGTCGAAATTTGAATTCGTAAGATTTTGACTACAAAATCAGAGACTTACAGGATGGACTAAGAAGGACACTGTAGGGTAAAAACTCCATCCCAGCACACACAAAGACCTCCTCAATAAGTTCTGTGTATTTGGTCGCTGTCCCATCTCTTCAACCCATTTCCAGACACCGTAAGCCACCCCTTTGCATTTACGCTGGGTTTTGCATGGTTTGACCTCTGTTGGGCGAATTCATTGATCCTAATGCTGGTTCTATCTCCTAATAAGGTTCCGCCTACCCAACGAGCCCTCTTTCAGGAGTTTTCATCCACTCAAAAAATTTTTTGGAGATGGTCAAAAAAGAGGATGACAGGACACAAAAGAGTATTTGAAGGAGACGGATGACTCGAGATGGGCCAAAAAGAGTTCATGCACTCTCAGAGAAGCTTTCTGAGTCACCCCACGCAACAAGACCTGCTTACAACCCCTTAGGGCGGTACATTTTCAGGGGGTGGGTTGGAGTCATATCACTTTTGGCGCTCAATCGGCCGTCCGCAGTGTGTTCCGCCAATTTCACAGCTTTCAAGTAATGCCATGACATGAATTCGAAACAAAACGACTTCCCCACACCCTACTACAGGGGTGGATCTAGAGCGGGTGAGTGGGGGTCGGTGTGGGTGTGGCCTGGAGAGTTGCTTGAGTTCTCAAAGGATGAAAGTGAGTTGTGGCACCCCACACTAATTTATTAGTGTGGCAGCATTAATATCAATGGATTCGCTCGTGGGACAGTGTTGTTTTTTTTTTAAATCTTCGAAAATTCACTAGATTGATTATGGTTTGGGTTTCTCATATTTTATATTCTTCTTCCCTTCTCTAAAAGCTTATGGGTGACAGGTAAAAACCGAGCTCATATTTGAATTAGGCACATTGCAGTAGATACAAAGAAATAAAAAAAATATCAGTGAGCGACAAAAAAATTCAAAATGCACAACAGTTATTATGCTATTTATATATTGAGATTTTTTGCTTACTAAGTTGGGGTGTTGAAGGGGGTAAGGATTCAAAATTGGTAAAATAAATATTTTAACGTAAATTTTAATGATTACAAGTAAAATAGCTGTATAAAATTTCCTACTCTTCTCCCCCTCACACCTCCTTGGAGGTCGGGAGGGGGATAGAATAAAATATAAGGAACATATATAAAATATGTTAAGCTAAACCAAATAATATTGAATTTATGTTCATTTGGGTAATGGTGTTTCTGTTGTACACATTACTAGACGAGGAAGTTTTTTTGTCGCACCTTTATGTAAATATTCATATGAATAAAGATATTCATGTGACGTGTCGTTTTATATGTTTTTGAGGTAGGAGAATGCAAATAGCACATTATTAAGTCTCTACTCTCATTTTTATTTCCAGGTCCATATCGAAAATAAATTATTCGGGTTGTAATGATCATTCATCATCAATTTATAGAGGCAATTAAGATCATTTAGGTCATAACGGTCATATCGGTAAAGGGCATAAGGGTCATACAGGTCATAAACTCTACAAAGGTCATAAAGTACATATCCTACGTAATAATATCACACTTTTAAGAATATAACTTGACGTTTTTAGCAGTTTAGTCTAATTGAATATGGAAAATTGGATGTGGAAGTAGTGATTCGATTGGTAGCGTTTTCGATTAAAACAAAGTTTTCTAAATACCATCATATTGGTAGATAGAATGGTATCTACCAAGCGACTACCTGAAGCCACTAATGAGAAGTATCACTGCTATGGAAGCTATGAGTACCATTATTTTTTTATTTTGCGTGGCAAAAACTCCACTTATGAATCGTATTAAGTTTAAAAATATTTCAATAAAATTTGTAAGTTAATATATTTAAGACGCCTACGACCAAGTGGTTGTCGTCTTTTCTCTCAAATGACTATGTTTCTATAATAAGTCGATATAACTATTTTCTAGGGTCACTAGTATTATTACATAAAGTCGAATTAAATGGTCAACACTTATATTGAAATTTATAAAATATTTATGTGCTTAAAAACTTACTTATTTAATATATTTATTGACCTGAGAAAATTATCAATGGATTTCAAATGCCGAATAATCTATACCTGGTGTCCCAATATGTATGTTGATGTCACTGTATGTTGATATCACTTCCAGTTAACTCGGAAGTTATATTACCAATAACTGTACATAAATATACATTTATGTACAGTCAAAAGTTGACATTTATTGTGGATATAAGCAGTTGATTTTTTTCACCTGAGCATTTTCGCCGCTCTCCGCGCAGTACTTACCCATAAGTACGCCGCGTGCCTAACGGGAATAACAATATTAATAGAATAACAACACACAAAAAAGAATAACACTTTTGTTTGGTATATCCTATACATTTAAGATATTTGCGTAATATACGAGGTCTGTAAATGTTTTATAAAACTGGATATCAAATTAAAATCTAACGTATTATGCATTTATTTCGTAACTAGCGACCCGCCCCGGCTTCGCACGGTTTACGACATCACATTAGAAACCTCTAAAATTATCAGTGTTTCTCTACTATATTATGCACGTATTATACATATAAACCTTCCTCTTGAATCACTCTATCTATTAAAAAAAAACCGCATCAAAATCCATTGCGTAGTTTTAAAGATCTAAGCATACATAGGTAGGGACAGACAGCGGGAAGCGACTTTGTTTTATACTATGTTATGATGATTAGGACTACCTAAAGTAATTACTACTCCAGTGAAAGTAGAAAAACTCTTCTACATTGTTGTATGTAGATACGCTTGTATAAAAATATCATGAACAAATAGATTCTGTTAACATAACAATTAAAGATTAAGTTAATATCATTGTAAATTAGTTTTGATAAATGCAGACATAAGTACCATATTAATTTTCTTAATTGATTATATGATACGTAATAGATACTCATTAAAACTATAACAATCGCTAGCTCATACATAAATATTTAATGTATACATTCTCATTAATACAGTAAATAAAAATTTGAAACTTGCATATAAAATTAAAAATTCGTCTTTTATCATGTGGACGGTGAAAGCCAAAGTGGTAAATCAAATAAAAATAACTATAGGCTCACTAATGGGAAATTATACCCATATACATATAAGTACAAAAAATAACCATAAGTGTTTCTAAAAAGAGGGATACATCAAAAGAGTTTTCATAAATAAGTTTTATGTATACATATGTCTGCAGGTAAAACAATGAGTAAGTCATCAAAGTTATCAAAGTATCACGTTCATCTGAGGACAGTCTACAGACTGGAATGAGACCAGTGAATCACTGTGTCAGCTCAAGGTCCATAATACATGAGACGATAGGTATTGTACTAGCTAGGTATAGGTATTGTGATAGCTGTTGCAAGTTTATTATTGAAATTATAAAAAAAGTTTTTCAAACAAAAATTATAGATTTTTGCATACATTATTATTATTATAGAATGCTGTGAAAAAACAAACAATTGAATTTCAAAAACCTTGAAACTGAACTAAGTTGTGTTTTTTTTAAATAGAACACCCTGTATATTGTTGCATATTCTGATTCCTAAAGTTTTTTCCTTTAAAAAAATATATACCTAACGTTTATGTTTGCTTTAGCAGGTGGCGACATATTTCATTTAAATTAAATAAACAACTTCAAACTTTTCCTTAAACGCTATTCCTGTTTTAAACGATTAATAATAAAACAGATTAATGAAATACTTTTATGCTTGATGCTAACATAGAGATGTTACATATTTTTCAGAAAATCCAAACACAGGATGTTCCATTAAAACAGAAACACAAATTTGGGTCAATTTCATGGTTTTTGATGTCCATTTTTTTTCTCAGCATATTATGAAAACTTAAAAAATCTAAAACTTTGGTCGGAGGAACATATTTCTAATCTCAGTAATAAACTCGCTGTAACTTATGGAAACTAAGGAAACTGTTTTTTAAGATTCAGACAACCAATGTCTGAATTTTAGGCGACAATATTTTAAAATTAGCGCCTATAACGTTGGAAGTTTTCCATGTTCTGTCGTTTTTTCAACTCATCAAAGGAGTTGTTCCTGATATTAATGTTGTCGACCACAATCAGTGTGTATGATCGCAGGGTGTTCGCAGAGTGAGGACATCGGAAACATTTAAAATAATATCTTCCCAGACAGTATGGGAAAATGAAAAAAAAAATGTAATTTCATTATGGCCGATTTTTTAGAAAACAATCGTAGATAGTAAAATCTTGTACAACTCCAACAGCATATAAATTTGAATATGATTTATCAATAGTTCAATTTATGATGTTACTTTTACCATCTTCAGATCGAGATAACTTGTTTAATTCAGATGAAACACATTGTGTTATCTAACACTCAGTCCTCTTTTTTTCTCATATAAAAATCATGCGAGGCCAAGTTACCTACAATAATATCGGAGATAATATCGATTTTCTTCCGTGCTTATAGATTTCTCTAAAACGTTACAAACAGCAAATTTTACAAGTGTAACTAACTGCAATCCATTATCCTTTTAGTACAAGGATACAATAATTACAACCTAAAGCGGATCAAATCAATAATAGAAAAATTATCAATCATTCCATTATATTAATTGAGAAGCAACCATACATACAACCAAATCTCATAAATACCTCAAAATTAAATATTAAATATTTTCCTACTGAGGACACCTAAGTACTATATAATTTTCCTTGATATATGCTTTCAAGACCATTTCCTTGTCTATAGGTAATTCGTAAACGATATTGCAAATATTAATTTTTTTCCTGGAGTGGGTACTGGAACCTTCCTTCCACGAAACACCGAAGTGTTATACTTTTCTCAACGCGAGTGTTGCCAAATAAGTTGGCATCCTCAGGAGAAGATTAAAACCGTTTTAATCTTCTTTAAACAGTCCATTTTTTATATATAAAGCTTTTTAGCCTACTAGATTGTGGGGTTGACGGGGTTGAAGGGGATACAATATTCAAAATAGGTGAAATAAATATTTTCAACACAAATTTTAATAATCACACAGTGAAATAAACTTTATAAAAATCTCCTACTCTTCTTGGGTAGGAGATTGGGGGATAAAAGGAGCTAATATACTTTTTTCCTTGTCCATAGGTAATTCGCGAACGATGCAAGATTTAAACTTCAAACTTCAGATACATGTATATATAACATTACATATTCTGCAAATATAAATTTTTTTGGCTTACTAAGGGGGGGGGGTTGAGAGGGGTGAAGTGGGTAAGTATTCAAAATAGGTAAAATAAATGTTTTTACCATAAATTTTAATAACTGCATAGGAGAAAGGGCTCTATAAAAGTCTTCTACTCTTCTCTCCAACTTAAAGAACCCTAAAAATAACAATAATTATTATAGTAATGAGTAAAGTTGGTCGAAATGGAATGCGCCACAGAGGCGTACACATCATAAATATAATACCCGAAAGTAACTACTACCTTTTCGCGTGTTTGCCATATTTTATTATGAAATTATATCATGTTACTCAATATATTGCGTATAGCGGACGTTGTACAACAGCTCCACAGCTGTCACAGGACTACTGCAATCGAATTAAATTGAGGCAACCCCCGTCACATGCTGCTCGAGTTGTCCATATGTTTCGGCGTCGTATACCAACTTTAGTGAAGATCAAAAGTATGGAACCCGGTATATATCTTTAAAGTTAATAAAGATATTGATACGAAATATTGAAGGTGAAAATTAACATTAAAAATCTATAACTTGAACTTAGTTTTTAAGTATACAGATTGTTCCAAAAAACGTACCAAAGTTGATTTTTTTAAATGGAATACCTACCTACCCTATATTGACAGTCTTTGACGAGCTGATTTTAACGAACTGACAGACTTGGCATCTAAAGTGAATATTTTGGGAACTACAGACAAATGAAAATCGTAATTTTTCAGTTATAAAGTTTTCACATAAAACTTTTTTAATGAAGACTAAATAATTGCGATAGGTGTACTATTAATATAGGTGTAAAATGATAGGTGTACTACATGTATTAATAGTGATTAATTAATAGTAGCTTAATGAGTCATTACTAGGGTCCGGAAATGTTTGCCATAATATTGGGCCGACACTATAAAACTCTATGATAGTTAAAGTATAAATTGTATTTTTAAGCGTCTTGTCAATTATATACGCGTGTATTTCTTGCCCGTCACGTATGGCATTGACCGTGCCCGGCAACGTACCGGGACTCGATATGCGCGGTAGTACGCCGATCCCACCCGAATTTCATTTCATTGTAGCTCCCAAAATATTCACTTTTTCAAAGACACCAAGTATGCTAGTTCGTTAAAATCAGAACCACAAAAAAGTATCGGAAAATGTGAAATAAATACAAGACATTCTATTAAAAAAAAATTGCTACGGCTTTTTAACGCTAATTTTCACTTAAAGCAATTTCCTATCAATATTTCTTTTAACTTCAAAGATGTTTACGTTTATTTATGGTTCCACACTTTTGCCCATCACTGTAGTAAAAACAGGTCATCATTTTCTTTCTTAATAATTCCACTATAAAATTTAGATAGACATGTGTCAGTTTGATAATGTGGTATGAGGAACGACAGGTTATGGGGAACAATGTCAATATCATAAAATGTTTCATTTTAACTTTTAATATTACTTTTAATCTACGTCTTATTAGGACACATTTTTGTGGATAGGATTATGTTGAAAACACAAGACTGGTGCATCCTGGTGGAAATTGAGTGCTTATTTTACCTACGTACTACAAGTCCTTCTTATTCCAATTTTCGGGTCGCCAACAATGATGACACATTTAGGGTCATATTAGAAAAACTATCCATTTTAACTCCCATTTTAGAGCCCATAGATACTTCTGATCGGTTGGTCATGGAGAGCAAAATATCAAAAATTCAACCAATTTCACTGTGGGGCACTCCCCATAAGAATTGTGCGGGGTTCTTGTGTGCCCAAACCGAATATTGAATTTATGTTCAATTGGCTGATGGTATTTTCGTTGTACACAGAAGTGGAGGAGGCGGTTGTTTTTTTATATCTTAATGTAAATTGATAAATACATATATTCATGTGACGCGTCGTTTTGTAGGTTTTTGAGGCAGGAAAATTCAAATATCACATTATTAAGTCTCTACTCCAATTTTTACTTCCATTTCCATATCCAAAGTAAATCATACGGGTCATAAAGATCATTCAAGCCATCAAGGTCATAAATACCATAGAGGTCGTTAAGTTCATTTAGGTTATATATGGATCATAACAGTCATATGAGCCATAAAGTATATACAAATAAGCCATAAAATTGGATGTGGAAGTAGTGATTCCATTAGCGGCGGTTTTGTAAGGAATCATTAAAAATCGAATTTTTAACTTCGACTACCATGATTTTCATATATATAAAAAAACAGAACTGAAAGTTAGGTAACTTTTACAGAAAAAATATAGTGTTTCATTTGTTATCGATCAAACAAGTTATCTCGATTGGAAATTGGTAAAATGTAACATAATAATAAATTGAAGACTTGTAATGTTTTCAAATTGGTTTTGATTGGAGAGAATGAAGCACCTTGTGTTCTTACGCTGTCCTAAAAATGGTATCCTGCTATCTAAAAGAAGTTACATCGGTTACTCCCGACCCTAGCGTGTCGGGATTTTTTTCTAGAAACATCAAATATTTCTTAAACAGTTGGGTTTAGGCATAAGTTATGATATAGGATTTCGTCTTAATCTTTTGCACTCTTTTCTAATTTGCAAAAATGTAAAAGATGTTTTTTTTTTATTGTTATTTATTTTTTTTATTTAATATCAGGAAGTTTGTCAGAATTAAGTCAACACTTTGATAATTCGGCAGTATTTTTAAAAAGTGGAAGATAAGGGTGTGCACTACCTCGTATATCCAATTTAATATCCCTGAAGCAACGATTCTATAGACCAAATATGCACTAAAAACTCACCATGTATATTTTCAAAATTTTGCCCTTACCATTTTTCTTATGATGATTCACGTTTTTTAAATTGTAATCCCTGCTTTTAGAGCAGAAAGTAAAAAGCGCATTTTTTCCTAATGTAACCAAAAAATCAATAAAACCAATATATTATGTATTATCAAAAGGAAACTTTTTTATTAACTAAATGATGAAATATACGTAATTATCAAATTATTCATTCGAGTTTTGTATCATAAAAGAATTATTTCCCAATAATGATGACACGGAAATTCCGTATACTTACTACTATTTAGGTCCAAAACGCTTCCGCATTACGTCCTTCCTTTAGTTAGTTTTTGAGTGAGGTGTTTTCTTAAAAATGAATTGGTCAACACGGAGCGCTGGAATGTCTCTGTCAAATTCCTAACAAATCATCGATAATTTGATCGATAAACTCATCTAAAATTTTTACAATGGGGTTATGTAAAAGCAAAAGTTTATGAAATCAAATCGAAATACTTATGAAGGAGAATAAGATGTACGACCGAGGATAAGAGCAAAATGTCGAACTACTCATTTTACATATACATTCATTGTATTAAACGTAACTATTTTCAAATAGACTGAATTTTATATTGTTTGACATAATTTGATTACATACTCATATTATTTGACATATGCATTTGGCATACTCGAATCTAATGTAAATAATAAACACCTGTTCGTATTAAAACTTTGTTATAAGCTGAGTATGCACTATTACACAGGTATTGAAGGCATATTGAATAAACTTAAGCATTACAAACTGGCCTGTTTAACATATAAAATAAACATATTTGTATTAGGATAATGTATGTAGGTATGCTACATTGTTGATCGATCAAGAAAAAGAAAAAAAAAGAAAAATATAGCCGTGGTAAATGCTGTGAATTTGGGAATATTTGAATGTATAATGAAAAAGTGAACATAACAATATGTTTCAGGCATATAACACACATTCTTCCAGTTTTCTTTTCCCTTTACTACATAATAAGGCCCTTTTACTGAGCTGGATGGGTCGTACAAATCGTGTCTGGATCGTTGTTGGCTCTGCATAGGGATATACCGAGCCACGTTACGCAGCGAAAGAATAGTCCATACTGGGACTAAATTGATCAATTCAATAACCACAATGTGCTACTAAAGTTTCTGCCTTCGCTGTTATATTTATAAGCCAGACTATTGCATACTGCTACCGAATTTCCTGAAAATATTACACAAATTCCTTGTCGGCATTCACACACATTGCCGTCTTTCATGCTCAGTGATGTGTTTAACAGTTTTTACGTATCAAAGAGTTTTCATTATTAGTTTTATCTTATACTATAAGGACACATACAAAATATTTAATCTGCATAAAAGATAAGTCATTGTAGGTGGTAAAAAAGTGGCAAAAGTATAAAAAGCAAAACATTTTGTTCGACGTTATAATTCAATCCTCATCACTTGTAAAATTATTAAATCCACGTGTTTGTTTATTGATTTTTGATTATGTAGGCCATGTAGATTACTGGGTCATATGACCTATACGACCAAACTAATCTTTTTGATGTAGATGTCCTTCATGACCAATGTGGCCTTTATTACCAATGTAAACTTTATGACCTGCAGGACCTTTATAACTCTTATTACTAGAGCCTTGTTGTTCATAAAGGTCATACTTTATGAACAACAACATACACCTTTTCACAATTTTTTAATAATTCCCTTACATTTTGTTTCATTTACCATCGTACCATCGTAACCCCTGGGAGGGGGGGAGGTAGGTGGAAGAAGAGTAAGTTGATATATTAACGAGTTTTCGAGTTATCGTATACACAAAAAAGGTCAACAGGCAGACAGACTGACAGACATAATGTTTTTTTGCGCTTCTCGACATTTCAGAACCTTTTACGCACATTTAACCAATACAAATTTAAAAAAAAAATAATGAATACTGTACTTCCACTGCACTATGTGGCTGTGGCAGTAAACTAAAAAAAAAAAAATGCGAAGATTATTTCTCTAGGCACAAGAAGTAATACAAAAAAGTCGAATATAAGTGAATTGTAAAATTAAATATACCTATACTTACATGCCTCTTTACGTTTGATAAAAAGTATGATGATGAAGCCTTCATCTTTACTTCTGGAGATATTTTCTTGATAGCCATCACCGATAAATACTTTTTGGTAAATTATTAATTCCAAAGGGTATTTATATTCTTGTTAAACGTTGTAATATTTTTACTGATAAAATTGTTCAAGTACTTGTTTATACTATATATTTAAAGTTAAAAAAGATTAAAATTTGAAGTTACACACTAAAGTATTATACATGTGTGTATACTACCTACATCATTTATCTGTTGAAATATATCTGCACACAGAAATGAAAAAAGTAAAGCCCTATTATCAGTGTACATATATATGTAATTAATCGGTAAAATAAATTGAAAAATAATGTTTTTCCTACTTTTCTGTACCTACTAATTAATACTGTTCATTATAAATTTTAAGTAGGTAGTTATTTTAAATAATATCTAAACTATAAATGTACACTTTGTTATTTTAGTTTATATTCTGTTTTTTTTTAATACCTATAAGTGGTTATTCTACACGAGGGTAAAAGGGTTTTTCTGTTGACCCAGGGAAAAAAGTAATTATAAAAACGAAAAAAAATAGTGGTAAAACTTTAATTGCTGAAATGTGTTGGAGATGGTCCCGTGATAGTTATCACCCCTGAAAGCTGTGTGTCCCTCAGGGGTGGAGGAAATATGTGGAAATTTTTTGGATTTCCGAGTTTACTCGAAAATTGAAAAAGATTAGGTCTCGGAAGTTTAGTAAAAAACTAATATACATAAAATTTCCAACAGGTCCATAATTAATATCACCCCATTTTTTTTCTCGTTCAAAGTGGGAACATTTTAGGAATGTAGGATTTTCTAATGTTTTTGATAATTTTCTTGAAAAGTAATTTTTATTAATGTATATCTTAATATATTATACTTCTTAATGTGTCGCATAGAGGTCTCAAATGGGCCCTCAAGGTAATACATATTTTGAAATAATTGTTCTCTATTATATTTTTTGGAGACGAACTGTTCGATTTAGTAGATTTTCGATCTACACACCTATGTCGATGAAAAATATAAAAAAAGTATTCGCATCGGAAAACTATCCGTTATAGTAATGTTTTTTTTTTAACTGATATCTAGTAAACATTATCTGATATCTTATTATCTGAAATCTGATCTCTTCCCAACATACATATTTGAGCAAAAAAAGTTTTACCATTTTTTTCATTTTCCCGTATTTTTTCAAGATTATTTCTCTGGGCTATGTAAGTGAAAGTTAATTTTACTTAAAAACAAAATTTCCAAAGAAATATTTATTCAGTTCAGACAATCTGTACAATACATATTATTAGGTTATACAGATAAATATGAAACATGGCATCGAAGCAAAAGTAGCACTATATATACGTATAGTGATACCATCTGTTTATAGTACATTCAAGAATAATTCGGCTTTGAGAGCGTATGAAGTAAAATCTAGATCATAGAAGTACGAAACATGTACACTTACACTACTTACGATAATATAAACATTTCATAAATTACGTTACGTTACAATCATACAGACGTCTGTTAATTATAATCGCATGGTTTTAAAATGATATGATCTACACATATTCATAAATAAAAAAAGTCGCGACGATGCATGTGGCTTGATTGACGTTAAAGGTACTTAGAACGTGATCAATGACTTAACAATTTTTACAGACGGATCGACCACAACTAAATCAATCAAACCCCACCTATATCAAGTTCGCATTGATTTATTGTAAATTTATAAATAAAAACTTAACAATGGAATTGTACCAATTCATGCTCTGTGTCATTTTACTGAGAACGACAAAGGATTGCACTCGTGAATATGTAACTACTATAATAATAAATAACCGTAAAACGTTATTCAAATCCAAATCAACAGTAACTATATGATTTGATATTGCACTTTATATCGCATTAACAATAAGATTACAGTGCATAAATCAATGCAAACTCAATAGTTTTCTATTGATGATACAAATTTTAACTGGGCGGGCTAAAATAATAACTGTTTATTACAGGATGGGTTTCTATCACAGGCTAAAGAGCTGTTGATTTCACAAAATCTAATAACTTTAAAAGTTAAATGATTGTTTTAAATATTGACAAACTAATTTTCATCTTAAGCATATAATGCTTCTACCTAATAATAATTAATAGATGATCTTTTTTGTAAATATAAAAGTGTTTTTGAAGGTTCTAATAGTACCACCTAAATCCGACAAGTTATTAAATATTGTAAAATATTGACGCGGAACACACTCAAACTAAACATTCATACCTACGCGTGTATCAAAGAAGGGCGGATGAGATGTTAAAGAAAAAAACTGTCAAGTACCTATGCATATGATAAATTTTCTTGGCAAGTTGTCGGTAATTGTACTACTATAATATTTACCGGTCTCTTTAAAGTGTTTTTTCTACCACAGGTAAAAAAATGTAAGCTTCTTAAAAGCATTAATCAGTCCAAGTACTTGAATAATAATAGAAAGGAATTAATAATTAAGTAGCTCAATTTACTCAAGTATTTACATAAAGTTAGCTCTGTACAACATTGCTTATGAATGACTGAGACTGATCGAATTAGCCCAATTATTTTTACAACATACTATGCCGATTTTAATTGATATTTAATCATATTATAACAATCCACCTATAAACATTTTATAAGTACATACATTTTTTGTGGATGAATAACGTTTCGTGATGGATTTTGTTATTATAAATTGTCTTATATTAAATGATAAGCTAAACGGACCTATTTCTCGAAAAATTGCATAGGATGTAACAACCAGTTTTTAAGGAAGGATCAACAAAATTCGCGTATACGTGTATATTCTTACATATTAAACAAAACACTTACATTTTGTTAACTTTACAATTTGCGCATTTTTTGAAAATATTGTACAGTTTTACGTATCTAATTGTGATAAGGCCATAATAGCCTCAACAAATTGTTACATAGTATTCACAAAACAACATCAATACTCTAAGAAAATATTTTACACGAGATAGACGAGGTGAGTTATGTATGTATATACGACAAGACCTAATTTATTATTAAAGGGAATTTATTACGCATATCAAGGATTTATACTAAAGAGTTAATTTTTGTTTTAATCTACTAAAATGTTACTTTTAGGTTTCTTCTACCCTGACACCAAATTACGTATAAGAGTACTAAGAGTAAATTTACTCGGCATTTTGTTTGCTGTTTGGAAATATTTTAATTCTATGTAAAAATATATTAATTATTCTGTCATCATGTGGCGGATTGCTTGAGAAAGCTTGGCACAAGGTTAAAAATAAAGAAAAACATAACAAATAACAAATACTACGGTTCATTATCAGTTTGAGGTTTTTATAAACCGAATCGGCGTTAGTACGTTTTCTTTAATTGCACTTTAAATTAAACATTTTTTTAAATGTTTTTTTTTTATACACGTTTTATAAAACAAATATTTTGTAGCCAAAATGTATACAATGCGTAAATAAACTGTGGAATAAATTTAATTCTTTATCTCTTTTTGGAAAAGTTTTTACAAAAAATGGCTTGTCGATTTTGTTTCACAAAGAGACACGTTTTTCAATAAATGGCATATATAGATTGTCTTTTTATTTTCGAGGTATGACGTTATCCACATTTTTCTTTAACAAAAACCTTTTTTTCATTCCAGTTCCGGAAAGTGGACTGTACGCCTAGCAGTGTAAAAAATTAGTATACTCGTATATCTTGAAAATTTACGTCTTCAAAATACCAACTACCTATATATTTTTTATACTACTGCACGCAGAAAATGGCCCTATTTGAAACTGTTAAAAAATATTTGCAATTTAAATTATGGTAATTTAAAAAAATGATCTATGAAGTCATATATAGAAAACAAAACACTGTCTCGAAATTACATTTCTTTTCGAAAAGAGATACCAAATTTATTTACACACTGTATCAATGATACCAAGCGTTCACCTCAAACAGATATCAACCATTATTTTTTAACCAAAATAAATCATTGGGAAACAATATAACTGAAAAACTATCTGCATTTTAAAACGCATTTTTAAAACTTAATAATAATTAATCACAACGAGGGTACGTAAATTAATTTGAATGAGTTTAGATCAGAAAACTGATCGATAATAATATAACTTAAAAACGCTATAAAATTACTTTTAAGTATAAAAAATATTAACGTGAACACACTACTACTATGTACAACGAATTAAACACAATCAACGAAGCTTATAAACAAAACTTCTTAAATGCTTCAAAGAAGTCTATATAAATTTATTTACGCATACTACCAATCCTGCTACACTTCACTTTTCGTTTCTTTAATACATAGTCAAAGATGTAGCCACGATTGGATTTTTTTATGTCGGTACTTTCGACACTGCTTTAAGTAGATCTGCACCACCGTTTTTTTCTAAACTCATCTTCATGGGATCGTGATGGTGCTGGTGTAACGTAGAATGCGTTTGTTGCTCGATTTTTTGTTGTTTTTCTTGCTGCTGCTGTTTATGCCTCTCTTGTTCTTCTCTTTCTCTCCTGGCTTGTTCGTTAATTTCTTTAACGGCTCTTAGTTCTTTTTTCAGTTTCATCCGCCGGTTTTGAAACCAGATCTTTATCTGCCTTTCTGTCAGGCAAAGGGCATGCGCTATTTCAATGCGCCGTCGTCGAGTCAGATAGTGATTAAAGTGGAATTCTTTTTCGAGTTCCAGCGTTTGAAAACGGGTATATGTTTGCCTGCCTCGTCTCCTCGGACAACCGTTGGGGCCTGCAAAAGAAACATCAAAGGTCAAAACAGTCGGTTTTTATACTGATTCCGATGCTGATAGCTCACAAAGCAGTGCAATGCATTATTGTGTCAGGCCAAACATGTTTTAAAGGCAACTAGGCATGCAGGATGCTGGAATCAAACTGTTTCTTCACGCACTTAGTTAATTAATTTTATATCAGTTTGTAGGTAATCGAAATATGTAATTTAAAATTTTATTGACTTATAAAACGTGTTCCTTATATCGATTGTGGATGACGGATTTTTATTTACAAAGTTCTTAAAAAAAAACTTAAATCGTTTTTTAAAAACGAGTAAGCATAACATACGCTGGAATGAAATTGTTTGTTCATGCATTAAATGGTCAAACTATGTAATATAAAGCTTTATAGAATTCATAGAATATTTCTCATATGGCATATTTTTTATCTAGATATTTGTTAAATCATATACAGTGCCCGCCATAATGTTCGCAATATTTGGGAAAAATATGATTGAGATATCGTATAAAAAAATTCTGTATGTCCGGGTACCTAAAAATGAATTATGACATCAGTCACGTGATCAGTGGTATGGCCAGAAGATTTTAAAAACGACACGGAAAAATAAAAAGTAAGCCTCATTGTGGGCTATTAAAAAAAGCTATGTTAAAACAATTTTCTAAATAACTAGTCTGTCAAATATTATTGTGCAACTTTAATTTTTATAACAGTTGCAATTAACGACAAATAAATCGACCTATAATAAAATGAGAATTAATTTCGTTAGAGAACTTTTTAGGATGGTAAATAAGAAAAAAAGATAGCACTAGATCTTTTACTGTTATAATGCAGTGTTTGTGCCAGTGAACTAACTCTATACTTGTTTTTAGATGAATTTCAATAGTACAGTTTCTATTGAATTTTACGGCATTTTTCCACGACAAATTCGTCTGATAAATAAAAAAGTTAAAATTAATTACACAAATAAATAAAAAGGTTACAATTTTTTGCTACCTTATATTAAAATATAAGATAACAAAAATTTGTGGCGTTAAAGTGAAGATTAGTGGTAGTATACAATAGAACAAGGCTACGAACTATCGACTATGTGTCTCTATAATTGATCCAATCTTAACGTAAGAAAGAACAAAACTTTCAGAATAAGTCTTCAAGAAATAACAAGGTATCTTCGTACTTTGTTCTAATAAAAGACAATAAGCTGTTTTTATTATTAAAGTGGTTTTATATTGTAATAGTATGTACCGTAAAATTCAATACAAACTATTCCAGTTCTCTATAAATGTATTGATATCACAAAATTACGCCGTTTACAAGGCAAGGAGTGAGAATTTTTTTTCATATTTATCGCCCTAAAAATTTGAAAAGAAATTAATTCACTTTTTTATTATTATGCGGTTACCTAGTTTTAAGTAATTAAAGCTATTACAAAACGTTTCACAATAATATTTCAACAGACGAGTAATGAATACAAACTGCTGCCAATGGAACTACTTCTGCTATCTAATTCTTCCCCATTTAATTAGACCAAATATCTAAAAAATATTTTTTGTATTCACATTTTACTTATTTATCTATGTAAATAAATAACTAAAAAACTAAATAACTCTGAATGCAATTTACACATTCTTTCAATTAATTAGATAATTACTTGAAATGAAGTCTGTACATAAATGTACATAATTACTTTATTATTATGTGTATATAATTGAATATTTATTATATATGTGCATATAATTGTGTATTTGCGTATATACAATTTATTATTTAATTTAAAACTGATAATATCGTATTTTATGTTACATGAACATGTTCCTCTATTGGTAGTGCTAACCCTCCACCAACCCCTATAGCACTACAATTTCAGCAAAATAGAATTACTTCCATTATTATTTTTCTAAAATTGTCAAACTTATTATTAGTGTAATGAATATTGCAGTCGACAGGGATGCAAATTACAATAATTTGCTGTACAATGTTTTGATCCCGTGGCCGGAATGATCCTATTGATCTCAGTGATCTCGTGACCCTAATGATACCATTATCCCATTGACGTCAATGATCCAATTGAATCCAATGATCTCATGATTCTAATGATCCCATGACCCAGGTAATCCCATGACCCAAATGATCTCATGATCGAAATAATGCCAAGATTCAAATGATCTCAAAACCCCAAGAACCCCAAGGATCCCATTACCTCTATAATCCCAATACCCTAATGATACCATTGACTCCAATGATTCCTAATACCATAGGGCCCTATGATCCCAAGATCCCAATGATATCATTTATCTCAATGATCTCATGACCCATATGATCCCAAAATTCCAATGATCCCTTGTCCCGTACGATCACAAGACCGCAATGACCCCAAGACCATAACGATCATATTACCCTAATAATCTCATCGACCATTACCAATGATTCCATGAAAAATTCCATCAATTTGAAAAATGAAAAGTTTGTAGGAGGCTGTGAAACAACTCTAAACTCTTTTTAGCACCAGAAACATGTAGGTATAAATACACTCGAATATTTCGAAAGCTTTCTTCCTCAAAAAAATTCTCGAAAACTGTAATGAAAACTCTAATTGACGTTTTGCAAATATTTTTATTGGATAGCTCAATAACCCGATTTATTATTGTTTTGTACCGTTTTTAAATTTTCCGGCATGCCACGTGACTGATGTTAAAATACATTTTTAAGTATTCAGACTTGCAGAATTAATGAACTTGATTCGAAAATAAAACAATTATTTTTATTTCAAGAATACAAAAAAAATGTTATACGAACCAGCTGTTTGAAATCAGAAATATGGCTAACTTACATATATACATGGATATCATACATGTTGAGGTTTCATAAGAAATACGAAAATGTTATATGTATGTGAGCTCGTTTACACCTTTACAACTTTTTTTAAAATATTCCCAAAACGTGTTCATATAATTCGATGTATCCAATAACTTCCTTATATTAAACATCCTGCCTACATATTTTTACAAATTTGGAAGAAGGCAGAAGTGTCGAAAACTTGTATCATAACTTATGCCTAACCGAGTTGTTTCAAAAATTATGTTTTTCAACAAAATCTACAGATCTGGGGTTTGGAATAACCACAATAATTTTCTTTGTTTTTTTTTTGGTTGGCATTCCGTTTCAAATAATTAAGTTCGACGCACATAAGCATATGAACACCCTGTAGACTTGAAACAATAAAAAATAAGGGTGAAAATAACCTTATGTATTACATTTTAAATTAAAATTTTAATTCTTATGAAGCAACGATTCTATATACCAAATATGCATTAAAAAAACAACGAAAAACTCATTCTGTATAACAGTTTTATTGTTATTAGTCTGTACCTAGTATTTTTTGCGTGCAAATTTTTAGCAGTAATTTGTGATTTTATTTTCTCTTCATTGCGTTTATAAATGTCGCAAATAGTTTAAGTTCATTAGCAAACAGCATTATTTTATTAATAATATAACTAGGACATAAACTATACAAAAACATCGTAGATGACTACAAGTCAGTTTTTGATAAAATAAATAATAATAGCAACCAATTTCTGCAGCAAATGCAACACCTTAAATATAAGTTGGTTCTTTAATATATAGTACATAATTTTTGAAAACAGTTTGATATCCTAGATTATATTAAAAAAAAAAAGTAAACCTGGCCCTAAAAGTGACGTGCATAATCTTAGGCGTGGTTATACTTACGCGCTACGTTTAGACATATTTAACTTTATAAATATATATTTAATGCAGACCCCATAACAGCATAATTTTTCTTTACAATTTACTGCCTTATCAGTTTAATTGCTCCTCTGCGATATGTTTTAATATACACTAATACTTGATGGTGCATTTGATTAATTTTTCTTAAAAAGCAAGCAACTGATTTTTACAAAACTACATTTTGTTATTTGTTAATTAGCTTCCTTATTTAATATATCAGTAAAATTCGCGTTTTATTCTAAACTAAAAAATGTAGGCCTATTGGACGATTTTAATATAATGATGTTTTAATGTAATACGTGGTTCTTTCTTATGAGAAAAGAATATCTATTAAGTACATATGTATCTAATGTTAGAACAAAATATACTAAAAACATTTTACATCGCTCTAAACTGATTATCTTTCATATATATTATATTTTCTTCAATAAAGTATCAAGACATTCAACAAAATTGTGTACTCTTGTTAATAAATGACTACAATACAAAAAAAATGGGATAAAATAAGGTTCTATGGGGTGTAGTTCCTTTGGGATGGTTTTTATGTACATATATATAAAAAAACATTATTAAGGTATTCGTTTTCATTTCACCTGATCTGTATGAAAACTTTAATAAAGAATTACACCCCATCAAAGGAGTGCTGTAGATAGAGCACCCCAAAAAAATTTTGTCGGTTGCATTATGTTGGATTTTTTAATTACAATGCATTGTTAACATTAGTACACATTTTTGTACGCTTTTGTAAAATTTTGTACGCATAAAGTTCTATGACTTTATGAAAAAAAAAAACTAAATATTTGAAAGTTAATACATTACGATACATTTAGGGTAATGTAAAAAAAATTTCAAACCGACTTTGCTCGGAAACGATATACCTATTCTATTCAAATTAAACAAGAGTCCAATTTATTGTGAAAAATCTCTTAAACTTTAATAATGAGTGAATAATAAAATATAATAGCTTAAGAGAGAAAATGTAAAAAAATGATTAACTGTTAGAGTAGAGTAATAATTCGAAATACAGTTTGTGGTTAACTATAATAAATTGTAAGTGCCAATACGTGTGATCTCATGGAAAAATCTTCAAGGAAAAGCCATATTTTCGTTAATATTTTACTTGTTCTATGGCCTCTAATTTTAACCACATGTTTTAGAAACAATTAGTTGAATTAAAAAAAATATTGCATCTACAACGCATTAATTTTATATCCGATGATTTTTCTGTTCTAATATAAATCGGTATATATAAACACCCTGAAGGAGATATTTATGGTCTATCAGATTCTGAGAAATTGCCTTCGACATGATATTTCTAGTTGAGTAACCCCTTATTTACTATAATTTGCTAGGTAATAAAAAGTTTCAAAACCAAAACTTTCTTTTTTATTGTCATCGTGTAAAGGGAATGTTATAAACCCTTTTTTTGTAAAGGTTAAAAAGTCCACCCAACTGAAACGGAATCAAGAAACGGTTTAACTTTCTCCAGCCTAGCAAAAGTGGTTCCTATTATACCAGAAGAATCGTAAAATATAATTGTTACTCTTTCTAAATCCTATAAAGGTAAGCAGACTAAGGGTAAAACATTCCACAATGCATTCCACAACATATAATTTTTGTAATATAAGTGTTCAGAATAATTTGAATAAAAATTAAGTTTTGACCGTAATATTACAAAACGGATCCTTTTTTATCTTTAAGGACATGTGTATATATAAGGTGATTGATCG
The DNA here is from genome assembly GCA_029963805.1 of Aromia moschata. Taxonomy (NCBI): domain Eukaryota; kingdom Metazoa; phylum Arthropoda; class Insecta; order Coleoptera; family Cerambycidae; genus Aromia; species Aromia moschata. The sequence continues at coordinate 1,806,033 of JAPWTK010000030.1, forward strand.
AAACCATTAGGTACCGTAATAGACCGAAAGTATTAGCGCTTGTAGAAATGACTGATTTTTTAATATTTATACTTCGGCTAGTCGGCGTATAACGAATGTAATGAAAATATTTTCAAGATGGCTGCACTTCCGGCTATACCGGATATAATTGTTAATATTTAGTTATTATTTTTAATATGTTTTATTGTTTAGGCTATGGTAAGTTCCAAACTATTTAAAATATGGATATCTTTTTATTGCATATTTCGATTCCACATGTTTTTAAGGTAGATTTTCATGAAATTTCCATATACCGTTTATATATGTATGTATCTTTTACAGTTTTTGAGTTACTTCCAGTTTTTTGAAATTCGAAATGGTGTTCATTAGGACCATGACATTTAACCTGTGTGTAACGGAATTTTATAGTTTTACATTATCTGTAACGGAATTTTCTGTAAAATAAAATATCGATTTTTAATTACCTATTTCAGTCACTGTGAGGGGAAGTTGTCATTTAGGGCGGTAATATGTTTCCTTTACTGACAAATGCCTCCTGTCATTTAAAGGGATTCAGGATCATTTGCTGTCGTCAGTAATTCTATCATTTAAGGGTTATTCATTTTTAATAATAAAAAACGGAATTCTAAATCCATTTTTTACGTCATTCTGTATCCATGTATTAATTACATAGGCACACAAAAAAAATCGAGTACTAGAAGGCAGAGACCTATTTATTCCCATGCATTTTGACCCGCTGAACACGAATCCGATGTCCATTTTGTCCAATTGGCTATTGCATTTTTCCTAACCTCAAAAAGCATCTTAAGAATGCCCCAAAAATCACAAATAAATAAATGAAAAGCTTAAATAAGCTGACCACCATTTCCATACGTATTTTGAGGCGCTGAGATCAAATCCGTGGTCAGAATTGGCCGATCAGTGAGGAATTTTGTCATATCCTCAAAAAACATCTTAAAAACGCCCGAAAAAAGCCCAAACAAGTAAATAAAAAGGATAAATGAGCAAATCACTATATCTATTCGTAATTTGAGGTGCTGAAACTGAATACGAGGTCAGAATTAGCCGCATAGTTAAAAATGTTGACATAACCTCAAGAAACACCTAAAAATGACGAAAAATACAAAACAAATAAATTAAAAGCTTAAACCAAAAATTTTAAACCTAATATACATAACCTGAGGCAACAACTTTAAACCAAAAACTTAAATTTATTATAAATTAAAAGACGAACTGTTAAATTCCTAAAGCAAGAACTATTAAGGTTTAGAGTTCTTGGTTTAAAGTTCTTTGTGTAAAGTTCCTGTCTTAGAATATGTTACATTTAGAGTGATTGGTGCAAAGTTCTTGCTTTAAGTCTTGTTAGATCTAGAGTTCTTAGTTGAAAGTTCTTTGTGTAAAATTATTGCCTTGATTTTAGTAAATTCGATGCGCCGAAATGTCGAAAAAAAATCAACTATAAAATAAAAAATATTTTTTACTACATAAAATGGAACATATTCTAAGACAGTAACTTTACACAAAGAACTCTAAATCTTAATAGTTCATGCCTTAGGAGCTTAACAGTTCTCGTCTTAATTTATAATAGGTTCATAGGTTTTTTTATTCATATTTTATATATATTATTTATAAAGTTCTTGTCTTATAGATTATGTTATTTTTTAAAATTTTGATTAAAGCTTTGAATTTAATTATTTTGTATTTTTGGCGATTATTTAGGTGTTTTTTGAGGTTATGTCGAAATTTCTTACTGATCGGCTAATTCTGACCTCAGATTCGGTCTCAGCGCCCCAAAATACGCATGGAAATTGTTTGAGATTTTTCGGGCATTCTTAAGGTGTTTCTTCAGGTTAGGAAAAATGCAAGAACCAATCGGGCAAAACGGAAATCGGATTTTGAGCAGGTCTAAATGCATAGAAATACATAAGTCTACCTTCTACCACTCGACTTTTATTTTTTTTTTGTGTGTCAGTGTTATTAAGAACAACCGGTTTCAGTTATTATTTCCACCTCATAACTCAGCCATTTCTTGAGATATTTAAATTTTAGAAACTATGAGTCTTATTTAATTCAAATGAAGAGAACTATGAAAACCACACTATTATTTTAATGAAAACACCGTGTATTTAACGGAAATAAAATCTACTATTGTTGTGATTTCTGAATATCTTCATATTTTTGTATATTCACTGTACCATATAATGGATTGTATATTTTTACGAATATGGTACACGGTAGAGTTATTATTTCTAGATTTAATAAGTATTGTTCAACAAAAATAGATTTAAATAAAAACTATATTTTCTTATTACAAATTATAAGTTCAATTATGGCGTAATTGATAATGACAAACATAAATATTTATAATCAAAACTCAAGTGTCCTTTTCACTGATATTTCTAATAAGTGAAAATGTGATGTAGGTCATTTATTAAACACATAGAGTACAAACTATTAGTCTTCAAAATGAGCGTCTAATATTAATCCTAACACAAAGATCACATAAAAGAAGATTTATTCAGATCCGTCATCGTAGCGCATCGTCCAGATACAGAAAAGGGCATCCGAAGTGGATTTGTTCATGTCGGTCCCTTGTGGCTTAAGGGCGCAGTTGGGGTTAACATCTCGTTATGTAAAGTGTCTGTTTACAGGCATAACTTACGCGCACTGCCTCTCCCATCCCATAACTTCAGCCTGATGGCATTTGTAGCCAAAATGATGATGGCAAATGGCTCCACAACATCCATTTTACAAGCTATTTCTAATCTTCTAATAGTCATCAAGTGATTTGTTAAATCGGTCGGTCTTCTTGTATGCCAAAGAAGAGGATACATTTAATGTTTTGTAATTTAATTTAGTGTTGGGTAAATACTACTCGGTTGTACAATTAGGTACAGTTCATATTATATGAGAAGCATTTTTATTATTGAGGTCTTAAAAAATTTCGTTGGTGATAAATTCTGCATTTTCTAGTAAGTGCCTAAAATTGTATTTTGATATCATTCAAGTGATTAGTGGTATTGCAGGAAATTGAAACAAAAAACTGCACGGAACAATGAAATGTAGTTAGTTGTTAAGCTATCAAATTTCACAGTTATGACGATTCGTATCGTAAATGTCATTTTATATGGTAATATATATTTATATTTATATTTTATTTACATATAATTTTATGTACAAATTCTATTTTTTTTTCAATTCCTTTTGAAACATTTGTTATAATTGTATTTTCATTAGATATAATCATTACATTTTTAGAACCAATTTAACTGTCCTGATCGCAGGAAAATTAAGTCATTAAGAACCATCCTATTCTGGCACATAAATTTATTATTATGTGAATAATGTAGATATTTTACAAGTTGTCTTAATGTCTTTATGTTCTGATTTAACAAGATCTTGTATCTTCATTTAAAATTGAAAATAATAACAGTGATATACGATAATTAAGTAAATACTTATAGTTAACAAAGTATATTACTTTATTTTAAAAGGAATAAATAACTGCGCTTCTGTAACACAATATGTTAGTATAGCGAAATGCGCCAATATACCTGTTTGCAAATTTACATTAAACAATATACTTTTTAGAATATATCAAGGTGATATCTGTAGTAAAAATTTCAACAATGATTCTGGCGAACTGTGAGCGTTATCTTGAGAAACTTGATGGGCTTTTAAAAAAATAGCTGAATTTATGGAAAATGTTTATGATTAATTTTAGCCGAAATAAAATCTGTACGAGTGTACCTTATTTTTATATGACACATCTATATGAAATTTCGAAAGGTGGTAGTATTAAAATAGGTTTTCTGAAAAAAATAAGTTTTTGGCAGGCATACCAAAGCAAGTGTCGAAAAACCTTCGTCAAGAATATTACTCTTATTTGTCCTCCGACCTAGGACATACGCACGGACACTGAATAAAAAAAAAGGTTAAGGAGTACCAACACCCAGGCAATTGTAAAAAGTCATTTTTTGGGGGGTTTCAATGATTTCTTGGAGTGTCAAGAATTATGTTAAATTGGTGTTATGTGGAGGCATAATAAAGACTGACTATCAACATATTGTACCTCTAACTTAAAAATTATGATCAAAATAAATTTTGATCATAGAGATGATCAATTTACTCCGTAATAGACGGGTAGGAATAATTTGTCTTTGCATAAAAATATTGTGTGCAATATTTTTCGTTTTTTTTTAATCACAGCCTAAAAACCGTACAGCGCCCAACCGATTAAGATACAAATCAAATTATGTACATACGAATTTTATTAAGATATACATACGTTTAAACTTTTAACCAAATTTATTTAAAAAAAATTAGCATGTGTTCTTATATTGAATTTGACTATATGCGTTAACTTTTATAGTAATAAACAAAACTATTAGATAATTTATTAGTTTTGGCATTTAGTATCAATGACTCAGGATAGCAAAACGAACAGATAAAAATGCATTCTTAACACATATGTACCTATATATTTACAGTGTGAAAGCACTATGAACGCTATTTTGACAAAATGCTTGAACGGTCGACTTTTTAGTTTAAATTACTCTATTTTATTGACCCCTCCATTCTATTGTGAAATACCTGTATGGATTTCGATAACAATTTTTGGCCAAAAAAGTTAATGAATATAATATATTTTATTTAATGTTAATATTAAATTTTGATTTTTTTTAACAAATCATCCAACTCTCTTCTCAAATTTCACGTTACCTTTTTACTTACCCATTAGTTACTACAGGCCAGTTGAAAAAACAAAAATTAAGAAAAACCTATAGCTCTTTTTCTTTATTTTTCTTTTTACAATTTTTTTATGTGCTATATATTCATGGTCGGCGCGTCAAGACTTGATTTGAATCGTGCGCGCACTAAATAAAGATATGTAAACATTTTAACATATTTTATATTTCATAGAGGTATCTGATATGTTCTTTGGAATGATTAGATTAATCGAGTTGTTATATAGGGTTACAAATTAATTTATGAGAACTGTTTGCTCCTATATCTATAGGTTATGTTCTATTTCGAAAATCCTTTTCTTTCATAGAATTTGTGGGTCCATTAGTTACAGTTTACAAAAAAAATATGACGAATAAGCAAATGAAAATGCCAACAAAAGTATGTAATAAACAGACACCAAAAATAATTAGTTTTGTGAATGTAGCACCTCGTCATTCACATTCGTTGGAATTCATCAAAGCAAGAGTATATGGGATTGGTTGTCCCATATACTCATACAATAACTTGGGTTCTGATGTGTCCTGTATTTTGTAAAACTATCGGTGTTCATAGGGGTGGTAGTTATATCAACCAGTACATCAATATCATCCCCTTTTTTAGATTTTGATAGGTATTTACTTAACACTCTGTATAATGCCTTGTATTTTGCCGCTACTCAATTGTTATAGGTAGAATTGTTCTTACCCAAATGACTCGGAACTAAAGAGACATCCAAAAAACAAGGCATCAACTCTGGCTATGAACGGTTATGTCTAACTTTTGACAAGTGACTGTCACAATTTCTAAAATAAACAATGGCATATGATATGACAGTCTTGACAAGTAAATCAAGTTATAAACTCGATTAAGAATAGAAATACGTCTTTTTTTCTCGGCCAAATTTGATAACGTTTTTTTTTGATGTCTCGTTACTATCGTCAACCAAATGTAGTAAAGTTTATTTAATGACTAATTGCCCAAAATCCTAGTTTATTTTAGAATTTATCATATCATCCAGTTGAGTTTTAAACCTGGACAGCACTATCAAAATGGTGTATACTTTCAACATAACATAGGGTGACTATTTATTAAAAAAATATTATAACAAAAATTAATTTTTTCACCAAGTAAAAAAGGCTGAGTTGCTAAGGGAAGTTGCATCGCTAATCATATAATTATAAAATTGAACCTTAATATCATAAATCACATTTATAAATTGAGGTAATTATATCATATACTTACGTAAGACATAACGGTAAGAGGAATAAAATTTAATTCTATATGTATACCTATAATTTGGCACGCGGCCTTTTAATGCTTCCCACTGTTAGTAATTATAGACAGTTATATGCGTTTTCATCTGAAATTAAAAGGCAGTTACGTCATTCTAGTTTGCATTAGATTAATTATAGCAAACCTAAACGGTAGCTATATCATCTGGAATGATAAGAGCCGCTGCGGTAGATGACTTTATACCGGAATTTTGCATTAATTACTATTCCCGAATTGCTAACGGAGCCATAAATCACTTGGGGGTGATGTTTCGGAGTTGTAGTGGTGATTTAGTGCGCTCTCCCTGCAGCATGCGAAGGGTGTAACCCCGTCGTGTAGGGTCGGTTGCTATGACAACGGGTGGTTCCGCCATATTGCCTTTCTAGCCAGCCGGATTCCATTGTGTATGTACATCGTGGGTCTGGCGATCTGGCCGCTTATATCTTATCTTCAATGTATACACTGACAGCAAAGGACATTAATAAAGCGATAGTGCGCATTATTAAGTACATACCTGTCTCACATGTTCATGCCCCACTAACAACCTCGCGAGTTGTGTAAGAACATTTCTCATACAACCTAATAAACAATCGGTTTTATAACATAACATTACAGTAAATTTGTCAATTACTGTAAAGAATAAATTGCACATTGCAATGGTACAATTAACCTCATCAGATCAGAAATGGAGAAAATAACAGGTTTTAAATTGTTCGTATATAAATAAATTTTCATGTTGGTTGCACAATAAATGTTATGAAGCAAAATGTTAATAAAACACTATAAAGAACTGAGTCAAGAATCCTACTCTTGATGTAAAGTAGTCACTGACCTGTAATTATTGAAGGACTAACTGATAAATAAGCCAGAACGTATCAACCTTAGTAGCAAGATAGTTTTTCTTAACTGACTTCATTGACATTTTCAATTCGAAATACGTGTGTTAGGAACACACGTATTTCGAAACTGTATTGTAATAAAAAAATGTAAAAAACAATAATATCTAAATGACCATTTAAAGGTTAATTTAAAGGCTCACCAAATCATGTAAAGGGATATTATAAGTAACAGTATTTTCAATGCAACCTCTTTAATCTGAACACCTCTGCCAGACCCTGGTCAGATTATCGAATCGTTTAGAGTACTAATAAATATAGAATAGCGGAAGATTTGGGGGTTATGAATTGTTTGTTTGGCAGAAAATTTCATTTTAGTGGATTCTTTTTTTAAAGAATGCAATAACAATGCACCATTATCATTTAACGTAATTTGATATTTGTTTCGTTTTTGTTGTTATCAAATTCAATTTGATTATAGTATGTTTAAGAATCAGATTTGTTTGTGCTCAAAATGTATTTCCATTTTATTTAGTTATAATCGGTATATACTTCAATTTGTTTTTATCTTGATAAATAAAAAAAAATCCAGGTAAAAAATCTTGTTTTTAGTCTTCGAGTTATAATCTTCCAAATTTAACTTAAAAAAACTGTTTTTTTAGTTATAATCCTATGACGGTTTCCACGATTTCAATACATATAGGTTCGTTTATCTAGACGCATTAGATGTACCAAAATCTCGGCTAAATTAATTCAGTGTATCATATTTTTTCTTGGTTAAGTTTAGCGCGAGAAAATTATATAAGGGTTGAATGTTTTTAACGTAGGCGATATCATTAGAAATTTTACTATTTTGATGAAAAATATTGCATCTTGAGAAAAATAATATCATATTTTTTTCTTAGAAAAGCAATGTTATTTGTGAGTCTCCTTCTGTCTAGTTAGTTTAACATGGATTATGGCTAAACACAACATAGTCGACGAAGAAAAAAATACTTTTGAAAAATACTTACTAATTCACCGTTTTCCCCTCAAGAAATAGTAGTTTAAGCGTAAGAACAAAAACTAATTAAGGTTGTTGAAGACTACAACCTTCATTCACAGTTACCTAGATCAACTATGTCAAAAAATATCGGGAAAAAAAATAAGGAAATATACCTACATATAAGAAAAATCTGTAAAACTCCACTTTTCGGTAGACACTTTGAATTCAAAATTTTTTGTTTTAGGTAATTTGAACTACATTTACCTGCAGATTACAAGAAACCCTATGAATGAAACCCTTAAAAACATTGAAAAGAGTGGTAAACACCTAATAAAATAAACTACAACTTTTGGGCAACTTAGAACATAGACAGAAAGAAGTGAATAATTTACATACCTCCTAATAAGTTGTAAAGATTCTTAACGAAAGTATAGGTATTGGTCAAACAAACATATCTATTTCATTGGATTCAAAGAACATTTAGTTCACTCAAAATACAATAGAACAGATATAAACAGAGATAAAAGAACAAAATTAGCGGAGACTGTAAAAATCTATAGGTTTTGATCTTAGTAGTAAATTATTTAATATATTTTTTATTAATATTAGTCCACCATATATATATATATATTTAAATTAAGACTGAATATAAATGGTAGTGAGAAAAATAAAATATTTTATTAAAGAACATTCTTTATTTTAGGGTCAGTTACAGTTTAGGATTTTACTAGAAAAATGAAATAATATAAATAATAGTGGTCGCATAGTAACAGGCAAGTACATATATGTACATCAATATGACGACAGTTAACTGAACTGTGTTATTTTTTATGCGTTTTTACTTAATCTCATATTACAGGATTTCCTAGGAGCTGCAGAAAGTTACCCTTGCTGCTTAAATGCAGTTTTGATGGACCTCTTCACGTTTAGTTTATTTACAACCAACAAGCTAGTTAACACAAAGTATGTATTCATTTCTCGCTTTTAACCAGTACTTTTCACTTGCTGATAACTTTATTTGATATTATAAAATATATTATATTAGTATTATATAATTATTTACTAAACGTATTGTTAACGGTTTATGAGATGCCAAGAATTTAATCTCGATTCTGAATTACTGACAGGCCTTGATTTAAAAAATATCAAAACAACAACTGTTGTCTTCAGTTCTGTGACAGGTTGACTTTGCATTGCATTGACAAAAAAAGTTACCCACATAATTCTGCAAATATCTCATAAACCATTAACAATAAGTATAAGACAAATATAAGACAAACTTTTAGAATTTAGAAATTAAAGAAGAATCTGAAGATGGAAAAATATACAGGGAATTTCATTTGAAAAAATTAACACTGCGTAACCTGTAGCCTTTTTTCCGCACCCTGTACATAAAAAATGAAATTATTAAACAAATCTTTTTAAACAGAATAACTTTTCTATTTAAATTTTTCTTTCTAAATATGTAAAACCGTTTCCAAGATAATGCGTGGTTAAATAGAGTTGAGACACTCGGTATATAATTTCATGTAGTAACTACTTTGCTATTTATTTATGATTAAAACTAAATAAAAAATAGCGGTACGTTTGAGGAGAAAACGAAAATATTATTTTAATCTTGTTAGGTGCAGAAGCCATAAAAACTGTAATTTAAGGCAAGCCCAATAGACGTTAGTTTAATAATTGCAAAGATGTCGGCGTCATCTGGTGCATGAATGAATGTATGCAAATCAAGGCGAATTTCTGAAGGGTAACTGTGACTGTGACTATTCGAGGTAAGATTATGATATTCAACGCACGTAGATCCTTCGTTCTTTCACAGTCTTTCCTCTCTCACTTGCAGCCGGCGCACAAATCGTGACTACGATGATATTACATCTAACTCTCGATATCGTTTTCTTGAAACGTTCTGAACATTTATCAAGGCATAAATTCTTGAAACTAATTTGTCCCGTAAAGCATGAAGCCAGAACTAATAAAACTGTAAACTTCTAATATATGTATATCAATAAAACAACCAACCCGAATTTTACAATTTTATTTTCATGTATGCTTAAAAATATCTACCTCTTTTGGTAGTACCTACGTATGTATATACAGGATGTCCATTATTTCTAAACCGTAAGAGATGCAAGGTCGATTAAATTAAAAAAGCTGGGCATTTTATGATTCATGAAGGTGTCAACTTCGGATTTCCAAAATTTTCAGTGGTTGAAACATTCTAAACAAACTGAAAAACGGTATTTTGGATTCTGGATCCTATCGTTTGTGAGTTATAGCCTAAATAACGTTTGCATTTTATTGAAAATTAGTATTTCTTGCAGTTTAGAAGTTACTAATGCAATCCCATCGAAATAGTGGACACCCTACATTACTGAGTGCCTTAGCTGAAAACAATAATTTCTCAGCCAATATGTTATGTAAAAACCATGAGACTATAATTTACCAAGATTATTAGACATTTAGGGGAAAATACTTAAAATAAATAGTGTTAGTAAATAAAATGTATTAGTTATTCCTAATTCCAATTGAATTGTTATAATTTTGCTACTATTGACTCACGATTAATACTAGTGAAGAGATAATATATTAATTTCATTTACATATACATATAAAAATACAAAATTGTTACGCATACATAATATACATAGGGTGTCGACTTTTGATGGGATTACATAGGTAACTTCTAAACCGTATCAGATAGAGGGTTGGTTAAGTAAGAAAAAGTTGCATATTTTATAACATGACTATGATCCATGATGATGATACATTGATACTTGAAATTTTCAGTAGTTCAATTGTACAAAAAATCTTTGGAATTTTGCAAATAACTTGCAAACGGTGTGAGCTAGGATCTAAATAAACAATTTTCAAATAATATACATATATACCATGTAAAAGTTGAATATTTGTTGGATTCTACTTAGAATTTGTATAGCTACACGTTTATTGTTTTGACGCTAAGCGTCGCGACCCTCTACTGTTGTTGTTCACCTGTATTTTCTATTTAAGAAACCCACTCAGCTGGTCAGTCCTTTACATAAAATTGCAATAATTTTGTATTCATAATTTCGACTCCTCACTTTTCTACCATTTCAATAATCGTTTCGAACGTGTCAAAAACTAGATTTGCAGTCCTGTTTAAACGAAACGCTGTAAAATAGACTCACTTAACATAAATATATATCTAAATATAACATATATCTAAAAGAGAAACTAAAATTGGGCGTCGCAACGCATAGCGTCGAAATTGTATATATACTTTATTTTGTAAATGTATTTTGTTTAGATATACGAAGTTGAAGCACAAAACAGAATACAATTCAACTCTTGTTTGAATATTCTTTTTGTCTAGTATTATATATCGTGTGTTATTTGCAAAAACTCCAAAATAGTTTTTTTTTTAGGATTGTTCCTTAACTACCAAAACTTTTAATTCTGAATTGATATTCTTCTAAAAGCATGAAAAGGCGCTACTTTTATTTAATTTAATCGACCTTGTAGATATGGTTGATATCCTGTAAATATACATTTTCGATCAAATTAGGCTACATCCTCTTTTTCTTTTTTGTAATAATAATAATATTTAGGTAATATGTAGAAAATTGGCACATTGTCGTCAGTCACATTTAACATTTTAATGTGTCGTCAGTCACACAACTTTAAATGTACAAAATAAAATTCCTAGATAAACTTTAAAAATATGGACTGCACATTTCAGAACAGTTTAGGATAAATGTAGCCGACGTTTTTAATGTGAATGAGCATATTTATGTCAAAGTTTTGCCATAAAATTGGTTTCAGTTCTTTTTTTAACTTAATAATAAGAGGGAACATGTAGAAATTGGTTACTTTAGTTAACAAAAAAAATAAATAAACATGTTTTCTTTTTTATTTATTATATATTCTATGTTTCAGTTATTCTACTTGGTTTGTACTAATTGTGATTTTAAATTTCTTGGTAAAAGTACTTATACAAAGCCCAAGGAGCTGAACTTATAGCCTTATAGGGAGTTTACAAGAATATCGTCAAATAGCTTTTAAAGGGAAACTATCGTTAAATGATGATTTATTTTGAACAAATCCATGTCATTTTTCAAAATTGAAAAATTTTCAATACTTCCGTTTAAGGTGAACCAAAATTAGGAAATATTTGTACGAAAATTAAATTTTCGTAATAAAATAAAAATATATTTTTTAAAATATTGCATAACTAACTACACATTACAGACTAATATAACAAGTATTGAAATAAGAAGTGCTTCTGTATGTGAGAAATTTGGAAAAGTTTAATTAAAAGCTAAACACTAAGTTTTATATGCTTTCCAGTTATTAATTAACGCTGCATCATTAATTAACATCAATTTGTCGAACCTATTCATGAAACAAAATTCCTACGTTGCGTGATATTGTAGCATAACCATAAATAAATAATAGGCTATTACAATTACCATAATGGAAATGTTTCAAGTTGATTATCGTTAGTATTTTAGGATTTGTTCTGCATGTTTCATGTTAATTGGTCAAATTTTACATCATACAAAATAAATGCTAGTCAATTTTTTTCGAGATTTTATTACCTCCATTTATTATATCACCTTTATAAAAGACACGCAAAAATTATACAGCGTATTTATATTTTCTACATTTACTTTAAATTACATACAGTGACATGCACATAATATGTCTATTTTTACTTAACCCTAATCATTATTCCTTTCTTGTTTCGAAAAAGCATTGACAATATAACCATTTCAACAGGTTATTTAATAACTTTCAGATTTCAGATTGGATACATCTTTTTTTATAAAGAAAACGTGATTTGTAATGAAATGCTTGTAGGGACGTACTGGTAAAATTCCCAGAACATTATATGCTGTATTTTCAAACTCACCCGTTTAATAACTATACATAAATGTGTATAGGGATTATATATTTGGTTGTTCCATTACAGCAATACATTCAAAACTTCCTAGTAACAGCTTTTCTAGAAAAACGGTTAGTGATCTACTACTTACTTCACAATATAACACATATGCAATTTGTATACTGTAGTTTTTTTTTTTATATACAGTATGTGTAAAGCCGACATCGGCCGGTTGTGAAAAAGGACAAATTTTACACTTATCGTTCTAACGACTAGCGCAGGCGGTGAGAGGGCCGGTCTTATTCCCTTACTACATTCAATGCGTATGCGATTGCTTCTTCTCTATCGACTCAGTTCTGTTTGTTCTTTTTCATAATTGGTCGATGTCGGCTTTACACACACGGTATATTAAGGAGGCAGTACTCACTATTGACCCAGATTCTCGTAGAAAAAGTTGGTTCCTTACTTAGCATGTCTAAAACCAAACGAAACTTGGCATAAAAATGGCAGGCAAACAAAACTTGTAGAAATTAAAAATAGTTTTATGAAGTTCATATAAAAATTTGCGAAATATGATAGCGGATAGGATGTTTGTCATAATCTCACTCCAAACCTACATTACAAGTCTTTGTATGTATACATATGTATATGATGTCATGATGAAACATTGAGACACTGACCCTTTATGAGTCATATTGAGCCGCCATCTTGGATTCCCTCAAAAGACCACACGACATCATAAGGTATATTCAAAAACAAACTTGACTAACCTAAACATATTTTAAGGTCGCTCCTATTTTTGATCCAATGACGTGAAGGGTTCCCATGTACGGGTTGTCAATGAAACTGTGTGCCAGCCTGCCTTTTTTTATTTATAAGACAAAAATTTTAACTTACATAGGTATCATGAATTACAGAAGTGGCCTTATTGTGAGATATTAGATATCTGAACAACACTTCGCGTTTTACAGGAAGGACAATGAAATTTTCAAATGGAACACCTGCATACAAGATATATTCTGACATATTGGAAATATGTATTAAATTTGTTATACGGTATTCTGAAATTTCAATGTATTAAACGAATTAAATAAATTTGATGGATTAAATCATGGCGGGGTTAATTAAATTCTAGAAAAAAAAAACAAAATTTTACTAAACATTTTGTAGGTGTAGCAAAAATTGTCAAAGTAGGCCTTAGCAATGAGTATATGACCCATACTTGAGATTTGAACTTCTAAGATTTGAAGTAATCCAACATTGTACTACGAGATTATTGGAGAATTGTTTTTCGATTTTTGTATTTTATGTTTCTTTTTTTTTTTGTACGGAACTCTTATTTTTTCTCACACCTTTGAAATATTTAGGTATACTTTTACCTGCTATTTAACTAATACATATGTACAGTGTATTTTATGTATTGCAAATACGCGCAATATATTGTGTGTTTTGTAAAAAATACATATGTGAATAAATTCCGTTATAAATGAACACTAGACGATGTTTTTCTTATATTATCTGTATTAAGAGCTCTTCACAAGAAAAAAGATAATCTGTCAACTATTTTCGTTTATTCATTTATTTATTTATTTATTTATTTATTTATTTATTTATTTATTCATTCATTAATTTCACAGTACGACTAACGGTAATTTCCAATTTGAGAATAAATGTCAAATATGAGTCACATTTTCTTTACCAAGGCCCTTTAACTTTAACTTTATTTCTTACTAAGTAATTGATTTTTCCGAAAAATTTAAATAACTCCGCCATCCTTAATCGAAGTGTCAAAACAATTAGTTTGCCATATTCTTAATTTTATGCAAAATCCAATTTTGTAAGAAGATCTACACGTCTAAAACAGGGTTTGTCCGGAAAGGAATTTCAGTGAATTTTTTTCCCGAGACTGTACGCGCCAGCCCGCGCTTTACGTGCTGGGATTGTGGTAGGGGATCTGGCAATAAGATCCAACAAGCGTCAGTTGGCTACCGGTCGTTGTAGCGGTCGCATCACTCGTTCTTTGAGAGTTGTTACAGCGACCCGGTGCAAGAAAAAAATGCAACGTTCGCTTGAGCAACGGATGGCGATTAAGTTTTGTGTGAAATTGGAGAAGAGTGCTGCGGAAACCAATCCAATGTTGAAGAAGGCTCGGCGTCGATTGTCTTTCGGACAGGCAAATTTTCCGGTGGCACAAGGCCTTCGCAGAAGGTCGGGAAGATATCAACGACGAGAACCGCGCTGGACGGCCATCAACCTCCAGTTCCGACGACAATGTGAAACGTGTGCCTGACTTGTTGAACACTGACCGTTGTCTAAGGGTCCGTTTAATTTCCGAAACATTAGACATTACGAAAACCATTGTTCACGAAATTGTGTCGGAGTCTTTAGGAATGAGGAAGGTGTGCGCGAAGCTCGTGCCAAAAGTGCTAACGGACGATCAAAAAGCGAGGCGCGTCGAAACCTGCCAAGAACTTTTGGACACCTGCGAAGACAACACCGCTTTCCTTGATGGTCATTACCGGGGACGAAAGTTGGGTCTTTGAATACGATCCGGAGACGAAGAGGCAAAATGCGGAATGGCACACGTCGAAATCCCCTCACCCCAAGAAGGCCAGGATGTCCAGATCAAAGATCAAGACAATGCTGATTGTCTTTTTTGATTGCCGGGGATTGGTCCATCATGAGTTCGTTCCGCAGGGGACAACCGTAACCGGTTTTACGTCGAGGTGCTGAAGCGGCTGAAATGGCGGACGCGATTCACCCTTCGCGTCCGCCCAGACATCTCAAAATCCTGGAAGCTTCACCACGACAATGCGCCTTCGCACACCTGCTTCCTCGTGGCCGATTACCTCGTCAAGGCAGGCATCACTGTTGTTCCCCAGCCTCCCTACAGCTCCGATGTGCCCCCCCCCCATACTTTTTTCTGTTTCCGTGCCTCAAAACCCCAAAGAAAGGAGAGCATTTTGGGTCGGTGAAAAACATTCAGAAGGCTTGCACCGACGCTTTAAAGGCGATTCCGGTAAACGACTACCGTGCGGCTTTTGATGCGTGGAAGACCCGCTGGAACCGATGTGTGGACGCAGGAGGAATGTATTTTGAAAGTTTCTAAATATTTGTACACATAAAACCAATAAAAACCATTTTTCAGAGCTCACTGACATTACTTTCCGGACAAACCCTGTAGATATACATATTCCGCATTTCAAAATGTTTTTCTAAATATAAAAGGGGCAGATTGATATATAAGGTCTCGCTGACACTCGGTATATGCATATAATAGTATAATTATAATAAATATAATATTTATTATAATATGTTTCATTAATAAAAAATCTCTATAAAGTGAAAAATCATTCAAAATCTGTCGTATAGTTTTTTGATATGTTAGCATAAGTTCTATACTGAAAGCTGTGTGACATCTATATGTCGTAGTCATCGGGCCTAATGCGTCATGTCAGGGAAAGCCTAGTCATTGCTTGTATTGCCGTCAAAGGCCGTTATCAAATAAATATTCCCTTGTTTGACTGAAAATTTGCGTCATTTCGGGGATTACCTGTTTTATTGTCGCCAAACAAAGTAAACGGTAAAACGATTACACGTTACAATGTTTGACGGACACTTGTTTAGTCATTTGTTGAATGCATGGCGTTGTGTTGTGCTACCGTGTGCTGTGCTGTCGTGTAAGGTCTTTATTGTACTTTTTTAACAAATATGAATAACCATAAGATTCTGTTTTATCAGAAGATAAATGAATATTATTTGGCAAACAGAGATGCTAAAAAAACCATGGAATTATGAAGAAATGAAGGAGGTAAGAAAATTCTAACCTAAAAATAAATAAATAGTAAGTTGTAGATCTTACATTTTAGGTTGCAAAAGATATTTTACTTGCCAAAAATAGTAGTGGCAAGAAGACTCGTAGGCAGTATCATTTATTGTCCCTGTATGAAATGATGGAGGTAGGAAATAAACATATAGTTAAAACTAAAAGTTTAAATCTTTTTTATAAGTTTTAATCTTCTCCTTCTCCTGAAGATTGGCGAAATGTGCGTCGAGAAAAGTATAGTAGTTCGGTATTTCGTGGAAAACGTCCAGTTTTTTGTTTCTACGCCGAAGGTTCCAGTACCCACTCCAGGACTATAATCTTAATATAATCTTAATATAAAGAAACTCTGAATCACATGTTTTCTCTTCACTGATCTATTGACAAGCTTTTTCATATTTAAAGATAAGATTGGATACTGCTTTATTTAATATCAGTTATATCCATCAAAACCATTTAGTTGCATGAAAAAAATTAATTGTGAATTATACAGGAGCTTTTTTATAAGTGTCGATTTTTAAGTTTTTGAAGTAATATGAAACTGTTACTATTAAAGTAAAACGGCGATACATGCCATGCTAACTTACTAAGAAGTTACGCAGATAATCAGCCGTTCAATGATTTTTTTTTGTAAACTTATATAATAATGGTAATAATAATAACAATATTTTAGCCCCATTTGGCAAAGAAAAAGAAATCGGAACAACTTTGAAATGTTACCTATTAATTGTTCATTTACTATTAGATATACTTATGATTAATAATTAAAACAGGTAATTTCTTTGACGAGGTTGACTAATTGTTAAGATAGTTATATCAAAAATATAGGGGCACACATAGGGGCACAAGACCAGAAAATCCATCCTACTCGCCAATCAAGCGGCTCATAAAATGTGCAAACGTACCGTCTAGATGGCGTACACGATCTTACGTCTACCTTTCTTCGCACTTTTCATTTCCGTTCTCGCGTTACTTTTATGGTTATCACTTCCTTCGTCCCATATCCGCCTGGATGCCATACTTCTTCCTTGCCCTTACCAATTCCAATTCCTTACACGAATTTAATCCAATAGTGGCTCTTACTTCACACACATCCCTTTATAAAACGTTATTACTTTATCGCCAATTAATATGTAGTTCAAAACCTTATTTTAAATTACTTAATTATTTTAAAATTCAATCCAATTTTAATTAAATCAAAATTAAATTAAATTCTTCAAAAAAAAAATCGCTCTACACGATTGTGTTAGCTTCACCACCCTATTTTATTCATAAACGACAAAAGGAAATCGGAAACTGCAAAAAGTATTGTTTCTATCACCTGAGAATATACTTTGGCATGTCTAAAAGAAATAAAACTGCATGGCGCTAGGCGTTACGAAACTTTGAACATTCTTTTCTCAGAAACATACCAGCTTTTTGACATCGTTGAAGAGGTATCTTAATTTGGAGAATATTTTCCAAACACCATATGATTTATATATATCCTTGTGTTGCAAAATATCTAACAGTGGGCAATATTTTTCATTGAATCGCTGAAAGAATATCATAAACCATAAAAAATATTATAGTTTTACTGATTGTTACCCAAAATTAAAGTAGAAACAAAATGTGGGTAATTCTGCACGGTGTCGAAGTAGGTATAAATTGTATTGTAAATTAAGTAATTACGATAAACGAGACATAGTGTTTCATTTATTTACATTTTGTTTCTGCCTTAATTTTGGGTACATTAAGGTAAAAATATAACATTGTTTCATGGTCTATAATAATTTTTTATTGCTTCATTGAAACATATGGCATGGAACATAACACTTTTTTAAGATTACAATTTCCTTTAGCCGTTTACGAATAAATTGAGGTGGTCAAGATAAAACAATCATCGTGTATAATAAGGTGGTTCAGATTTTTGAAGTTTTGAAATATTGTATTACTTCTCCCTAAAATTATTCCGAAGTATTCAAATTCAATATATGTGTTGGTCAAAGCATGAGAAAAAAATTATTGAGATATTGAAAAAAAAAAATGGGGGATTGCTTCTGGATGTCCGAGAACCTAAAAATCAATGTTGACACGTTACGTGGCCACCAATACGACGAAAATTTTGAATAAACTAAGACGAGATCGCGAAAAATTAGGTTAGATGACGAGCTATCAAGATCACCATTCTCATGAAACTTATACAAATAAATATCACATGCCTTTCATTTTAATGTTATTATAAAAAATTGTATTCATGGTACCATAAACAATAATTATTACAATAAAATAAGTTTGTGAATTAAGTAGACCGAACCTTATTAGTTTGATTTAAAAAGGATTATGTTTCATATTTTTGTTTGATTTATTTGACAGGTAGGCGACAAAATGTTGTCACCAGGGTAGAAGGTAGGCATTAACAGCCCGAGGCTGTGTTTGTTGTTCAGCAAATGAAGCTGATCCCTGAACTTTCTGCCCTTGTGACGTACTATACTATATAGAGCTTGAAATTCTGCAAAAAATGAGAACTCATATGATATATTTTGGTACCAGTAGTAAGTCTTGTCAAAGTTGCAACTATTTTGAAATTTTTTAAATTAGACATTTTAAAAAAAATTAAGTTTGGTTAATAATAATATCTGAATAAGATAGGTACTAGGGTGCGAAGTTTTTTAGCACTAGCATTCCCACTCTTCTTCCCAACCCCTCCCGCTCCTTTTCTTTTTTTCAACATTCTGCGTCCCGTCTACATTCTCATGATTCACTATAATGTGCGGGTTAACTGTGTAAAGGATTGAGAATCACCAGTTGATAGATCCTGTCCAAAAACATTAATCTGCTGTACTTGAGAAAATACAGGTTTCTTTATCATGCTCACAGGATTATTTTGAACATCAATAGTTTCCAATACTCGTTCGCTCGTTCAGAATGAGAAACTTCAAGTTATTACTCAATTTTCATGAGCAAATAGGCGCACCCGGATAGTTTAGTAAATACAAAGTAAATATTTTTGTTAACACTTCACGGAGGTTAGAGTGATGATATCTTGAATAGCTTAAGAGTTCAGGTGTTTGCAAAATTTGTTAAAAAGAATTATTTTAATTCAGCTTCCCTGCTTTCAACGTTAGAAGCAACACATTAGCAGTGCTTGAGGGTGTATAGTAAGTTCAAACGTAATTAAGTAGCCATTATGGATCCGCTGATTTGAGGTCTGCCTGACAAACCACCTACCAGATATGATCTGCTTCCTGTTGCTACATCAAAGAAGCTGGTCCGTAGTCGCTTTTAACGACTATATCCTGCAAATTCACCAAAAAGTGTAAAACCACCAAAGCGGGAATAATATGCTCAACAATTTTTGCAAACTGCAGAGGAGATAAATCACTTCAACAACGCTTCTTCATGTAGGTATTACTACAGGAGACGATGGTGGCATTAATAAATGTATGCTCCAATTGAGTGATGACGACGATCCAGATGAAGCTAAACACATGGAAAGTGAAATAACAACCTTGATCAGGCTCGAAATATACGCTTTAAGAAATATAGGCAACCTAAAAGCCTACATTTTTGTAAAAGAAAAAGAAGCATCAATACTAATAAGAACTAGTGGACTACTAGTGCTAAAATGTACCGCACTCTAATATTTATTTTATTTAGACACTTTGTTTTTGTTTAATTCGTTCTGTTTTGAAAAAAAAAATATAGCAATTTGTTTCAAAAATCGAAAACCAGTAATGTTGAAATCACTCTTTAGGTACACAACCAAATATTCTCGGACACAAGCTTGAAACACATTTTTATGCTTTAAGCGCATAGCGTAAGGACCATAGACATAACATGTGTTATGCAATCGCCCTTCCCTCTCTTAAATAGGTACCTGCTTGGTTTCGCGTGGCGAAACTAATGCCCCAAAAAAGGGCAGTGCGACACATCTCAAGTAATAAGACACATGGTTCGGGTAGAGGGCCTTGATGCGATTTCTTTTACACTAAAAATTACTCATTCTCATTAAAGTATACTCAAAGATTTAGGCACCACGACGAAGTGTCTATACTCTCATCGGAAACGGTTCGTTCAGCATAGATCATCTTTGTTTATAATAGTTCGTGTACATATTGTATGTAGAGTTTTAAGTGTCAGAATGCGTCGTTTTCTTCCGAATGTGCCTGTAGGGCCTATTGTTGTTAATTTTAATTGAATTATGTACGTGTGTAGATAGGTACCTACTTATTTGTGTATATTCTGTGCCATTTGTAGATTTGTGTAATACGTGACGAACCTCTTGTCCAGCCGCATAACGGTCTCTCATTTCCATCTTGTAAATATGTAAATAAATGACTGTACATATATAGCCGATTAAAGTGCTTTAATTACCACACCACCCTCGCCATAAATTGGCGACCCCGTAAAAAATGCGTGATAGGTGCGAGGTATTTTGTGTATAGTGAATATAAGTGCCGGGAAGATGGTGAACGAGGACGAATAATTAACCGCCGGTAACTCTAACCGCGTCGCGCTTAATCTCCCGCCGTGGATACCTAGTGATCCGGACATATGACTGACACTGATAGACAGAACTTTTGATCTGGCTAAAATTACGTGCGAAGACACTAAATTTAGTTATGTTGCGACGGCCTTGGACCCATCAGTAATTATGGAAGTGCGCGATATTGTGATGAACCCTCCAGCCAGTGAACCTTACAAGACGCTCACAAAGGCCCTGGTGACTAAGTGTGTCCCACGAACTAAAGACGAGGAGACTTCTCTAGAAAGAAGAAATAGGCGATTCCAAGCCGTCAGAATTTCTCCTGCGACTGAGAGCGTTAGCTGGTGCAGCGGTGTCGGACGATCTTCTGCGGACGCTGTGGTCGGGACGCCTACCTCAGAGCATGCAGGCGATTATTGCCTCCCAGAAGAAGTCCAAGCTCGACACCGTCGCGGAGCTCGCCGACGCCGTGACGGCGTCGATAGCACCGAAGGCTTCTGTGTTCCAGACATCATCGCGAAGTGCTAATGAGGACAGGTATGCTCGTTTCGAGGGCGCACATTTCGGTGTTGACCGCGGAGATGTCAAATATGCGCTCGTCGTTTGACCGCGGAACTCGTGCACGTCCGCGTTCCCGTCCGCGGTCCCGGTCGCGAAGCCGCGGCGAAAAATACGATGATATATGCTGGTATGATCGCAAGTACGCCGAGAAAGCTCACAGATGCCAGGAACCATACTCATACGGTGCCGCGAAATCAGGAAACGAAACGGGCAGCTGCTGACGGCGGCAGGCGACAATTGCCCTACGTCACGCCGATTGTTTATTACGGACACTTATACGAAGGTGTATTTTTTAATCGACACGGGTGCGGACATGTGTGTTTATCCGCTCGATAGCATCACCGAGCTGCGGGAAAAGTCCTCGTACGTATTTACAGCGGCAAATGGGACGCGAATTCACACGTACGGCACTCGTTTCATGTGTCTTAATTTCGGCCTACGCCGTGATTTTGTATGGAGTTTCGTCATCGCCGATGTTGCGAAACCTATCATCGGTGTCGACTTTCTCGCACATTACAGTCTCCTCGTGGACGTTGGGAACGGGAGACTCTTGGACCAAACCACTCAGCTGACCTCCAAGGGCGAAGTCGTTGAGTGCTCGGTGGACTCAGTCAGGATGGTGACTGGGTCGTCGGTTTGCCACAACCTCCTGCAGAAGTTCCCGCAAATAACCCGCCCCCGAGGTGCCGATTACGTGGCGAAACACCAGACGAAACACCACATTTCTACGTTACCTGGACCTCCGGTGGCAGAGAAGCCAAGGCGTCTTGTTCCAGACCGTCTGCAAGTAGCCAAAAAGGAGTTCGACGCCATGGTAAGGCTCGGAATCGCCCGACCCTCCAAGAGCAGCTGGGCAAGTAAATTGCATCTGGTTCCAAAAAGTGGCGACGAATGGAGACCATGCAGGAATTATCGTTGGCTCAACGCCAGAACTTGCCCAGATCAATATCCTCTCCGACATATCCAGGATTTCGCCCAGTCTCCATGGCAAGGAAATATTTTCTACGATAGACCTTGTCCGGGCGTTTAATCAGATACCTGTGGCGGAAGCAGATATACCCAAAACAGCCATCACAACACCTTTCGGGCTGTTTGAATTTCCTTTTATTACTTTCGGGTTAAGAAATGCGGCGCAGACGTTTCAAAGATTTGTTGATTAGGTGCTCAACGGGTTGGATTTCGCCTATGCGTATATAGATGACATCCTCATCGCGTCGTCAGCTACTGAAGAGCATCTTCGTTACCTGCAGGTCGTTTTCAAAAGGTTGCAGCGCTACGGAATCGTCATAAACCCCGCGAAGTGTGTGTTTGGCCAGAACCAGGTCAATTTTCTTGGTTACTTGGTTACCCCTGAAGAAACTTGCCCGCTGGACGATAAGGTGGAGGCAATCCCAAAATTCCCAGAGCCAGCCAATGATAAATCCCTCAGGCAGTACCTTGGCGCTTTGAACTTCTACCGTCGTTTCCTGCCGAAAGCTGCAGAACTGCAGACGCCGCTGAATGAGCTCCTTAAAGGCAACCTGAGGGAGAGGGAGGCTTTCGTTGCTTCGAAAGAGAGTTTGGCACAAGCAGCTCTCCTTGCACACCCTAAACTCGACGCCCCGCTGGCAATCGTCACCGACGCGTCGGATTATGCTGTTGGTGCTATTCTTCAGCAGTTTGTAAATAATGACGGCGACAAAACGTTCTTAGTGCGGATCCATGGCCGGGAGAAACATATTTCAGTGAATAGGTTAAAGCCGGCCTACCTCATCAACGATCAAGTCGACCCATAGGAGCGTGACCCTGAGGACGACCCGGTGATCGTCCCCCAACGGGAAGAAACAGCAGCTCCTCGCCGGGAGCCAGAAACAAAGCCTGCAGCACCAGGTCCAGTACGCACACGATCCGGCAGACATGTACGCTTTCCGTACCGTTACCAAGCCGGTTTCTTGTGGGTGCAGTGAATTTTTATCTCTGTGCTTGTTCGCGATTTTTTCTTGTAGACTTTTCACGAATCTTTTTTTTTGCAGGAACTCCGTTACTAGAAGGGGGTGCTGTATGGTCTATTGTTGTTAATTTTAATTGAATTATGTACGTGTGTAGATAGGTACCTACTTATTTGTGTATATTCTGTACCATTTGTAGATTTGTGTAAATACGTGACGTTTTACCGGCTCCAGACCGATCTTCGCCGGTCTTCGCCTCGCCATATGCCTTATAAAAATCCAGTGAAGGAACAGCCTCAAAACATACAGTCCACTATCAGAAGGAAAACCAACTCTTTCCCCAACATTCGTTGGGCCTCACGAGCCGGATTCGCAAGTACATTTGAATCTCTCTCTCTCTCTATCTCTCTCTCTCTCTCTCTCTCTCAGGTTCATCACCCATCATCATATACGCTGCGCTGCTGAGAATTTGCAACGGCAAATTCTTTTACCATGCGGTGTGCGGTGATCGCAGCACACTGCACACCACACCGCACTCTACAGGTTAGATCTCTCCAGTTTTATTTCTCGCATGCCCAAGGGTTTATTGTCTTCACTCATCCCGCAAGGAGTCTCAATTCGCCTCAAAATAGTGATTTGGTTTAGCATTTATATTGTGTTAATTCATTTACATATTTTTTTATATTTACTTATTATATCAGTTATGTACCTATCACCTTTACATTCTAAGTATTGTAAATTTCCAATTGTAAAAAGGTATTCTCTGTTGAACGAAACTGGATCTTGACGCGTTGATTCGTAAAAGAAGTCGCTGCAAGGCTCAAATCACAAGAGTGGAAAATGTAATTAATGCTATACAGGCTGATTCAGTTATTGACGTAGAAAATCTGTCAATACGAGAATCTTTCTTGACTAAATATTATAATGAGTATGATAAAATTTAAGAAACTATTGAGGATTTAATAGATGATTCAAATCAGGATGAAATTAACACTCAACTAACGGACAGAGAAGGCATTGAAAATGGATATATTGCATGTCTCAGGAAAATTAAATCTCTCATTTAAAGGCGCTACGGTTAATTGTCCCAACAGTGGCGTGGAAATCCTATGCCACAGGGATCTCAACACACTCAACCCCAGGTAGCAACAAAGATTTTGTTACCAACCCTAAACATTCCGGTTTTTGGCGGAAACTGTGGTGAATGGAGAACATTTTTTTATTTATTTACGGCATCGGTAAACAATAACAATAATCTCGCAAAGGCTCAAAAGTTCATGTACTTTAAATCATTAAAAAAAACTGGACGTTTTCCACGAAACACCGAACTACTATACTTTTCTCTTGAAAAAAGTATAGTAGTCAACCTTTCTCATTGAGAAAACTATAGTAGTTCGGTGTTTCGTGGAAAACGTCCAGTTTTTTGTTTCTACGCTGAAGGTTCAAATACCCACTCCAGGATCATTTTTAAAAGATGAACCTTTCTCTCTGATTTCAGAATTAAACATTACAGATGATAGTTATGATAGGACTCTAGAAATTCTAAAAAATAATTATGACAAAAAAATGCCAATAATGAACTACCACATTAACGGCTCATTGCAAGCCTCAGTAAGTAAAGGTCCAACTAGCGTTCGAGATTTTACGCGTCAAATTAAACAGCATATAAATGCATTAGAGGCGATTAATGTTCGAGTATGGGAAAATTGGGATTTAATGTTGATCAATATTGTTTCCAATCAGCTCGATAGGCACTTACGGATCAATTTTGAATTTGATAGAAAGTATGGTACACATAAGGCTTCAGTGATACTCAAACTCTTACAGGAAGTTCTCATGAAAAATTTCAAAAATCTCAAAATTTTCATTGTTTGTTTTGCAAATCAAATCACAATATTTATAGAAGTACCAATTTTTCGGCATTACCATTTCACGAAAGAAAATAATTTATTTTCAAAAGTAAGTTATGATTTAAGGGGTTATTCTAGTCTAGAGGCATGAATTTCGGGCGGTTTATGAAGCTCTGCACAAACGAAACAAAAAATATTTTTACTATCCATTTTTTTATCATTTGTTTATTGATATTTTAAAGTAACATAAAAAATTAACTAAAAAAAAAGACTCAAAATTGATAAAGTTATGAGCTGGCAAAGTGGGGGGTCCAAAAAAAGGGTGTCCTGGCGTGCATAATTTCAACCCTTCTAGTCATCTGAAACAAAAAAGCCGAACGGATTCTTAATTAGTATAGATGCCCCTATAGCCCGTACCTTGGAAAAGTAAAAAAAATTTTTTTTCATAAAATGGCGACCGTTTAAAATTTGTGTTTTTTTAACAATTCCGATTTTTTAAAAAACAGTAAAATTAAAAATTTTGATCTGAGCGTGCTTGAGGCGATAGAGGAATGTATAAAGAATTATCACACCAAATTTCAATTTCAAATAAATCGGTTCATTAGAACTTGAGATATCGTGCACGCCAACTCGAAAAAAGTAGATTTCAGAAAAACGCGTTTAAAGATTTGAGACAAGTTTCCGGAAATTTTACTCAGTTAGCACGTTCACGTTGCTTGAAGGCTGGCTCAAAACTAATTTGAAATAAATACTAAGACGAAAAGATTCCGACTAAATACGTTTCGTGTTTCGTAAGTACTCGGGCAGCGTCTACCACCTATTGATCATTTGTTCCGGTCGGACCGGAGCCGATGCCGCGTCAAAAAAAATGGCTGTATCTCATAAAATAATTGAAATTTTGAAAAACCCTTAATTGTTTAGGAAGTAAACACTCAGTAAGTCAATGCACTCGTGACAAATGTAGGTCATGTAGTGGCAAACATCATAGTTTACTGCATGAAGAAAGGGGACATGTAAGTAATTCGATCAGAATAAACGAAAGTTCTTAACCAACATCTCAAGCTGTCACTCCCAATGAAAGTCAAACTTTGACCTGTTCAACTCTTCAAAGCACAAGTAACTCAAGACACTAATGGTAACTCCTCACAATGCTTAATTTTAAACACAAAAAGACATGTTCTCCTAGCTACAGCAAAGGTAATTTTAGAATCTCGCAATGATCAAAGGATAGAAATTAAAGCTCTATTATATTCAGCCTCTTAAGCTTCTCTTGTGACATCTGATGTTGTCAAAAGGTTAAAGGCAAAGGTACTTAGCACTAATTTACAAATCTCAAGCATTTCTCAAACGCGCAAAAAGGTATCAGATAAAATATATTTACTATTAAAATCGAAACATTCAAGCAACTCAAACTTTAACGTAACTTGTGGGGTTGTGGATAATACCACATGTGAATTACCACAAATTCAAATAGACACTGCTCAATTGAAAATTACATCTAATATCACTTTGGCTGATAAACGAATTTCATATTCCCAGTAAGATTCAAATGTTAATAGGCGCAGATCTGTATCATGATCTCATAGAACCAGGTATAATTCGATTAGGTTCAGATCTGCCGACTGTGGTATGCCGACAGCAAACTAGGTTGGGTACTAGGAGGTTCAATAAAGTGTAATTCTCAAGTCGAGTCGTCTGTGTCATAGTATAATACTATTCACTCAAACTCTAAGTAACATAAATGATTTGATTCCAAAATTTTGGCAAATGGAAGAAATATCTGTAAAAAAGAATTATGTCAATCGAAGACTTTGCGAGAAAATTTATTGTAAATTTACCATTGAAAAATAACTTAAACAACTTGGGATTAGGCGACTCATTTGAATTTGCAAGACGGCGATTTCTAAGTTTGGAAAAACGGCTAAACAAAAATCTGGATCTCTACTCTAGGTACAAATCCTTTATTGATGAATACGTTGAACTAGGTCATTGTAAACACGTTCCTTTAACGCTCGAAAAAAGGTCTCTCATTAAAGGAATATTTTCTTCTACACCATTGCGTCATAAATGAAGAAAGCGTGAGTGCAAAATTAAGAGTTGTATTCGATGCCTCAATGCCAACCACCACTGGCTTGTCTCTGAATGACGTAATGTATAAGGGCCCCACAGTACAGCCCGATTTGTTTGATCTGTTTATCAAGGAAGAACACAGACATTTACAAAATATTCTGTGGCGTGATCACTCAAGTGCATAGATTTACAAACTGTAACTTTTGACACTAACTCAGTCCCATTCCTTGCCACGCGGTATCTCACTCAAGTGTCAAATGATTACTCCGCTTCTCATCCTCACGCTTCACAGTTTCTCTTAGAACGGTGCTATGTAGATGATATTTTAGCAGTTTCGAACTCGTTAGAAGGTCTCTCTATGTTAGGTTTGGTTAGGTTAGGTTAGGTCTGTTGTCTCTCTAGGGTATGTAAAGAATTAATAGACTTACTAGGTTTCACTGTGTTCCAATTACACAAATGGGTGTCAAAGGTGGCCAGGTGTGAGGAAACAAACCACTGTCAACTCTATTGCGTCAAATAGAGGTGATTAAATTCGAGACCTCTATCCCCGCTCTCTACAGACCCTAATGACTACTGACTAATGACTACTCATTGACTCCTACCCACTTTTTTGATTGGAGACGCTTTAACATCATTTCCCGAACACGATCTCTCCACTTGCCCTGATAATAAGTAGACACTTTGGCAACACTAAAAGATTCAGAAAATGAGAACCATATTTTGGCAAAGATGGTCGACCGATCATCTAAATCGATTACAACATAGACCAAAGTGGACAAGTGAGTCACCAAACCTCAAACTTAATGATTTAGTATTGCTCAAGGAAGATAATATTCCACGCCTTGAAAGGATAATAAGGTTAGGGTCGCAAAGGTACGTACGCGTAATGATATATATGTTAGACCAATAACCAAATTATGTCCATTACCACCATATGATTCGCTAAAGGGTTCTGCTGCTAGTCCTGCTAGTCCTGCAGCCGGGGGGAGGATACGGATGTTGAGATCACTCTTTAGGTATACAACCAAATATTCTCCGACACAAGCTTGAAAAAAACAGGACGTTTTCCACAAAAAAAGTCCAGTTTTTGTGGAAAAAGGCCAGTTTTTTGTTTCTACGCCGAAGGTTCCAGTACCCACTCCAGAAACAAGCTTGAAACACATTTGTATGCTTTAAGCGCATAGCGTAAGGACCATAGGCATAACATGTGTTATGCAATCGCCCTTTCCTCTTTTAAATAGGTAGCTGCTTTGTTTCGCGTAGGCGAAACTAATGCCCCAAAAAAAGGGCAGTGCGACACATCTTAGTAATAAGTCACATAGTTCGGGTAGAGTGCCTTGATGCAATTTCTTTTACATTAAAAAAGTACTCATTCTCATTAAAGTAAACTCAAAGGTTTAGGCAGCACGACGAAGTGTGTGTACTCCCATTGGAAACGGTTCGTTCAGTATAGAGCATCTTTGTTTATAATAGTTCGTGTACGTATTGTAAATGGAGTTTTAAGTGTTAGAACGCGTCGTTTTCTTCCGAATGTGACTTGTAAAAATCCAGTGAAAGAACAGCCGCAAAACATACAGTCCACTATCTGAAGGAAAACCAACTCTTTCCCCAACAAGTAACTACTGCTGGTGTTCCTTCATCAATATTCATCATATATCAAATAGATACTCATTCGTCGTAATAGTTCAAGCGCTATAATTTTTATAAAAGCCACATTTTTAATTTTATACATAGTTTTCCAGTAATCTTTAAACACCCCATTTCGGATCACTTTTTTCAGTTCAGCTATCAAAATCACTTCAAAGTATTTGATATAAAGAGTATTCACCTGTTTACTCCGACGTAAGTTATTGATTCATTCCCTTATTTTAGAACTACCAACACGTGGAATTATGTTTGGAGGAACATTTAACAGCAGATAGACTTTACAATTCTTTACAAAATTAATTACCTAGTCTTTTGGCTCATATACCGCTGCATATAAGAATAAACATTTAACAAACTTTTTAATTGGCTCGGAAATGCTTATCTGTACACATTAAAATAACGAATCCATAAACCCCCAGAATAAACTAATAACTAAAAAAATAAAATTAACTTTTATTCCAATTAAACAATATAACTTCAAAACACGAAGAAGACCATAACCCCCCAATATTAATATAAAACCTGCTAGATACAACAAATAGTAAAGGATATACCAATTTCGAAATAAAATCTAATTCTAAACTATTTCATAAAATGTATAGTTCTAGTAGTAATGCATCAAGTAGTAACTTTAAGTGCTCTTGAAGTACAAAAGTATTCCAAGATTGAAGTCTAGCATTCTACTACTTTTTCTATCTTTTTTTTGTGGCATCAGAGTGTTGGCCAAGAGAACCTACAGAACCGACCTTTATTTGACGAGACAAAGTAGGACTTCATCCATTTCCAATGATCACTATTTGCTCGTATATAAAGCAGGAGTAAATACAACTAGTAGAATAAAATACACAAAATGAACACTGACTACAGCAGTTTCCTAGTTTTATTAACCTATAAACATTTTACGATTCAAAATGTTTGCAAGTTATCTTTTGGTTTATCTTTCATGAGCAAATATTTCTTGTAAATAATAAGAAAATCATTAAGAAAACATAATCAGTATTTGTATGAGACTAACAAGTAAGTCCTTCCGTACATACATCAACAGCGATATGATATATATTGCTGTCACTTCCTAGGTAGAGGTGTGGGAACCTACCAACGGGGCAATATGAAAGCAATCTGTCGGTGATGTACTCTGAACGATGTGCGCCATCTGAGCAACCTGATCTCTCTTTTTCGAAGGCACGAAGTTGACGCGCTAAAATTGTCCCGTGTGCCCTGTTTCTTGGACCACCGATATCGCCCTTACCGTCGTTATTGCCAACATAACCCAGTGATTCTTAGTGCTTTCGATTAGAGAACGGGTTAATAATATTTTGTATTCTCCACTGCAACAGCATATTTGAATAAAATGTGAATGTGAAGACGTCTAAAAAAGTCCTACATGCTTAGTAACATAGCATCTGACACAACAAATGGTTTAATGACATGTTGTTGATCTGTTTTCTACTTAAAAGTTGTAAATTCACGCTTGTATAATTTCGTCGTTAAGGATCGTGAACCTCAACTTTGGTTTTTTTTATGGCCTAAGCAAGAAAAATTAAGACATGAAATGATATGAATTATGGCGTCATATTTTTATAAGTATAACAATATAGAACAAAAGTGATATTTAAATAATATTTTTTCAGATTTTAATTCTTCATTCGAGTAGATAATTATGATTATTGTTAGATAAGATCATAAAGAAATGTAATATAACCCGCCAAAACATATGCCCTATTTGGTCTGGAACACATCTGAAACCGTTTAAGTAAACAGTTACGTAAATGCAGTTATTACGGTAACAGTAATAAACAACAATAAACAACAAAAGTGCTGATTATGGAAAGAACTGACTACTAGCGTTCATAGTCGGAATCGGTGAATTTCTGCGACGCATTCCAATTATGTCGAGCGAGATGAGCAGTTTGGATTGCAAAATGGCCCCTTGCATACAGAGTGCAATCTAAACAATCCATAGCAACGTACCAAATGCGGAAACTCTATCCTTTTTTCTCCCGGGAAAATCAGCGGCTATCTTTCTTTTTTGTCCACAGGGCTGCGTTCTCTCTGGTTAGCGTTTCAAATGTTGGAACTGCAACACTAGCGCATTGGCAGCGTAATGCGGCGTTATCTTCATTTGCGCGGCTCATGTGTGCCTACGGGGACAGGATATGCCTCGCTGTGTCCCATAACGGCTGAATATGTGCATACTCGTATAGTGCGGTTGGCATTATAATGGGAGATGCAGTTCTATGCTAAATGTATATATAGGTGCAATGAAAATTCGAATATTTAATTATGTTGGATATTGGATATGATTTAATCTAGCTTTGGTATTTAGTTGAATAGTGAGCAAACTAAGTTTTGTTAGTGAGTTAATCCACATTATAAGTAATAGTATGCTACGTACGACATTACAGAAATATAGATTATACATAGAGACATCGGTAATAAAATAAGCTTGTGTAATGGTGTTAGTAACCAGTTGTGTAAAAAAATTGACTTTTGTTTTTTTTTGCATTTTTGTTTAGTATAATATCGTAGGAACAAATGTTTCAAGTTTCATAAAAAAGTCAGATTAATCGAGTCATGTCGGTTTAAAATGCGCCTTCGTGTCAGTCCAGCTATACTCTAAATAAGGGTGGGGCGACAATAAGTTTTCCGGAGGCTATGACAGCTGCTGATAATTCATCTTATGGTCTTGCAGTTCATGTTTCATATTCATTTGCAGATAAGAAATTTTTTTTTATTACTTATCAACTGTTAAAACCAAACCTATAGGAAAAATAAGTTACTTGTACAAAAAAATCTAAAAGCAACGGAGAAGAAGGGGTGGGAATTCTCACAAATCCACCCTTAATATATTGTCTCCATACCTATACATACCTAGTATAGCTAGTTAGTAAACGAAAGGATTTTGATTTTATCGAAAATTTTTATTTTTCATTAATATCTATTGATTGATTCTGAACTACTTTTTTTTTAAATTTTGGTCTTAGATGATCCAAGCTTCCAGTAACCTTGCTCACAGCACAGCTCAAAAAAATGTTTTTGAAGAAGTCTCTTTATCATATAAAATATACAGATATGTATATGTGAAAAAATTAAATAAAAGCAACTTAGAGTTCTGCAAAAACAATATCACAAATAAAACTTTTTTTTGTTTCCATTCCATGACTACATATGTAGGTGTAATCCCCCAAGTGATCTCATTTCTTGGTTGGCTTCTAATGCTTTATATAACGTCACCAACAATTTAAGCACGCTTAGTGTTTTTGCAAAAAGCCTTAGGTGTGTCCCGATTTTGAAAAGTTTTAAAGAGTTCAGTTGGTATGAAGGAGACAGGTTTTACTATGAAGGGTATAAAGCAGATAGCGAAAGTTGAAGCTTATGTAGCTGTGACATTGTAGAGAAAGTTGTATGCAAAGTACAAATGCGTCACGAATGTTAAGATTTATTGTTCTTGACAAGTTCGTAAAGATCTTATTATGGCCACCGGCTCTATGGTCTATGGTAACTGTATTGTTAATAGAAAATTGTTTGAATTAGAACTGCACGATTATCGTCTCCTTTTCTTGATGACTTAAAGGTATCAATAGTTCCGTCAATGTATATGGATCAGTGGCGGTTGGTGATATTTCAGTTAGCCATATCTTGAAAACGACGCATGAGACCCACTTCATTTTTTAGGTGATGACTATACACCTCCTACAGAAACGATTTATAGTGAAAAAAACCGTCAACAAAGTTTGCGAAAAAAATTTCAAAAAACCTGGAGCACTCCCTGGGATCGCAGTAACGCTATGTGGAATATTTGCAGTAATTTTTTTTTTCATAATCTAGAAACAAATATAAGGAGAGGTTTTGGTGATGGTCATTTTAATTTTGGGAAAAAAATATTCCTATAAAATTAAAAAGGTCATAACATTTTGAAAAAAAAAATATTTTGTAACAAATCGAAAAACCTCTCCTTATATTTGTTTCTAGATTATGAAAAAAAAAATTACTGCAAATATTCCACAGAGCGTTACAGAGATCCCAGGGAGTGCTCCAGTTACTTTGAAAAAAAATTTCGCAAACTTTGTTGACGGTTTTTTCACTATAAATCCTTTCTGTAAGAGGTATATAGTCATCACCTAAAAAGTGAAGTGGGTCCCATGCGTCGTTTTCAAGATATGGCTAACTGAAATATCACCAACCGCCACTGATATGGATGCCCATAGAAGGAATTTTCCATCGTCCAATTCTCAGTTGCCTTCTCATTATCCATTCTCCATTATCCATCATATTAAACAGCAGTAGGGGCAGAGTACATAATTATCTAACACCTTTTCGTATTTTAAACTGGTTGACAAGTTTTGATCTTTGGATACAAACACAGAGTTGTTGTAGTGTTTTAATAAAATATGTTAGATAGTTAGAATTTCCAAAATTCGTCAGAAAATAGCAGTACCAAATTAAGTTGTTCAAAATTCGATTTTGCATAACTTATCCCACTTAGTGGTGTGGTCTTTGTATAGTCTAAAAAAAAATATATATATAATTGGAATGTGTATTCATACAGCTTTCCGACTATTTGCCTGGTTGTTGATTAATTGGTCCCTTTTTGTTCTTTTACCAGATTGTTCAAGAGGAATTTGTGGCAATCAATAATGTTTAAGGCATTTATATTTATATAGAGGAGCACATCTCATGAGCCTTTTTTATGAATTTATAAAAAAGGCTCATGATATGTGCAATCCATACATGCATTATTATCTAATATGTATTAGTGTTGAAATTTAATCATCTATGGAAAAATTGTTCTAATCTAACCCAAAGATATATTATTGAAGGGGAGATACTCTTCAATGGTGGACACATTGAAATATGTAAGAACGGTGAAAATGACATCAGTAATGATATAATAACTTTTATATCATCATGCCTTCAAACGTCTAGTTTATATGGACCGCCCCATGAAATTAGTGAAAAAATAGATAAAGAAGGCAATAATCAAAGCAGGATTAGGCCAAAGTGCAAAAATATAGTTGCAACTTTACTTCACTGCTACAGGTACGTTATAACTTGAACACCTTATCTAAACTTTGAAATAGTAGAAGAAGTAATTTATAAAAATACACTAGGTAACTGCAATTATTTCATCGATAAAGCCGATGTATTATGCATTGATAAAAAATACTCCTGGAGACAGCCTTACAATTCTGCTTTGAAAAATTGCAAACCAACGCATTTGAAGCAACACAATTGTTTACTTAAGACGGGGAAAAATCAAAATTGATCGGTATGCGGAAGCTACAATCACAAAAAATATAATGGAAAAGCTTTCTCAGCACTCAGCATTTTCAAGCAAATTACTATTTTCAAAATTATCAATTTTGTTAAAATGAAGAGAGCGAAGGGTTCAAGATTCTTATCTTCAATTTCAATTTCCACGCATTTCTTCATTTTCCCTGAAAAATAAATAGAAAGAAAAATTGACTTTTTCAAATATTAAGAATGCATATTCTAAATTTATCATACAATCATTTGCCTTTGGAAAGCTGTGAAAGTATACTGTCAAATCTTTCTGAGATCCACTTTCGTAGCCATGCACCTAACGCTTCGTCCTTTTTTTTGGCTTGGATTGAAGCGACATTTCCATTTTCTTGTATAATTTTAATTTTCGCTACAAGAATATCCGTAACGAACCATACGTCAAAACACATAGAATGATGAATGCACGTTTTCTCTGATTTCGCTTTTTTTGTTGTTACATGTCAAATCCCAATAGAATTTTTTTTTAGCAGAAAACACTGACGCTACTGTCTTTGGCATTCGTCAAAGGTAAACACACAAATTTTCGTTGAAAAAAATTATTTTTCGGTAGGTAGGTATTTATTCTAACCATTGGCTTGATGTTATACATCAAGTATAGGGTCCGTAGTTTTAAATTCTACAAACCATTCTACTACTGCTAGTAATAATTATTACTTACATCACTACATTTTTACATGTTGTCAACATGTTTACATGTTTTTGGATGGTATTGCATTGGTAACTTCATTGGCATTAGTAAAAATTGGTGACTTTTTTTATATTAGATACGGAAAAAATATGTCGATTTCTGCTAGAAAAACTATAAAGCTGTTTCTCAACTTTTGACTCCCTAAAAAATATTATAGTAGGCCTTAGATCGAAGGTACCAAATACAGTTTTTTGTTCCCTAGATTTGCACCTAAATCATTCAGATTGGATGATTTTGGGCCACACTGTATATATGTACATACAGGGAATCGGTACTATACATTTTAGGACATCGGAATAAGTTCATTTCTGAAAATATATTCTTGTGCATGAAGTGTACCTCCCCTCAGTCTGGAAGTTCTAAAACATCTTACGCAAACACATAATCTTAAGCTTTAATTGAATTCCGCATATTTTGCATAATACCTTCTAAATATATCTCAAATCGGCTTAAGGAACGTTGCATTCGCATATATTTATTTGACAGTCGCTGTATAATTTTTAAGGATAACTGTATCGGTAACCATTAGCGTTCCCATTTATAAGTATAACAATTTATATTTAATGGAAGCACTTCTCTTATACAAAGTCGCGGTGAAAGAAATAATGGCGTCTTTATTATCCCTCTTATTAACCAAAATATGATTTCTTTTGAATTGTGCGTGTGCAATAAATAAGTTAATATTGATTTCTATGCTAATGAACAATACTAGTTTGGAAAATGGACAGCCATGTTAGTCCATGTCCCGAAGAATATTTCAAGTGCATGTTTTCTGGTAGAAAAAAAAACTGATTCATATACAGAATTTTCCCGGGAATACGGGAAACATAGTTTTGATGCGATTAAAAGTCGGGAATATTTTTTTATTTAACAATTTATAAAATAATACCAAGTTTTTTTTTTTGTTTTGTTTTTTGCTTATATCTTTGCTTCTAGAGCTCGTAGGCAACTTTTACGGCCACCAACTTTTTCGTCATCAAATTTCCTACAAGATAGCCCATTTTTCAAATCGATTTTTATTGTTTATTATACACAAATTGCCAAAAATCGCAAAAAAAATTTAGATTGAATATCTTTAGAGTAACTGTAGTTGACTAGTGGGATGAGGTCAATTGTTTCCAAAAAAAAAAAACTAATTTTCACTTGTTCGACGTTTCGCAAAATTTATTTGCATCCTCAGGACTAATTGAGGAGGACTCAGGAAGAATTGTACGGGTAGATAGCCGATGCACGTCTGTGTGACAGTACGTTGTACCTTATTATTTATAGAGAGTATCAATGTTTCATTCATATTTATTTTTACCAACGACAATAAAAAGCTAATTCAATTAGTCCTGAGGATGCAAATAAATTTTGCGAAACGTCGACCAAGTGAAAATTAGTTTTTTTTTTTTGGAAACAATTGACTTCATCCCACTAGTCAACTACAGTTACAAGGAAACAGGTCACTAATCCTACATTACTTTACAGTAACGTAAAACACAATCTGCTCAATGAATGTTCATGTTACATTGAGAATTTATAGCTGTCAACCCACTCCAGGCTCAAAAACGCTTTGCGGATTTGCAAAATATTGCTTAATTTTTGTAAATTAATTTTTTATTTATTAAAGTGAAACTGGGGTCTTATTGCAAAAGTACGCCACAATATATCGTAATTTGGCCTCGGTGAACACATTGGAATTAGCATAAAGTATAATTTAATACAAAAAAATATATTTTTTTAATTTTTAACGTTTTGTCAAGAAAAAAACAATTTTGCAATTTAAACAATTGCAAATTACTCGACCATTTTTTTAATATTTTTTTTCAAACCAGTGGCATTTTAATCGTCGTAAAAAAACACACATTTAAAAAAAACTATTTGACGCTGTATGTACCGGGTGGGCAAATTTCGATGTTTTTATAGGGTATCTCGGTAACTGTAAGGACTATGGAAAAAATGAACCCACCTTTCCCGACCTCTTTTTTCGAGATAAATTCATTGGTGAAAACCAGAATTTGCTATATCTTTTCGTTTTCGAGTTGTAAACGAAAATTGATTTTTTTGAGTTTTCGATTGGTGTCGATAACTCGGTTGTTTGTATAATTAGAAGAAATCTGCTTGCACGTTCTACAGGCACTTTTTTAAGTAGAATAGGATTTCCTTAACAGATTTTTTATATCTTGTGTAGTTTTCGAGTTATGGCATAAACTTCTATTTTTTTAAATGGAAACCATAGTTGGCTATGATTTAGCTAAAAAGAGGATTTTTTTCTCTTTACAACGATATATAGTTTATGGGGTCTATGATGAGTGTTTATGCGGAAACAGTTAAAAAATTTAATTTTTTGTATAGGTATACTTACTTTTGTTTTTCTTTGCAGGAAGAGTAAGTTTCTATAGTAACACATTGTTACAACAATGTTTTAATAATAATAACTGTTGCTATGGAAATTTACTCCTGCGAAAAGTAACATAAATCCTACATAGTAACAGTCGTATATAATGAATGGTATATTAAACTTAAATAACTAATTATGACATATTAGTGACTAATTAATAAATAATTATAACATATTCATAACAAGAAAGTTTAACACACTTAACAATCAAATTTGTAACAAATAATGTATGTAAAAAATACGATACAATATATTTTACAAAAACAAAACTAGACAGATTAAAAAAAAAATACGAGCATGATTATTTACCTAAAGTTTTCAAATTGTCGTCCGTTGTTTGCGATGCACAGTTCACATCGCTTTGAAACACTTTTTGTTGCATTATAGATGTGAATATTTGAAACGGAATTCAGACAGTCTATAAGATTTTCTCTCAGTTGAACCAGTGTATTATTTGTCTTTTTGTATAAATTGTCTTTAATGGTTCCCCAAAAAAAGAAATCTAACGGTGAGAGATCTGGCGACCGAGGAGGCCACTTTACTGGCCCATTGTTCCCTATCCATTTCTCCCCAAAATTAGTATTTAATAATTCCGAGATTAAATTAGTATTATGGGGTGGTGCCCCGTCTTGTTGAAAAAATACATGTCGTCTTTCGTTAAGTGGCAAGTTGTCTAAAAAATTCTTCTACTATGTGGTAGTTTATCATATTGTAATACCGTTGACCATTTAAATTGTCATCATAAAGTTGGTAAGCTAAAATGCGGTTATTATATAGGGCACACCATACACTAAAACCGAAACGTCCTTGATTTTGAACATCAACAGTCTGATGAGGATTATCTTCAGACCAATAATGTTTGTTGTGTCGGTTGAAAATTCCGGCACTACTTACGTAACTTTCATCTGTCCAAATGATATTTTTAAAAAATAATTGGTCTTGCTCAATTTGTTGTAGGTACCAATTGCAGAAATCCAGTCGGCGTTCAGGATCAGTTGGAAGGAGCTGTTGTTGTTTCCTTATTGTATAAGGTCTAAATTTGTGTTTTTTTAAAACTGAAAGTGCTCTTCGTCGCGATATACCAGACTCTGCTTCAATTTGCCTACTTGAAATTGAAGGATTTACGACTACCATACCAACAACATTTATGGCAACATCCTCAGCATCTTGAATACGATAATTTTTTGGTCTTGGTTTATTAAATCCTCCGTATTCAACGAGGTTTTCTTTTAGTCTACCAAAGATGGACATATTAGGTTGTCTCCTATCAGGGTAGCGATTAAAATATGCTTCCGATGCAGCTTCAGAATTATATCCATTTTGAATAAAACACTCTAGCATATTAAACTTTTCGTAATTTTGATACGCCATCGCGCCTTGTCAATTTCTTTAATCGAAACTTTAAAACTATAATGCAAGCAAAAACCAAACATAAACAATTAATCAAACAGTAATGTGTAACTGTGTATTTACATCCCAATATCCAACTGTTCTGTTTTCAAAATGACAGGCGCCTACTGTGCAAAATCATTGAAATTACTATACTGTCCTTTATTAGAAAACATATGTTTTTAACTGTTTCCGCATAAACACTCATCATAGACCCCACAAACTATATATCGTTGTAAAGAGAAAACAATCCTCTTTTTAGCTAAATCATAGCCAACTATGGTTTCCATTTAAAAAAATAGAAGTTTATGCCATAATTCGAAAACTACACAAGATATAAAAAATATGTTAAGGAAATCCTATTCTACTTAAAAAAAGTGCCTGTAGAACGTGCAAACAGATTTCTTCTAATTTTACAAACAACCGAGTTATCGACACCAATCGAAAACTCAAAAAAATCAATTTTCGTTTACAACTCGAAAACGAAAAGATATAGCAAATTCTGGTTTTCACCAATGAATTTATCTCGAAAAAAGAGGTCGGGAAAGGTGGGTTCATTTTTCCATAGCCCTTACAGTTACCGAGATACCCTATAAAAACATCGAAATTTGCCCACCCGGTACATAAGTATCTTTTTTTATTTTTATTATGCTTTCTTATTATTCTATTAAACACAATATGTAATTTCGTTTGCATATAGTATATAGTATGTATAACAAATCAACAAATATTTCTGCAAATTCATTGTTGAATATTGTTGAATTGACTACCTTGTTGATTATGCATTGTTCTATAATCGAAATACATAGATCGAGTTACAAACAGTGCTGAAAATAATTAATGCACAGTGATGGTCATATACAAGTACAGCACATCCAACTTTGCTCGCGATTTACGCACAACGAATGTAGTATAATCTAGAACGTCTAGAACAATCAGCGACAGCAGCATTTCCAGCACGCAAAGTATAATTTACCTACCTCCTATTTATTACGCTAGCTTATAAATTTATTGGTAACTTTTAAAGATTTTGCCACTTAAATGACCTAATAAATTCAGAGAATGTGACCAGTATAATCTGCTAATCCTAGTTTACCTGTTCTTATAAAAGGTTTTCTCATTTAAATAATACTTCTTTAAATAATCTTCTGTAGATTAAGACATTGATATTAAAATTACGCATTACTGACCGTATTAAGTATGCCCTTGTGTAATAATTTTATTAATAAAATTTCTTATTAGCTCTGGATTTGGGAAGCTCGTTCATAATAAGGCAAAAATCCTAATATACTAGAATTAAGTGGTGATAGTCATATGAATTTGATATATTTTGATATATTACACAAGTTCAAAATATGCATTAATTTTACAATATTTAAAACAAGCAAATACAGCGAATCACAACATATGTATGTACCTATGTACACGCAGAGATACAACAACTAATTACTTTTCTCTATACTATACTTCTCGAAGCGTTCACGGCTGCAGCCACAAAAGAAATGAGCGTTGGACACAATTTCACGTTTTGACTACTGCGCATCCTTAGGCCAGGGCCCAAGCTACTTTTGTTGCACTATACTTGTATTTAAGCTTGTGTCATATTCTTCCCATATAACCTCCTTTATTCTGGTCACTTGGTTATAGTTACTTTATTATTATCATCTCTATTAGAATGTTCATGCAATAAATAATATTTGTGATTCATTACGACTGTCAAGTGTTCTTAGACAACCACGAGAATGGTTAAGAATAGCCACCGATATACATACATAGATTGGGTCTGTTCATATTAGAATACTTTTATTCTAAGAGTTCTTTCTAAAGCAGCTGGTTAATTAAGTTACATATTTTTCAATTCAGTTTTAAGGCAATTGATTAATAAACTATAATAATTATATATATATGTTACATTGGCATATACTACCACACTTTGCAACCTTCTGACATATCTACATATGTCAGAAGGTTGCAAAATACTGGATGCTATAAAATTACCTCTGATTTATAATATTGTAAATACCCTCAAAGAAGAATACCAGAGAATGTGAATCATATATGTACAGGGTGTCCCAGAATGATTTATACAAGTCATAACTCTAACAATAAGTATATTCTGCTAAGAAATATATCGAAGTGCAACAAAAGCAACGTCAATTTGTTGTAGAGGGAGTGTTAGCTAGAACTAAAAATGCCGTTCTCGGTAAAGTCGCCCCCGCAGTGCCATTTTATTACACCTCGTAGATTTGTACTAACTTATTAATCTCTTTAATCTCCATTAAACGTTTTTTAAAATTGAAAATCTGTCCATAAATAGTTAAAAGATATTTTAAATTAGTTTTTTGGGTGTAATAAATATAGATAGTTGCCAAATATAATGTTCAAATGTA
Organism: Aromia moschata; assembly: GCA_029963805.1. Lineage (NCBI taxonomy): Eukaryota > Metazoa > Arthropoda > Insecta > Coleoptera > Cerambycidae > Aromia > Aromia moschata. Next base: position 1,847,222 of record JAPWTK010000030.1, read on the forward strand.
AATCTTTATATGAATTAACTCTGTCGTAAGTACCTAAGGTTTGTAAATTGTTAATTTCCAGTTACCAAAAAAAAAAAAAAACTAACGATTCATTCCTTCAAGCAACATAAATCAATATCTAAAAACAAAGTGCTACATTTTTGACCTGGTTTTTGGTTTTTTGTGGTATTATACCTGTACTTGTGTGGTATAACCAATATATTTAATTTATAGTGATTTAATCTGAAAAATATTATTTTCTACGAAAAAGCCCAAAAAAAAAGATGTGAATTAGATTTATATAAAGGTGTGAAAATATTCACAACGATATTTACACGAAAATATTCACGAGTCAAAACCTTAATAAAAAGTTTGTACGAGTTGATTCCTGTGAGATTTTGCTTTAACATCAAGTGTTCAATATACGGCAGATTTGAATAACCTTTCGTCCCTTTTCTCATTTAGTGACGTATCTCTATTGGATTTCAGTGTTAGATACGTCACTACATGCGAAAAATGACAATTTGTACAATGTGTTCAGCATTGTTTTCCTCCTAAATTTTGAAATTATGTATGGCATTATCTGAGAAGCCTATACAAAACAATTTACTCTCAAACTGGGGAAATGCCTTCCAGTAATAAACTGTTTTTTGAATTTTGAAGAACACGATTTTTTAAGCTATTTTGGTTTTCGAGGTATCTGTTATTAAATATGTATTTATAAATATATTAGACAAAGACTGACGCGAGAAGTATGATAAAAATGATAAACTAGATGAAACAAAGAACAGAAAAAAACAATACTAATAGCGAGTGACTGTAGTAAGTCGCCTCTGGCAGTAGTAACAGGTGCCATTAGTATTTTTCTTTCACCTGAGTGTAAAATAATTTAATGTTATTGAGGTTAGAGATAGGTGGGTAATACTTATGGTCGACACTACATATGGTACAAACACAACAACTAGTTCATCATATAACTGCTGGTGTTAAAGCTAATGTTCATGACAACGATTTATAAGGCCCTTATCGACACCATTAATACGTCGAACGTGAATGTCTGCAATAAATTGCCATTCGGTGCACTCACTCGGTATACCCTCGTAATCGATATCATCAGATAAGTTGATATGTTTCACTGGTGAAATTGCTTTGTAGGGAGCACCGTAAATGTTGGAAATTCTTTCGCCTGTTAAGCTCTACAATTTGTGAGGGCGTACTAATAAAATAATGCAAACCATCCATAACACAGGACCACATTTTTTTTTTTGTTTTTACGCAAACAAGATTAGGTGACTTATACGTATTTTTGGTCGCTGAAAAAGAATTCGTTGTCCGTTTCCCTATCATGTCTGGATTTTGCGTAAATCAAGGAAATATAACCTCAAAAGCATGTAAAAATAAAGCAGTATAAAAAACAAGTTTTGTAGCAGAAAGGCATTATACCATTCCATATGTTTTTTTTGTATACTGAACACGATTTTGAGATTGAGATTTTGAGAATTGTTTCATAGGCCGTGCATTAAGACATAACCTCAAAAACATCTTGAAATTGAAAAACATAAATACATTTATCAAGTAAATTAGAAGTTTAAGCTAGCGAGTATGCGTATATACATTTTGGAGAGTCTAATCCGAATATGTGATCAAAAGCAACAATTCGCGGATAGATTTTCACACAACCTCCAAAAAAAAAAAACAGGTAAAAAATATTACCAAAATATGGCATTACATAAATCAAAAGATTAAACGAACAAAACAAAAAAAAAGTTATGTAGTAGAAATGTCAGATTCCTGTGAATTCTTTTAGTTTTTGTTCTAAAAAAGGATGGTTATTTCTATGCATATCTGTTAGACATTGAAAGCTATCATAAGACTTTTCAATTTTCAAAACAGTTTTGTACCAAACATGTATTGACAAAGCAGCCTCTTCCTTGGTTCAGTATGGTCTAGTTATCACTATGTCGAAGTTTATAATACACTTATCCACCTTTATATTGTAGTACAATTTCAACATTGAAATCTCATTGATATATGTATCTTTTAGATCGTGCACGATAAATTCTTGTTACGTAATTCGCCGGCATAAATATTGGGGTGATCAGATTTTCTAGAAACGTTTCGCTAGAAAATTCTAAAAGTTCTGCAATGTGTAAACAATACTGACTGATGCACTTAACTGTTTTTGATGCGCAGAGTGAGTGCATATAGCGGGTTATTTCAGTTTAATAAATTAAAATAAAATATGATATATTAAAATATATTTTGGTTTTATAGGCGAGGAGCCGGTGACACTGAAAGCTCCGTCATAGCGGAATCAAAAAATTATTATGTGAATAGACAGTTAAAAATTATACGAACAAATTAAGCTTGGTAAAGTGTAGATTTAAAAAGCCAAACAAATATTTAAAAAAATCAATTGTTATAAAAATGCACCAATGTTTTACTGTCATCGCGGATATTGATTATTTATACTGTATTCGATAGAAAATGTCGTAAATAAAAAAAAATAGAAAAAAATTACACAAACCACTTGATTTAGCCGGACGGGTCTGGCATACCTATTTGAAGTGGTGATATCGTTTCAAATCACTCTGTCATCATGACTAGATAAGATATGTAGATATCAGCACAAAAAAGACGTATGTACGAGTATTTGTGTGATTATAATTTTCGAGCAGTTAATATGAAATGTGACAAACTCTTTCAGTCGTATTAGAATAGTTGCAAATTTTTTAATAAATTCTACTTGTTGAAAGGTTGTCGAAAATTTATATCGACAGTTTGTACGGCTTAGGCAGACTTATAGGTTTATATCGCTTATTGGTTGCACCAACAAACTAAAAAATACGTATTGAGATAAATACGTTTCAAATATTTCATACGGACGTTGCAATCATGTGAGTTTTTCTTAACTAAACTGCTCATCCAGTCAATATTTTGCTAGAAGTAAAAAAGTTTCGAAACCAAACTGGAAAAATAACAGGAATCTCTGACATTAAATTATTCTTAAAATCCCAGTTATTGCCGAAATCCATAGTGCCCGCCAAAAATTCCATATGGTGCAAATTTTTGCACCATATGGATTGTTTTTGTCATTAATTTTATTTTAGTTTCTGTTTGCCATTGATCTTTGCTGTAATTTTTACCAACAAAGAGGTTAATACGAAACACAATTTGTTTTGTCAACCCCGCAATATTTCATTTGAAATTTTCGGTACCCAGAAAATACCATTATTTTTAAAATAGAAATATGTGATACAAAACGACTGTTTCTATTCGCGTATTACTAAGGTGTTAAATACAAAGTTTAATGGAAAAAATTCCATTTCTTTTATTATTTACTCTTTTTGAAAAATATCACTCCGCAAATTATTTTTATGGGTTTTTGCATTTCAATTGAGTTCAAGAAGTATATTTTTATGTTGTTAATCTAAAATACTTCTTTATTTATAGGAAAAATGAAGTAGGTATTATTTTAATCAATACAATAATTTAGAGGGAAAATCTGTAGAATAATATTGGAATATTTTTAAATTTCCAAATTTTTGTGGGTAAATTGGTGTAAATTATACAATATTTACAGTTTGTAACGTCTACAGAAATAATGAATGCAAAAACAGTTAAATGTTTTGTTAACTTAAATGTTTTCTTACATTAAAACAGAACATCGCAAACAATTTTTTAAGACTTTAGCATAAACTATTCAACAAGATCTATTTTCTGTTCCTGTAGGTAGTTAAATATTTCACAGAAAATATGGAAAATGTATTACTTAATTAACAACTATTTTAAAAATGCGTTTTCTACAAAAAAAGAAAGTTTGTATTTTATCAATTTAGTTGAGATACAAAAACTTGAAAAAAAATCCGAGAGCTATTTTTAAAATTTTTACCATTTTCTTTGTATAATTTATTTTTGTTTTAAAAAATAATGGTATTTTGTGGCGATGGCGCATTTTAAAAATACGTTTTCTACAAAAAAGAACGTATTTTATCAACTTAGTTGAAATACAAAAACTTGCAAAAAAATTCCGAGAGCTATTTTTTAAAATTTTAACTATTTTCTTTGTATGATATTTTTTCTGTTTTAAAAAATTATTGCATTTTGTGGCGATCGAAAATTTTAAATGACATATTGGCGGGGTAACCACTTGGATAAAACCAATGTGTTTGGATTTTTTTTTTGTTAAATTGCCGCAGAAAATTAATAAATATGAAATAAAAACGCAGTATGAAATAAAAATAAAAAACGCAGTTTTTGAAAAATAAGCTAATAAGAATAATTACCTATGGTGCAGACTTTTTTGGTGGACACTGTACAAATGTGACTTGTGTTTAAATTAGTTTAGATTGTAAATACATACATTTGCAGGATACCTATACTTAGATAAGGACCTTTAATCAACAACGACAAAGTTTTCTTGTATACATTTTCTTCAGATGTTATAATACAAACATTATATTCTGTATAGAAAGTTATTGCCATTTCGTGACAACAACGTATACCTTTCAGGTCTATAAACAAGTAAGTTTATTATAGTATAGTTGCAATTTGGTTTACGTTTTTAATTATTGTGACCCAACCAATCTATACAATGTGAATTGTACTGAGCTTATGGTGTTAATATTTTTAAAGCATTAAATTATTAATTACCTTATAGATCCTATAATGAAATAACAAAGAATCATTCAAATAACCCATTACTGAACTGTCAAGTGATTTTTATTATTTACTGCTTATTTGTTAGAAAACTGTATTTACAAAGTCGTAAAGCGGTATTTACGTGTAATAATTGCATAACCGCAATTTGAAAAGTTTTCAGAAATAATATGCTAGACAAAAGGACATAATTTATCATGTTGACAGCTAGATAATTTGTTTTCATCATTGATGTACGTCCAATTTTCCTTTAAATATAAATAAATCAATGGTAGTAAGCAGAAGCAATTGTTAGATTTATACGTCAAGTAATGAGATCTTTACGATGCCATTAAAAATGAAGGTGTTTCGAATTTTTATAGTTTGAATAACGACCTCCAACATTTGAACAGCAGAGCCCCGAGACTTGAAATTCCCCCCATCTAGACTGCGAATTGCAACGATGCACCGCTATCTCGCTAACAAAAATATGTAGCAATACATGCCAAGCCCGTGATATTTATAGCATAGTTTGGCCTTTTCCCTACTGTTACGGAACCCGAGATTAAAACCCATAATTTATATTTTATTTTGCCTTTTCTGTCTTCTGCGGTTGCTTGTTCGATGAAAGTTTTGCGCTACGCCGAAGAAGTCCATTGGCTTTTCTTTCAAAGTTAATGAGTTCCGAAGTTTTCGAGTAGTTGGGGTTGAGCTTAGCTCACACATTTAGCAGAGATATTAGGCGTGCAAGGCGGCGAAACACTAACCGGAATTAATTTTTCTCTATCCTCGTTCTTTTTACTCTTTCTTTAATTGTAATTTCTAACAAATGGCACAATTTGTATTCAGACATTAACTCTGTTCTGTTCCCCAATGTTATAAATAATCTAAAGCAACAGTTGCCTCTCAGGTTCAAATCTTTTAAAACTGTGATAAAGTATAAATAAAATTATTTTTTATTTGTACCTTATTAACTTATTTAAACCCTATTTGGTTTAAATAGGGAATTGGAAATAAAAAATAATATGCGAGTTGAAGAAATAAAGAGTTTAACAAATTAAATATTTACTAGCTTAAGCGTACTGAGAAAACACTGTTATTTTTTTAAGACACATGTTTAAATATAAATTACGTATAATAATTACAGTTTTCTCTTACTTACAAATTGTTCCTAATTTACAAAAGCATTTGTGATATGTGCAGGGCAATTTGTTATATATTGGTAAATATATCTGTTTAAATAATTTCGATGGTCCCCTACATGGACCAAACATCTTCTATTATAGGGATACATTCACTAAAATATCTCTACTCAAAATGGTTTCCATTCCAAGTATCTGCAGATTTGTAAACTATTTTTCAAATTTTCAATTACATTAATGCTCGTTCAGCTTTTCTGATTATGTAGCGTATTTATTTCGTCGATATGTATATTTCGAATACTATTTTTCGTAGTGTCTTTCTGTATATGTATTTGGTGTTCTTTAGGTTCCCCCAAAACATGTGTCCATCACAGTTAAGTCAGTACCACTGATTTACAGGGAACCACGGTTTTCAATTTTGAGTTTGGAAAAACCTCTTTCCTGGCTAAGTTATCTCTGAAATAAATGTGTTATGTATTATACACACTCGTATAATCAGAAAAGCTGCATGATCGTTAATGCAGCTTTTTGGTGTCAAAATATTTAATTTGTGGGATTAAATAATTCGAAATTATTTATACATAGGTACATATGTATGTCATTACATTACATTTATCCATGAATAAAAACGGGTAGGTGTCCTACAGAATTGCCCTTTGCCTCAATCTATGCAATTTGTTGTTTATTGTTATGCATGTGAATGCATAATTCCCTATAAGATATTTCTTCCCTATTCAAAATTTTCTCTATGAATTAAATTTGCCATGTTTACCATGTATAATTTATATTAATTGATATGATTCATAGTAAACTTGCATAAAAGACAAAAAAGACACACCTCATAAATACTTCGTTTACTCCCAAACATTAAAACACAAAATACTACATATTTTTATGAAACGAATAAAAAAATAAATATATAAAAATAAATATGTAAAAATACATGTTCCATGTAAAAAAATTACATATTTATGTAATATATAGTAAACGCATCGGTCATTTGTTTATCTGACCTTAAAAAAATTTACAAATATTTTTAACAAAACGATGTACATTATATTTGTTGGTATTTTTCTGTATCTCCAAAAATAAACGAAATAAGGCATGGCAATAACCAATAACCCTGTGCCTATATGGAAACAATGTACTAGCAACAATAATGAATGGTGGGATCTTTGGGAGGTTGGAAACAATGGCAGCTGATGGAATTTGAAATATTTGTATTTTTCCAAGGAAGGTTTTTTAGATTTTAGATCTTAGAAGACCAGAATTTAGATTTATATTTTAGTAATAACTATTTATCACTAATTCAATGGAAAGTTAGAATAGCAAAAAAACTTCATACGAAATTTCGAGATCTGTTACAGTTTTGGAAATTTGAATTTTTTTCTCATACCAGCATTTCTATTCATTATTTTGTAATAGCTGTAACTTTAAAACCATGAGAATTTTGGAAAAATCATAAAAATAAAGTGTTTTATATTCACATGATACTTATGAAAAAAAATATTACAAAATAGTTTGCAAACAATTGCTAAGCTTTTTGGGGGTGCTGCATTTGAAAATAATATTTCTAAAAGTGTAATTTTAAGTTGTTTGCTTGGCCCCTAAAATCTGGTGTCTCGTGCTTCTTTATAAAAATATGAGGATTTCGTAAAGTATTTAAGTTCGTTCGTAATTTATCTAACTCGTCCTTAATATCTAGTTCGTTGGCAATTTCGTGTAAGTTCGTTGGTTTCTCCACATAGTGTTTATTAAAATTAGTAAAATTCACTTCAATCATGTAGTTGTCTTCACGTTGTTGTAACTCCGGAATGGTGCTGAAGTTATATATATTCAATTCACTTTTAGTGAATAACTATTCTAAAAACAAAACATTTTAGCAAACAATTTGGTGTTTGGGACATTTTTTCACCATAACCTATTTTCTAATGAAGAAATGCATGGCATGGTATGCTTACTTATATTCACACAAGACAATTTTAACAGATGCAGAAGACGGCAACGATATTTGGAAATGTAACGAAATCGAAGATAACGTGCTATTATATCGTTATTTGCATTTTTAACTTAGCTTATATAAGTTAAATAAAAATATAAGTATATATATTAAAAGATAGAGAGAGAGAGATGAGATAGAGATGAGATTGAAAACCAATCCAATGTAGTGGTGTATTGCATACCATGCACACAATGTGAACAAAAATATATAGGACAAACAAAAAGGAGAATTAAAGACCGCATAACTTCACACAAAAGTGATATTAGACTCAACAAACAGACATGCACATTAGCAAAACATGTAATAATACATGATCACAGACCCAACTATGACGAAGTGAAAATATTGGAAAAAGCAAATAATACTATCAAAAGAACTTTCTTAGAGATGAGCACATCTATCAAGAACCTAATACCATGAACACACGAACTGATATTGAAGGACTTAGCATTATATACACATATTTCTACAGTTGATATAGAAGAGGTTGAAAAAATTGTTAGGTCACTTAAATCAAACGCAAAAGGCGAGGATGGGATTGATTTAAAAATGTTGTCATTACTAATACCACATTTAAGTGAATATCTAACTTTCATTATTAACAGATGTCTTAGAGATAGTATATATCCTAGTAGCTGGAAACGATCTACTGTCATCCCTGTTCCAAAAAATCACAATCCCAGCAATATTTCCCATTACAGGCCTATTAGCATTTTGCCGACGATTTCTAAAATAATCGAGAAAATGATGAATCAACTTAATTCTTTCTTTTCAGCAATGAATACTTTGTCATCAGTCCAGTCAGGTTTTCGTCCCGGTTATAGTACCACAACCGCACTTCTTAAGGTTACCGACGACATTTTTAGGGCCTCGGATGAAAAAAAGTTACTTGCTTAGTTCTCCTTGACTATAGTAAAGCGTTTGATACCCTTAAGCACGATATTCTTTGAAAAAAATTGAAGTACTTTGGTCTAAGCTGCAAAAGTATTTTATTAATCCGTAGTTTTTTGTCTATCAGATATCAACGAGTTCAGGTGAATGATGTTTATTCAGATTATAAATCTGTGACTACAGTTCCTCAGGGGAGTCTATTGGGGCCACTATTATTCTCATCCTATACAGCCGACTTCCCAAGCGTCCTTAATTTTTGTCAAATGCACCAATATGCCGACGATACCCAGTTGTACTTTTCCTTTCACCCAGGTGACGTAGATTTTTCAATAAACAAAATTAACCTGGATCTTAAGTCTATATCTGAAATGTCGGAAGCTCATGGCCTAATATTAAATGAAAACAAAACAGAACTTGTGGTGTTTGGTACTAAAAACCGCGAAATTATAAGAGATGATCGTTTTAAAATTATTCTTAACCATCAAGTTTTGACACCTACTAATTGCTGTAAAAACCTCGGACTTTACTTGGACGATAACCTACGATTTTCCAGTCACGTAAAATACTTGTTAAAAAAATCGTTTGGTAAACTGAAAATGTTATATATTCATAAAGAGATATTTAGCACTAATCTAAAATTACAACTATGTGAGTCTCTCATCCTTTCCAGTCTTAATTATTGTGATATTATATACTGACCCGCCCTTATCACATCCGATCAAAACTCCTTACAAAAAATACAGAATTCGTGCATTAGATTTTGCTTTGCCTTGCGTAAATATGATCATATTAGCAGTAGTTTTCGGAATTCAGGTTGGTTAAATCTTAATGAAAGATTCCAGCTTCACTTATTAACACTTACATTCAAAATTGAAAGTACTCATACCCCGTTTTATCTTTTTGATAAACTGATTAAAGTATCAGATATTCACGAACGTGCAACTAGAATGTGTCACTTGTACACCGTTCCTAAATACAGTACTGCTTTGTTTGAAAGATCTTTTACATACAACAGTATAAAATTATTCAACGATCTTCCCCTAACGATTAAATCTTCAGTTGTCACATTCCGCAAACATGCCAGGAAGCACATATTGACTCTTAGTAAATAATTAGCACTAACAATTTTAGATTGCTTATAGACTTAGATTGCTAGGCTGTTTATAACGCATACATAGATATTGTTTATTGTCTAACTTGCTACTCTTTTTATGTATACCTTATTCTAAATAATACTTTTTGTTAAATAAGGTGGTTGCGTGGTGGAGCAGCTTTGTTGAACGCCGCCACCTAAGTAGATTATTTTTTGTAATATTTTAATTTACGTGTAAATAAAGGCACATTTATTATTATTATTATTATATTTACTCAGTCTACAAAATGGCAGCCAAAACAGGTCAATGGACAGATCTCTTAGTGGAATTTAATGTTCAAGGTTCACACAGGTGTCACTAAAGAAGTTGGTAACAATTAAAGTCTCCCACCACATAACAGTTTTTCAATTCAAAAAAAGTTATCAAATGGCCAAGTTTTAAAATGGAGTTTGATAGCGAATTCTGGGGATTATTTTACTCAAAACACCTACCATGAAAAATGTAAATTTCTGATGTGTACGGTTAACTATGTGCTGTGGTCGATTAACCCTGTATATAAGATATCTAATAAAAATAACTAAGTACCTACTTGAAATGTGAGGGAACTACCAAATTAACCTTAAATAATCCAGTAGCTGACTGTAAACACGCCTTAGGTAGAATTTAAGTTATTATCGTCAGAAAACCAACGAACCGGCGATAATAACCGAACGTTGGGATATTATAGCCACTTACAGAATTGTCACGAGAAGATTTACTGTCCGGAAGATATCTTAACTTAAAATATATGGACCTGTGTCTCCGAAGATATTCCTATAAAACCCTATTGACAAAAGAATAATTCATACACGACTTTATATTATTCCACTGAAAATGAAAAAAGCAAAATTTACTGCAGCACATATATTTTCTGTTCGATAGGGGTCTTCATGTGTATGTTGTATCCATTCCTTCCCTAAGTTCGATTAAGTTGCTTGTTTAATTCCTAAATTCAAGTTAGTTTTGTTATTCCTGGTATCCGCATTGTTTTTTCTGGTATATTTATTTGTTAATACCTATCATAGTATGATTACCTACACCAGTTCAGTTTCAATTCTAGAATAACGATTTTTTATCTTTCATGTACCTATATCAAGGTTTTCCAAAATTTTCCACTTACATTTCGATAATAAATATAGTTGTAGGTATATTTCAGCATTAATTATGTAGGGACATTTTCCTTATCTTACGCCAGAAAAATGAATAATTTCGTAGAATAATGCAATTGGTACAAGTACAGCATTTTATTTATGTTGTCTTATTCAGGATAGTGTGGTATTATCTCATGAGAAAACATTCCAGTCATCTAAAAATGAGAGGATTCACACGAGAGAATTTTAACAGATGCAGAAGACGGCAACGATATTTGGAAATGTAACGAAATCGAAGGCAACGTGCTATTATATCGTTATTTGCATTTTTAACTTAGATTTTATAAGTTAAATAAAAATATAAATATATTTTTGTGTCCAAATTTTGTATCATGTCTGTACCCAAACATTATGATATAGTGTACTCGTATAGTGACACACTCGCGATTCGAAGAATAGTACGCTTTGCCAACAACCATCAGCGGACATTTTTCTGTGAACATTTGGGTAAATAAAACAAAATGTAATGGAATTATTAAAAATTTGTGAAAACGTTAATATCTGACCAAGGTCGATTAAAAATTTGTTTTGTTTTCGCTGATGATATTACTTGTTACAGCCCACTACGGTAGGGATGTGAGCAAGGGGGTTGTTTTATAGTGAGAATTAAAATAAATCAATAAAATGATAATCATGTGACGTGTTGTTTTATAGGTTTTGGAGGTCGCGAAATTCAAATATCACAATAATAAACCTCTACTCTCATTTTACTTAGTTTAGTATCGAGGACACTTTTTTAAAAAACATTTATTGGTTAAATAGGCCTAGAATGTTCTGAAATGTTAAGTTAAAATCTCGACATTTCAGCGATAGTAAGCGATCGCTTAGATCAGTTTAAGCGATAAATTAATGCTAGAATAAAATTTAAGGAAAGTACTACAAATTTTTGAAAACTTGAGGTGTAGCCAAACCAAATATGAACACCAAATTCATATTTTCCGTTCGCTGATGGTGTTTTAGTTGTACACAGGAGAGGAGTGTGCGGCTGTTTTGTTGTGAAGTGTCGTTTTATAGGTTTTTTCAAATATTACATTTATTAGGTTTCTACTCCACTTTTTTACTTCCATATCCATAGCCAAAATAGATCATACGGATCATAAAGGTCATTCAGGTCATCAAAGTCATAAATGTCATAAAGTTATAGAGGTCATTAAATTAATCTAGGTCATTAATGCCATACATGTTGTAAAGTTTGTATGGGGCATAAAGGTCATTAATGTTATATAGATTACAAAAATCATATCGGTCATAGAGGTAATAGTAGTCAAATTAAATGTGGAAAAATTGGATCTGGAAGTAGTGATTGCATTGGTAGCGGTTTTTATGTTTGAAAAAATAATATTCACCTTAATAAAAATCAAAGTTAAAAGTATATTTCAAGCAAAAAAAGTCAGGTATCATCAAATCCGTTTTTGTTGTACCTCCTTTTTTTGTTAAACCAGATAATCGTTAATCTTGAAGCGAACCTTAGCCAATCCTTGAACTGCATTGTTTGGAAGACTAATGTGTCAGGTTCAACCCACCCATAAAGAACAGCAAGACGTTGACTCAGGTGCCCCGGCTGGGATTCTCCTCGCCCACTCGGTATAAATCACATGCATTATTGAACAATAGGGGCTAAAATTCAGCCACTATACCAATTACAACATGGCGCCTGCAAATTGCTGCCGCCCCTCTGTATCGCTGATTCACCCTATTCGCAATTTTAATTTTGTATGGGGATAAAATACTGTTTTCCTGCCATGGAAGAGTTATATATTAACATTTTTCCACAGCCTTTTAAATTTAAAATGAGGGTTGTCTGGCCTATTGGAAACATAAACTCTAATTAGAAGCTGACGGCTTAAAATGGTTAATTCCAAAGCAATAAATATTTTATAATCGGTTCTAATTTTATAATGGGATAAACAGATAAATATAAAGATAACTTGCATAAACATGGCAGTTTAAAAACTATTTTAAATAAAAATTTCCCAAAATGATATGATACATATTTTTTTTCAAATATATCTAATAATTAATATTTCTAATCATACAGTACTGTATTAACTGTAACCGCTTACATAACTTCGTTATTTTAAACGGAACACACTATAAATTTTTACATTTTTGGATACTCCACTAAATTTTAGGTCGACTTTATTAACCATACATGATACTTACCACCGTTTTTGGAGATATTCCACTGTTTTTAAAAATATCACGATAATTGCGCTCTAAATATTTCAAAATAACGTTTATAGAAACGTGAGGTTTCCATATTTCGATTCGCCATGAATTACTCTTTCATTTTCATTGTTGCAAAATGTTTGTTATTCTGTGTCACAAATACCAATTGTCACACCTGACAGTCTTCCAACAGCAATAATTATGTTTTTAAAATGAAATGACCCACATTAACTTATATACCGTTAAACATCAAATTAAATTAGCTTTTAACTGATATAAGGTTATTCGTATATATCTCCATCAGTCAGATTTATTTTAGATTTAGTATGCAAACTTAAAAGTACCTACTTTAGACACTAACACCTAAAAAATGTTTGCGCAATAGTACCGACGTAAAGAAAATGTAAGTTATGTTTGGTTACTTTAAGTAAAAAAAATCGGTTGTAGAAAAAATATTGTATGCAACTCGAGTATAAAGTTGAGAACACTATAAATACACAATAAATAAATAAACTCGAGACACACGAGTTGACAAAATTCACACTCGTCGAAAAAGGGTCACATTACATAATTGTTGCATAAATAACTCTTTATTCATTAGTGGATGAAAGGTCACTTTACACAGTTCAAATAAAATTAAATAAAGCTACTTTATGAAACGATTGTGGATAAAACATATTTACCCTTATTACTTTCCCTACTGGAAAGTTTTTTTTTTACTGTACATAGTCCATTCTATATTTCCTAAAATGTTTAGATAATTGTCAAAAATTTAAAACTCTATTTCTGAAACCACACCCAGCCCGGCGAACAGATATAGTAAACGAGTGAATATCATGTGAGCAACTACTTGTACTATACCATGTAATATTTTCATTCTTATCATGTCAACTGATAAGAATGAAAACTGATCATAATCTAAAACACAAGTCAAACAAGTTTTCATAACAACCAACCAATGAGACAATTAGCACACATTGATCATTAGTGATGATCTGATCGCCGGTCCGACCGTAGATTATATTTGATGAGAGTCTTCTATTTTCTATACAATGGAATTGTCATGTCAGGAAAGTCAAGTTTAATACCATGTCACAAAAAAAAACTGTAGATGGAGTCATTTTTAGTAAATAGCCCACCACATTTAGGGGTAGGTATATAATATAATATGTACATACTTTACTTACAGTCATGAAATTGATGTGTCGTGATATCAAACGAGTCACTGAGTCATATACAAGAATATTTTTTACCGACATTTAAGATTAAGATTTTAGTGATATCGTGAGAATGCAACACGGTTGTCTAAACGACACCATGAGTAGTACAACAAAGTACGAAATGTGGTGCTCTGGTGTTAGGGGCAAATATTCAGGTGTTTGTTTGTTTCTATGCCAATATTTCAGTCCCACTTCAAGGCATGATCTGATTACAACCTCGTTTAAAAAAATGTTTCGCCTATTAAAAGGTTGTGTTTCACTGAAGGAAAATAGGCCGTTATTGGTTCAGGACTGAGCTCAGAGTTCACGCTCATTCACTCGAACAACTTTTATTACGTTTCTGATAAAATCATCCAATTTTAACATAAATCTCCGATTTTCATACTGTCCCGGTTAGTATCAGAACTTGATTGAGGCATAGTCATTTTCACGCTTTCTATTTCTAGACAAAGGTGGAGCTGCTATTACTTTTGCTAATATACCGAACTTTATATATTTAATCCTCCTCACGATTTACCATACAAATTTCTGAAAACGAAGAAATGCTTTTAGTTAAACTAATTTGATTACGATTATACACGATACTCGTTTAAGAACTGCATATATTAAGAGAATGGAAAATGTATGTTTAACTTTATATAGGTAATTTGCAAGTTATAAACTTTAACAAGACGTATATTTCAATAAACCACCTGCGACAGTTTATGGCAAATTAGATTTCCTTTTTTTAAGTGGTTTATTTGTACCGTTATCTCAAAATTGCCTTTATAAACTAGGGCGTTTGTGATAGTAAATAGACTTTAATAAAACTATTTAGTGCGATTTAATTTAGATACTAATATTTATGATATAATGCATGTACCAAGTGACACAGGGTAACTGGATGTCTTCCCTTTTACACTGAATTAATTAAGAAACAGTTTTTAAATTTTCAGCATCTCATAACAAAATGCTAACTTTTGACATGTAAATGACAGTTATATAACTTCTGGTTTTATCGTGCTACCAAGTTACGATTTGCAACTGGGACTCTTCTATAGGTATTAGTTGAGTTTTCAAGTATTCAATTTTGTTTTCTTTTATTGATTTTAAATTTCATTAAAAACGTACCTATATCATAGACTCAAATGTCGTTTGATTTGTTTTTCTTTCAAAAACTTTTTTTCTATCAAAAAGCACCGATTGATGCCGTAGTACCACCATTTGAAAGTGCCACTACTATTAAAGATATCAGTACCATTAGTTTTTGCGTGACTCCATTTAGGGAACAAATAAACTCAAAGTTGCATCATTATTAACAATTATTAACAAACGTTATTAACAAATATTATTAACAATCAAGATTGACATTTTCTAAGATACTACATATAGGATAACTGTGACCAAATGAGTGACTGATAATTTGACTCCTATGTGACAAAACACCGCCAGAGAGAGGTTACAAACAAAATGCCTCTACTGCAGGCTTGTGCAGACACCATCTCTCCTTGCTTTGTCAGATTTTATGCAACCCATACAAAGGCTAGCAATCCTTCAGTGGGTGACGATAATTATCTTCACTGATGAATCGGAAACAAAATGGCTTATGGATGGTCGCGCCAGTGTATTACAGAACTGGTGGGGTTAACCATAGCTGCAAAGGACATTACCCGTAGGAACATTACAGGAAAATAAATAAACACATGTACACCCGACAAACAGTAGACAAGCAATACTGTCCCTAAAACATCATAAGTTAGTGTCGGCGTCAGTATGAGAATGTTATCAAACGCTAGTGAATGCAACCAACTCTAACAGTGTATCTGTGAGTTGGGTAAAAGTTCATGCGTAATTGCGTAGTGCAAAGGCATTTAGAAGCTGACAAATTGGCTCAAAGGACGGCATTCTTAGTATCCCTGGACCAGCTTCGATTCTCTGCTAGGAAATGTATACAATACCCCAGCAAGAACGTCACAAGGATATATTTAGCTGTGACAAGAAAAAATTTACGTCGCAAATAAACGTAACAGGAATCCTGACAGGACACTGTCAGCTACAGAAGTACAACTTATACAATATGAGGCTAAGTGAAACACCCCTTTGTAGAGGATGTAAATAGGAAGATGAGACAGTTGAGCATCTACCTTGCGATTATTCATCTATATTGTCAATGAGAGAATCCATATTAGGAAAGCGCTAGCCTTTCATGACCATAGGGAGGCAGCTCCCTTTCGATGACATCACCACCTTTTTCAGTTATAGCTCGGGACCTTGTGACTATTTGAGATATGCTCCATTAACTCTAGGTTCCACAATAAGTTATAATGATTTTTTAGAGATTCTGGACGTAGACCAGACTAAAGTGGAATTATATTAGATTAGACCAAAAAGCAACCTAGCTGAAGAAAAAAGACGAAAAGAAGTTATTGTGGAATTAAATGGTCATATGGCACACTTAACTTGATCATTGAAAAACGACTCAAACACATTTGAGTGCCTAAAAATTCACAATTGTATATCATTTAAGACAAAAAGTTAGGTGGATTTCAAATGTGCAATAATACAGTAAAATGTTCCATTTGAAAAAAGTTGATGTGAACCAGACTGTTGTGTCTTCCACTAGACAGTTGTGATTTCCAGTGAAACCAGAAATTACATAAATGTTTATAAGTCAAGGTAAGATTTATTATTAATACAAAATGTTGAAAATCTCAAAATTTTGAAAAAAAGGGGGAAGGAAATTATGGTAACTACAAAAGAGAACATTCAAGTAAATTCACTCATAAAATCACTTTTGAGTACATCTTTTAAAATTTCATTTTACTTAATTCTCTCTTCTGATAAAATAAATATTTCGCAAATATAACATGTATTCCTTAGATCCTAATAATCATTGGGGGATTGAGGGGCGGTCTACACATTTGATGGCCGAAATTTTGTTTCCGCCGTGAAATTTTGAAATTAAACAACACCGTCTGGTGAGGCATGAAGAAAATCTAACATTTTGGTTTCTTACGTTTTTTTCGATACAACTAATCGTTTTCCAGAAAATCGTTGAATGAATGGGGGCATGAAGAAACCAATTAATGTAAAAAGAGAAGACGCTCTCAATCCCCTCCTCCTAAAATTAAGTTTACGCCGTTTTTGAGGCAAAAATGAACAGAGCCTCTAAAGTTTCAGGACGCAAGGGACTTCAGACAAGTTTCAGGATATTTGATGCATACTGTAGACAGAGTTCAAAATATTTTTTTCGCATAAATTTAAGTACTATGGCTGCAGTTCGGAATGGGTGCATTTTAGGACATATGTTTATAGGGAAAAATTTTATTTTGACATAAAAAATACGCCATTACAATCTTTGTGGTAAATTTTGAAGCACCCTGCATGTTATTACTTTCTGTGTAATTCTCGAAAAACTATGAAAAACCGTATATTCAATTTAGAACAACCATATTGAAAACATAATTCAAAATCAATTGAAAAAGTTAACTGTCATATTTTTTCTACACATGTTGCAAGAGTATAAAGATTTCCTTGATGTAATAAAATATTTTTTACATTCAACGCCCATATCGTTAGGAGATTATTAAAAACTTAGTTTTAAGTGATCGTACCTCCTTAAAAATTAATAATTTTAAGTCGTATCAAAATATAATTATTTCTCTCACAGTTGTCTTTTCCTATTTCGTTTTTTATACTTATTTCTCGCGATCATTTGATAAAGGTAACCTATAGGGGAGCGTAAATAAGTATTTATCTCGAGAAATAAAGAAGCAATAGAGTGCATAATGGGATGGGCTGTTTATAGGTAATAAATGTGATAAGACGAAAACAATTTAATAAATAGGCAGACATGCGTAGCATGTCGGACGTAATAACATGTTATGAAATATAAAGGAGATTACCCTCAATAACGGTCTAATATTATCAAATTATCACTCACACACACGGCTCAGCGGGCCAACACTCTATAACAAGACCCATTACAAGGCTTTAGCTTTGTAACCAGTGTAACCCAGGTACTTTATGATATCATTAACGCTTCAAAGCTCGCGTGACTTACCGAATTTCGTCCTGCTCTCGGCTTTCATTTACATATCGCATGAGTAGACTAAACGTGGTTAATTATATATGCTTAGCTACTGGCGTAGCCTTAACTAAACGAAAATGATAAACTATAACTACCATTATTATACAAACATCTCTAATATGGGCCTCTTCGGGTTAATTAAATTTTAAATTGAAAACAGGGTGGATTCATTAATATTCATTTATGCACGGAAATAAGGATATATTCGCAAGAGAGGAATCAACGAAGCGTAACCAGTGTAGATAATGGAATTAATGGATGAAAAAAAAAACATTTATATCTCACAGTCGTCATATGTAAATTATATTTAAAAAAAAAAACATTTTTGTTGGTTATGTATTGAGTAATTTATTGAGCATTGACTCAGCTATCTACATTCGTAAATTTTTGTGATTAAAATTTGTAGGAAAAAGTAAGCTGTTTTGATTATTTATACATTTTTTATAATGTATACCGGGCGATCCAGAAGTATTTACGTAAGCCATAATGCCTATATTAATAAATCTTTATTAATAGGCAACAAAAGCGACATCAATTTGTTGTAGGATGAGTAGGTATTAGCCAGCAATAAAATAGAAAAGCTTCGGTTTCAAATGATATCTCGTAGATTTTTTGTCTTAACTTAATACATCTCTTTATTCTCTATTGAACGTTTTTTTTAAATTGACAATAACAATAACTGACAAACACTTAATGTGAACAATAGCCTTGCATCTCCTTCGAAAGTTTGGGTAAGTTAGGTTTGTATGTTGTTTTTAATTTTAGGCACGATTCCAGGTTCTTACCAGTAAGACGACTTCTTAATTTACTCTTGATGAGGTTCACGGTCGAAAAAGATTGTTCGCATGAATATGTAGAGCCGAAAATTGAAAGAAGACCAAACCCATAGGAAAGCCAACATAGCGTATGCACTTCGTTATGTAAAGTTCATGCGTTATTTTATTATACCATACACTATAATAACCACCATTAGCGCTCGCACGTGATCTTTTTTGCGGCAGAGCCATACTCAAGGGGCCAAAGAGCCACATGTGGCTCGCGAGCCACGGTTTGCCGACCACTGTGCTAGGCAATTAGTTTTACATTCTAAGATAGTAGATGCGTGTGTGATGGAGTGTCAAATTTTTTTTGCTGATAAACTCTTTAATATGTGCCAAAAACTACTAATTAAATGACGATAATCATGTATTATCATATATTATTATTATTCTTTCCTAACCGTATTTTGTATTGTTTATAGTAACCCTCTCATGGCCACCACAATTATAGTACACTGGCACTATACAGTTTGGAACAAAGGTTTGAAAATAAATCTGTGGTACCCCTATATACACTTTTTTTGACAAACTCCTCCTAGATATCGATTTTTTATGAGTTTCATTCAGAAGTAGGTACATTTTTAAAAACAATCCAAATATTTGTCGGGATTATGACCTCATCATGTGTTTTCGTTGTTAATTGAACACACAGTTTTTAATATAGAAATGTAAACAACACATTTTCAGTCAAGGCATGATTTCTGAGTTCAAATAAAAACATTTTCAGTGTTAGTTCTTTAAAAAGGTTTATTATTTGTTACACGTATGTATATACATATTATGTACTAGGGCTAGAACAAAAGTCTCGGATACCGACCGTCTTCCAGGCGGCCGCGTATCGGTATCCCGTATTCCAGGTGGCCGTGGCTCGGCCAGCGGGGCGGGGGCCGGGACGACTGCGACACGAAACAGGTTCCGTATTTATTTAGTCCTTTGAAGGTTGCGCGCCTGTAATTGTGCATTACTAATTGTTAATTGTTATACTTAATTGATATTATAACGATGGTTAAAACGCCAGCCCCATTTCCTTATCAATTAAAAAAAATTGTGCAGGGTTTTCCAGATTTGAAGTGTTAAAGCTACCACTGTGTACTGTGAAATATACAAGTGTTACTGTTACTATTACTACTATACATGTTTACAGAAAAGGACAATGTGAAAAGTACGTAAAGTCGCTAAAACACCGAGAAAATAAAAGAAATGGAATCCCAAGAAGTGAATTCCTATATGAGGACGACGAGGTGTAAGAGTGTGACAACAGATGCGGGAAAAGTAAGAGAAAACAATATAACTTAGTAAGTCACTATTTATTCACTGCAGCATGCATGCTCAAGTTCGACCCTGGCATGTACCATTTGGTTCTAGCCCTATTATGTACTATGTATAATAAAGCTTGCGAGTATTTTAGCTTGCGAGTAAGGTATTTCTTGGATATAATTTCTTCCACATCCACATAGTGGAAGAATAGTGGAAGTAGGAGTGTAGTGGCCCACCGGTGTAAAATTGTTTTGGGGACACTAGGGGTCACTCCCTAGTGTCCCCAAAATCCTGACTCGCTAAAGGTTGTTCGCAGAGCACGTTATAGTATTCGCTTCATGAGCTTTTAATTGATTTACCGTTAGTGTATGTTTGGGAAAAGACTCCGGTGGTTGAAAGAGCCCATCGTTGTACATACCGGGACTAGTCTAGTCGTCTAGTCCAATTTACGCACACTAGATGGCAATACTTCCTAGGTAGGTAACACCACTATGCTCTCCTGGTCAATATACAGGGTGTCCCATAATTATGTTAAAATATAAAGAGTGTATTCTAATTCCATTCATGTGATTTTAATGGGGGTCTTTTACATAACATTTTTTCGATTAGACCCCTTCTTGCAAAGTTCATAAAAAGCTCATACAAGGCGGCCCAAAAATAAATCCTTTTTTTTTATCTCAATAACGGAATAACGTAAGAATTAGCGATTTGGTGTGTGTCTTTTACTAACAGAAGGACATCTTTTTAACGTAACATTTTTCCCTTTGCACCTGCATGGAGTTAAAACAAGCAACTCCTGCTAATTTTTATGTTATAACTTTTATGGATTAATTTTTAGCACTACAAAAATATGCACTATACAGTACAATTATTTTAAAAACCATTTTACCTCTTTCTATTTCTTCAAATATGTGTATCTTTGTAAAGTGTAATTAAAGTGAGTTTAAATAGGACAATAAAACGAGTTTTTTTTTTCCTTAATAACTTACATATTTGAACAAATAGAAAGAGATAAAAAAGTTTTAAACAGAACTGTGCACCTAAACACATGCACCATATAGGTGCATATTAGCACCATATGTACCATATAGGTGCATATTTTTGTAGTGTTAAAAATCAACCCACAAAAAAGTTATGACACAAAAATGAATAGGGGTTGCTTGCTCCAACCCCATGGGGGAGCAGAGGTAAAATAAAAATACTATCCCAAGATATTATGTAAATTCTATTAGTAAAAGATCTAGCAGCAAATCTCAAATGCTCACGTTATTCCGTTATTGAGATAAACAATAAAAAATATATTTTTGGGTCGCCATGTATGTACGAATAACTGCAGGGAGAACTTTAATCGAAAAGGTTTATATGAAAGACCTCCTTTAAAATCACATGTAGAAAACACTCATTAAAACTTTTAACATAATAAAGGGACACCCTGTATAAGCCGATACGCTCGTTCTTCGTCATTCGTTAGAAATACATAGCTTTATAACAACTATTTTTGCATTCATATGTTACATAAATTCATGTATACATATATAATTGAGGAGAAGAAAAATCTAATTATGAAGTTAATTGACGCTGCATAGTCGCTTTACTTTATTTATGTAAATGTAAGCTTTATATAAAGGGAGTCAAATGTCGTTCTTCCTATTCAGTCGTTGTCTTGGGGTGGCTTCTGTAGGGATTCCATAATTTGAATCATATTTTCAAATATAATTTGGCAATTGGCTTGTATCTCCCTCGACCTGAGAGCTTACACAGCTTCCAGTACGCAGTCATTATACTATCAACCGTCATTATCTTATACCTCGAACGTACTCTGTGCCTACTCTAAACTGCGGCGAAATGACGATAAAGTTACGAGAAATAGCTCCTTTATGCGTGTTTATGTTTCCTTATAGCATTCAATGTTCATGTTCTCAAGTTGCGTTCCAAAGTGCCTAACCCACATTATACCGGCCTATAATCTACACCTATCAGCGTTCTTAATCAAAACATAATCTCCCCCTTCAATGGTCCTCATACGTGCTTCTACTTCAGTTACTCTTTTACTGCCGTCGTCTTAACGCATTCTACTTTAAACCAAAAATGTACCCTACCTGACATTTTCAATTTTAACGAAAAGGGTGGCAGTTTTGAAAATCTCCGTGTTTTACAGAACCGAAAACATAATACAAATATTATTGTTAGCAATAATAATAAAGGGGTTCCAAGGTTCACAAATTTTGAGTTACAAAAAAAGGCACCTTTATTTTAGCCATATAATATAGATCCATAACATATAGATTCATATGAAATACACAGATTTTGATTATACAGGATTCGGTAAGAGTCTGGAATACCCGTACCTTTTTTGTAATTTTTTTTTACAGAAAATTATTCTAAATAAAACTAAATTAGCATATTCTAGCAACATTTATTTTTTTATTCCTTCTAATGTTCGGTTGCTATGGCAATTAACCGTTTTTTCAAATAACACCATTTATTTTGTCTACTTATCTTTTGGAATTAGCTCAGTATTCTGATTACAGCTACAGAAAAGTTTCGTTGCATGAGGAGTTTTTCTAGAAATTTTAACTTTCGCATAATTTGGGTCATTCGGTAAGTGGCTCAAATAAAATCAATAATCATAAGAAAGTTTAATATGATCACAAACAAATTAAACTAGTTGTAACTATGAAGACTAACTAGCATCAGTTAGAAACATTAATCCCATCTAATTGTCGAAATGTCTCCATATAAACATTTATAAACACTTCACCTGTTATCCACTGGTCTCATTAGTTCAATGTTCGAACAGGTATGTTAAGGAGGTAGTTTTATCGGAGGCGGAGGCGGAGTCGGAAGTCTCATAGCGACCTCCGCAGAGTCGGAGGTGAATGGGAGTTGGAGTCGGAGGTAGCAGAATTAAATTAGCAAAATGTAAAATTTTAGTTTTCGGCTTCGTGGTTGATAAAATCAAGTTAATGAACTTCAAATTATCTATTAATCAAGAAATCACAGATTGAAATTGACGCACTCGATTAATTTCATTTGAAACACACTAAATAAAGTTACTAAACTAAGGGGGCATAAGTAAGTAATAGTATATTATATTCTGCAACAAGTTGTGAATTATACTTTCTTTGGAAAATAAGATTTTGATACAAAAAAAAGTGTAACACAAATACGTAAATACCTAATGGCAGAATCGTGCCAGACCACTCTTCGTCGTCTTCGATCGTCACCTTCGCTTCGGTTCGGACAAAGTTTTCGTTCGCATGGAATATAAGCCATTCCATAACGTGTAGAATATAGGTACTATGAATAAAAAGCGCCATCCAAAAAAAAAACCGTCATCAAATATGGCTACGAACAAAAGAGATGGAAATAGCGATTATGAAGAAGTTCGAACCGAAACTTTGTTGTTGTGAAACATTTGACAAGTGGCTGTCACAATTGTAAAATAAATAATAGCTGTCACATAATGTAACAGCCGTGACAATTAAATAAGGTTATAAATCGCAGTTGGTTTAAGCCCATCACGTCATAGTTCCTCCCTAACCTTAAAAAATGATCAAAACCCCTCAGTTTTGTATTTATTAGCTTAGATCGTGTTATAAGACAAAAATAAAGATTGGGACTGTTTTGCCATAAGATATTATTTAGGAGTCACCAGAACCCCACAGCCCCATAACTCCAAACCCTTAAACAGAATAGCTCAATAGATCATAGGTATGTGTGTGGGAAACTAAAAACCATATACATATTTCGGAGGGTGCGTGAGCAAACAGACTAAAATTCAATAATACCATAGCTGTGAGGGTTTGAGAGTCCGAATCCTCGGAACCTCAGAAACCCCACAATACGCAGTACAAATCTACGCAGATAAGCGACTGGTAGAAAAAACAAATAAGTATTCTTAAACCTGTAGTCATAGGCTGTGACCTCAGAGTTACATCACAGTTGTATAAAAAACCGTGTCTCGAAAAACGAAGTAAAGTATGATGTGCAAAACATATGCCCAGAAAAAAAATATCTACACCTTTGATTGGTTAATTTTAAAAGAAAAAAGGCCTTATTTCCGATTTAATTAATGTCGGTGACGAATTTTTCAAATAATTCAAGAACGGCTTTATAGATTTTCAATTTGCAAACGGATTAATATCCATGTAGGATATGACTCTTGAATCTATTCTCGTTTCAAATTTACATCTAAAGCCTTTCACTTTAAAACATATTTGGGGGGCGACGCAACATTTTTTTATCAGTTAGTCTAAAAATGGATTATTGCTCATATTGGATATACATTACATAGGTCCTGCTACATTTCAGATTTGTACTAAAATCAATTAGTGCCGACCAGTTTACATTAGTTTACACTATTTGTGTTGCGTTAGTTGGGGGGGTTACACCTGCCACACGCCAACAGTAAGGAATTGTTTTCTACCCATCATCTTCCTGCGCCATTCAACTTTGTTGACAGACATTTATAAGACATTGGTTTATTGAAACAAAAATTAGGATTTTTGACGCTTGTGTTAAATCAGTGCTACTCTATGGCTGCGAAACATGGAAAATGACCAAGGCAATCGCTAACAGGCTTCAAGTATTTATAAATAAATGCTTACGCAAAATTTTGCGTATATTCTGGCCTAACACAATCATCAACGAAGCCATGAGGAGAAGAACAAAGCAGAAGAAGATTGACCTGGAAATAAGACGACGGAAGTGGAATTGGCTGGGCCACACACTTCGTAAGGAAGACAGCATAGCTAGAAAAGCACTCGATTGGAACCCCCACGGCACAAGAAAAAGAGACAGACCTAGGAATACCTGGCGGAGAACTATACTTGAGGAGGCTCAGATAATGAATAAAACATGGGGAGAAATTAAACTGTTAGCACGTAACCGAGTCAGATGGCGCAACTTCGTTGAAGCCCTATGTTCCACTTAGGAATAATGGAAACATATATTGGTTTATTAATATACTTTGACGTATTAATAAGCCTCTAGTTACTTCATTCGGGTGGTATTGGAGGTAGAAAATCAAAGGCCCATAAAAGGTCAAATATGTTGAAGAAACTAAATTGGTCAGGGAAGTCAAGAAAGTAAATTGTCATAATTTTAATTAATAATCACTTCATTTTAATAATCCCCATATATATAACGTGATTCCATTAGTTTTATATGTAAGTCATTATTTTCAAATAATGCCTCATCATAATTAGATGATGGCTGGTCAATTTATTATGTCGCTGGTCAATTTCTTTCTTTTTTTGATTTTGACGTCAGTAATAAAAAATCTTGGTCAATTTCAGCATTACTATGAGGGAACGTTATACATAGTTTTAAATTAACAATATCCATACATTCAAAATTCGTCGTTGATGTTTTTAACATTGCCTAAAGCAAGTTTAATATTTCTAGTATAATACATATACTTGTTGACACAGCTTTGCATCTGTGGATGTTTTGCTTTCTAGTAATAGGTTAATAAAGTTCATGTTGATATTATTATATTTCCACAATACACAGATTCTTGAAAAGATCTCATTATTGACAGAAGCCTTTGCATTGTTGGAAACAGTGCAAACATCGCGGCTTCTACAGTAATGAAGGAATCATGAGACTAGGTAATATAGTCTGAAGATAATTGGCTTAAGGTGAGGTTCTCATCAAAACCAACCAAAAAATCGAATTTTTTGCGTTTTTTTGATAGCTAATTATCTATATACTACTACTATATTAATTATTTAATAGCTAATATCTATATATTAACTATATAATTATCTATATACTAACTATATTAATTATCCGCAAAATATATTCCCAAAACGGTTTGTACGAAATTATTTTTTAAAAAAAGTTATAGCGAAAAAAAGTGGAACCACCTTTTTACGCGAAAATGGAATTCACGCGGTAGCGCGTGTTTTCCGTAATATTTTTGAATTTCCCACCTTTACGACCATACCATAAGCGATCATGGTAAGTATAACTACCTCGAATGCCATCAGATGTTATGTTATATATGCTATGACGCTATAGACGTGCTTCTATATATATACTAATATCAACGGTTATAGCTAGTGATGATATAAATCAGTATTTATCAGTAACAGGTACGTTACGTTCCAGTTCCGTGTGCGTATCTGTTCCAAATACTAGTTATTTTTTACCTAGTATTTTACTGTTGAGTCTGCTCTGTCTGACGAAACTTGTCAAGCTCGAAACCATTTGTAGTCGGTACAATTATGCCGAATTCGGATTCACGCGTATCGCGTACGCGAAAGCCGCGCTTTGACTTATGATTGGTTAAAATCAGATATTTGAATTTTATGGTTATGATTTTAACCAATCATAACATAAAGTGCGGCTTCCGCGTACGCAATACGCGTGAATATTCTCAACGGTATTTCATCTATTGTATAATATCTACGAATCAATTCTTAACAAAATTATAACAATTTCATTTTTGGATTAGTCCTGTAACGTGTTCCGTGTTGTGCCGATCAATCGTTCTCAGTGATGTGAAGTCAGTGTCAGTGATATTAAAACATGGATAGAAAATCTAGTATTATTTGGAATTTTTTTAATGTTTGCGATTAACAAAAGCAATTGGCAAAATGTGATCTATATCATAATGTATTATCATTTAAATCGTCCGTATCAAATTAAAAAAAAAAACACACATACAAAGAAAACATTCAACAATTAAGTTAGATGGCTTGGAAACTCTCGCAAGTCGGAAAAGCGCTATTTTCATTAAACCTGGACCTGCTAGCATTGACACTAATTCCAGTACTAAAACAATAACTGCTGTTGAAATCGAAAAGGATACAATAATTAATTTAGAAAATTTGAACCAATCTGTCACAGCTGAAGATACAGCAGTAAGTAGTATTAAGTCAATATTTTTTTGTAAAAGCTAATGAAATTTGTAATATTTTAATTTTTGTAGGGCCCTTCAGGTGTTAATAGATCAGAACTGACAACTAATGTAAAGCAACAAATAGTCTCTAACAGCAACATATTCCAAGTTCGAGGTAGAGGGAAAAAAGAATTATTGAAGATTACATTGCTTTAAAAAAATTAAATAACACGAAAAAAAAACAGATTGACAAATAATTACTGAAGTTATTCTATCTTCATTATCAGCCCTTTCGAATAGTAGAAGATATAGGATTTGTATAATTGGTAAAAGCCTTAAATTCTGCCTATAATTTACCCAACCGTCAAAAAATTTCAAAAACAATGTAATACCAGGCCTGTACGAAAAATGTAAATTTAGTTTAAAAAATATGTTTTTAGAAAAAAAAACCTTGTTTCAATAACAACAGATTGTTGGACTTCTTCCAGTAATGAAGGCTTTATGTCTATAACTGCCGACTTTATAGATACGGATTTTACCATGCAATCCGGGCTCCTTTCTTGCTCTATATTTTACCAAAAGCCCACCAGTGAAAATTTAGCAAAGGAGCTGTTAGATGTCACTGCAGAATGGGGTTTAAATGGGAGGATAGTGCTGGCCATATCCGATAATGCAGCAAATATCAAAAGTGCAATAAGAAATAGAACACCATGGAAGTTTCTGGGTTGTTATTCTCATACTTTTAATCTAGTTGTAACCGATGTATTAAAAATCCCAAACGCGAATTTTACCATAGACAAAATAAAAACAATAGTCATTTCAAACGTAGTACAAAAATCAAAAATTGATAGAAATGTAAAATAATTCTGGAATTATCAACCCAAAAAAATTATAGAGGTTATGGTAACGAGATGGAATTCTACGTTGTATATAGTGGAACGATTTGTCGAGCTTTAATCTTCAATTCGATCCACAATAGCTCTCCTGGACGTAAATTTACCTATTTTAACCGGCGAAGAATGGCAATTACTTAGAGATTAAGTCCTTTTGAGAGTGCAACACGTGCAATAAGTGGTGAACTTTATATGTCAGTTTAATTAGTCATAGTTTTAACAAATGGACTATTAGATATGTGCCAAAAAATATTAAAAGAGGATGCTCTACTAGATGTATCTAAAATTATTGTAAAAAAATTACACGATAGTCTGCAAGAACGCAACAACATTATAGAATATAGCAACACTTTAGCTGTATGTACATTTTTAGATCCGCGTTTTAAAGGTTATCCCTTTAAAAATGCAGACGCAGTTGAAAATGTTAGACAAAACATTAGCGAGCCAATAAATGTCAAAGAAAAACCTAATACAGAACCGGAAGCAAATCAATCAACAGAACCTGCCACAGCCACCACCTCCACAGAACTGGAACTATCAGTTTGGTCTACTTTTTTTTTTTGGTTTGATTGGTTTGGTCTGATAAGTGGCCAACAAAAAAAAAACAAACTTCAAGGGCACTTCTGGAATTTCAAAGATATATGGAAGAAGACGTTTTAGAAAACAAGATCCCTTGGTATGGTGGAGGGAAAACTCGTATTTGTTTCCTAATTTGGCAAAACTGGTGAGACAAAAATGTTGCGCCGTAGCAACTTCAGTGCCTTGTGAAAGAGTTTTTTTCTAAAGCAGGGAATTTTTTAACAGAAAAACGAAATCGCTTGAAAGGAAATAAGTTTGAACAACTGTTGTTTTTAATTCAAATGTTAATTCAAATTTGTTCTAATGTTTTACACAAAAATTATTTTTTTGGTAACCACTTTCATATTTTATGAAGAATATTAATTTTATTTTTGCTACTGTTTTTTGTTAGATAGATACCTATCCAAAACGGAAACGTATTCCTAATTTATTTTATATAGATATGTATTTGAAGATTGCCATTTTTATGTTATTTCTTATAAGGTTATTTTATAGTATAGTTCTAAGTATTAGGATTTTTTTACGAACTTATAAATTATATCTAAATACTATTATACTACTTTTATAGAATTTTGATAAAATTAACAAACACGAGGCAACGTGGGACCAATATCTAGGTTTAATTATTTATTAATAACCTGCTCGTCTTCAGTACTACAAATTAAGACAATAAAAATAAAATGCAACATTGCCTATACTCAATCTCAATACTGGCTGCCTATCCAAGCATTCCAAATTCCAAGTCCAAGTACGTATTAAAAATACACTGGAGTCTCCAAAATTCGGTGTAGCTCGGGAACAGAATGTCTCCAGAATTTGGCTTCAAGAGGGGTACCCCACCACAGCCACTGAAAAGTCACGGCATTGGTGCTTACTGTCAAGTGAGGCTGTACTTATTTGTTGTTTTGCCGGCGTGAAAAATGTACGTAGGAGTGCGCGGACCAAATTTTTAGTAAATTTTTAGTAATGGAGCCAAAAATTGTAAGGGTTCTATAAATACACAAAGGATCCCATAATATAAAGGAATATCGCGTTTTTAAATATAATTCTGCTTCCTATTCAATAAACTAATGTTGCAAGGATTTCAAATAGCGCGCCGCACAGGAGCAAAGAGCTCGTGGTAATAGTGGGGATAGAAAAACGCCGAATTGCGGAGGGATTTTTGTGGAGGTAAACGAATTTTGGAGGGCCAAATTTTGGAGACTCCAGTGTACGTCGAGTTGAGCCGGGGTCCGCCGCGTCGCGTCGCGTCTAAAGGCTCCTCTACATGTTTGCCAATGCGTGTTTATTGTCCAGCGTGTAGAGGGCTGTATTGTGTAGTGTGCTGTATTGTCCAGCGTGTAGAGAGTTGGTCGTATTGGCGACATTGGCAGAGCTGATCCAAGCGTTGGCGACCGATCCGTCGTGGTGTCGGTTTTTAGTGCTTTTGTTCTGTGGTTCTCTGTTGGCTGTGGTGTTCTTCTTTTCTTTTTTTTACAATTTTGTAATGATACACACTTACGTAGTACCTATATACAGTAAATAAATAAACTGCAGCAGCTGCTACTCTCACGACGTCCATGTTGTTCATATTGGCCCGCGTCGAAACTGAACGTCCTTCCAACAGTTCCAACATGTGGACAGATATTCCAATGTCCTTGCCAATGCGTTGGTCAGCGTGTTGGCCAACGCATTGGCCAACGTGTAGAGGAGCCTTAAGTCTAGAGGTAGAGAGAGGGCCAGGCCAGAAAGAACTGGGAACAGTGAGTGGGAACTGGAACTAGTATTTTAGAAAACTCGTACCAGTTACCTACGTTACGTTATAGGCTCATACCTATTACCAAATACGCGTTCCTAGTATTTAGTAACGCGTTCCTAGTATGATCATTAGTTATAGCGTGTAGCGTTTAAACTTTAAACGCGTTTTTCTTGAAACCATGTTTTTCAAACTGGGCGCCACTATATCTCAAAAACTACTGAATATATCACTATTTTTTTTTCAAAGTAGATTAAATTTATTGGATCCTAAACCTAAAAAGTGATAATATTTATTATAATTTTTATAGCACTTTGAAGAGCGAAAAAAAAACTCGAAAAACTCATTCAAGAGGAGATGATTTTGATTTTACTCTCTTATGAACACGAAGCTAAAACCAAAACTTCGAAAATTCCACAAAAGCGTTGTATAAAGTAACAAGGACTAATAGAATATTCCTTGAAAAGTAATTTATTAGTTACTACTTGTTATGCATTCCGCCATTTACCACTTACGCACAGGTCCAAAGAATGTCGTTTGGAATGGTGTAATAAAAGGAATATATGCAAAATGAACTCAGTGGTGAGTCTAGATTTTGTTTAGATATATTTTAGTTATTACTTTGTGTCGAATACTTCGCAAATGTTTTAGTAAGTATGACAAGCTAACGCGTGAAACTCTATTAACTAAATGTAATTTGATTAAGGCTAATTTTACTATAACATTTTATGCTCACATACGACTTTCAGAAAAATTTCAAACAAAAAAAAAATTAAAAAAACTATCTGTTAATTAAGGTGTGTATAAGTGTAATATAAAAAGTTATGAAATATTTGAGCTTCAGTTTAATTAATATTGTATTTTATGTAAACAAAATTGTGTTTATTTGTTTTTTTACACAATAATATAAATTCACAAATGTGTTATGTAATTGGTATTAGGTATGCATTAGGTAGGGTATTCAAAAAGTCTCCTGCCAAATGGAAATCCCAAATACTAGACGTGATTTTATTACGATTTAACCTAATTTACCTCAATCCAATAATCCTTCCGAAGGAAGCTAAAGCTGTTTAACTATGGCGCTTTCAAGTCAATTTTTTTAAATACCTCAGAAAATCTGTTAATTAAAAACTTCAAACTTGGCACAATAACCAAGCTTCCAATGACAAATCGGCCACTGGAAATAACATATCGCTGTTCCAATCACAAGTGTTTTATTTGAGGGGACCAACGAACATTTTGATTAACTTTTTTATCTTTATTTTTACATGTTTTATGCCATATTTGAAAACTTTAAGGCATTTTATTAACACATGGTCTTCTTTGATATCGCTATGATTAAACGTTTTTGACATAAACGAGTTTAAATCTTTTATGCTTCTTGCATAAAATCCTGTTCGACTGCTAAATTAATAAAGTCGGCTTTGATATATTAACAAAACCAAACTATCAGATGGTACTCGTTTTTTTTATACAATACTTGAAATTCGTGATTTTGAAAGTACTAACTTACTCTTATTTTTGGAAACTAATACATAGTTATTATTATTATACAATATTTTATTATTACAGAAATTCTATAATTCATCTAATCATAATTTAGCAAATATGATTTTGTGCAAGAAACGCAAAAAGTTTAAATTTATTTTCCTCGAAAATGGCACCCAAAGCGATTTCAAACAAGAACACATTATTATTGCAAAATACCTACTTTAAAGTTTTCAAATTTGATGTAAAATACGTCAAGAGTTTGAAGATAAAATATTCATAATCCAAGATGCCTGCTGCAATCAGAAGTAGAATGCTTGTGATTAGAATACAGAAATCTTATTTAGAGAAGTATAGTGCAGCCTTATTTGTCATTAGAATCTTGGATATTGGATGATGTATTATTTCAAAAGTACTCAGGTTTCTCGTTCAAATGATACCTAATTAACCAAACCAAAAATTAATTCCTGCTAGCAAAAAACCCATTTCAGGGAAGCTGCCGCAATTTGGGAATGCTGCAATATAAAATTAACAAGTTGACATTATACTTGTGAATCACCTGGTTCTTTTCTGAGGAAAAAGGAAAACAATTGCAACAATATTGAAGTATAACTATTTAAAAATAAATTACTAAACTTAGAGGCTATTAGAGTGTTATTTTTAAAAATCAAATGAATATAATTAAATAGGGCCCCCAATGCATTTTTTAAAGTGTTCTAAAAAGCGAAAGAAAGTATTTTTTCCAAAATTGTCAGGGAATTACTTAAATTTTATATTTTAATTACTTTTGCGGCACTTCGGTCGAAAGTGTGATGAGAGTGTGCTGTAATATATAATCACATTCATATATGAGTGCAGTTGTATAATTTCTTGATTTACTGTTCAGTTTTTTTAATTATTTCTGACGTCCTCTCGGAAATTATCTTAATTCTCAACTTCTTAGTTACTTTAATTAAAAAAAAATAACCGGTCTTCCACACAGCGACATGTTTGTGTTGCCACATATTTTGCAGTTTTAGTAAATATTCATATTGCTCATGCATTCGCGTAACTAAAACACACTATTAGCAGGTTGCTAAAAATATTTTACTACATCCAGTAAATCTGTTATGTATATAAACTACTGGTAAAAATTCTTATGTTGTATACTTTTAAATTCCGGGGTAATTCTGGGGCACCGCCAATATAAGTTATTATCTTTAACATAATTACTATTTAAACTATTGCTTTTACATTTTTAATAAGTTAGTGTCGTTTTTTATCGTTGGTCATTTTTTTTATTATTTTTAGTATTGGTATAATATATTTTACATATATTATATTAATACTATACTGATGTCAGTATAATATATTATAATTATACAGTGAGGACGTAAAGGTTTACATAAATTCAATATTTTCAAACTAAAAATATTATGGAAAAATCGTTGGACACGTCAGTTGGTTTGGATCTTTCTATTTTTCATTGCGTATCTTTGTAATTAAAAGTAGCAGTGACGTCACCGCTTTTTTCATGACGTCCTCGATTATTTTTTTAATAGAACGCAAAAAACACTATGTTTTTCCTACTTTTGGATACTCTAGTAACAGAAAAAAATAATAACACTTATGGTTTAAGGTGATTCGTTTATCAGTTAGAGACAATTGAAAATCGTCTCAACAACATTAGACCACAAGTGAAGAGTGAACAAAAAGTATCAAAAATAGTAAATGTTTGTTTTTGCACTCAAAAGGTAATACAAGAGAGTCTGAGAGGAAGAGCTAGGTGCCGAAACCATGTCTAGCCTTGTTATTTGCTTTGGAGATGGCGTACTATGTATGTCACATATCTGTTTTCTTGAAAAAGCAGTTCACAGCAGTTCAAAAGTGTCACACCACAAGTGCGTACAACACCCCGAATTTTACTCGTTCATTACTAGTTTTAAATCGCCAAAAAACTCTTTTAGTGAACACATGTCCACATTTAATGAAGTTTAGATTTCTTCCTATGGGGTCACTTGAAATCAGTTGTATTCAAAACTCAACCAGATTAAATTGAACAACTGCAGCAAAGAACTGTACAAAAATGTAGGGCTATTTTACCCGAAACTCTTCAACACGGCCGCGTTTCAACAGTTTGAATATCGGCTGTACTTCTGCTTGGAAAACAATGGAACCCATTTTGAACAATTAATAAAGTAATTATAAAGGTAAGAAATTGAGTATTTCATTATCATACTTTTAAAAGTTGCATTATTTCAATTTAGAAATTAAATACATTTCACACATTCATGAGGTTGGCTACCTCAATTTTGACAAAAAAAGAAATATGGGACTTATCTAGAATTGTACAAGAAACTCAAAAATGGCAAAAGAAATAGGGCCCTGCCATTTATATGCCATTTATAATTTTAGGGGTAGGTGCCCTGGGGATTAGGGGGTTGAATACGACAACAAATGAATCAAAAGTTGTCTCCCTTAATATGTAAATTGACGTGTTTCGCCCAATTTTGATACTGTCATTAGTTTAGGCAATATTAAACGCTGTTAGTTTTCAAATTGACACCCTGTATAAGTAGTATATCCTGAAAAACATATTACCCACAAGTTTCAAAGAATAGTCCTTGCATTACACAACGCTAGTTATTTTTTATGTAAAAATAATCCATCGTATGTTCAATTGTTTGATCCACTATACGTATGTATACACGGTGGAGACTTTAACTGGAATATATTCGCTAGCGGGGTGGTGAATGATTTTTCAAAAAATTCACGAGACACGTCAACTTTTAAATGTATTTACCTACATTTTGCAAGTAATGTGAAAAATATAGCCCTTCAGGCAGTGGCGGTGCGTGATATTTCAGTTAGCCATATCTTGAAAACGACGCATGGGACCCATTTCACTTTATAGGTGATGACTATACACCCCTTACAGAAAGTATTTATAGTGAAAAAACCGTCAGCAAAGTTTGCGAAAAAAATTTCAAAAACACTGGAGCACTCCCTGGGTTCTCAGTAACGCTCTGTGGAATATTTGCAGTATATTTTTTTCATAATCTAGAAACAAATATAAGGAGACGTTTTTCGATTTGTTACAAAATATTTTTGTTTCAAAAAGTTATGGCCATTTTAATTTTGGGAAACAAAATGTTCCTATAAAATTAAAATTAAAATGGCCATAACTTTTCGAAAAAAAAAAATATTTTGCAACAAATCGAAAAACGTCTCCTTATATTTGTTTCTAGATTATGAAAAAAAATATACTGCAAATATCCCACAGAGCGTTACTGAGAACCCAGGAGTGTTCCAGTGTTTTTAAAAAATTTTTTCGCAAACTTTGCTGACGATTTTTTCACTATAAATCCTTTCTGTAAGAGGTGTATAGTCATCACCTAAAAAGTGAAGTGGGTCCCATGTGTCGGTCGTTTTCAAGATATGGCTAACTGAAATATCACTCACCGCCACTGCCTTCAGGGGTGGCTGAAACTACCCTCGACATGATTTTTTTCAAATGCAACCCTATGGCTTGTGACCCCTCATTGTAAAGCTGGTGGAAAGAGGAATCCAACGCACTGATCAAATTTTAATTTTTAGTATGTTTGTAGGGTTGCATACAATTAAAACAATTTAAAAATTAAATTTATTTTCAACGTAACAATTGTTTAAAATGTGCACCATTCACTTGTTGGCAGCATCCCAGTCTGTGGTAGGTTTCGTCCCTTACATTATGCAACATTTGCGGTGTTATTTTCCCGATTTCCTCTCTTATCCTTTCCTGCAGATCTGCTATGTTGTTGGGTTTCTGAATGTAAACCCTACTTTTAAGATGTCCCCACAAAAAATAAATCCAGTGGTGTAAGATCTGGAGATCTTGCTGGCCACTCAATATTACTATTATTATCTATACTATATATATATATATATATAGTATAGATTATTATAAATCGAATAAAAAATTGATCTTACTTTTCATAATACTAAGGCTTGGTTTGGAGAATTCTATTTAACCACTCGAGGGATTGATTAGGTGGAAAATATATCATATCTAAGCACCATCAGATACCTTTAATGAATGGTTTCGATTAATCACCCAATATATTACATCATTATAAAAACATTTAATAACGAATTTCTCGCATATTAACAATTGTCAGTTGCCAAAAATAATGTATTTTTTAATATTGGTGGAGAGTTTCAAAATTTTAGTAATTTTGAGGTAGTTTCAATTTGACCTCGGCGATAGCTTAGTAGGTGAAGTCAGAAGAGATCCGCAGGAGTTCGAATCTTGGCTGTGGCAATTGGCACCTGTCACTGGGTTTGGTTGTGTCTTACGTTTTTTCAAGCTATACCTACTATCCCTCTGACGCAATTATTACCTTTCCTAGAGGGAGGATATCAATTTCTGTGGTGTGATGGTGTGACTTAATTTATAGCAGCTGGATGTATGAAGGAATAAAGAGACTTGGTAATAATAAAAAAATCATAATTTGTTCTATAGCAAAAAAACCAGGTAACTGGGGGAGGTAAAACGTAATGTCATCAACTAAATAATCGTCAAATGAAATTAGACTGGTTGGCGTCAGTTCTATATGTATAAATAATTTCGTACAGTTCCCTAAAATCTAATTAATTTGACCCGTTGAGCGATGAGTTATAGCCTCGTATCCATTAGGTGGCATACTGCCAGGCGATTGCAGCGCTTTGGCGGCGCAATTAGAAATCCCCAAGGCATAGCAACGTTTCATGGCAGGCGGAATGTAATTAATAAAGAATTTAGCTACCGCAGATCTTCACAAATGAAGCCCAGTAAGCAACACCCAGGAATTTTGAGATATTAAAACCCATTGTATTAAGGATTAATACACAGGGTGTCCAGAAACTCAACTGACAAATGAAAACCCTAGATTCCAGAGGTGACTATATTTATGTACATATGTCGATTTAACCCACTTTACCTTGGTCCAGAAATGTCTCCTAAGTGAGCTGGAGGCCTTTGAAGATGATATTTTCACGCCATTTTTTTAAATTTCTTCCAGATACCGTTATGCAAAAATTTGTTGCAATAAATTAGTATTCATATGTCCACTCGCAGGCTGTACTTTACTGCACTTACATTTTTTAACGCCGTATTTTTCGCTCGTTAACTTGTCGGGGGCAACCGACATTTTGAAGTATAGTTTTGGTATATTTATTTGTTTTCCAATTTTGACTTGAAAACATTAGACTGTTTTAGCACAAATAAGTTCTCTTAATTTATAGTCGCTATGCTCCACTGTTGTCGAAAATAAAAATTTAACGGCTAATATTTCAGCACGTAAGTTCCCATTGACTACCAAAATAATTGATAATATTGAAAGTTGGCAAAATATCCACACAGAAGACACCTTGTTCACACAACGTTTACAGCGCTTCACTAAAGAACAACTGAAATACATACAGGGTTTGTCCGGAAAGTAATGTCAGTGAATTTTTTTTCCGAGACTGTACGCGCCAGCCCGCGCTTTACGTGCTGGGATTGTGGTGAGGGGATCTGGCAACAAGATCCAACAAGCGTCAGTTGGCTACCGGTCAATCACCGACACCTGCGAAGACAACCTCCTTGATGACGTCATTACCGGGGACGAAAGTTGGGTCTTTGAATACGATCCGGAGACGAAGAGGCAAAGTGCGGAATGGCACACGTCGAACTCCTCTCGCCCCAAGAAGGCCAGGATGTCCAGGTCAAAGATCAAGACAATGCTGATTGTCTTTTTTGATTGCCAGGGATTGGTCCATCATGAGTTCGTTCCGCAGGGGACAACCGTAACCGGAAAGTTTTACGTCGAGGTGCTGAAGCGGATGAAACGCAGGGTGAATCGCGTCCGCCCAGACATCTCAAAATCCTGGAAGCTTCACCACGACAATGCGATTTCGCACACCTGCTTCCTCGTGGCCTATTACCTCGTCAAGGCAGGCATCACCGTTGTTCCCCAGCCTCCCTACAGTCCCAATGTGGCCCCCCATACTTTTTACTGTTTCCGCGCCTCAAAACCCCCATGAAAGGACAGCATTTTGGGTCGGTGAAAAACATTCAGAAGACTTGCACCGACTCTTTAAAGGCGATTCCGGAAAACGACTACCATGCGGCTTTTGATGCGTGGAAGACCTGCTGGAACCGATGTGTGGACGCAGGAGGAATGTATTTTGAAAGTTTCTAAATATTTGTACACATAGAACCAATAAAAACCATTTTTCAAAGCTCACTGACATTACTTTCCGGACAAACCCTATACGTTTAGTGATATAAATAAATAAATAAATAGTAGGGTGGAGTATCTGGCATTTTTAAAAAATGCCCGATAATCAACCCCGGTTTTCAAAAATCTATAATAGTGAGGGTCTTTAGTGAGTAGTTGAGGAACTACAGTCTTTTAAAATCCGTAGTTTTACAACGGTTTTGATATGGATTTGATTGATTCGATTTTTTTACAGTTTATATTACACTATTTTTTGTTCAATGAAACACCTTCTATATTGACATATTTGTTATTTGTCTATAAATATCGAATAATAGTAGTATTAGTAGTAAACTAAAAGTTGAATCTGTTGAATAATTTACTATAGCATTTACTGTCAGGCTCAACTTTTTATTTACTCCAGCATAGTCTACTACATTTTTCCCCTGAGGCTTATTGATAGATATTTACAACTAAATACATATCACAAAGTATTCAAAATATATAATATTAATATATAATATATATTAATATATATAATATATTTAAAATATAACCAGAAAAAATATAAATTAAGAAGTGACACAATATGATACACAAGGTGTAGGTATAATAAAACAAATAATATTATTTAAATTGTAAGAAATATTGTAGAGGTTAAAATCGTTGAAACTACGAATTTTAAAAGTCTTTAGTTCCTAAACTCCTGACTAGAAACCTCACTATTATAATGTTATGAGATAGGCTTTTCGAGGGGAAACAAATATAAAAATATACAGGGTGTTTCATTTAAAAAATATATTTTAATGAATTGTGTGAATATACAGTTGTGGTATAGCATTTCAAATATTCAAATATTCAGGTGCAACCCTGCATCTTTTATTTGAAACCTTCATTCATATTTGCCACATTAAAAGTGTTAATGCCCCAGTCAAAATATCTGGGAAAACCCGACATACGTTGTTACCTGAACATCTTAATCTAAACTATATAATGGCGGAAGAAATGATTAAAAAAAAACTAGACAACTGCAATTACTTCTTTGATATAAGACATGATATTAATAAAGCCGATGTTTTATCATGAACGGATAATAAATGCTCCTGAAGACAGTATTAGACAATGGTGCTATGAAATATTACAAACCGACGTCTGTGAAGCAACCAAATTGCTTATTGCATATTTTTAGTTGTTTGTGTATATCTCACATATATCTCTGGTATTTTCATTCTACCTCGTACTACGTTCATTGAGCACAATTCGTGAGCAGAGCTATTCTGGAGGCACTGTATATCTAGCATTGTTTTTTTTCCATTAAGTTTTTATTTATTTTGTAGAACCTAAACAATGCCTAATTTGTTTAAAACGATATATGTATGTACTTGGGTATATATGAAAATATCCTTGTATTATTTATTTAACCCAGATTTGTAGGGTTCTATATTATTTTATTAAACAAATATATCTAGATTTACTGTGTTTTATTAAATGTACGTATAATATGTATACATGGTGAGTCAGAAAGAATGGGATAAGACTAAACTTGAGATATTAGATACCAAAATATTATGATTGAGCCTTATGAACATGCCTTATACCAATGTCGCTAGTTTAAGATATACAGCGTGTTCAATGTTTAAATTTTATTCTGAAATTTCTCAATAATTAAGAAAGTTTTGATAGTACAAATCTGAAAATTGGTAGTTTTATGTTTTTTGGTGTGAGAATTACGAATTTTAAGCTTATTTTGACGTTGCTCCTAGAAGGCGCTAGTTTCACCGTATTATTTGGGTAAATTAAAACTTTTGAGCCATGCGTAAAATAGTCATGAATCTAAAAGAACGCTCAATTCTACAGAGAAAAGGTACTCTTGTTTAGGTCGTCTAAATCTATCGGTTTTTAAGTTATTTGCATTTAACGGGTTCAATGTATTTTGTTATGATTATTTTATTCTTGAAAGATGAAAAGATACGGAGAAGCCATCAAAGCAACAGTAACTAACAAAAACAATTATTGGTAATGGTGATAATGACAAACATCAAATCAAATGTTGGATGTGCCCACCACCTACCGCAATACATTTTAAAATAGACCTCCGTAAATGTCTCTGAATGTTAAACAAAATTTCCCTATTATTTTTAAATGTATTCGCGGCTTCTTCTATTCTCTGCCGCAAATCCTGAAGAGAATTAACTTCTTCCTGATAAACTAAATCCTTCAAGTTTCATCAGATAGAGAAGTCCAGAGGATTTAGGTCTGTGCTTCTCGTTGGCCAAACAAATTCACTTCCACGGCCAATCACAACCGATGAGGAAAATGTTCATGTAAATATTGGCGTACTGGCAAGGCAAAATGTGGTGGCGCTCCGTCGTGCATAAACCACATGTGTTTTCTTAATGTCAGTGCAACATCTTCTAGGAGTTCGTTTAAATTATGTTGAAGAAAGTTTAAGTATTGAGGTCCAGTTAGATTGGGTGGCAATTCAAAAGGTAAAATGACAAAATTGGAAATTACACCACACCAAATGTTCACATGCATTTTTTGATTACTAGCTAGTCTTCTTCCACAAATACCATAATAATCAACACACACTCAAAATAGCGAAATAATGTAATGATTTATGTAAATTTGACAATTGTTGACACAAGCGTACATAGAAAAAATATAGCAATATCAGCGCCTGAAATAAATCAACAAAATACATTGAACCTTAAATGCAAATAAAACCGACAGATTTAGACGACCTAAACAAGAGTACCTTCCTTCCCTCTGTTGAATTGAGCGTTCTTTTATATTCACGACTTGTTTTACACATGACTCAGCAGATAAAAAAAATTGTTTAATTTACCTAAATAATACGGTGAAACTAGCGCCCTCTAGGAGCAACGTCAAAATAAGCATAACATTCGTAATTCCCACACCAAAAAACATAAAGCTACCAAGTTTCAGATGTATACTATCAAACATGTCTTAATTATTGAGAAATTTTAGAATAAAATTTAAACTTTGAACACGCTGTATCTCTTTGAACCAGCGACATTGGTATAAGGCATGTTAGCTCGATCATAATATTTTGGTGTCTAGTATCTCCATTTTAGTCTTGTCCCATTATTTCTCACTGACTCTGTATAATTGACAGTAAGATTAGTAATTAATTTATGCACCGCAAGCCGCTATTATGATTTAATAAAAAAAGACCAAAAGCGGTATGATCTTGAACAAGCAGACAAGAATGTCCTGTATTATTAAAAAAAAAAATTCTTCAATAAATATATCATAAAATTTTAAAATATAGTTTCTCATATGTCTTTACAAAATATTATAACGTTCTAGTTTTCAGATTGTGGAACATTACATACCAGAACAATAAATCACATTAGGCAGCATTTTTATCCAAAAACAGCATCCGTTTTGGTACCACTTGTCCAAATTCCAAACTAGTTACGTTCACAACTCTAAACTGACCCCTAAAACATTGTTATGAAACTCCACAATAATGCTATATATCAAAGTAAAAGAATATAATAATTTCGTTGGGCTATTGTTGTATGGTAATCACGTATCATTTGAATTGTCAGGAAAGCCAGGGGGGCGTCACAGGAGAGAAATAACAAAAGCAACTGTCCCTAGGGAACAGAGGA
This sequence comes from Aromia moschata, assembly GCA_029963805.1. NCBI lineage: Eukaryota > Metazoa > Arthropoda > Insecta > Coleoptera > Cerambycidae > Aromia > Aromia moschata. The sequence goes on from JAPWTK010000030.1 coordinate 1,889,074, forward strand.
TGTATCGGGACCAGAAGGGGTCTGCTATAAAAAGAAAACGGTCCATATAATGGCGCATATACCGGCTATAGCCCGTTATGCAAACTATGGCTACTATCTCTTGTATAGGCCATTTGGCTCGCGATGGACAATCGTCGGTTAGAACCCGATTGCCGCTAGGGGACTCATCTAGAAAATTATATCGTGCTGCTGGGTGCGCGCGTTAAAGGGGAATGTTTATGGCCGCCGTTCCGACACTTGCGGCAACTAGATAGTGTTATTTCCATAAAATTAACAACAAACAAAAAGGCTTCATTTTCATCAGTCCTCAACCATATACCCGAGTATAAAGGGTCACTTCACACGGCATACTAAAGCTTGTAATGCCTCCAAACCAGTTAGGCTTCATTTTTACTACGGGGATCGCGTTTATCTTGTTAATATTGAAGCAGAATTTTCGCTTTTAATTATATGCTTACAAATACTACAACATTAAATTAAATATTGTGAAACCAGCAAAATGTGACAGAAACAGTGTTATATTTTCTGCTAACACCGAAACACTGCAAACTTAATGCGCGCGTTTCGCCAACTATGAGGCTGTCATCATGAGATGATTAAAATTAACGTTAAATCTAACTGTCTAACCTATGTACAATAAAGTTTACGTGGAATTTGTTTACCCTACTTCACCGCAAGGTGTAAAAAAGTTAAAGAAATTTAAAAAAATGTTTCATTCATTAAACAAAATTTATTATCTTATATGTGACATAAAGTAATTAAATAAATTAAGAGTTTCTTCAAATAATGTTGGTTCGAAAACCAACCAATGGGATCAGGAATTGAAAATAATATTTAAATACTCATGCTACGATAAAATTTTTGTATTAAAAACAAATACGGGACGTTTCATGTCAACTAGGGCACCCGAATATCCAAAAATGTAAGCAATGAAAAAAAATTTAAAGGTGGCATTTTCTTCGTTGAAGTGTAAACTTTCAAATGCAACGTGGCGTTTGAAAAATAAAACAAAATGGCGGCTCAAGATAGCGGTCAGAACGAAAAAATCCAGAGATAATATTTAAAAAATTTGATTGGGAAGCAAAATTAAGTTACAATTACTTCAAAATCCTGTAAAAATGTATTATTTAGCAACTAATTATTCCTGCAAACAATGTTTTGTATTATTCCAATTTGGCAGTCTCAATTTGGCGCGTAAAACGTAAAATTTAATGAAGTTCAATAAAATCCGAGTTTAAAGGTCAGACACATCATTTTCGACATATTTTGATGTCCTAAACACGGTGGCGAAATTTACTGGGCCTTTCAATTCGTCATAAAATGTTAATGTTATGGAAAATTGACCGGAAAAAGAACTAAAATCTATTTTTAGACTGTTTTTAACTAAGTATATCTCTTCTGACGAAAATAGTCTTAGGCGTCAAAACCCATACCTAAAAACTTTAAACCTAACATAACATAGCCTAACTAGGTTATAACGATCATAGCCCATATAATTTTTATATTTTTGACTCCGCTCTTGACAAATCAAACAAGGCTGTTGAAGTCAAATACTATCGTTTTTTTGTCAAGTCGTTTTTTTTTAAGTGCAGAGGTTGATTTTTCTTTAAAGCACATTTTTTGAGCAAGTTTAACAGTAATTAGATATCAAAATTACAGAGTATTTTTAATTATTAAGAGTATTTACAATTAGAACTTCAGAATAAAATTAGAAACTAAGTTTAAAGTTGTTAGGTTAATTAGTTACTCAATAATACATTTTTACAGGATTTTGAAGTACTTGTAACTTAATTTTGCTTCCCAATCAAATTTTTTAAATATTATCTTCGGATTTTATCGTTCTGACCACCATCTTGAGATTTTTTTTTTTTTTCGTTGGCTTGGCACTAGAAGATATAGTGAATTACAAAATTATGCGTACCCTTTTACAGATTACAATTAGCGTGAAAAATCCTAATGACAGAAAAAAGAAAGCACTTAGATTTTTTGAGGGTAAATGTCTTAAGCAATGAAACATACAAGTTTAGAAGTCACTGAACAAAATGTTTTACTGAAAGAAGTACAAAAAATTAGTTCGTGAGAAGTTGAAAATAATATTAAGAACTTAAAAACCAACTGTCAACATGCTGGTGTTGGAAAACTGTTTTCATTCATGCATAGATGGAAAAGATGGTACATTTAAACACTCTATATAAAAATCTCGCATCAAGTGCTACAAAACTAGAGCTACAAGGAAACTATAATTTACAACCTGACACAGACTCGAAACATCGAGTCAGTTATTGAACAACGGTTGTAGAATAAGAATTTGCAGCAGCTCCGTATGCCACCTCAAAAGTCCCATTGAAGTGTTTCCCAGTCCCAGTCCCAGTGAAGAGTTTACTTGAACATTTTGTGGTTTGAAATAGCATCACGGCCACGCAATTTTTTTGTTATTTCAAGTAAACACAAGGTAAAGCAAGAAATCTTGGAGATATTGAATGATATGTCCTGTCATCACTCAAAACTTAGTAGATAGTACGCCAATACATTTAAATGCAATAATTGCTGCACGAGGTGAACTTTTATTTTTATTTTATACTTATTTTTAACTTTTATTTTTGTTAATAAATATGCAGGGTACGAATAATTTTGTGACCTAATTTTTGTACTTCTTTCAGTAAAATATTTTTCTAATCTTTGTTCAGTGACTTCCAAACTCGTACTCATTGCTTAAGACAACACATTTACCCTAAAAAAAATCTAAGTTCTTCCTATTTTCTATTATGAGTTTTCACACTAATTTTAATCTTTGGAAGGGTACGAATAAAATAATTAAAATTTTTTAAATGAAAAAAGTTTAAAATTATAACTCTGACGTTACTAAATCGAATCAATCATTGTAAATTACGCAAATCTTACATAGAATATGAATTAAAATTTTTTAAAAGCCATTAAAAATAGTTAATAATTATCATGATTTTAAAAAAAGTTATCCTTGAACTTACTTCAGGCCCATTATCGGACTAGGAGGGATCGGTAGTAAAATGAATGCTTTTTTTAACAAAAACAAAAACAAAAGTATATTGACCGATTCGACCCACCACTCGGCAAGTGTTATCACAGACAACCAATATATTTTTTTCTAACATTTGCAAAAAGCAGACTTATCAAAGTTAAAGTTCTCAAGAGACATACCAAACTTTAGACCTTCACCAAACTTTACCTTTTGACCCTAGGGGTCCAAAATTTTGGAAATCGTATTTTCTTTCGAAAAGCTACCTCCACACAAATTTTGGGCCAAATCTAAAATTTTGTTGTCCGACTTGACATGGAATGTCCCATATACATAAGATTACCGAGATTAACTAGTTATTTTAAAACTATCAACCCATTCAGTAACTACATACAGACTATTTCATTTCTCGTTGCAACATATGTGCGCAATTTTCTGGCGCACCATGCTGCCGGTGACCATCCGAGCACGAGTAAATCTACTATGGGAGGAACATCTGTCTAGCAGGCATTGCCGCGTAAATACGGTAGCGATTATGGAACGAGTACAAAACCACTAAGTGTGTGGTACTATTTACAATTTCTAATGAGTCATCGACCAGTCGTCAAAAAAGGACAAATTCTACTTCTTATTCTAGCGACTAGCATAACAGGTGAGATGGTCGGTCTTATTACCACTACCTTCAGGTGTGTACGCGGTTGCTTCTCATCTGTCGTCTCACTTCTATTTGTCCTTTTTCATAGGTGGCTACTATATTTGATAAATGTATACGGTACATTTACAACTGTTAGTAGATTCAGTAAAACGATCGGTGAATCAATTTGGTAAAACAAACAAACGTCCTTACCTGTCGCTCAAATTATCATCCAGAGTTCAATGAAAAACTTTCCTGATTGGATTCCACAATGACATGGATATTTTCGTCGGCCCTCACATTGGCGATATTTAAATTTAGAATTCATGGGACTGTTTTCCAAATAAACCGGTATCATGCAGTTATTAGTACAGTCTTACAAAAACACGCACAGGGCGTGGCGATTGGGATAAGCTTCAGCATAAATATATTACGCCTCTCTGACATTCCCATTGACATGATCACACATGAGATACATATCAGCTAACTCCATATTGCAATAAACAAGCACAACGACAATTCTTAAAATTGTGCACTGAGCACTGAATATCAACTACAAACTGTGTTCTCAGCCGACAGAACCACTTTGATTATGATAAGAAACAAATGTTCAGCGAACGAAAGAAAACACTTTTGCAAAACAGACTTTTTGCACAAGAGGCACAAGATAAGCGAAACATTCCACAAATGTTAGAAAGAGCAATTTTTTCAACATAAATAATTAGTAATTAAATTAAAATTATCCGTACGTCTAAAACCGCCCATTCGTGGACCCATGTTCATGAAGACTTTCAGTCACATACCTATCCACCAAGCTATACACCCTCAAACTTTTTTTACAACCTGTATATATTACTAAATAAACAGATAAATCCATTATCCTTGTCTAATCAGTGAGGGCTTCAAAAGATATTGTTGTCCTGAAAAAATTTCTAAATATTTTTGATGCTAAAGTTCATGTCGTATTGTATCGTATAGTATCGATACATACTTAAAATAGATTTCTCATTGTTTCCTCAAAAACTGGCATGCCAATGATAAAACAAATATTCCAGTTCAAACAATCGCCTAATGAAATCAGTCACTATTATCTGCAATAATGTGGCTAACATTAAATACTCAAGTAACTAAGGTTTACGAGTCCACGAAAACTGAAATGACTTAGGCAATTAGTTGCAAAATTATGTACAAATACGATAGTTTTAAGTAATACTTGACTTAAATAGTTAATTAAAATAAGTACATTATGTAGTTGACTTATTGACTATATTATGTCAATCAGTAAGTTGTTATTTCTAATTATGAGCACAAAATTAATGTCCTTTATTTAATTTTTTTATAAAAGTTTATACTTTCTCTTGTCTACGAAACGATTGTTTTGTAGGGAAGTTTTATTATCAAAATACGTTTTGTATATAGTGTCGAGTTTAAGAATTCTCCGCCCAACACTGGCGTGTGGAATATTTTATTTTGGGCCTCTCACGTTGTGTCAGTCTCCCTCACACCTCTCCCCCCAACGACAGTAATTTTTACTCTCAAATTTCCAAATTTGCCGCTCCCCAAAGGGATGCATCAGAGGCACAGCGGGTTGTAAACGTCAACTTGCAATCGACGCTGTGATACTGAAACAAACCCAAGTAAAATGGAGAAACCTGCATATGTGTTACATCGACTACAGCAAGGCGTTTGATTCGGTATCTCACGATTGGCTACTTAAAGTCCTGGAAATTTACAATGTCTGACCTCGAATAAGAGCTCTTCTCCAACATCTTATGCAATTACGGAAAACAAACATTTGGGTCTCTGGAGGGAACACAGGTCAAGTTACGATTAAGAAGGGGAGTCTTCCAGTGGGATTCACATTCACCAAAGCAAAAACTCCAGGCCCTCATTGAAACTACTAAGACGTTCAGTGACGTCCAGAGGTATATGCTGACATCCATCAACTACCACCGGAATATCCCAGCAATACCGTTACCTGGGAATGTGCCAAGATAACAAAATCAGTCACACACAGCTGAAAAAGATTTTCAAGAGATAAGAACCTCGTGACAAAGTTGCTGAATACGCTTGTATCTAGAGGCATTCGTATCAAAATTCGTATCTTGGGCTGTTCCATTGTTGACATACTCTTTTGGAATCGTTAAGTGGTCCGTTACTGATATCGACGAGATCGACTGACTTACCAAGCGGCTTCTAACTAAATTTAGACACTTCACACACTTCTTCACAACTCTTCAATAATCAGACTCTACCTGCCAGACGAGGTGGGATAGGTCTATTAAACATAAAAAATCGGTGCCTTAACCAAGAAGTTTCCTTAAGAAGAAAACTACTAACCAACAGGGACCCACTAATAACAGTAGCAAGAGAGGATGCAGGAACAGAACAGGAGCTCCACACATGACAATTCAGTAAAAATGGCTTACCTTACTTACTGAACGGCAATCTGTACCTCGAAACTGAAGGCTTTTTGACAGCTATTGAGAACAGGGTCATAAAAACGAGAAATTACCAGAAGCATATCCTGAGAGTCGACGTTGAAGACATATGTAGGCAATATGGATCGGGCAAAACTATAGCACACATAATAGGAGGGTGTTCAACGCTAGTAAAGTCACCATATCTCGGCAGGCACAACCAACTTGCGAAGATAGTCCACGAACAACTGGCATTCAAGTATGGTATGTACATATATATAACGGCTCCGGAAATATACTTCGGAAGCTGTGCTGGAATCAGAAGTAGCAGTTAAGTACAGGGATACACTTCGGACATCACCGACCGAACAGTGGACTTGTGGAGACCGAACAACCGACCAGATATTGTGTGTATACGTATATACTATTATTATTCACAATAATAATATCTAAAATGCTAACAGTGAAACCATCCATATCTATCAATTGTCATTGTTTTTTTTTTTTTAAATCTGATCATACTCAACGTTTTAAATTCCTTTAGTTGTTCACTTTTTCTTATAAATTCAAAAATTATGGTGGCGATATTTATTTGAAACACTTCATTATAATGGTATGTTTACTACTAGTATAATTGCGAGCTGCAATTTCTACCTCGTTTTTTTTTATAAAATAGACCACGTCTAGATTACATTACTTTTAGATTAACATTTTTCTAACATATCATAAGGTACCTAGCTGTGACTAAATGGCTGTCGTTTGTTCTGTTATGTATATATACTAATATGTTTCAATAATAAGTCAGGTCTTGGAACTTGGAATTGTTAGAGTGAAGTTATTTGGCTAAACACACTTAAAATTGAAAATTAAATAACGATTATACAGTCTGTCCAAAATTGGTTATGCATTGCTATCTCGGCTATTGTTGGAGACAGAAGATGGTTAAATGGGGAAAGTTATTTTAAGGATTTCATCTGTTTGACGTTGTTTTCAAACTTGATTTATCTCTAACTTTGTATGTGCGTTTTAGAGAATTTTCCATATATTTAACCTTACTGGACACCTTTTGAGATGTTTTCGGTGATGTTATTAAAATATGTCTATTGTCATTTTGTTTCTGTTATTGCCTTGTGTATGACAAGGTATGACAAGGCATGACACCATTGTCATACACATAATTGTGTATGACAATGCTAGAAAAAAAACGTTGACTCCCGTGGAATTTAAAAAAATATATATTTTTTCGAAGTAGAAAACTGCAAATTACAAACCAAAAAATAATCAACTACTGAAAATAATGTAAACGACATAAATTTTTCTATGTGACATCCCTCCTCGTCTAAACCCATTTGGTAGATTTCCTCTGTAACTTTCTCCATTTGACCATCTTTATATCTCCAACAATATCCGAGATGCCAATGGATGCATAATCAATTTGGGACAGACTTGGAGTGTTTATAAACTTCCTTGTTTGGTATCAACAGAACTCAGAAAGTTATTAGAATTTCAATTAAATTAGGTGTCCCATTTGAAAATCGCAAGTTGGTAGCACTTTCTGTTAAATCAAAAGTTATATAGTACAACCTGGATAATCCGAACTAATTGTTCCAAAGGATTGTTCGGACTATCGATATTTTCGGGTTATCAAAAAGGACTTTTTTTTTTTTTTTTTTTGTTATATCAAACAGAACGTTTTTTTTGTTATATTCATCAGATAAGTTTGAATCATCTGAAGATTTTGAGGTAAAAGTCGCGGTAGAAAATTCAATGCTTACACATTAAAATAATACAATTAAAATAAACTCACCCCATATTTGAAGGGCTGAGAGGAAACGTTGCCTATCCCACAAATTTGAATGTCTAACGTTATATTTCATACAATATGTATTTTTAATTAGTGGAAAACGAACTTAAATGCACTTAGTCTGTACATGTCCTAGTTAATATTATCCCATTATCCTAGTTAAAATCTCTGACAAAGCCTTAAAAATTTCAATTCTTTGTGTCACAGTTAAATGTACCATATTTAAATTGGAATTTTTATAAATACTAACACCTTACATTAACTTTTCGCACAATTTAATGACAAATCTTCTGATTAACTGACAGTAAAACCATGGATAGGTACGTCAAAAAACTTAATCTGATATTTTTTTTGCTCAGCAACGTACTTTTTTGCTATGTTTTATTTGTGTTCAGTTTTTTCAGAAATTTTCGTTTATTTATTGTGAAAAATATATTTTTCATTTTGTAACATTCAATTGTCATTTACTCAAAATTTTTGTTATGTAAGGTGGCAAAATTTTTATACCGTTAAATCGACAATGATAGAGTCTCTCAAATTAAATTTAAAAAATGGGGGTTGCCATTTGAAAAATAAGTTGATGTCATTACTCAGAAAAAAAAATTACATCTGAAAATAGACGTTCCCTCAAAAATTTGTGTTTTTATTAAACAATATCGACGTGTTGTAATCGACCCGAGGATTTTTTCCAAAACTTTTTAGTTTCAAATTTACTGAATTTATTCCATACTTTAGGCGCGCACTGTACGTGTTATATATACATATGTAATACACTGAAAAGATGAAAATTTTATCTTAATTGAGAATGAAAAACAAAGGTGTATACCTACATTATCCTGTATCATCCGACATATGACAATATAGGTGTTTCCTTCAAACACAAGTTTATGTCATATATGGAAAACGAGTCATTCATTAATTTTTCTAACAGCATATTACAAAAATATTAAAGACAATACTAATTTCAACCTAACGGGTTATTTCGTAACTCGTAAAAATAATAGAGATATCATATATAATCAGAATTTTCATGACATTTTCACAAAAGTAAATTAACGTTTTGAACTTAATTCTCTTTTTCTCTAATACATAAGGCTCAGCACAACAAAATATTTACGGAAAACATCTTGTAAATTGAACATGCACTTCTCAATTTAAACATGTATTTCCCCTTTATAAATGGGGTAATCATTCCACTGTACAGCAGTTTAATTTTTATTACAGGATACCCATCGAAATGCTATAAAATCCCAGTTTTACGATGCTTACTCTTAGCTACCAATTTATCTACCTTTAAAGTTATTTTATCATCATGACTGTCGTGGAATATAAAGTTATTGTCCCGAAATCGAGAAAAATACGATATTTCAACTGTTTATTGCATTAACACAACTTTTTTTCCTAATTACTTCATTGGGTGAATGATATTTACGTTCCCAATGATTTAAAAGTTTGTTTGGAATTAATGTAAGACCTATTTCTTCAATAAACTTGTTATTCAACACGTCTAACTCATAATATTGATTACAACTTTACAACGGCTATTAAGATTAGGCTTATTGCTTGCTGTTACCGTTTATTTACTGACATTTAATACTTTTTCACCAAGTCCTTGTGTGGAGTTAAAAATATGTTAACGACTTTGTTTAGAAGTCACTTGTATATTGGTATGTGGAGTCGAAAATATGTGTGTATGGCACTGAAAAGAATGTGCTTTCAATATAGAGCTTCAGAAATAAAAAAGGATTAACAATAACGAACTCTATAATAAACAAAATTTACAGTATGACTGATAAGTAAGCCGGCTAAACAGCGCGGCGGCCCACAAAGTTTTCACACATCTCAACGCAAATAACAGGGTGAGTTTAACACATATCTTTCTAAATTGCAACAGTTTATTGATTTCATGAATTTTGTTTTTGCACATACAAGTAGTAAATAGTATGACGCGTCCGATTATGGCCTGCCGCCCTGCAGATTACGGATCTGTAGGCTTTACTGATAACACTATAAATTGATTTTTTTTTTACTATCGTGCAAAAAGTTGATACCTATTTTACTTTTGACACTACTTTCAGTGCCAAAAATTTTACTGTTTGCTCTAGTGCAAAAGTGTACTATGAAATTCTACTGATTACGGGTTTGTTCTAAAATGTAACATTTTACGTACGAGGGTATTGTACTGTAACTACGTATTCTTTTAAATATTACTTAACATGTTTGTTGTTTGATATTACAAAGATATATGGTATAAAGGTGTGGATCATGTTGAGTTAGGAATAGCAAATATTATCAGCTAAAAAAAATCGGACAACTAAATAAAAGCAAATGATCGCTGCCCAAGTGCTCACATGGCACGAGTTACGAGGCGTGGTCTGAGCATGTGAACGAATGTGTGCGACACTGGTGGGGCTTTACAGGCGGTGCATATGCGCAAAAACGCTTTGTCGTTTAAATATGTAGAAAGTTACCTCCTGTATAAATATGTATTATTTACAATTTTTTTATTCTAACTTTAGTCGGTTCAAATATATTACTAGATACTAATAAAACTTTAACATATGTAGTTAACTATGTATGGTTTGACAATACTAATTTCTCAAATTAATCTTTAGTTATTGTTAACGGTTAGACTTCTGAATATTATGTTGTAAAATTGTTAAAAATCTTGAGTTCTGATATTAAGAACGAAGATACTTGTTCTCGTCCAGATATACTAAAAGAGCAATTGAACTGAAGCGGATATTTATTACCAGAAAAATCCAAAAATGTATGAAGTTTATTTAGACACTTTAAAGATTAGTGTGTTACACAAAGTTTGTTAAGAATATTACTGAAAATTATCTTAAAAAAATGAGGTGCGTTAAGCTATACCCTGCTATTCTCCGATTTGATGGGATCGGCATGTGAATTATGTGCTTTTTATGTGCTAATTATGTACCGGAACAAAAAAAAAAATTTGCTCAAAATTTAAGGCATTTAAAAAAAATTAAAATGCGGGGTGCAGCATAACGTTAAGGCACAACCCGCTCCCTTAAGAATTGACATATTTTACAAATTAAGTAGTCAGCAATTGTGTGCTTTTTATGTACCTACTTTAATACCCACTAGAAGCCACATTCCTAGAAACATTTCCCTAAAGGTTATACGTTAAAATATAAATATTAAGAGTAACAAAATTGCGTTTTATAAGCACAAAGATGGAAATATACGAGTAAGTGAATATCAGATCGTCTAAAAAATGTGCAACGCGACTAATTGCGAATTTGAGGTGCACCCCGCCCTCGAAAATATAAAAAGTGCTGTAGTTTCTTGAAAAATCGAGCACAAGAAACGATTTCACTCGAAATCGCGAGCAAATAAATTGCGAATTTGAGCTACACCCCGCCCTCGAAAATATAAAAAGTGCTGTAGTTCCTTGAAAAATCAAGCACAAAAAACGATTTCACTCGAAATCGCGAGTAAATAAATGGCCCATAATTCCTGTGTGCACAGATTTCGAGTACAAAAATGCGCAACGCGACTAATTGCGAATTTGAGCTACACCCCGCCCTCGAAAATATAAAAAGTGCTGTAGTTCCTTGAAAAATCAAGCACAAAAAACGATTTCACTCGAAATCGCGAGTAAATAAATGGCCCATAATTCCTGTGTGCACAGATTTCGAGTACAAAAAATGCGCAACGCGACTAATTGCGAATTTGAGCTACACCCCGCCCTCGAAAATATAAAAAGTGCTGTAGTTTCTTGAAAAATCGAGCACAAAAACGATTTCACTCGAAATCGCGAGCAAATAAATGGCCCATAATTCCTGTGTGCACAGATTTCGAGTACAAAAATGCGCAACGCGACTAATTGCGAATTTGAGCTACACCCCGCCCTCAAAAATATAAAAAGTGCTGTAGTTTCTTGAAAAATCGAGCACAAAAAACGATTTCACTCGAAATCGCGAGCACATAAATGGCACATAATTCCTATGTGCACAGATTTCGAGTACAAAAATGCGCAACGCGACTAATTGCGAATTTGAGCTACACCCCGCCCTCGAAAATATAAAAAGTTCTGTAGTTTCTTGAAAAATCGAGCACAAAAAACGATTTCACTCGAAATCGCGAGCACATAAATGGCACATAATTCCTATGTGCACAGATTTCGAGTACAAAAATGCGCAACGCGACTAATTGCGAATTTGAGCTACACCCCGCCCTCGAAAATATAAAAAGTGCTGTAGTTTCTTGAAAAATCGAGCACAAAAAACGATTTCACTCGAAATCGCGAGCACATAAATGGCACATAATTCCTATGTGCACAGATTTCGAGTACAAAAATGCGCAACGCGACTAATTGCGAATTTGAGCTACACCCCGCCCTCGAAAATATAAAAAGTTCTGTAGTTTCTTGAAAAATCAAGCACAAAAAACGATTTCACTCGAAATCGCGAGCACATAAGTGGCACATAATTCCTATGTGCACAGATTTCGAGTACAAAAATGCGCAACGCGACTAATTGCGAATTTGAGCTACACCCCGCCCTCGAAAATATAAAAAGTGCTGTAGTTTCTTGAAAAATCGAGCACAAAAAACGATTTCACTCGAAATCGCGAGCACATAAATGGCACATAATTCCTATGTGCACAGATTTCGAGTACAAAAATGCGCAACGCGACTAATTGCGAATTTGAGCTACACCCCGCCCTCGAAAATATAAAAAGTTCTGTAGTTTCTTGAAAAATCAAGCACAAAAAAACGATTTCACTCGAAATCGCGAGCACATAAGTGGCACATAATTCCTATGTGCACAGATTTCGAGTACAAAAATGCGCAACGCGACTAATTGCGAATTTGAGCTACACCCCGCCCTCGAAAATATAAAAAGTGCTGTAGTTTCTTGAAAAAATCGAGCACAAAAAAACGATTTCACTCGAAATCGCGAGCACATAAATGGCACATAATTCCTATGTGCACAGATTTCGAGTACAAAAATGCGCAACGCGACTAATTGCGAATTTGAGCTACACCCCGCCCTCGAAAATATAAAAAGTTCTGTAGTTTCTTGAAAAATCGAGCACAAAAAACGATTTCACTCGAAATCGCGAGCACATAAATGGCACATAATTCCTATGTGCACAGATTTCGAGTACAAAAATGCGCAACGCGACTAATTGCGAATTTGAGCTACACCCCGCCCTCGAAAATATAAAAAGTGCTGTAGTTCCTTGAAAAATCAAGCACAAAAAACGATTTCACTCGAAATCGCGAGTAAATAAATGGCACATAATTCCTATGTGCACAGATTTCGAGTACAAAAATGCGCAACGCGACTAATTGCGAATTTGAGCTACACCCCGCCCTCGAAAATATAAAAATTTCTGTAGTTTCTTGAAAAATCGAGCACAAAAAACGATTTCACTCGAAATCGCGAGCACATAAGTGGCACATAATTCCTATGTGCACAGATTTCGAGTACAAAAATGCGCAACGCGACTAATTGCGAATTTGAGCTACACCCCGCCCTCGAAAATATAAAAAGTGCTGTAGTTTCTTGAAAAATCGAGCACAAAAAACGATTTCACTCGAAATCGCGAGCACATAAATGGCACATAATTCCTATGTGCACAGATTTCGAGTACAAAAATGCGCAACGCGACTAATTGCGAATTTGAGCTACACCCCGCCCTCGAAAATATAAAAAGTTCTGTAGTTTCTTGAAAAATCGAGCACAAAAAAACGATTTCACTCGAAATCGCGAGCACATAAGTGGCACATAATTTAGGAATTACACAGATTTCGAGTACAAAAATGCGCAACGCGACTAATTGCGAATTTGAGCTACACCCCACCCTCGAAAATATAAAAAGTGCTGTAGTTTCTTGAAAAATCGAGCACAAAAAACGATTTCACTCGAAATCGCGAGCAAATAAATGGCCCATAATTCCTGTGTGCACAGATTTCGAGTACAAAAATGCGCAACGCGAATAATTGCGAATTTGAGCTACACCCCACCCTCGAAAAATGTAAAAAGTGCTGTAGTTTCCTGAAAAATCGCGCACAAAAAACGATTTCACTCGAAATCGCGAGCTGCGATGAAAATGTTCACTTTTTGTTATATAACTCGAGAATAAAATTGGCGACTGGCCTCGCTTGTTTTGCGGGAAGAATTCAATTTTTTCTCTGCCGGTGACGTCAGAGGAAAAATAACGTCTGTAGCGGGTGCAAAGGAATGACAGCCAATCGGATCTCTTGATTCGTTTATTTTTCACCTCCGATGTCACGCCATTTTGTATCTCTGGATACTGGAGCACTGAGATGTATAATAGGGAAATTTCTATATAATGAATTTTATGCTGTTGGCTAACTATTCAAAATGTTTTGGACTAATAATTGAGAATCTCCAAACGTATAATAGTAACCAAAAAACAGTTTCAAAATAATAATTTTAATTTCGATTTTTTTAAATAAGTTATTTAAAAACACAAACACAAATTTTGTGTTTTTTTTTTGGGGAGGAAACATTTTATTTGTTAATAATAATTGTGACATAGAAGGTATAGAGAACTTTTGCGACATTCTTTGTACATATTCTGGTAACTGTTTTGTGTGAAAATAAGGAGTAAATAATAATGTCCATATCCCTTTTGCATCGTACGCCACTGACCAACAGAGAAACGTACCTAAATTTTTAGGTAGGTACCTGAATTAATAATTAACAATTCATTTTATGCTGTTGGCTGACTTTTGAAACTTTTTGGAACTGATAATTGTTAATCCAAAATTAATAGTAATCGAGGTACAGGGTATCAAAGTTATAATTTAAATTTCGATTTTCTTTAATAATTTTTTGAAACAAATATTTGCACAAAATTTCGAAATTGGGATTTTCTGGGGTGAAAAATTATAGTTTGTTAATAATATTCATATATTTTGATAATCATATTGATATACATACATAGAAAAAATCTAAGCAATTTTTTTGCGTAAAAATGAGTAATAAATAATTAGGTACATATTCCACTAACGTCGTGGATAACTAACAAAAAGAAAACTCTTAGTTACCTAATTTAATAATTATCGGTAATTAATTTTATGCTGTTGACTTTTGAAGCTTTTGGACTAATAATTGTTAATCCAAAAGTTATTGGTTGCCAATGTACAGTGTGTCAAAGTTATAATATGAATGTCGATTTTCTTTATTAACTTTTTTTTGAAAACAAACAAATTTGCACAAAATTTCGAAACTGGGATTTGTTTTCGGGATAAAAATTTCTGTCTAAGATTTCTCTTTTTGTTAGTTACTTAGGGGGAGACCGGTATCAATTGTAACAGGTGTCAATTGTAACGTTAACGATTATGTCGCCATCTGTTAACGAATACCAAACGCTGTTGCGCACTGAAATAGATTACTATAAGCTGCTTAGGATGCAACGGTCTTACCCCGCCAATAGAAATACGCTCTCTTGTGGAACGTTCCAAGGTGGTTATCGAACTGAAATGTAAATATTTTTTTACTGTAATAAAATGGTGATAGCTATCTTATTGTTGTTTTGATATTTAAACTGATTATTGGATGAAAATCAGCCTAATCTGCCACTGTTATGTACAGTGATTTCAACCTCAATTTTTTTGGTTAGGTTTTGTAGATTTTGTGTATAATGTTTTGAGAACCGGTGGTGTCAATTGTAACACAGTCGGTGGTGTCGATAGTAACATGTTACAATTGACACCAGTTCAATTTCAACTAGTAGATACCACTACTACTACACTATCAGCATATTAATAGTTTTTAAATTGTTGTAGTTAGTGTGAGGAAAATGGTAAAACCAAGGCTCAAGAAGACTAATAGGGGTGAAATTCCCCAAGAGTTATATGAGCGGGCTGCTAACGTAGTTATTACGGAAAATGCGAAAGTAAGAACAATAGCGAGACAATATGGAATGCGCCATGTTTCCCTTAGGCGATTTGTGATTGCAAAGAAGAATAATAAAAACCCACAAGTTGGTTATCACCCTCATAATAAGGTTTTCACTTTTGAGCAGGAGCGCGAGTTGGTTGACTACTGCACAACTTCTTCCAAACTGTATTTTGAACTTTCGCCAAAAGATTTACGGAAACTAGCGTACCAGTTTGTCCAAAAAAATGGGTGTACATTTCCTACAGGATGGAAAGAGCTTCAAATGGCGAGTGAGGATTGGCTTACTGCCTTTTTGAAACGTAATCCGAGTTTGTCCATACGCACCCCTGAATCAACTAGCTCAGCCAGAGCAATGAACTTTAATAGAGAAAACGTCAGCAAGTTCTTTGATAATCTCGCTGGCGTTTTGGAAAGATATAGTTATCAACCGAAAAATATCTACAACATAGATGAAACAGGGTGCACTACGGTTCAAAAACCCAATAAAATCATAGCCAGAAAAGGAGTGAAACAGGTCGGCGCAATAACGTCACAAGAAAGGGGTACATTAGTAAGAGTTTGTGTAGCTATAAACGCACTTGGGAATAGCGTTCCGCCTATGTTTATCTTTCCATTGCAAATATATAATGAACATTTTGTAAGAGACGGCCCACCAGGTTGCATTGGAACGGGCAACAAGAGCGGTTGGACGCAAGAGGAAACATTTTTAATTTTTATAAAACATTTTGCAAATTATGCAAAGCCCACTCCAACAGACCCAGTTTTAGTTACTCTAGACAATCACTGCTCACATTTATCAGTTCCAGTTATAGATTTTTGTAAAGAAAACAACATAACATTACTCACGTTTCCACCACACACATCACATAAACTTGAACCACTTGACCGCGGTGTTTTTGGGCCTTTCAAAAAGTTTTTTAACAATGAATGTGATCAGTGGATGAAGATGAACCCGGGCAAACGTATGACTATTTATAATCTACAAGCACTAGTCAAAGAAGCCTTACCGCTAGCCCTAACTCCCAAAAACATTACTGGAGTATTTAGGTGCTCCGGAATTTGGCCTCTTAATAGGAACATTTTTACAGAAGATGAATTTGCACCTTCTAATGTTACTGATAGGCCTATTGAAACTTTTGAAAATTTGGTTGAAGCAGAAAATCTCGTGCAAACTGTAGACCCTTCTCGACCTAGCACGTCAAGGGATCCTTTGACACCACCTCGACCATCAAACGCTAAAAATGTTAATGCCTCTTCTGCCAGAACCTCCTACGAAAACTGTATATGCACCAGAACAAATTCGGCCCTTGCCAAAAGCTGATTTTACAAAACCAAAAAGCATTAGATCAAGGGTTAAAGGAAAAACAGCACTCATCACTGACACGCCTGAAAAGGAAATATTAGAGGAACGATACAATAAAAGCAAAGTGTCTGTCGTGAAGAAAAAAGTTATGGCTGTTAAAAAATGCAAGAAAATAAAAGTTTCTAAAAAAACAAATATTTTTGAAGAATCGTCAGACGAGTCATCTGAAGATGATACTATTTGCTTAATATGCTGCGAACCTTACTACGAAAGTAAGGAGGACTGGCTGCAGTGTAGGCAATGTAAAGGGTGGGCTCATTGTTCTTGTGCAAAAAATGATCCCCTATTTGTGTGTAAAAATTGTGAGTCATCACTATCATCAGATTAAGTGGGGATTTTATAATTTCTAATGTTTATTTTTATTTGTTAGCTCCTTTGTTACTCAGACATATGTTTAGTTTTTATATTTTTGTATTACATGTAACAATAAAATATCTACAATAAAAATTAGATACATTTAAAGGCTTCTTACACCCTTGTTACAATCGACACCTTGAGTGTTACATTTGGTTACATAACGACTGGGTTTTGACTAATTTTTTTTTTTTTTTTGAGACAGTCAAGTGAATTATTCAAACTACGACTATGACATTTCGTCCCCAAAGCATAAAGTCACATTTGTATATCTACAGTTTTTGAAATTGATGATTACCGAGGTGTAGAAAAATCAAAAACCAAATTTTGTTACAATTGATACCGGTGTCCCCTACCTATGATGTAATACCTAATTATTTTTTACTTATTTTTGCACAAAAAAATGCACAAATCTTTTCGTGTTTCCAAAATGCCGCTGAAAACACTTTATACAATCTTTATCAAAGTAATTAAAAAAAATAAAATTTCTCGCCCAAAAAAGAAACACAATTTCGAAATTTTGTGCAAAAATGTTTGCTTTCAACAAAATTATTAAAAAAAAAAAAACAAATTAAAATTATATCTTTGACACCCTGTATTTTGATTACTTTAATATTAACCCTTGGACTAACAATTATTGGTAGAATAAAATTTCAAAAGTTAGCCAACAGCATAAAACTGATTATTTACAATTATCAGTAATAAATTTGTTGCTGTTGGCTAACTTTTTAAAATTGGAATCAATTGTGTAAAAATAAGTACAAAAAAGAGATATCTTAGTTATCTAATTTAATAATTATAAATAATTAATTTTATGTTGTTGACTGACTTGAAACTTTTTTGGACTAATGATAGTTAATCCAATAGACGGTAGTAACTAAGGCACAGTGCGTCAAACTTATAATTTTAAATTCGATTTCCAAATAATAACTTTTTTAAAATGGAATTATGTGCCATTTATGTACTCGCGATTTCGAGTGAAATCGTTTTTTGTGCTCGATTTTTCAAGAAACTACAGCACTTTTTACATTTTCGAGGGCAGGGTGTAGCTCAAATTCGCAATTATTCGCGTTGCGCAATTTTGTACTCGCAATCTGTGCACACAGGAATTATGTGCTATTTAAATATTTGCAATTTAGACGATCTGATATTCACTTACTCGTATATTTCCATCTTTGTGCTTATAAAACGCATTGTGCTTATAAAAATTATAAATATTTATATTTTGACGTATAACTTTTATGGAAACGTTTCTAGGAATGTGGCTTTTAGTGGGTCTTAAAGCACATAAAAAGCACGTAATTCCTGACTACTTAATTTGTAAAATATGACAATTCTTAAGGGAGCGGGGTGTGCCTTAACGTTAAGCTGCACCTCGCATTTTAAATTTTTTAAAAAAATGCCTTAAATTTTGAGCACAATATTTTTTGTTTCGGTACATAATTAGCACATAAAAAGCACATAATTCATATGCCGAACCCATTCAACTCGGAGAATAGCGGGGTGTAGCTTAACGCACATAAAAAATGGCGTGTGAAAAATACGTATATAAAAATAGTCCAGTAGACAGGGAGCTAAAATCATCAAAAACTGTTCTTGAAAGATTTAGGGCTAGTTTTGGCGGTTTCCTATGTATTTTTTTGCGTAGAACACAATGCGCGGGGTCCGTAGAGCTGAAACCGTCCGGTAATTTTTTAAATTAAAAATTTGTGAAAAAGAAAACATCTTTTTTTTCACATTTCCGCTTATATCTCCGTTCCTTGGCATATTTTAGATGGCATATGCATATAAGAAGTTGTAGCCTATTGAATTTCCTAAATTTCCTAAATTTCCTAAAAGCTCAACTCGAATTCTCCAAGTGCTATTGTTAACTTCCAAATGGCTGCTGAAGTTGAAAAAGTTCTTTTTTTTCACCATTTTTTTACTTCGAAAGTAGGGCGAATATGATCATGAATCTTGGAGGGACTGCTGTTTGTTTGAAAAATATTAATTTGGGCCAGTTTTATAACGTTTTCTACGCGACTACCTTTTTTTGACGCGACGTATACATATATTATTTTAGCGTTGCCGCTTCGAAATTGTCTGAATTGTGACTATAATATCTTGACTTCCATTTTTTGTTTAAATACGCGTCTTGAAGCCATGCTGGAGGCATGCATTTTGAACATTTGCTGCATTGATTGTTACGTGTTCAGTTTGCACTACTGTAGAGTATCTGGCTTTCACTAATTGCTGATATTTAATAGCTTATTAGTTCCGCGCGAGGGCGCTGTTGTTCCGTGCTTGCAGGTTCGCCAGCGCGCAATCCGGCCGTATTCGATAGTCAGTGGTCGTCTTTCCCAATTTCGGATGAACGACGGCCATTAATTTTTTTTCCTGTAGCTATTAAACTCTCGATTCGTTAATTGAGTCTTGGCTGTGTTGAGGCATATACTTTCGTTTGGTTGAGTCGAGTTTCAATCTACATTTCTGTAGGATATAAAATTAGTTACAGAGGATTATTGTCTTCCAACATCGGACTAGTTGTACGTTGTGAACGTAGTTCTGAGGTTACCCGAATCTACACTAATCACGTTACCCCCCCCTGGACGTGTCACCTATTGATGTTGCTGTACTGGGTGTTTGTGGAGAAGTGCCGTGCCCTCAGAGTGAGGGTTCTTGGTACGGGTCATTGGTCCGTGATACGGGTTCCTGAGTACAGGTTCCTTGTTAGGGGTTCTGAGTTGACGAGCCCCAGAGTGTGGAGCTGTTGTGCCAAGTTTCGAGCGCTTGGTTCGAACCTTCGAAGACAGCTTCGTTGAGTCCTACATCCCCGAAGTAGGAATCCAGTGCAAGGCTTACTGTGCGTCCCTTGCAGAGGATTGAACCCGAACTACGGAGACATCTTTTTTTATAGCCATGATTGTGTTTTTTTTATCTTCTTAATTTTTTTTCAGGATGTCTGACCCTCTTTTCAATAATACTCGCTATTTATATACACATATTTTATTTAATAAAAATATTTCTGCACATTAAAGAGGTATACAAAGTTTTAGTGATTTTCCTTTTTTAAGAAACGATAAACAGATACAAAGAGAGCAAAAAATGATTACAGACAATAAATTAAAAACAATAAATCTGGACCTGGTACTGGTTATGCTTACGGAAAAATATAATTTGTCGGGAAATAAGTTGTTCTTTTAACGCTGCTATTGCTTCATGTCGCTAATTTATGCTGTGATAGAAATAAAGATTGTTGGTTCTTTTATGCCTGCACTTACATCTCAAGACAATTTAAACCTCATTTATCTGTCGGTGATCTAACATATCCCTTGACGTAGACACTTGAACATAGATCGGCTTACGAGGTGTGTAAATTAAGTAATGAGACTAACAACGTCCCCATCCAGCAATACTGAGAAGACGGGACTTAACGGGTAACCTAGGGCGGTAGATTAACATGTAATGCACCTTCAGTACAAGTTTGAACTTGTTAGTCATTTGTTTTTTTCTTGGTGATTCCTATTTAAACCGTTTTTTCTACTACGTTTTAAAAATAAGTGACATTAATTTTGAGCAACGGTATGCTATCAGGTTTTGCCTCAGATTTGGACACAGCGCAACGAATACTTTTGCAAATCTTCAATACGCCTAGGGAGACAGTGTGTTTTCAAGAGCCCAGGTTTTCCGGTGGTTTAAGGCATTCTTAGAAGGAAGAGAGCGATTCAAGATGAATCACGTAGCGGAAGGTCTTCGTCTTCAAGAACGGATGAAAGTGTCGATAGAATACGGGTTCGTGTGTGTTCAGATTTTCGGTTGACGACAAGATAGATTTTGACTAATGAATTGGGGATGAGAAAAATCTGTGCAAAAATGGTTACAAAAAACTTTTCGCAGGAACAAAGGAGAGAAAGGTGTTGACTTTTTGGAATCGATTGAAATCGACTGTTGTTATTGGTGTTTGAGTACGACCCAGAAACCAAGCGCCAACGCATGAAATAGAACACTTCAAGCTCTCCAAGACCCAAAAAAGCAAGAATGAGCAAGTCGAAGATCAAACGCATACTGATTTGCTTTTTTGATAGCCAGGGAACTGTCCACAAAGAGTTTGTGCCTCCAGGTCAAACGGAAAATCAACACTTTTACATAGAGATTCTTGAAAATCTTCGAAAAAGGGTCATGCGTGTGAGACCAAACATCAAAAACAACTGGATATAGTATCACGACAATGCGACAATTCAGTAAACGATTTTTTAGCGTTTTAGAGTTTTAGTAAAATCATTCCCGTGGCTCTTCAGCTTCCTTATTCGCCTGACTTAATCCTTGTGACTTTTTTCTCTTCCCGAGATTCAAACGTCACCTCAAGGGATGTCATTTTGGGACCATCGAAAACATTCAAATGGCTATAAGCGACCAGCTGAAGGCTATTCCAGTACATGAGTTCCAGCACTGTTCTGAGGAATGGAAGAACCGTTTCCAGCGCTGTGTGGCTTCCCAAGGAAGTTATTTTGAAGGACAACAATACCGAATTTTAATTCTATTCGACTAAAAAAAAAATTAAAAAACAAAATCCGTACCGTTACTTAATTTACACACTCGTATGTCTAGCTAACGCTAAAAAAAATAATATTTTAAATACTGAGAAATACATATAATACATGTAAAACACTACAGCACATACTTTGAGGACAGGCATAAAGAAATTAGACCAGTTATACACTCGTATTAATTTGGCCTGTACTATTAACAGGTTTATATTCGTGGTGTGATACCACGCATTTGATGAACCTGTTTAAATTAGCCATTCTAAATCTCTAAACTACAACTCGAGTCTCAAGTTATAGATTAAATTTTTCTGCTCATTATCTTTAGTATAACGTATATATCTATTTACAAACATCATAAGAACAGAATAAAATGTTCTTACACTTTTTTCAATTTTAATTTAATTTTTTCTGCTCTATTAATTATCTTTAGTATAACGTACATATCTACTTATAAACATCAAAAGAGCAGAATAAAATGTTCTTACACTTTTTTCAATTTCCATTTTTTGCACATCTTTTATACTTCTAATATTTAGTTATGAAACTGGATTACCCAATGTTCTAAATAAATTATGCATATTTAGAACACTATGTTTTATTCATTCACACCATTTTTTTTTTTTTTTTGCAGATGTATTGGTTATTATAAAAATTATGAACATTTCTTCAGTGTTTAATATGGAACTGTTGTACAACTTTATTACCATTATTACAATTTTATAGCTAATTGTAATCAATAAAAAAGTCGTAAAACGTAAGACATGAATAATATGAGTGCCAAAATAATGTATTCAGACAGTGAGTAAACAATACAACACCCTAAAATTAATACTGTTCTAGTAAGTCATACTAATGGGGCATAAAAATTCCAGTCTATTTATATAGTATGACCAAAAATTATACATTCGGTTTTTTTTTCGTTTTTTATTTTTGTTTGTTTTTTCAGGAAGAAATATTCTGAAGAAGGAAAAATAATCAGAAAACTAATAGTATTTCAAAGAAATATGATCCATTCGTTTTTCCTTGTATACAGATATAAAAAGGGTAGCTGAAAGTGTGTAATTAGTTCAATAATAAGATTTTTAGTATCGGAGAAAGAATTTACTAGGTGTTTAGAATCTAATATTGACCATTTTATATGCAAATGTTACATTTTTATTATTATTTGTGGGTTGTCTAAAACGATAAATCTGTTACAGTCAATGACATACATCACTTTCGGTTTTTCTTTTTGTATTAAACATACCAGAGTCAAGCGAATATGTAAAGTCTCTACTTTACATATTGACTTTTACCTTTTTATAATACTCTTATTATAAGCGCCGTTATCATCTTCAAGCTTCTTAATCAAGCTTAAATTATTGTACCCGAATATCTGCGTATATGAAATAGTTTCTTGTGAGAAGCTACATGCATAAATATGCAGCTTTGCACAAAAAACTAATTCCAAGAAAGTTCTAATCTAATTATAAACTATGAACTTCACAGATTTTGAAGATCAATAAAAATTAAAATTACACTAGGTGACAAATTGAAGGATGAAAAAAAAAAAACATTTTTAAAGAACTTTTTTTAAAAACATACGACTTTTTTAGTCTATATGGCATCGATGACCTAAACGAACTTAATGACCTCTATACCTTTATGACATTTATGACTTTAATGACCTGAATGCCCCTTATGAGCCGTATGCTCCATTTTGGATATGGATAAAAAGGTAAAAATGAAAGTAGAGACTTGAATTCTCCTGAAGTTTTCACAAATTTTTAATATTGTCCTATTATTTTATTCTACCATCGGGTTACCAATCCCGTACTCCAAGAGGTGGAGGTAAGAATAGTAGATTTTTGTAGAGCTCTTTTCACTGTCCAATTATTAAAATTTATGTTAAAAGCATTTGTTTTACCTATTTTTAATACTTATCCCCTTTCAACCCCCAACCCCCTCAACCTGGGGGTTGCAGAGGTTGGGGTATCTAGTAAGTAAACCATTTTATTTGCGGACTATGTTATGCTGTACATGTGTCTCAAATTTGAAGTGCATATCTTGTATTGTTTGCGACGTTAACTATAGACAAGGAATTAACTATAGTTCATTAACTATTCATACGTTTAGACTAACTATATTTACGTATAGACCCCTTTACCCTCCAACCCGTTAACCGATTAAGCTCAAAATTTTGGCAAGATTTTACGTGGAATCAACGAAAAAACCTTTGCCAGTAATATGGGAAAACAAGTGGAACCGAAAGAAAGAAAACATTCTAAAGGAGAAAACTTTCGCAGAACGGGAACTATGAAATACACTTTAAAAGTAGACAATATTATTATTCCTGTCTGTAAACAAATGTTTCTTTCCACACTTGGATTGAAAGAATGGCAAGTATGTAACTGGGTCCGAAAAAGTAAACATTGAATAAACGACAAGAGGAAAGACACAGTCAAAATAACAGGACTTTTGTCAAAACGAGCACCAAACAATTTTATGAAGCAATTTTTAGAGAATCTTAGTAAGTTACCATCACATTACTGCCGTAAAGAGACGAACAAAATGTATATAGAGCAATAATTTTCAAACATTTAACAAGTTTATAAAGTCTATGAAGAAAGTTGCAAAGAAAAAAAAAAGGAAGTAATAATGAGTAAGAATTCCTTAACGAAAATGCTGAAGACATTAAATATTAGTCTTTATCAACCGAAAAAAAGATAGATGTGATATTTGCTGTGAATACGAAGAAAAAAAAATTGTCAGAAGAACAATGGAGTAAACACCAGGAACAAAAAGAAAACACGAGAGGAAAAACAAAAGGATAAGGAACAAGGACAAACAGGGATTCAACATGTTATCACTATGGATCTTCAGGCAGTAAAAGTTTGTCCGTTATTAATGGCTATATAAATATAAGTTCTGTATATTTTAAAACGAAACTACCTACGTGTACATAATTTTACTGTTTACAACGTAGCCACTACAAGCATGCCGATCTACAAGCTTCCACATTTGTTTCCTTTGTTGTGGACTACATTAAAAGGTAACTGAGTGATGGAAAACCTATTGTAATCTATTCAGATGATTGCACCTATCAGAATAGGAACAGCATAATGTCTAACGCACTTTTGCGCTTATCTGCTTTTGTGCTTATCTGCAGAATTAAAGGCGTTCATGCTAATATTGAGAGAAAACTAAAAACAAAAAGATTTTCTTGCCTAGCGATTATGTTAGTGAAAATAACAGAACTTCTTCTGAAAAGTACGAGTCAATAGCAGTGAATTGAACCAGTGAACCAGTTCTTTACCGGTTATACCAAAGGCTTAATATATTCCTCAATCAGACCCGGGAGGAAACCAGGTGAACCAAACGTAGTAGATATAAGAGAACTGAAGTATTGCCCCGATGGATTTTTTTTTTTAAATAAACTTTAATGATGGATATCAAGAACTACCTCAAAGAATTACTAAAGGTATTAACTTCAACATACCAACTCTCAAACAACCACTCCATAAAGACAGAATTAAAAAAAAAACAAATTTGAGCACCTCCAGCAGTTAAAATCTGTTATTCCTGAAGACTGTTAGTCATTTTATGACATTTTACCTCACGAATAATATACGATCTCATCACTGCTGCATTCTGATTTTATTATTTTTTATATTTATATTGCAAACGTTCTTTATTTGAAATAGTTTTCTTTGGTAAAAAATTCAAACATACCTATGTACAAAATGAATAAAATAGTGCAATACCTCTTAAGTCTTATTTTTTATGTTTCAATACCACGTAAGTCATTTAAAAAAATAAACGAATATTTTTGGAGAGTTGCACTATTGGCGGTGTTTTAGATGTGATTAAGTTTTTGTTTATTAAATAAAACAGTAACTACATTAGCGCAAATTCCAATTAAACACATTTATTTGATTTCCCTAAAACCATCAGTTTTGACATAAGTGGTATTGATTTGAGACCATCGAAATCATTATTACTACACCTACTTCCACCCCACTAGGAGGATGTGGAAGTTGTGAGAGATAATTACGAATATAGAAATATGTCTATATTCGTTGTTATAATATTTAGGTATGTACGAGTATACTATAAGTATATGCAATGTACGCAGATAAAGAATGTTCCAAACATTGTAGCCCCTTGTATAAAATAAGCTTTCACGGATACAAAAAGAGTATTACTTATACAAAAAACTGGACGTTTTCCACAAAACACCCTTCAGTTTCAGTTTTTATCTTCTTCACCCTTTCAGTTTTAATCTTCTCCTGAAGATGCCAACTTGGTTGGCGAAACGCGCGTCGAGAAAAGTGTAGTAGTTCGGTGTTTCGTGGAAAAGTCCAGTTTTTTGTTTCTACGCCGAAGGTTCCAGTACCCATCCAGGATCATTACTTATACAGTTTGTGTACAGTATAGTAACAGTAGCTTTGCCCTTGGCCGCAGTAGACAAAACCTGAAATTGTGCTCATTTCTTTTGCAGCTGTAGCCGTGAACGCTTCGAGAAGTACAGTCTGTTATTTTTTATTTGTGGGTATCTATTATACAGGGTGAGTCAAACTTAACGCGACAAACGAAAGGTACGGATAGGGCATGTTATTCTAAGCAAATAGTTCTAATAAACATGTGTCCGGAAATGCTTCCTAAGAGCGCTACGGACGTTCAAATATGGCAGGCCCAAATTGATTTTCTTGCCTTTTATTTCAAAAACTGCTTAAAATAATTGGTTTAACGTAACAAAACAAACTAAAATTTTACAAAAACTGCTCGAAATGTCCACCATCATTTTCAATGCAAAGTTGACATCTGCGAATGACTGATTAATTCACTCCGCTGCCTTATTAATTAAAAAGAGAAGCAGGCCTTGATAACAATTGAAAGTGTTTGTTTGACAGCCTTGTTTGACGTGTCGATTGAATTCAATTTGTCACTAATTTTAAGCTAGTTTATGAGTAAATTGCGGAAACATGCCAAATACCTACACTACAAGTGAATATGCGGATATTGTGTTTGTTTACGGGTACTGTGATGGTAATGCGCGCGCTGCTGTGAATGAGTACGCCCGAAGATTTCCAATGAGAAGAGTGCCCGACAAAGCGGTATTTACTAGAACATTTCAACGATTAAGAGAAACTGGGACAACTTCTTCGAAATCGCGAGCAGACGGTATTTTTGCACCCCTTCATAATAATCGAAGAACAGAAAATATCCTAGAACACTTCGATCAAATACCTTCAAGTAGCACGAGGAGATGTTCTTTGCAATTAGGCTATTCCCAGAGCATTGTGAACCGAACTCTGAAAGCAGATGGTCGCCACCCCTATCATTTGCAGAAAGTTCAGAATTTGCTTCCTGAAGACCTACCTCGAAGAAGAGAATTTTCAGAGTGGTTCTTGGAACAAATAACAAACGATGCTTCTTACTATCGGAAGGTGATTTGGACGGACGAGGCAAGTTTTACCCGTAGTGGTATCTTTAACCAACATAATGCGCATATTTGGGCCCATGAAATCCCGCATGCTGTAAAAGAACAACATTTTCAACATGAATTTTCGTGCAACGTTTGGATGGGGTTATGCGACGAACACTCATTGGTCCATATTTCTTGCCTCCAAGACTAAATGGTCCGGCCTTTCTTCATTTCCTGGAAAATGAATTTGAAGCAATATTAGATGACATGCCTCTAATTGATAGAGCAAACAGGCGGTTCCAGTTAGACGGTTGCCCAGCCCATTACACTCTACTAGTGCGGCAATGGCTTCACAACCATTTTTCAGGAAGATGGATTGGTCGCGGTCGAGACTGTCCCCCGTCCTTGGCCTCCGCGTTCCCCGGACTTAACCACTATGGATTTTTATGTTTGGGGCAGAATGAAGAGCAAAGTTTATGCTGAGCCCGTCAACGACGAAGCTAATCTCCGAGCGAGGATCTTGCAAGCTGCCCAAGAAATACCACTAGCGGAGTGTCGTGCAGCCGCGCAATCAGTCATTCGCAGATGTCAACTTTGCATTGAAAATGACGGTGGACATTTCGAGCAGTTTTTGAAATAAAAGGCAAGAAAACCTATTTGGGCCGGCCATCTTTAAACGTCCGTAGCGCTCTTAGGAAGCATTTCCGGACACATGTTTATTAGAACTTTTTTTGCTTAGAATAACATGCCCTATCCGTACCTTTCGTTTGTCGCGTTAAGTTTGACTCACCCTGTATATCTGGGGTATGGTCGCAATACATTATACTACATTCGTCGTGCCTAATTCGTGGACAAAACTATTCTGGGTATACTGCAATACGGTATAACTTCCGTGTTCTCTTGTTTGTCGTGATGCGAATCCTGCTTCCTCTCTTGTATATGTGTATGCTAATACTGAAGTCTGGTTGAAAAGCATACAGTAGTAGTCACCCATTAGGTATTCAAACGTTCCAACTGCCCTAATATCGTAATTCCATATTCTTGATATCCCGGTGGAAGTGGCCTGAACACTACCGGTGGGAGTGTTCCTTGCTGACAGCATCAAGGTTTTCAACAAAAAAAGTGAAAAGAACGTTTAAAAAATTTAGTTTGAATATGACCTTCAACTTTGTCAGCACTTTTGCTATTATGTGAGCAGAGTTAGGGTCATGAATGTTGCCCAGAACTCTGTGAACTAGGTATTAAACGCGGTTTAGAATTATCGTTATTTGGAACAGTAAACGTCGTAGTCTGTCATCAGTTGCATTTGTTTGGATAGACGAAATACCCTTTTTTCTTATTAGGAAACAATATATTTAAACACCCCTATGGTATACAGTTATTTTTAATAACAATAAATTTAACGATGTTACATAGAACAGCAAATGTTTATAATTTATACTTACATAATGCTAATGCGTACAAAATGGTAATACCTTCATAATTATAATATAATTTAAGATATTATTTTCCATCTTTTCAGTAATTAGTATTATGGAGTGGGTACTGGAAACTTCGGCGTAGAAACAAAAAACTAGACGTTTTGAAACACCGAACCACTTTTTTTTTAATTAGTATTACTATTATAACTCCTTAATTATTTCCAAAGCTTTATACTATCTACTTCATTATGTATGTACATATTGACCTAGCCACAACTACTTTTTGCTAGTAGTACCTATGTACTATATACGTATAGGTACCTTGTATATTTTATAATAAAATATGAATAAACCATTTACAGTTCATTTCAAACTATGGAATTATGTACGTACCGTGAAATACAAAACATACTTTATTTACCAAAAACAATGTTAAGTTTACGTATATTTAAAAGATAAACACAGTTTGTGTAAAAAGAGAAACAAGTCGGTTGTATCGTGTTATGTTGTATATATATCCATTACTTGTGAAGTGTAAACGTGATAAAATTTAGAACTGCACGTAGAATTTGTAAACATCTTCAAAAGAAACTTTAACTATACCTCTGTTCAAATGAATTACGTCAATCAAAACCGACTAGTACAAGAAAAATGCAGGCAACATTTTTTTAATTTGATTAATTATACAGTAAATCTACTTTAGTCATGCGGGTCTAGTAAAATTGCAAACGAGGATAAAATACTTATTATGAATAACATGAATCTTAACTCCACTTATCGTCACTCTTCAAAGTTACTAGGTACATATGTAGGTATGTATTTTTGTCACTAAGCATCTACGAGGTGTGTGAATTAAGTAATGAGACTGGCAACGCAGCGCCCGATCTAGCAACACTGCGGAGACGGGACTTGGAAGGGCGGTAGGTGAACATGTAATGCATCTTCAGTACAAATTTGAACTTGTTAGAGTCATATATTTGTTCTTTGTGACTGTTTCCGTAAACTGTTTTTTTCTAGTACGTTTTAAAAATGAGTGATATTAATTTTGAGCAACGGTGTGCTATCTGGTTTTGCTTCAGACTTGGATACAGCGCAACGGATACTTTTTCAAAACTTCAACACGCCCACGGAGACAGTGTTTTTTCAAGAGCCCAGGTTTTTCGGTGATTTAAGGCATTCTCAGAAGGAAGAGAGTCGATAGAAGATTAATCACGCAGCGAAAAGCCTTCATCTTCAAGAACCGATGAAAATGTCGATAGAATACAGGATTTAGTGCGTTCAGATCGTCAGTTGACGACACGAATGATCGAGG
Organism: Aromia moschata; assembly: GCA_029963805.1. NCBI lineage: Eukaryota > Metazoa > Arthropoda > Insecta > Coleoptera > Cerambycidae > Aromia > Aromia moschata. The sequence continues at coordinate 1,919,217 of JAPWTK010000030.1, forward strand.
AAGAGTTAAATTTGAATCACGCCAGTGTTCATCAGATTTTGACTAACGAATCAGGGACGAAAAAAATATGTGCAAAAGTGGTTCTAAAAAACCTTTCGCGGGAACAAAAGAACATCATGTCACATTTCCATAAGATGATCCCCATTTTATGGAAAAGGTTATTTATTATTGGTGGTGAGAAACACCCAAGGGTGTTTGAGTACGACACGAAAAGCAAGCGCCAACGCATGGAATAGCACACTTCAAGCTCCCCAAGACCTAAAAAAGCAAGAATGAGCAAGTCGTAGATCAAATGCATGCTGATTTGCTCTTTTGATAGCCAGGGAATTGTCCACAAAGATTTTTTTGTGGCTCAAAAATTTGTGCCACCAGGCCAAATAGTAAATCAACACTTTTACAGAGAGGTTGTGTAAAGTGAGTGAGACCAAACATCAAGAACAACTGGATGTTGCATCACGACAATGCGCCTTGTCACACAGCCATTTCAGTAAAAGAGTTTTTAGCAAGTAAAAACATTCCTGTGGCTCCTCAGCCTCCTTATTCGCCTGACTTGAGTCCTTGTGACTTTTTTCTCTTCTCGAGATTCAAAAATCATCTCAAGGGACGTCATTTTGGGACCATACAAAACATTCAAACGGCTGTAACCGACCAGCTGAAGGTTATTCCAGTATACGAGTTTCAGCACTGCCATGAGGAATGGAAGAACCGTCTCCAGCGCTGTGTGGCTTCCCAAGGAAGTTATTTTGAGGGAGACAACACTGAATTGTAATTATATTCGAATAAGAAAAAATAATATAAAAAATCAGCCTATTATTTAATTTACACACCTCGTACAATTAATGTTGTTAAAAGAACATTAAGTAGTCAGTTAGAAAAAAGTTTCGGGAACTGTTTGTTAAAGAGGCATCTGTCATTGACTGACGCTTCTTTAACACTGATGTCCTGTTTGAGTCTATTTGACCCGAAATTATTTTTATTTTATTGTTACACTTAGGATTGACAAACAAGAACTTGTAACTGAGTATTCTAATATTTTATGACCTTGTTTCACAACTCAACGTTATTTTAATTAAGACACTTTTTACGACTTTTTGTTCCTTTTTCTAAAGTTTTTAATTGTTACATAGGTAATGTTCGTGTCAATAAAGTCCGATAAAAATAGAACTATATGTTAATAGTGCCAATCAGAGAATAATAACATTTTATTTCAAAAACCAAACTGTCATGTTTAAGAAGAGTTATTGCCTTATATACTACGTACATATTTAAAAATTAATATGTACGTACATATTACGTACATATTTAGCTGTCGCTTTTAGGTATCGCATTATAGGTATGTAAGAAAACTTAAAATTTAATTTACGAAAGCCTGCATGCGAGTCATTTTATTTTACAAATCATATCGCATACACAGCCTGTTAGCGCTGAAATAACTGCAAGATAGTATAGGCTGCGACAAGTGAGTACAAGTTTGTATTTACTTGTTTATATTCCTGGTCTACAAAACTCGGTGCTCATTACAAAGTTTGCCTGTCAAACAATGATAACAAGACAAATATTTTGTGCAACTACCCACTCAAGTTGTTACATACAGACGAGTTATTTTTGCCCATATTATATAAAAAATCATGAAATCAATTTTTTTTCTGCGATCGTCCAATAAATGACATTTCTTTGGAAAGTTTCGACGCCACGACATTCCAGTATTTTTAGCCGATGCTAAGCAACCAGACAGTTATTTAGTAACGGTAGAGCTGACAGTAAGGGGATATTATGTTCTCGGCCTTTATTATTGTTATTAATTTTGGAAGAAATAGTATGTGCACCTTGTAGGAAATATTCTCAGCCTCCGTCGCTTTGCTCCGTCAATTTGCATCGTCGGCCGAGAATACGTCATATAGAGCCGAACAGTACAACTGTATACTTAATTTGAACAGAAAAGCAGGGTTAACAAAATTTAAACTAACACTTGTGGTCACTCCACTGCTATATACACAGCTATTATATTTTTTAACTGGTTCATTTTTAAATGGTTCATAAGTTTAATACCCCGTTTTATTGTAGAAATGGTAATATACTTAATATTGCCTTATTCCCGTTTCTTATCGATCTTACAGATAATCTGTATCTCTACATGTTAATGCAATGTTATTACGAGTAATTGTATAAAATTATCACATAATCTGTCTTGTGGTGACAAATGTAATATCAAACACTAATGAATAATTAAAATACTTATTACTTATTACCAAATAAATCTTATATTGATTAGATGATAATAATAATTAATGTCGACAAACACTTCATCTGTAGTTGAATGAACGACTATGAACTATTCTCTAAAACATGATTTATACGAATTGAAACGTGTTTTTTAAGAATAAGCTATAAGAAAAGCATTTTATGCACACCGTTAGGAACTTCCTAACATACTATCATCCTAACCCTAACTACTAACGTAACTACGTTTCACCCAGAATTGCTTTGTCCGCTAATTGCGCACAACGAACGTAGAACGAGGTAGTACGACCATACCCGAGAGATGTAAGAGATGCCAACAAACGATAACAAAATATACTCCTTGAAGCGTTCACGACTGCAGCTACGAAAGAAATGAGCACAATTTCATGTTTTGTCTACTGCGGCCAAGGGCAAAGCTACTGTTGGTGCATTGTAACTGTTGATCAAGCGTTTCTAAGAAATGCGTGCTTAAATTAATACAAATATACATATCGTATGTCACGGAAGGGACGTGAACAGAATCCCCTTCGTAAATATATACATACATAAAACGCAAATTATTTGTAATATTTAACGAAGTCAAGGTTAATTAGCAATTAGCACTTCAATTGTTGTTCGACGGGCCACTAAGTGAATACTAACAGTATGTACAGTAACTACTAACAGTAAGTTACTAGCAGTATGTACAAAGTTTAGTTGTAATTTAATCAACAGATATACGGGTATGCGGTAGATTTCACTTTACAATTATAATTGATGAAGCATTTTATTATATTCACAACCGAAAATTTAAAATTAAGATAACCCATTGACCGATTTTACGTTTGCCGCTATTGAATTTTCTCTGTCCTGTTAATAAACGGCATGTCGTCAGGTGTATCATTATACTGTTTGTTAAAATAATATACACTATGGAACATATACCTTCAAAACTTGCTGTATATCAAGGATTAAAGAGCATAAAAAAACATATACATGTATATTGACATGGTATACAGGGCTGTTGAAAAGTCAGAAAACGGTGTCGTCTTATAAAAACAACTGAAGCTAGAACATACAAGTTTGGTATGTTATAATTAGTCTACTTTTGTATATTTTGTTACAAGTGGCAAACAAATTGAGTCACTTATTTTTATACAAAGTTGACTTCTTTTTTTAAATTGGAACCTACAAATTTTATTATTCGTTAGTATTTAGTCGTTCAAGAAGAATTCAGCTATGTAAGTTTTAATGTGCTAATATACATAGTGTCATTATACAACTCATATTTCGTTAATTAGGTATGGAACATGCAAAACGAATAATAAGAAGAAAAGTTTCATTAGAAGTAAAAGTTGCGTTTCGCTCTCAGCTACAATTTGACGTTTTCAGAAAAACAGTCAAATACAGGGATTCACTTATTTTTATACAAAGTTGACTTCTTTTTTTTAAATTGGAAGCTACAAATTTTATTATTCGTTAGTACCTATTTAGCCGTTCAAGAAGAATTCAGCTATATAAGTTTTAATGTGCTAATATGCAGGGTGTCATTATACAGCTCATATTTCGTTAACTAGGTATGGAACATGCAAAACGAATAATAAGAAGAAAAGTTTCATTAGAAGTAAAAGTTGCGTTTCGCTTTCAGCTAGAATTTGACGTTTTCAGAAAAACAGTCAAATACGGGGGATATACTCATTTCAGTATACTCATTTCGTAATTCTCATGCGTTGACCGCGAATTACCGATTCTCGAAACATTTTAACCTTGGTGCATTTATAAAGATTTTTTTTTTTTTTGAAAGTGTATGTGTTTCTTATGTATTTGAAATTGATTTTTTTTCATTGATTTATTATTAACAGCCGAAGTAAACGAATGGAACTTTAAGGCCCGGTACAAATATAGGTTTTTAACCAAGAAGTATCGCAGCGAAATCGCAGTGGAGAATTTAAATGTCAGTTCAACAACTGCGTTAAAAAAGCAATATTGATTTTGATTATCCAAAATGGAACGCATAAAAAAATAATTATTTTATATAGTATATAAAGTAAATTTTAAAAATTCAATGCAATTTTAGGTTAACCAAACTTACGATATACATATACCTAATTACTCGACAGAAAAGTCAAACACTGTACAGTCTCAATAATCGAGCTTCTGTGCAATTCAAGCTAGTTTTGGTTAACCGGCGCTGTTATTTTGACTATCGCCGCTGGAAACGGCGGCGAAACGAAAACGTGGGTCCACTTTGAAGCAAAAAACCTTGGATTATTTTGTAAGGTATAATTTATATTAATGTTACTTACTATTACTTCCCAGGTATATTTATAGGTAATTTTTAAACGTAGGTACCTACAGTTTTTATTTCTTGTGCGAGTAGTTCGAGTTTTTCGTAATTCAATATACCGTCAGCCCCAATTATAATAGCTCGAACTATCGAGATTCTACTGTATTTTGAAAAGTATTTGAGATATCAAAATGATTGATTCAGATCAGATTTGGATCAGAGTTGGAAACTACATCAAATCCATATTTCATGTGTGTCCTAATGTTTGCGGTTGCGGCACAAACATACATATACTATGTCTGTGTCCCAGGATAAGTGAAAAATGATATGTAAAAGACAAATAATTTTCGAGTTGAAACTGAACCTTTTGGGATCAAGTCCCCCTTAATTAAAAAATAATTTTGCCATGTGTTCATATTTGAAACATACATTAGGTCTTACCACGAACATACCTCGATAATCCAAACTAATTAGGTATTGCAAAGGGTTGTTCGGACTATCGATTTGTTCGGATTATTAGGATGAGTTATTTGTAATATTAAACAGAGATACAGACATATTTATACATTAGTTTTATTTCTTAAACAAAACAAGAACAGAAAAAATCTCTAAATTATCTTTGTATATACTATAAAGGCTTGATCAGATAAATATGAGTCATCTGAACATTCTGAAATAAAAGTCGTGGTAGAAAATACAATGCACAATACTTGCAATCACTCAAAATAAACTCACTCCACATTTGAAGTGGAAACGTTAAAAGTCTATCCAATAAATTTATATGTTTAATTTTGTGTTTTATACTATTTTTTTTTAATTAGAGTAGAGCAAATTTTAATGGAGTTAGTCTGTACCTATTATTATCCTAGTTACAATATTCCTAACAAAGTCTTAAACCCGTACGATGTTGGGATCAATCAAGGTTTGTTCGGATTATGGCCAAGGAAGCAAAACATAATATGTTATGTCCACCTGTCAAAATAGTTAATCTGTATTAATTTTGTGTGTTTATTCTGTCATAATATTTTTTAACTGGTAGGTAATTCGTTCTTCTGAATCATTGAATAATAATATATGCTGAATTTGGAACAAAACAAAAAATTGAATAAAACACTACAAGAAAGGAGACACGTGTTTAACAGTGGTTTTACAAATGGTCTTTCTGGAGATTGTAACTAGAAACTTAAATCGGGCAAACATTTAAAAACAAATCAAAGTTGGCTAGTGGTATTGAAATTTGGTATACAGCTATAATTACTTGTTAATTCTAAACAATTTCTCTTGATATAATTTTTCGATATTTTGTTTAGAAAAGGCATTTTACCTACACACATAATACCTAATTAAATTGCTCCTGTCAAGACCTATTTGGGTTTTCGAAAATGAACTTATGATAAAAAATACTTTTTGATTAAGTGGAACTTGATCCCTAAAGGGCCAATTACAACTCCAAATTATTTATCTTTTACACCTTCTGCTTTCCTGGAACACACAGTATACCGATTTTGATAATCAACTAAATTTGGCTTAAAACTGAAAGACAATACTAGATGCATCCATTTATTGAGTCAATCCTTATAAGATATATGTTTCTCGCCTCTTTAGCAGATTAAAGAGATAAGTCTGACAACTTTTTTAATTATCTTCGAATGGGCATACGATGAGTATGCTGGAAGGATTATTGACACAATACTGATGTATCGCAAAGTACCAAACATTGAATGGCGTATGTGATGCCGTTGCGATCCAGGCAAAATGAGGCAAAAATTACACACGTTAGACACATGCAACGTCAAAAGGTTACCGGAAATACGTCTGTACCATGCCATTTAAATAATGGTACTTTAATCCGCAGTTCAGGTACGGTTACGGTACCGCGCCATTAAAAATCTGTACCGGGTCTAAATACCAATAAATAGAAAATGTCAACAAGTTTAATAATTCAAAAAATATATAACAATTTTTGTTAAGCCACAATTTATATGGTTATTTCTGGTTTTAAAAAAGTTTGATTATCCATAAAATAACCAGTTCAATGTAGATTGGTCATATATATATAAATATAAATTAAAACATGTTATTCTTATTTCTTATAACTTATTTTTCCTTCTGTAATATTATTAACACCGCTAGCGGATAATTGCATATTATTTACTCTAGACGATAACTATCTCAGAATATTTTCCTCTACTTATATCTGAAAGAATGAATTAATTAACTAATTAATTCACAGTACAAATATTATATAGGTTATAATAAATTAAAATCTAAATTAAGCCTTGAAAATTATAATGAAATTTATGCAGCCGAAAATATAAACGGAGCAGTCGATATGTTTATTCATAAATTACATTATTACATAGACAATTGCAAGAATAGTTATAAATAAAGAAAATGAAGTGAAAAGAAACCAGTGGATTAGTAACGACCTATCACAAGAAATAAATAAATAAATACCCAGACTTTTTAGGAACCCTGTATAAAAATATTAACATTAGGAAAAATCATATTAGTTCAATGATTTCAGTAAAAAATGAGTATTGTATTTGTTATGTAGGTATATAAAATATGTTTTTTTTTTTTAATATCAAACCAATATTTATGTTATAAAGATTCAATTCAACTCATGACTCGTGACTAAAATTACACACTTGGTATCATTTTTCACAAGGATGATAGAGTTATCCATTTCGTCTACACGTCTAAAACAAACAGTTATATGTGACAGAGTTTTTATGTCTCAGTGTAAAAACTTTAGCCGTACAAATCAAACATGAAGTATAAAAGTACACATTAACGTAATTAAAACTATTATTAACGGTATCATAATAGAATGAAAACAGTGTCTTGTTTTAACGCGTAAATGACAAGAAGACAACATAAACTTTAAGCGTAATGTGTTGTTGGAATAAATTATTATATTTCATCTTAACAAAAGGTCCATTAAAATTAACCTATAAATATAAAATAAAATTTATGCCGCATGTTTCTCGAACTAGTGTAAGTCAGACAGGCAATCTAAAGGTGAAAAATACAATTCCCAATTTAGGCTGGATAAGAATGAAACATGACTAGCTTCAAGTTGCCGTGGAATGAATCAGGAGGACGAAAGCGGTAGTGAGAGCGAGGTAAGGAGGGGTAATTTATGCCCTGGTTCCTCGATCAAGCTTGTTCGCTCGAGCTGGGCGAGCGGGAAGGGAGAAAGCTATAAAATAGTTTGAAGAGGGCCCGGGAGACATCCCTGGATAACGTGGCCACGGAGAAACTTCGCACTGCATGCATTTCATGCAACTACGCCAAGGATTGAAAAATATTTCGAACAATCTCGATTTATTCCCTCAAAAGTAAGATTAGATTTCACACACATACTTATATTTTTATACAAATAAATCATATGTTTAATTTAATTAAAATATGTTCTATAACGCTTGTTTTATCAAAATAAACCACAATTTTTAAGTAATCTCAAAAAAATGATTGTAAGGATATAAATGTAAACCTGAAGAGTGCGGGGGCTAAGAAAACTGGACTGCTCCACCTATTTGAAGTAATGTAAACACGCAGAATCGCACTGCAATGGGGATGTGGGGATGAGAACCTTCGTACATGAACCACGTACATTTTCGGGTTTACAGCTGCTAAAAAGTCAGATGAATGGTTTTGTTCTCTCTCTCTCTCTCTCTCTCTCTCTCTCTCTCTCTCTCTCTCTCTCCCTGTCTCTCTCTCCCTGTCTCTCTCTCCCTGTCTCTCTCTCGCTGTCTCTCTCCCCCTGTCTCTCTCCCCCTGTCTCTCTCCCCCTGTCTCTCTCCCCCCTGTCTCTCTCCCCCTGTCTCTCTCCCCCTGTCTCACTCCCCTTGTCTCTCTCGAATAAGTTTATTCACTTTATCAGCAAATGGTAATTTTTTAGTTTTTTACCAAACGTTTTAATTACCCGCCCGCCGCGCGCCGTTGTATTGCCGCACGATCGGTAAATCTACTGATCATTGATCAGTGTATATGATCGTTCGCAAGGTGTACATTCGAAATATTTAAAATAATATCGTCTCAGACAGTAAGGAATAATGAAAAAGTACTGGAATCATTATAATCACTATGCACACAGCAATTTGCACGGCATGTAAGTGTTAACTTTGGCTTTGACGGGAACGAACTGAGTTTGGCTCCATTTTTTTTTAATTACATACCTATAACTAAATGTTCAAGAAATTTAGACTTAAGCAAGATGCAGTTTAAATAAAATAGTAGTTTCAGCTCCGATTTATAGTGTTTTATTTCCAAAAAGCATAAAACAGGCAAAAATTTGCTTATTCCAAATTGTTCCGGTCCCGATTGTCCGGACAACCGATAGTCCATGATATTTTTAAAACAAAGGGTGTTAATGTATGTATATGTCGCAGTCACATCGTGAAATACGTATTTTCATGTCCTAGGCGTTTTATAAAATGCCGGCATTTAGTGTAAAAGGCTCGATTTTACACTATTTGACTAGTATTTTCAGGAAAAATCTAAATATTATATATATTTTGTATTGTACATGTAAAAAACATTATGTCATAATTGAACATGAGTTAGGTACCGGTTTATTCATCACTTCATGATAAGAAGCAGATTAGGATTATCGTGACATTTTTTTGCACGCTTAAGAATGATTATTATATTAATTTTCTGTTCGTAAGTCATATGTCAACATTTACCAAACGAAAAACCCAAAAAGCTGCTAAATAACTTTCTAATATCCTTTTCTAAACTATCATTCTGTCTTTTTCTAAACTTTTCTATCCTGTTATCTAAAGGTGACTGTAGATACCATTTATCTTTCTAATATTATTTCTATTTATCTTTCTAATATTAAAATATACTAAAATCTTAAATGACTTAAGAACAGGTAACAGTTTACAGATAACGTACTATATACGTAAAGTATGAAACAAGTGCACGATTCCTAAAATGTTAGCATACTATTCAGTAATAAATTAAGGTTAAATTTTTTGTAGTTTCAAGTCAAAGGTCAAAGTTTCTTAAACCGTTCTGCGATAATTTTTGATTCTTTAATGTTTACAAATACTAATATTGTAAAATTACTAACAGTTAATTTTATTGTACACATCTGAAATATAACACCACAGTATTTCATACAAGTTTACAACAAGTTATGTAAAAAATATATTTTTATGTGGGTGATTAACGATATAGGCACGTTTAGTCTCGGCTCCAGATTTATGCATTCCCCGGACAAAGCTTGTTTGGTTCTTGCCCAGAATTAATTAGACCATTAGTGTCGGACTGGTTTCATGTTGTGTATGGCTACGGTACAAAATTATTATTTTTCTTTTCCATATGGAGTTATTTAAATCTCGACGCAATGTTATCAAAAAGCACGGCATTCCCAATTGCAGTTCACTAAACGAATTAAATGACATGACCTTGGCCTTGAATCAAAAGGTTGTCAAACATTTTATAACAAATAGATAATGTGTAATGTGTCATCGTCGTGATATTATAGCTTATATTTTATGTTAATTTATTACTTATTCTTATTACTTACTACTCTTAAGTGCCTTTCATATTAAGTGATGCAATAAGGACTAATAAACATTATAAGTGGTCATTTTTATTTGCTTTATAGCCCATAATACACGTAAAAAGGAGCTTCGTCAAATTATCCAAGCAATCTTTTAATAACTCCTTCCAACATGTTTTACAGAATAATGAATGTTACCTGTTGCAAAAAAAAAACAGCTTTCTAAAAAAACCCTTCCAATAAATAAAGCAAGGGTTATAAAGCAAACAAAAGGATGAAAGTTTGCGAACTAGAAAGTTCTTTAGAGTCCACCATCAGGTTAAGTTGCCGTTTTATTGTTATCTTCTACAGAGACTATCAACAAGACAACACGTCACATATATTTAGATGGATGCGTATTGAAAGAAAAATCTGCACTATTGCAATATGCACTACCTGGCTAGCTTACAGACCGCTTTCATATTCAATGGTTTAAGAATTAAAAAATATTTTTGCCTTTTTAAAAATATATATAAAATAAAAATGTAGTTTAATACAGGTACCTGATAGGTGTATTAGGTATATTTATGGACCTGTGAAAATAAAGTGCTTAGAATTTAGTTTTAAGCTAAATGTGAAATAAATATATCAACAAATTGAAAATACCATGTAATTTCTTCATAGCGCCCTTATGAAATGTTATTTTTCATACCACTTTTGCGTTTGTAATAAATTCGATTAAAGAAAAAGTTATATAGAGTCTGTCATTAAAGCAAACCGCACACTCTATCCCCATCCCCCCACCCACCCTTAGGGTTTGAACGAGTTCAGTGAGCGACTTCGGACAAAATCAAGATCAAACTAGACTTAGCAAAGCTGTTTATGAAGGTATGTCGACTTTCGAAAATTCAGAGGGCGCCACAAGCGCCATCAAATCAAAACTTTTAAATAGCAAGATAGGCATGTTGCACCTCATTTTAAAAGTATTTTAATTTCTTACACAACGGAAAACAATTACATAAAATACGCCTACCCTTTTTCAAGTTGTTGTGGAATAAAAGCAAATAAGTTGATGTATTAAAAAGACTTTTTAAAGTACGCTGTTACAACTTTTCTTAACTGTCACTGACACGATGTTCCACAAAGTGATTTAGTGGTTGTATTAAGTGTTTAATCCTCTCTCTTACGTTTTTTTTACTCATGTTGATTTTTTTTTATGATACGCGTATCACTAAAGTAAAAGTGATTGCCAAATGTTTTTACCAGTCCCAAATTAACTTCCATGAAATTGTTCATTTATTCATTACAAGATACCAAGTAATCCATAAGACCGGAAATACCTTAGAGAACTCGGAAAAACATTTAAGGCAACTGGAAATGGGAGAATTAATGGTAACTAGTGAATCTCATGATCTGGGTTACCTTCAGATGCACTAACTGAAGTTTATTAGAGTAAATATTATAAAATAGAGTAATGTATTTTCTTTTAAAATTTTATGAAGTGTTTACTGAGGCATATTGATTGTCTACCGATTCCTAAGGCAGGTTAGGTTGATTAGCTAGTTCAATCGTGGACTGTTGGGGATTTTCTTTGAAATTGACCAAGACATAATTTGCTACTTCTAGGAGACAGGTCCTCCAGTTTATTTCCTGTTATCAACATTCCTAGCTACTTTTTTTTTCAAATTTTCGGTCTATGGTCTATATTTCTTTTTTTTTTCAGTCTAATTAATTATTGTTAGATAATAGATAAAGTTTATAGAAAGCTTCGCTTAATCCAGTTTCATCTTGGTTTTGTCCGAATTCATTCACTCTTTCAAAATTTAAAGGGAGATTATTTAGATTATTGTAATTTTTCATTAATTTAGTAAATGACCATTAGATTAATTATGACTGGGTAACTATTTAATAATTTCTAGTATTGTTGAACTAACTTACTTCAAAGGTTACTTCGCTGAAATATGTATAAGCTAACAAAAAGCTGCAACCTTTTCATCAACATTGTTTCTATATTTGGAGATTATTATTTTAGTTTTAACTTTTATTTATCATTAATAGATTGTTACGTCTGCCATGAAATTCAATTAAAACTGAAAATTCCACTTTCCCAATAGAATGTGTTGATGCAAATATTGAAAACAGCTTAAACTGTCTATACTTGTACAGTACATTGCAACAGGGAACGACCTAGTGCGAAATGTGTTTTCTTATTTACAGCCCTGAAAATTTCTCCAAAGAAATTAATTCACTGTTGTTGTTCACCTTTCTTTAATTAGACTATTTCACATGCAGGTGAAACATGAACATTTCATAGGCAAGTTTTGAAGAAAAATACGGTACCTATGTATCTTTAATTTTTTTTAATCTTCGTGCTAAATATCTCGCATACGCGCCTAAAAATAAATTATAAGGTCGTTTTTCATATATTGGTTTGATAGCTCAACAACTGATGTCAAGATATCTCAATAATAATGATTCAATAATTATTTATAACAATTTTACATATATATTGCAAACATTATGGTGCACACTGTATATTCTACAAAATATATTCTAACATCTATGCAAAAGTGGCTTAATTATGTAAAGGGTGTACTCTTTAATACGTCTGGCCTTAAAAGGATACCACACCAATTGTATAGTTAATTTTTTTGTCTCTTTCCTTTCTCTAACCCAAAAATACTGGAAAATGTACGTAATACTCTTAGAAGAATCTAACTTCTTTGCTAGGCACTGTCTCCATTTCTTTAACACGAAATTATGCGAACAAATTTTTATAAAAATAATATTGTTTTTAACAAAAAACAGTTGTGTTGTATGTATTTTACTTGTGGCTAGAAAAATTACAGTTCAACGAAGTTTTTTCCTGCTAAAGGAAAATCATCAGTTTTCTGATTTTTTGTACTAACTATACTGTAATTAGAAATTTTAGATGCGGATTTATTATTCAGCATTCGCACTAAATCGCTGTATGTATAAATATAAATTAAAAGTATGGATCAGAAATAATATACAGTGCCATCCATAAAGGTAGTTTACTCTTGGGTGGATTTCAAATTTTCGTATGCTACTCGTATATTATGAACTTTTTACTAAGTTTGATAGGACCTATTTTAGTTTAAAGACATACCAAAACAACTGATGGTCAAAAGAATTTCTTAAATGCAAACACAATTTTTTCCCATATGGTGCAAACTTTATAGGAAATATATTTTTTGAGTTCAATATCAGTATTATACTCGTAATAATTTTGTATTCTTTTGATAAGGAGAAAATATAATCGAATTAATGGCTGTAGATTTTCCTTTCCAAATTCCCCGATATCGTAACCCGCAGTCAGAATTCTTTTACGATATAAAAAATTACTGTGAATATGTTCCAGATGCATATTTCTGTTGTCGAAAGGAAAGTGTTCTGTATCTTGTAGCAATGTAAATCAATATATTAAACGTACCTAAGTTTCCTGTTCTCTGAAAACCAGACGTAATAAGTGTGTATTAGACTGCTAAGGTACAAATAATATGAAAGTCGATATGCAATAGGAGTTCTAATACCAATTTAAGTGTTGAAAATACTTCTGGGCGCTTGCATATGGAGATCTCTACGAGAAAACGGTGCGACGTGCGGCAGATTCAGAGTTCGGTCAGCTTGACCTTGAAACAACCGAGAATGAGATAAGATATCACTTGGCTCACCGACAAAACGTAAATCTATATTAATTAGTGAAATTACAAAGGTGAGTATTAAATTAATTATTATTTATTGAGGTGTTGAAGAGATTTATATTAACCCGTAACTGATGAGGTCCAATTTTTAGGACATAAGTAGTGAGGTGGTGTCGTCTCGACCCCATAAGCTCTTTGGCGATTTTGGCTTTGACGAAAGATATATTTGTAAAACAAAAAGAGAGTTTATTTGTATTATTTATTTTTTAAGCATTTAAAAAAATAAACAAAAACTTAATATTTTACTCTCTTATAACTGACATTTTTAGATACATCACAATATATGTATATTATTTGAATCGTTCCTTTGATTATATACTAGCGACCCGCCCCGGCTTCGCACGGTTTACGACATCACATTAGAAACCTCTAAAATTATCAGTGTTTCTCTACTATATTATGCATGTATTATACAATTTATTGTATAAACCTTCCTCTTGAATCACTCTATCTATTAAAAAAAAACAGCATCAAAATCCGTTGCGTAGTTTTAAAGATCTAAGCATACATAGGTAGGGACAGAGAGCGGGAAGCGACTTTGTTTTATACTATGTTATGATTATGATAATATGTATGTATTTTTTGTTTTTGCACTTGGAAGTATTTATACTTAGGTACTCATATTTGTATTTTATGGGTATCAGTATGTACATACATACATTTACATTTACCTAGTCACAGAATAATATATTTTAATAATACTCATTAAAGATTTAATAAAAAAAGCACGAAAAAATAATTCATATCAGCATTAATAATTGTAACATTAGCATCACTTCTAAAACATGGTAATGAACATTCAAATGATTAGTTAGAACTTGTAAGTTTTTACTAAACTTACTAGTTTAAAAAAACGCTAAATAATAAAAAAAACTATTAAATATAGGTATAGGGAATGCTAGCACAGATCGATGCAGATACTGATAATTCGAAATTAGTCTATGTAAACTAAACCATGAGCCATTGCATTAAAAATATTGAGTTTGGATGCTTTGAAGTTGCATTGAATGGTAGTTTCGTTTTAAGCACCCTGTATAGGTATAATTGAAAATAATAAAACCATTGTTGCAAAGCCTTACGACTTTACTATCTATATTTTCGTGTTAATACCGATACTTACCGATAGCGATTATTACAGATAATACAAAAATACAGATTTAATCAAAAAACCCGAAATAACTCAACAAATGAACAACAATGGTAATTGATAGGTGTCGCCCAATTATCAGAATTGTAGTATCAACAATTTTTAAGCCCACCGCGGTGAGACTCCGTGTACATTAAAACAAAAAAAAATGTTTATCGAATGATTTGATATGAAATATATAATATTGTAAAGTCACAAATACAAAAAGAAATTGTAATGAGGTAGAAAAAATTGTTAAGGATTCAAAAATATATAACTCAACTAACAATGAAAAATTATAAATAAAATGATAAACTCTTTTTGTAATTTTAGTGTTGTTTTTAGTCCGCATTAGTACCACTTTCATTAAATGAGATTTACTCGAGTTTATTTCCAAAAACTGAGAAGTAACGGAGTTACTTCTTGAGCCCAAAAACAAAAATTATACAGAAAATACATGTTATGAACTTACTTTATTTCTCCAACTTATATTAAATTCAAAACCGACTTAACGTAAAAAAATAACTGCAGTTTAATTGGTCATTGGAACAAGAGTCCAACCAGAACAAAATTTTGCAGGAACCCCAAAAAATTGTATTATTTATGGAAAATCCTATATGTGGAAAACTCGTGTTCCTGTTGAAATACAAACTTCTAGCTTATTAACACTACCATATTCACTGTAAATTGTTACCTGCCTATCATTATTTTCTGCACAATTAAGAAGCAATAAAAACATTTTTGGGCCCTTATTCCAGTTACTCCATTTTCGATGAGAAAAATAAAACAGATATTCTATCCCGCATGTTGTATTATTAACAGATATATGGTTACTTATAGAAGAATGTGCCTATTTTAAACTTGAGATTAAAGCTCGGAATCACTATTTTTATTTTGTGGTTCTTCTAGTGTTTTTGGAATCTCATAAAATTAGGTATATCTTTGTTTGTTGAAAAACTAGGTATATCTAGGTTTGGTTTTACTAA
This sequence comes from Aromia moschata, assembly GCA_029963805.1. Classification (NCBI taxonomy): domain Eukaryota; kingdom Metazoa; phylum Arthropoda; class Insecta; order Coleoptera; family Cerambycidae; genus Aromia; species Aromia moschata. Next base: position 1,935,061 of record JAPWTK010000030.1, read on the forward strand.
CACAAAACTATCAGCTTTTTAAGAAAACTCTAACTTTATTACGTTAACTCTATTTTGCAGTTTTAGAAGAGAACAGCTTATTTTGTTATTTGAAATTTCCCTACCCTTTCAGGTAAAATGTAAATAAAAAAGTTATTTACACATGTATGTACAATTTTTTGCCATTAATCATGTGAGTACTCTATTTCCATTCTAAATTGAAAATAGATAGAAAAAAGCAAGGTTGTCAGATATATTTTCTAAAATTGCTAAGCTCACTATACAAGTATACTTCATACTTCAGTAAACTGTTAGTTCGTGACGTTCTTAGAAAGCTAGTTTGGATATATTTAAAAAAAATACATAGATATAAATTTATTAGTTAGCATTAAAATAAAGCGTTTAAAATTGCTGGAAAAAATAATTATAAATTAAAACAACTTTATGTATGTTACTATACTTAAGAAAATTTTGAAGAGCCGGCAACGCGATGCCGCGAATGCACCAGCAAATGCTGACCATTATACTATAGGATTGCTTTATATGTAATACATCCAAATACTTATTCGGTCCACTGTGCCATAAAATTTTTACGACGTCGTTAAAATGATTTACGACTTTAGAAATTCTACGTGGTTAAGGCGCCAGTGACGTGTATTTCAGCTAGGTTTATACACACAGACGATTTTTTGAGATTGTCTATCTAAATGAGCATTATTTATAGCAAATTATATTACAAATATTAAGAGTTTTGTATGCAGGCTAATTTTAATCTCCTATATTGATTTGAATGAAAAAAATTATTTCACAATTTTCGAATTTATAAAAAGATATACGCACGCCCATGGAATCATAAAGTTGCACCGCTTTTTTTGTTCCCCAGGCGTATTTATCATTTTCAATTAAAATTAGAAGGACTATAACACAACTTTAAAATTTAACCATCCCTAGATACTCTTAATATTTTCAACAACTTGACATTACTTCGCCTGTACACTGTAAAAAAATCGGTCGAAAAATAAAAATATTTTAAAAACTAACATATATATGCACACCATATTTTTATTTTTAAGTGGTTGTAAGGTACCTAACTGTCTTTTATTTTTGCCGTGTAGAATTAACCTGCTATATTTCAAAAGAATGTTAATCCGAATTTGTACAAGATTAGTGTAAGGGATGGACTTTTTTAGTTTTATTTTGGAAAATGAAAAAATATGTATAGTATGCTAATGTACGTGGCAAAAATGAAAGTCAGTTGGGTACTTTATACCCAGTTAAAATAAAAAAGTGTTCCTATAGTTTTTAAACTGTTTTGAGTAGTTTTTCTGCTTTTGTCTTAAAACTAAAAAAAGGAAGATTTATAAGTAACAGGAAATAACTGGTTTAAAAAAAAATATGTTCATAACAGCTAATTAGTTGGACATTGAGTTATGGGCGCCTAGGCGTTTTTTAATAAAATATATTTTAACTGTCAGTGAATAAACAAACGCCACTGTCTTAGACCGGTTTCAGGTCTTATTCTAATATGTTGCTATATATTCTCCAAAATAGATTTTACAAAATCTGTAAATCCAACAAACAAATACACGATACAATAATTCATGACAATATGTTGGTATGTATATAAAATCGTCATCAAGCAGTTATAAACATACATAATATAAATGTAACAATTTAACACAACATCCATCGCCTATAAAAAAAATGTTCGACAAGGAACGTATACCGTTAAGTGTGTGGTGTCGGCGTCGATTGCCGAAAAATCTACAGTAGGTACACCCAGAATAGTTTTCCCTGCGAAATGCACACAATGAATGTAGTACGAGGTAATACGACCATACTCAAGAGATATAAGTACATAAGAGATACCCATAAACAAAGATATGTGATAACAGAACCTTTTATAAAATCTCTTGTATGTGTATACTACATACATATGTGGGATGTTATTATAGTGTAATAACATCCTGCACTAAAATTTGACTTGAATAATTTTCCAAAATTAGTTTTTTTTGGGAATATCTTTTTAACAACAGCCTGTATAATAATCTCGAGACCAAATTCAGAGTCCGTGGATATTTCTGCATAAAGGCAGCGTTGGGTTTGTTTTAGCTCAAAAAGTAACCAAAAAAATGGGCAGTGGGACATTAAATTGGGACGCCCTATACATAGAGTCAACAAAAGTCATCATACACCCACTTTTTGGAGATTGCTTAAATTCTAATATTTTTTTACTACAGTATTAATTTTGTATTGATAGGATTATATATTGTAAAATTCTGCATCTAATAAGCTCAAGTTCAAAGTAATACGTATGTCGATTGTTGGAGAAGATATTGCCAAAAAAGTAAAAGTGCTGAGAAAATATTAAATCCTTTTTTCACAGTTCTTGGACTCCTCGGGGAAATCTTCAGAGTATTTATCTAACTAACTAAGCCATTTTGGAAATATATTTCTTGGGATATGAAGAATGTCTGAAATTGAACCAAAAACATCATTAAAATTCTAAACTGTATCATCCTTTCTACAAATCTCATAAAAATCTTTGTTAACGAAATTTTAATAAAACATAGCGAGTTCTAGAGAAATATTATTTCGTTATTTTTTTTAGTTATGTGTGGAGTAAATTACGTGTGGAGGTTTTTTTTTTTAAATTTGGTATTTGAAAATTGAAACTATATTTTTGATTCAACTAGAGATTTTTCTAGGAATTTTTTTTCCAAAATGACGGCATGATGACAAATTTACGGCACTATTTGGTGCAGTTTGTGGTCTAGAGGAATCATCGGCACATTTTTCTTTGAGGACAATCATGTCAATACTGCCACTATGAATGTGGAAAGTTATGTGATGATAACAGATTTTTATGGCTTCAACTAAATGGAATCAACATTCATTGATGATGTTTACTTTCAACAAAACATCGGATTATTACACGCGAGATTCCCTCGACGTGTAATCTAACGGAATGATGATATCCATTGGCAAAGACCTTTTGTTTGTGGGGTTACTTGAAAAGTAAAGAAACAAGCATTACAACCCTTAATTTAACTACTACTAAGAGTACCCTATTCAAGAGATTATAATATGATAATATGTGTACATGGACATTTTTTTTTAAATAATTTTTTTATTGAATAAATTATTTATTTACATGAACCTACACGTTGTTTTTTTTTTATCTTGACGATCACGGGTTTTTTGAAAAAAAATGTTTCTTTTACTAAGACTATATTTTAGCATAAATAAAAAACAAACCTGCACAAAATGTTGATCATTTTTTTATAAACATAGGAATCAGTTTTATGACATCGTGAGAAATATTTTTTCATTTTCTAAATTCCGTTTTTTAATACTTCAATTTCCTAAAAAGTTATCACTAACTCAGTCATTGAGATTTATTATCCTCATATTCCAAAATACTTTAGTAGTAAAAATATACAACATTAATGTGTAACATTTGAAAAAAAAAAGTTGTTAGTACTTGTGATGAACTAAGAACTTGATAATTTAGGAATATGCGCTTATTAGGACTTTTTTTTCAATCCTCTTTAATATTTTTCTTAATTTAAGCAATAAATACACATAGTCACTTCCAGATTTTATTGTGGTAAATACGCATACCAAATTTGAGGTCAATATCTTGAACTGAATTACCCTCGTGTATTCGTGTATTAAAAGTGTATTACCCTCATTTATCCGTCAACATCTCAACGCTTCAGTTCAAACTATAATCGGCTCGTGTATAATACTTTTAAGTTGATATCTTAAAACGTTCTCGAGTTATTCTGTACAATATACAGACAGATAAAGAATTTGTTTTGCTCAAGTTTAAAATCTTGACGTTTCAGAAGATTCTTGTTTTTAGAAGACACTACCTGCATTAACAGTTTTTCACATGATAAAGTGTATTTTACAAACCATTTAAAAAACCGTTAACATATATCAATTTATAGATAAAAGTATAAATATTTCCATGGTGTCAGAGAAAAAAAAGAGGGGTTACCATTTATTAAAAATACAAGGTGTTCCACCCAAGGCGGTTTCTTCCATAACTTTATTATTGTAAATTTAAGAAAAAAATGTTTCAAATAAAAGTTGCCAAAAATGATGTGGTGCATATTTGCAAACTTTTTTAGGCATATAAGCTTAAAATTATGCTCCATTTCCTGTAACTTCCTGTTACAGGAAATGGAGCATAATTGTTTTCATAGCAACCTAAAATAAACAATCGTTTGAGGCGTATGTTTGGTTAATTGTTCTGGTATTGGTACAAATCTACGAATAATTAAAATTACCGAAAAAAATACGACATACATAAATATGTACGTATGTTATATCGTTTTAATCAAAAGAACAAGCGGACCTCAACAAATAAGAAAACTAACGTTACCTAAACAGTTTCTATACTTCTGTTTAAATTATTTCTGTTTGAAAGGATATTTTGATATTTCCGAAAAAATAAGTTATTCACATATTTTTTTGTAGAATTTTCTAGTATTGTGTGGCCTCCATACCTAATTAGAAACCATTAAAAATGTGCAACGTAAATTCACGCAGATGGGATTTGGCTCTCTTCGTTCTTCATGATTATCATCTTGATAATGTGACGTGACAAAGATGATAATAACCAGTTTATGTTGTTTGTGCATCCAGTTTAAATAGTTTTAAGGCTAAATTAGATATACTACGTTTCATGTGAACATACAATTATTGTTCTAAATAGCATAAGATCCATTACTGACTTGAAAAGCTCGACCGACTTACAAACAGATTTCTAACTAAATTTAGACACATACATACATACCAAGTCAGTCAATAATCAGTTTCTACTTTGGAGACTAGAGAAGGTAGATATGCACAGTGATATCGGCAGAGGAGGTAATGACAATCAGATTCGTTAATAACATCGGGGCATTGAGAAGTGAGCAAGAGGCAGTTAGTTCTATTATTAATTTTCCACATTGTTAGAAATATTTTGGGACATGATCAATTTCCTTCCTGAGCCTGATTCTTGCTAAGGACAGGGATGGATAACTCATCACTGTCTACAGCGGGAATATGTGAATGTTTCCTAGGGTTTACGGTGAGAAGTGTCAGTATGAAGTCGATGAAATAATAATAATAATAATTCTCATGAATCCACTACTCATAGACAAAGAAGTAACCTGCAGTGGGCTCTTTATTTATTTTTATTTCACCATCTCCATCGGGCCGTGCCGTGAATCTAAGCATTAGAATCGAGGCATCAAGGTCGAATTATTGTCACTTTTTTTGCATTATGTGGTTTGTATGATCACTACTAATAATGTGTCCGGACATATTTAATTAAAAAACTGTTTAAGGGTTTTCAACCGAAATGCGTGTGTGTATGATAAGCATATACCTACATAAATAATTATTACTAAGTAAAGGAGTAAAGCACCGTATCTGTGTAAGCACCATATTATCATATCACCATATTAAGCACCATCTGTACTAGTATCTCCCTCGACCTCTAAAATATACTTTTACACTTTCACTTTTCCTTACTAAAAACTGAAACTTGATGACCTTGTAAATTGTAAATTACTCTAGTATTTCAGCTATATCCATAAGTTTTTATAGGCACATGGGATTACGGTTGCGACATAATTGGGATACATTAATTATTTGAGTTTTGTATATTTTATGTTAACGGTAAATATAAATAAGACGAGTAATATGCAAAATATCAAGTAATCATTTATAACTACCGCTACTATATAGTCGGTTATTATGAATAATAGCTAGGTAGTAGTAATATAAACCAATTTATTGTTATTAATGTAACATATTTGTATACGTTAATAATATGGGCATTCACTAAAACAATCTCGTCATGCATCCAACAGCACGGTGTGTTTAAATAATTTTAAAGTTAAATTAGGTGTATTACTATGGAAATATTAAATTATTGGTTCGAAGAGAATAACAGGAGTTCCTATACTCTTATTCATTTGTAATAATAATAATATACCGGGTGGAATAGGATCATGGTATGAACTAAGTACTTCATACTCTAAGAAATAAGAGTATGATATTTTTATAGAGCTCTGTCCACTGTGAAATTAAAGTTGAATTAATGAATCGTTCGCGTTAAGATATTAACTTGATATCTTAACACGTTTTCGAGTATACACAAAAAAGGTTAACAGTTAGAGAGATCGAAAATTTGTTTTGGTTCAAACTTAAATTCTCGACGTGCAACTAATGGTAACGGATGTGGAAGTAGTTAGATCGATGGTTGAAGCCAACTAATCACATTGACTACGGCAGTTCTAGGGGCAGTTCAAAGGAGACTGAAATTTTGAGTAAGTTTTGAGCAAAACACTAATTATTCGTACCATTGGAAAATACTACTACCATGGAAGCTACTTTTTGCGTGACATAAATACATAAATTATACCCCATTTATGGACCATATAAAATCTAGATATCATTTTTGGATTAACTTTTTATAACATATATGTTTGTTTCTATAATAGATATTCTATAATAGATTGGTGTAAGAATTTTATAGTCATTGGTATCAATAGTGTGGAATTACATAGTCAACGCACACAAATTGAAAATTCGAATGCAGAAAAAAAATGAGGACTTAGACAGTCGCTTATCCATATTGTAGGTATACATATATACAAAGCATATTGGATATGCAATCCATATCCAGTGTATCCCATTCGAAAATTGTAAGTTGGTAGCACTTTAGCTTTAGTTAGAACAATAAGTTGTAGGTAAATGTCGTTTATATTTTAAAAGTTGACATATATTGATGGTATATATAGATATTAGAGGCCTGCTCGAGTAAGTAAAAATGTAATCAATTAATAATCGCCGATTACCTAAGACAGCGATGAAAGTATGTAATCGTAAAGACAACGTCGCCGGAATCATGGTATCGCAAGCATTGCAACTTGTAACCATATTACTAATTAGTAATCGCATCGCAGATACGAAAAAGTTAAGATCCAAGCTGAGGTATATTTTTGTGAATTATTCATTAATAATTTTGAAAATATTTTTTTCGTTGAACTACTTATTTTTCAGATGAATATTCAATACTCCTTGTTCCATGAATATCCAATGTTCCTTGGTTACAATTTTTATACATTCCTTTAAAACATACATACCTGCCTCACGATTATAACGGTTTATTTATATTTATTTCCTATATAATAACAATGCCGATTATTGATCGTAACGATGCCACGATTCCGAATAATACTCGTCACATACGTACCTATTATGATTATACGATTCCAAATAAGCATCCTGGTAATTGTCAAATGAGTATTTATACCTCTACTTGCACAATTCTGTAGTTACTCGTGCAGATCTCTGGTAGGTATTCTAATATGAAAATTCTTTAAATAAATATTCGAATAGAAATCGTTGCAATTGAATTTTATATCTTTCGTCTTTGGCTTCAGTAGAAAATGCAAATCTAAATTATATTAGCGTATAAGAATGTATTAAATTTGGTGTCTTATTCACATAAACTTAAATAGTGACACAATTCGAAAAACAAATTATTGAAAAAAAAATAGATACAGAACGGAACCATACTATTTTACATGCACCAACTTACAATTTTTTGAGTTATGCCACTATTGCGAACAATGAACAATATAATGCTAATTGTTTAGTCTTAAATAATGTTAGAAATAAACTCTAACAGTATTTTTTACTTATTTTTTTACATTTAAACATTAACTACTATATAAATATTTATTTAGATATGGATGGTCATTGCAATAAAAAACTACCATTTGTGAAATATGATCGATCATAATTATGATAGATTATAATCGATATGATGAATAAATGACTATGGCGGTTGATAATAATAATCGATAATTATTATCAATCATATTTCATAAATCTTAGTTTCCACATTCAGTAACCATCCGTATCAGTAATGATCAGCTATGTCCTGTTATTATTGTAATAAATGCACAAGTAATGCTAAATATATAACTTAATGTATTGTAATAATTATTATTGTTTATGGGACCATGAGTGCAATTATTTATAATGGCAATAAAATCAAAGGCATATGATAGTTATTTGAAGGGCTAGATGGTGATTCATTTCTATGTATAACTTTCCTCCTTAACTCTGGTATGAAGAATGAGTGTATGAAGAATGTTCGAAATCATGCTAGGAAGAATAGCTACTGTCACTCATTTTCACTAACGGTACTTTTCTAAAAACTAAAACTTTTCTAGATTTGCACAGGATACGTTTATTTTCACGTCAATAACAATTGTAATGTAGGATTAGTGACCTGTTTCCATATAACTATATAGTTAATTAGTGGGATGAGGTCAAATGTTTCCAAAAAAAACTAATTTTCAGTTAGTCGACGTTTCGCAAAATTTATTTGCATCCTCAGGACTCTAAAATATGACAAACACACAATGTAGATAATAACAAACGTAATACCACACAGATTAAAATAGGGAATCAGGATTACATGTTTCATATTTATACTTACAATTGAATAAGCTTTTTTGCTGTCGTTTTTAAAAATAAATATGAATGAAACATTGATAAAACAGTAATAATAGAAAACAGTAGAATACAACGTACTGTCACCCAGACGTGCATCGGCTATCTACCCGTACAGTTCTAATTAGCTTAAAAACTACACATACAAATATAAGAAATAAATAAAAATGTCTAACTTCTTTAAAAAAGACACTAAAAATTGTAAAAATTGCTAAAATACTTTTATACAGGGTAGCATTAATAAAACTTACATTAAAAGCGTATGTATATAACATGTTTTTATTTTTAAATATATATATATATTGTTTTTATAATTAGGTATTTGTCATGCAAGTGTATCTTCTAAGTCTAGTATGCAGAATTTATTATATTAAATTGAAATATGCCGTATTCAAATTGTCAATGTCAGTGCGTTTGTTCACTGAATCACTCTTTTTAATAGCAATCATTTCATGTAACAATCGTTTTTTGTAATTGTTTTGTTGTCCAATAATTTTGATTTCGTCAAACGAAAAATGATGTCCTATTTTGGTATGTGTCACCAGTGCTGTCTCGTTTACCTTGTTCTTTTGCAAATTGTTAACACTAACATCATTTTTATGTTCATATATTCTTTTTTTCAAATACCTTCCGGTCTGACCCACATAAACTTTATTACATGTGCCGCATGGTATTCCATATATTATATTCGATTTTAATTCAATCGGCGTTTTTGCTTTTAATTTTGTAAAAAAATGTTTTTTAATTGTGTTTTCACTCTTAAATGCTACTTTTGTATTGTTAGTTGATAAAATTGGCTCGAGTTTTTCCGAAAGTCCTTTTACGTATGGAATTTTAAAGTATTTTGTGTTGTCATTAGTGATATCATTTATGTTATTGTTACTATTATTAGTATTGTCATTCAAAATTTTGTTTATAATGTGTTTTGGATAATTATTGTTAATAAGATATTTTTGGATATTAATTTTGTTTTGTTCTTTAAAAACATCATGTGACAACATTTGAGCCCTATGTTTCAAATTCTTTATAATATTGATTTTCTGTTTAAAAGGATGGTTAGAAAAGAAATTCAAATATCTTTCGGAGAAAGTTGGTTTATGAAACCAATTTGTAATAATACGCCCATCTTCTTTTCTTATTAGTGAAACATCTAAAAATGCAATTGTATTTTCTTTTTCAGTTTCAATGGTAAAATTTAATTTTTGATGGTAATTATTAAATATATTCAATATATCATTTACCTGATGTTTTGGCACTGCTGTGATTATGTCGTCTACATATCTCTTATAAAAGGGTAGACGAAAAGGTAATTGATTAATACTAGTATTTTGCAAGTCAGACATAATTATATCGGAACAGATTGGTGAAAGACAGTTTCCCATACCTAGACCGTAAATCTGTTTATAAAACTGTTCATTAAATTTAAAATAATTATTTTCCACACAAAAACTGAAAAGTTTTAAAAAACTCTCCAGACGTAGGGTGGTATGGCTTTCAATTGCTTGCCAACGTCTTTTTATAATTTCAATAGTAAGGTCTACTGGTATGTTGGTGAAGAGTGAAACTACATCCAACGAAATCAAAATGTAATCTTCCGGTATTTGTATAGTCTCTAAAGATTGCTTCAATTCAAAAGAGTTTTTTACATAGTACTCATCTTTAACGAACGCATACGTTAACAGTTCAGCCAAAAACTTTGATAGATTATATAGGGGAGAGCCTACAAAACTTACTATAGGTCTTAAAGGAACATTACTTTTATGAATCTTAGGTAGAAAATAAATTTTTGGGAAACACTCCGTTCGTAGATTTTAGGAATTTATTTTGTTTTAAAAATCCATACGTAAAATTCCATACGTAAAAGGACTTTCGGAAAAACTCGAGCTAATTTTATCAACTAACAATACAAAAGTAGCATTTAAGAGTGAAAACACAATTAAAAAACATTTTTTTACAAAATTAAAAGCAAAAACGCCGATTGAATTAAAATCGAATATAATATATGGAATACCATGCGGCACATGTAATAAAGTTTATGTGGGTCAGACCGGAAGGTATTTGAAAAAAAGAATATATGAACATAAAAATGATGTTAGTGTTAACAATTTGCAAAAGAACAAGGTAAACGAGACAGCACTGGTGACACATACCAAAATAGGACATCATTTTTCGTTTGACGAAATCAAAATTATTGGACAACAAAACAATTACAAAAAACGATTGTTACATGAAATGATTGCTATTAAAAAGAGTGATTCAGTGAACAAACGCACTGACATTGACAATTTGAATACGGCATATTTCAATTTAATATAATAAATTCTGCATACTAGACTTAGAAGATACACTTGCATGACAAATACCTAATTATAAAAACAATATATATATATATTTAAAAATAAAAACATGTTATATACATACGCTTTTAATGTAAGTTTTATTAATGCTACCCTGTATAAAAGTATTTTAGCAATTTTTACAATTTTTAGTGTCTTTTTTTAAAGAAGTTAGACATTTTTATTTATTTCTTATATTTGTATGTGTAGTTTTTAAGCTAATTAGAACTGTACGGGTAGATAGCCGATGCACGTCTGGGTGACAGTACGTTGTATTCTACTGTTTTCTATTATTACTGTTTTATCAATGTTTCATTCATATTTATTTTTAAAAACGACAGCAAAAAGCTTATTCAATTGTAAGTATAAATATGAAACATGTAATCCTGATTCCCTATTTTAATCTGTGTGGTATTACGTTTGTTATTATCTACATTGTGTGTTTGTCATATTTTAGAGTCCTGAGGATGCAAATAAATTTTGCGAAACGTCGACTAACTGAAAATTAGTTTTTTTTTGGAAACATTTGACCTCATCCCACTAATTAACTATATAGTCAATAACAATATTGCACTCATTTATTTGCAGATTAGCAAGGTTATTGTTAAATTTAACGTCAAACTGACAGTTCTCAAACACAAATGATAAATGACAGATGCGATAAAATTAGTATATCCTACAAGTTATGGAATGGCTCATATTCCATACGAATGAAAAGTGTGTAGTCCGAGCCGAAGGCGGGGAATACGGTTGCCATTCCAAACGTGTTGTAGACTATACTTTCTCTAACAAGATTTTAGAAATCATACAAAAATTGTTCTAAACCCAAAAGTCAAACGCAAAACCAGGAATAAATCTCAGCTATTAATCATATCGTATTTGTCACCCTTGTCAGACGTAACCAGAGCTACCAAACCAAGATACTTGATATAACGCTAATATGCTCGCAAATGGCTTCTTACTGGTCAAAAACTAGTGCGGAATATATTCGGTATGGGTGTGTTACACTGACATTCATTCCAATAGTTTTCAGTTATGGAATGGGTATGTTTTGAAAATAGTGTTAATAGAAAAAAAGAGAAAATGCAACTCGAAAATGTTGAAAAACGAAGTGCTCCACTAATTTCTGTTAGAGAATGTAGTGAAAGACAAAATGTGTAAGTAAGTTTGTCCTTATACAGGCAAAATCAAACTCAGTGAAGTTAGACCCTCATTTCTTAAATTTTTTTGACGTAGATCGTTTGTTTATGACTGCACATAAACAAACGTTTGCTCGTAATTGTTTATATAGGATACGGAGAGAGTGTTGAAAATTTTACTAGTCCCCCGACCACTATATTTTAATAATTTTTTTTGTTCAAACCGTTCGCTCGTGATTGCCCGTCCATTATTTTCGTTTAAGTAAAAAACTTGTTTTTCTGTTTCTCTGTAAAAAATCTTTTTCACAGCTAAAAAAAGACGGCAAACAGTGGGGTGGAAATTTTCATGAACTCACTCTGTACACAAATATTAGTCGAATATTTTATATTAATTAAAATTTGCAAACATTTAGTTGATATATAATTTGACGGATTGAAGTAAACTAACCATGGTGAAAATACAATGTGAAAATCGTTTTTTGATGGCAATAATCTGCATTTTCAAGAATTTTTAACAAATAGATATTTGTTCTGATGGTCTCAAATTACAAATTTTGACATAAGGATAGATGAGTTTTGATCTCATCACACTAAATATTTACAGTACCTACCTACTACAAAAATTACACTAAATATTTACAGGTGATACAAATGACAAGACGTACGTTGTTCTGAGAAAACATCACCAAATTTGTTCATGGCCATGTATTCCTTATACACAGGATCCTTTTCTGTAGAGGGATTACTTCGTTATTTATTATGAAGTTGATTCAATATGAGAGGAAACTGATTTCATTAATTGTAATAATATATATTAAACATAATTACATGTCTGTTTAGTTAAGTTTTATTTTTTAAACAAAATAAGAACACCAAAAAAAAACTCTAAAAGATAAGTAGATAAATAAATTATACATAGGTACGAGATTTTTCCCTTTATTTACCAAAATACCGGACATGTTCATTTTCAGATGGACAAAACAGTAAAAAGCTAAACATGTCCGTCCATAATAAAGCCGGATGTCTGGCAACCCTACGATGTTCGGATGTTCTGTACGATGTTCGAATAATCAATGTTTGTTCGGATTATGACTTCGAGCGTCCACTGTTCGGATTAAAACATGTTGGGATTATCGAGGTTGTACTATACCTATTAGAGAATATTATAAATTTTACGAAAAAAAATTCTGATGAACATAATTTTGTGACTAAATTTTCTCAAAATGTGACTTATTAGGGACCTAAAAGGAGATTTTTCATTTTCCTTTCATTTCTTTTCATTTTTCTTCTTCATGCAATCTTTTATCTAAGTCGTTTAATTAAATAATTCTTAAAGTCATTCAATTACTTTATAATTAAATTCATTTTAATGTCTATATTTATGCCATATTTATATTTATGCTTTAAATATTTACATCAAATTTAAGATCCGCAAATAAGCAAGTTACATTTTTTATTGCTTATCCAGTACACAGCGTGCTCTCATATGCATTTATTTTTAATTGTCTAGAGCAACACTAGAGATAAAAATACGTTTAAATAAAGAAGTTTATCTGTAATAGATATGTAAGTTACTTTTGAGAGACTATAATAAATTATTAAGACGTAGATATCCCGTATAAAAAATTAATAATATTCACGAGATTCAGGATTACAAAAAAAATGGCATGAAGTTTTCTTGTTTCGGACTTTATATTGAATTAATATTTATGAGATATCAACAATTATTTATATGTTTTTATGCTAACTAGATGTACGAAATGTTTATACTTTTGAAGCTTTTGCGAAGTAGGTATATAAGGCATACCTACCTAACCTACCGACGGAATAATTTGTGAACCGGGTTATGGCTACATTTTTTTAGAGTTACCGTAGCAATGTTAGAATTGCGTTTAGTTACATATGTATATAGATTTTATACAATTGTTAGTATAGATTTGGAGTCTATCATAAATGCCCATACACAGAGTATTTGGCACCGTTGAATATTTTTTTCTTACTCCAATTGAAAGTCTATATTTTAATGAAGTTAAGTTAAATTAATTTTTTTCATAATTACCACATATTTTATAAGTTGATAATGTCTAGTCGAAAATGTTAGGTGGCCGATCTATTATGAGCCTGGGCTCGTATATTACCCCAACTTTAGTCAATTTTCAGGTAAAATGTTTTGCTTGTATACTTCATTCAATAATATAGGCAACTAGGGCTGTTCTGTATCATAGCATACTTGTGTTTTCTGCAAAACAGGTAATAAAATTTTCTCGAAAAATGTGCCTAATTTGTTCAGACAAAGTGTATCGAATATTTGTGCATCTTTACAATTCCTTTATTTTGTAGAATCGTAGTTACAAAAATTAAACACCTTGAAAAGGAAAAAGCTCATTATTAAAAAAACAAAACAAAAACAAAATACTTTTGTATGTAACTCATAATAAATGGAAGCAATATTTTGGTAGATCTTACACATTGCATTAGATACCTATATGGTAGCAGGATGCTACTAGAGAACAGACTTCCGAAATTTTGTCCATTCCATGTCCATTTTTGTTTTTGAGTTTACGGGTCCATACTTTAACTGGGTCAGAATATACAACGCTCAAACAAATATACCTCCTTAAACAAGTTAAACATACACATACTGTGTATCCCAGGATAAGTGAAAAAAGAGGGGTAAAAGATTCCTGTTGAAATTTCACTTTTGTTGAAATTTCACTTCAACTTTCCTGTTGAAATTTCACCTTTTGGGATGAAGTTTTTCTTAATTAAAAAGTACTCCTAATTTTTATCATAATTGAAAAATTAAGTAGGACGACAAGAATAAATTTCTAGTTAGATACTCTGTTCTGTTAAAGATATTAAACACTTGATACTATTCAGAATAAAGAAAGTTATCACACGGAAGTTCTAATGGTTTTGCTCTCGTGGTTTTGTCTTGTAACATTGTACGTACATATCGTTTATGTATGATATGTACAATAAAAAATTATTGCGACAATTTTTAAGTGTTGTGAGGAAACTGTTAAAGCATAAAAGAAAAGCAAAATACATTTGACCAAAATGATGCTGCCATAATTGCTGCTGTCGAATGGATGTCATTTAAATGTATGTAATTATATTATAATACATTAATGCAATATGTATTATTGATACGTATTCGTTCAAAACCATTATTAGTAACCATAAATCTGAATAAGTATCCTTTATATATATATATATATATCTTCTACAGAAAAGACTACCTAACTAAAAATTAAAATGCGGGCAAAAATAAAAAAATCAAAGTTGGCTGATGATTTTGAAATTTGGCATACAGTTTTTAATTACAGATTTTAATTCTGAACATCTTTTCGTAATACAGTTTTTCTATATTTCTCCTTAGAAAAGGTACTTTACCTATACCTACAGAAAATAATTAAGACTTACCTGATTTTTCTTGTAAACTTGAAAATAAACGTACAATAAAAAAATACTTTTTCATTAAGCAGGACTTAACCCGAAAGCTCCAATTTCAAGTAAAAGATTATTTGTCTTTTACACCTCTTATTTCACTTATACTGGGACGCACAGTATACATACATTTTTAATAGGTTTAAATTACAGTTAAAAATATTTAATTATGAAGTACTTTTACCCTTGGGAATACAAGTAATATTATATTGCATAGGTAGTGTTGTAGGTACAATGTATCACTTTAATCATTTAGTACCTACTTACTCTAATATTTTAACTATATCGATGAACACTTTTAATTTTGTTCTAGAGATATTGTCATTTTTGTACAGTTTTTTTTTACATATTTTAGTAAATACTTGTACTATTTGACGTTATCAATGTTTTTTGTAGACAAATTGTTGCTATAAATTATTATTGTTTTATTATTGTTATTAATAGCAGTTCGATGTATTTTCGCAGAATTTAGCTAGTACATCAAGATTTTAAGATACCTTAAAATCATAATACCCTTATAAGATCATTATAAACTTTTCTTTTCCACTGTTATGTTTAATTATAGACCAAAATATTCAATTTCCTAGTCGGTTATCATGACATAAAAACTGAAATTCCATAAGCCGCCATTAGCCGTGACGTTAAGTACGTGAGTAGTAAATACATCAGCTTGTCTTGTGAAAATCAGCTCGAGTTAGGCTGTAAGAGTGAAAGTGTATTCTCAGAAACTCGAGTAGGCAAATGTATTTTGATTGATGTAATATTGTGAGTTTAATTCAAGGCCAGACTTTCTTATAACGATTTATTTTCAATCTAACGATGAATCAACGAATTTAAAACTGACGAGATACTCGTATAATCATACCCCAAAAGAAAATCGTGCCCAAAACAAAGTATGATATGAACTTTCCCCACTCAACACAAGAACCGGCTAATATGTTGCCGATATCGTGCAGTCGAAGCATATTTTTCAATGTTAGCTATATATGTCGTTGATTTGAGGCCAATCAAGGGCCTGTACCTGCCCGTGAGCTTCTAAAAACTAGTGGATCTTTGATATGGTGTGAAAGTGGCTTGAGATCGGAGAATTTTCTAACATTGCGCACGAAAAATTAATTCTAAAAAAAAAGATATTCTAACATACAGTGTTTCTCAAAAAGTATGCACCATATGGGAAAATGTTTTATCTTAAACTTAAAAAAAGTTAAGGGTTTTAAAACTAAAAATACATCTGAAATGGGCGTGGTCCAGCCCTCTCGATATCTGGGAAATTTGAGACCAAAAATCAGAAAATTCGCTTAATTTACAAACATTTCTTCATTCAGTTTTCACCTAAATTTGAAGACAAACATATTTCCCATAGTGTCCATACATTTTCGGAAACATTATATATCACTAACTTTCCTTAACGCGTCGTGTTTAAATATGATCATCGCGAATGTAAAACGCACATACAGTTACTAAGTGAAGTTACTTTACACAAAATATAATTACTTAAATATTTTAGTACCTGTATTTTATCCCAGTGCTTTTTTTGTTTGTTTTTTTTTCAGAAACTGACAAATCGAAAATATACTTTTTAACATGCAGTTATAATGATTGCCTATGTTTTAGCGATTTATGTAATTCCAACGTAGGTAATGCTAATAATGGTGAAATATTAAATTTGATGACCGCTTTGATCGAAGGCAACCTTGAAAGAAATTTTTCTTGTATTATTAATAAAAGTTGCCTCAATAGGTATTTTACAAAATCTATCTTACTTTGTATGTCCAATAAGATAGAAGAGCAATTGTTGCAGAGCAAATATGTATGATATGGAAAATTTAAGGCTCAATTAAGGCTAATTAAGTGCCCTATTGCCAAATTAAAGGCTCCCAAATTTTTCGCGAAAATGCATGTTCTGCTAACATAATGTTAAGATAGCAGAGCAATAGCATATTGCGAATATATTTAATGAAAAAACAATGAAAACGATCGCAAATTAAAAGTCTCGTTAAAGGCTCTTGAAAAGAACGAAAAAACAATTATTATTTTTTTTTGTTTTTTCGGCCGCGCTCCTCTGGCTTAATGGTTAAACAGCACAAGAGGGGGCATAACTCGGTCTCCCATAAGTTTCCGCCAATGTCTTGCTCGCCGAAATTCAAGGCTCATTAAAGGCTCATTAAGTGCCCTATTGCGATTTTAAATGCTTGCCATTTTTTGGTAAAAGTTCAGGTTTTAATTGTTAATTTCACAGGAAACTAAACGAGGGCAGTTATCGATTAAAAATCGATAATTGGGCGCTCTAATCAAAAGGCTCATTGAAGGCTCTTGAAAGCAATGAAAAAAAGAATTATTATCTTAATTTTCTTTTTTTGTTTTTCGGCCGCTCTGCTGGCTTAATGATTAAACAGCAGAATAGGGGCATAACTCGGTCTCCCATTGGTTCCCGCCAATGCCTTGCACGTCGAAATTCAAGGCTCATTAAGTGCCCTACTGCGAAATTATCAGGTCGTACATGTTTGGAAAAAATTCAAACATGTTTGAATTTTGGATGTTATTCTTATTTTTCATAAAAAAAAATATTGAATATAATACTAAAAAAAATACCGGCCTATTATTTTTTTGCGTTTTGAATAAATCTCAATACTTTTTATCGATGGATTTTAATTTATTCATTTTACATTCGATTTTTAACCGTAGATTACATAGCTAATAGTTACGGGAACCCTTCCGTTTTTGAACACGAAAAATTTTTCATACATTCGCAATTTTTTTTGAAGAAATTAATTTTTTCATTAATTAATTTAATTTTTTTCATTTTAAAGCTCACGAAAATTTCTACAAATTGATCTATTATTAACAAAAAAGATTAAAAATTATAAGTCATAAACAAAAAGACCAGGTCTTTTTTGAGCCTTTTTTTGTTTAGAGCTATTATAATTTTTAATATTTTTTGTAAATAATAGATCATTTTGGAGAACTTTTCGACAATAATTCTTTTTTTCGTTGCTTTCAAGAGCCTTCAATGAGCCTTTTGATTAGAGCGCCCAATTATCGATTTTTAATCGATAACTTTTTGATCCTATGCCCTCGTTTAGCTTCCTATGAAATTAACAATTAAAACCTGAATTGTTACCAAAAAATTACGAGCATTTAAAATCGCAATAGGGCACTTAATGAGCCTTTAATGAGCCTTGAATTTTGACGTGCAACACATTGGCGGGAACTTATGGGAGACCGAGTTATGCCCCCTCTTCTGCTATTTAACCATTAAGCCAGCGGAGCGGCCGAAAAAAACATAAAAAAAATAAGATAATAATTGTTTTTTCGTTCTTTTTCAAGAGCCTTTAACGAGCCTTTTAATTTGCGATCGTTTTCATTGTTTTTTTTTTATTAAATATATTCGCAATATGCTATTGCTCTGCATTAGTTAATGCAGAGCAATATCTGCTTAATCTTAATACTAGGTTAGCAGAACATGCATTTTCGCGAAAAATTTGGGAGCCTTTAATTTGGCAATAGGGCACTTAATTAGCCTTAATTGAGCCTTAAATTTCCATATCATACATATTTGCTCTGCAACAATTGCTTATATCTTATTGGACATTTACTCTGTCGCTGCATTTCGCATTAGTTTCTTACACTAGTGCGCGGTCAAGAATACCTATTTTTGAAGAATCTACGATTTAATTTGGTACTTCATAATTTTAGATTTGACTAGATTTTAGACCGACTTTAATTTCAAAAAAAATATTTTATGATATCTACAAAACTGGATAATGTGCTTTTGGACCATTCTGACCAACTTTTCTTAGCATTTTTTTAAATGCATAAAATGGTTTCTTGATTTTGGCACATACATACATATGGGACGTTTCACGTCCAGCGGATCATCTACCTACACAAAAATTAGTGTGACCGATCAAGACGTACGAGGTCTTAAAATGTTCGTCTAGTGAAAGGCTTCCAAAAGCAATGTGGCATTTTGAGAAATTCAAAATAGCGGATCCAATATGGCGCCTGAAAGCTCTCAACTTTAGGGAAAAAAATTTAAAACACACGCCAAAATAAAAGTTAGTTCATTTTTGAGATTCTATATATGCTTTCCGATGTATTTTGACCTCTTAAACATGAATCAGGTATAAAAATCAAGCTGTCGCATCACATTTTTTTCTAAGCTCAAAAAACAGGTAAAAATTTATTAAAATGCGCAAAAAAAATGGAAAACCTGCATTCTTCGTATCCTCCTCTTTGTCTATTAAAAAATGACTCCACGAAACCCAAATCCATCTCCTGAGTTAAGTCAGCATATCTCACTTGTTCCTAACCTCAAAGAAATCCATCTCAAATCGATTTTTCTTGAATATTTTTAAATTTTTTTAATCCAACCAATTTTTTCACCAACTTTAGACTACGGTGGTTTTTGAAGTCGCTAATTGCGAATCTGAAGTCAAATCTGCAAACTGAAAGATGGCGGATGATTTTTTCAAAAATCAACCGATTTACGCCACATTTGGTTAGGGGAGTTTTCGGGCTCATTGATCACGAATCCACAGATCCGTGGATCTGTGCTCCATCTTGCATTCGCCATCTTGCATTTTGCATATCTGACATCAGATTCGCAATCAGCGACCTCTAAAATCCCCGTAATCTAAATTCGGTAAAAATTGGTTGAATTAAAAAAAAATGAAAATTCTTCAAGAAAAATCGGTTTGAGATCGATTTTTTTGAGGTTAAGAACATGTAAGAGATGCTGATTTATTTCAAGAGATGAATTTGGGTTGCGTGGTTTAATTTATTAATAGACAAAGAGGATGATACGAAGATTGAAGGTTTTATACATACATTTTTACATGTTTTTTTGAGGTTAGAAAAAAACGTGATGCGACAGCTTAATTTTAACACGGGATTCGTGTTTAAAAGGTCAAAAAATATCGGAAAGTATATACCTATAGCATCCCAAAAATGAACTAACTTTTTTGGCGTGTTTTAAATTGGTTTTCCCTAAAGTTGAGAACCTTCAGGCGCCATATTGGATCCGCTATTTTGAATTTCTCAAAACGCCAGTTTTGGAAGCCTTCCACTAGACGAACATTTTAAGACCTCGTACGTCTTGATCGGTCAAACCAATTTTTGTTTAGGTGGTGATCCACTTGACGTGAAACGTCCCATATGCATTTTGTCGTCGTAGTTGGTTTTGTATCGGAGAGAAGATATCTTTTTCCAATGTTAATCATCATCATCAGCCTGTTCTTTTTACCCAAGTATTTTGTTCAAATCGGATAATAAGTAAAAATTAAAATACATAAGGAAAAATATATGTATGTTTATTAAATAATAATAAATTTATTATTTTTAAGTGGGATACACTGTACGATTTCACAGTGTTTTCAAAAAGTTAATGGAATTGAACGTATTCCTGTATAAGTAATTAATTTGCACACTTCTTAATTTTAAAAATGATAACTTGTTAATAATGTTAAATTACATTTTTTTTTCGCTGCTTTTCTTTTCTATATTTTTATTTTGTTTTACTTTGTTACCTTGTTACTTTTTTATAAGATAAAATCATGAAAATAACTAAATCAGGTTAAATGTATGCATTTCTGAATATATTTTACTGGATAACCCTACCTTGACAACTACTTGAAAAGAAATTGCACGTACAAATAAATACAAATGTTTTTGGTTGACCATATAGGTATGTTCTTTTATATCAAGCAGATATCTTCTCTGCATGCGCTTATAAACTATTTCAGGATCAAAAATGTCTAAAGAAGGCCAGTAACGTCTTGTGTGCAAACAAAAACAAACGTGAAGAGGATATCTGCTTCATGGTCATTGGTCAGTCATATATTATTCGAGTTACATGTAGAAGAAACAACCTACGTGAAAGTAAAAGATAATCTGGACTTCTACTTCTTATTCGCATGTTAATCTAGAAATAAACAATATTTTCCAACATTTCTGTTTGGCTGAGCTACATCTTTAAAGAGATGTACATATATAAAAATATATTGTAAAGTATATGCGTGGATAAGATTGTACATATGCGAGTGGAATGTTTTACTTAAATATTTTATGTTAAGTAAGTACATGCTATGCGGTCAATACTGACATTCTTTAAGCGTAACCTAGAGAAGCGATAGCTACATTTTGTATGAAAAATTAAATCTGCTCTAATAAAGCTTTAGGTGATTCTATAATATCAATAAATGATTTAATTACGAACTCGAACAGGTCAGTAATTAAATTATATTAATAAAAAAAGTAATAAAAAATATATTATTACAAGTATATTAAGTATGCGTAAATCAAAATTAATGTAAAATTAAAACTTAGCAGCTAATGTTAAATATGTCAACTAAATAATAATGAATAAAAAAAAATATGTACCATTGTACTCACCGCAGACGACCCTGTCAAACGGACTCATCCAATCTAAAAATAAATTAAAATCGAATTATCTAACTGATGTACATATGTACAGATAACTGACTGAATATAATGGCTGATATACAAAAACTTAGCAGTCAAAATAGTAATAATAAATCATTATACGTAAAACATCATAGTCAGCGCTACCCCCTCAAAGGGTTTTTAGATCTAGGTTAGACTTTCTTTAATTTGTTGAAGGTACATATCTTTTTTGAATATATATTATATTCAAAAAGTAATATATATTCAAATATTTTTTGATATATATACTACAAATTTATAAATAGGCCAAAGAAATAATACAAATTTTCTTTGGCCTATTTACACTTTAAAGAATAAATCCAAGTTAATTAGTCTCTTAAATTCCATTCTGAATACAAGATGTTTCACAAGTTCTCCCGGCGGTCAAGATATAGATACCTACCCTTTTTCAAGAAAAAATATTCAATTACCATGTAATCGATGCATCGTACCTATTAATTGAATTATGCGAAGTGAAACTACCACTATTCTTAAACACCTTAAATATTAAAAAAAAAATACTTTTTTCTTACATTAGGTAGGTAATAATGTTTCCTTTTACCTAAATTTTTAAACTTTTATTTCAATTAATTTAGGAACATGCTGGTAAATTGCAATTTTCTCGGGGTTGTTTCTTGTTTATTCCACGACGTTAAATATCCTTTGTGTCAGAGCGTCGCTTGTTTTCACTTTGTCTTCGTAAACCAAGTCATTCATCTAAATCCGCAAGTTATAGTTGGAAGGATTTCGGTCTGTGGACTTAGCTGGTCAATTAAGCAACCATTATCCACGAAAATTAAGGCGAATTTTCAAATATATATAGCTCAATAAAAATAGGTAAAAAAAATAACTTTTTTTGCTTGAATAATCTCAGGAACATGCTTCTTGAATGCCTTAAGAACCCTGTGAAATCCATGTATATTTTTCCTGAGTCTCATTAAGCCAGGTAATTGTGATAGTAGTAATTAATTTTAAAACGTCAACTAAACAAAAATAGGATGTTTTTGTGAGACCTTAGTTTAATGAAAAAAATGATATAATGTTGTTATGATGTCTTTATTTCTCAATATAAAAGATGTTGATCGTATCACTCACCTGTTGATCTTATTTACTACAAGGCTCTCTAAGTGTCCAACCTCAGATTAATCTGAGATCAAAGAAACATTTTCGTAGTATTCGCTATTTGGGTCTTCGACACCCGTCGTCTTTTCGCTTTATTAAACTTTGGATAACCGGACGAATTTTATTTGCTTTTAAACCTATGTAGTAAGACTTCTTTTTTGTTAGTCTTACAATTGATTGACAAAGGAATATTCTGTAACTGAGAATGCCATGTATTCTATATTCTTTGTTTACATTCATTCAAAACATTTTAAAAAATGTTGCTGCCTTAAACAACGTAATCCATTTTTTTGTCAGATATAAAAGACCAGATTTGTTATTAAAATAGTCACGTGAAAACACTGCAATGGATGTAGTCATAGAATTCTGATTGTCTTATTGAAAAGTAAACTTTTATGACCCTGTTTATTGTTATAGCCCACTAAGTGGCCATTAAATGAATGTTTATTATGGCTTTTTCGAATGACAAAAATGGTAATAATATTCATTGCAATAGAAATTAAATGGGTGAGGGGCAAACACACGTGCCGACGGTAATATAATAAATATTCTAGCTGTGATCCCTGGTAACATTTAAAAAATTATAAATTCGAAAATACCAGTAGTACCTACCTACTTATCAAAACTTTTAAATAAAGCTACTTTAAAATTTATATAAATACCATTTAACAATTTTTTGGAACATTTTTTTGGTAATCTAGTCAGATTGAGTCTGAAAGATAGAAAATATGTCCTATGTAGTTAATCACAAAATAGTAATCGTGCACATCTGACATTAAGTACTATTTAAAAAAGGAACCTTGTGCTGTAATATGTCTACATATGTATGTAAAGTGAGCCTAGGCAATATCAAATTCATATTTGATACTACTAAATACCTACATAATATACCTATGAACTACTTAATTATTGTACTCATATTAGATATTGTCTAAGCTAGCTACTTAAGTCGTTTTATAAAGCAAGCATGACACACTTACTGAATTAAAATCCGCACGCATGCGCTACAATAAAGATTCCTAGCAACCGAAAAACATATAGGTATATACCTATGTGTATGTCTCAGTTATAGTAGGACAAAAAAATAATTAATGAGTTTTTATTGCCACAGGTTTTCTACTACTGTTACTTATCATTATTAGTTAATATCAACAACAATAAAAATATCATTGATTAACACATAATAGGCCATAACAATAATTATTTTACGATGCCTGAAGTTTTTTTACACTTTTAGAATTACCTATTTCATGTTACTTTTTAATTTCACGTGAATGTATTGTTCTTGATATTGAATTGAGTTATAAATTTTATGATCCCTAATAGGAACTGGCATGAACCGTAAAATACTCTTTCAAACGTGCATATTAGGTAAATAAATACTTTATAAATATAGATAAAAAATAGAAACTACTTAAATATCTATTATTATTACCTGTGATCGACATCCATGGGTATCTGGGTATATCTGGGATCGGTTGTCCGCCGGGGGCCGTTGGCTGCGAACAAGAGTTGAGGGGGTCGACAACTGCACTCGCTGCTTGATGGTAGAACTGTGCCGCCACCGCCATAGAAGCTGATGCTGCACTTACTGAACTTGCCGCCGAAACTGCGGCACCATTTTGGTGGTGATGACCCAGTGTGTAATTTACCATTGAATCGGTGGGTGCGACGTTACCAGTAAGACCGGCGGTGTACCTACATGACTTGTCGGCGGCGGCATCCACCGCGGCGGCGGCCGCTAGTGCAGCAGTGCTGGCGCTCGTCGGAAAACCTCCTGGAACCATGCTTCCCGACGCCGCGGCAGCCCCAAACGCAGCGGCAGCTACGGCTTGCTGTTGGTGATGATGGTGGGCAGCCGCTGTGGCCGCCGATACATAAGGGTACATCCTTGAGGCGGGCGATGTAGAGGAAGCGCTGCTGTTAGAATGTTGAGGAGAAGAGCCACTGGGAGATCCGGAGGAACTGTAGTTAACGACGGAAGCTAGGCTGGCCTCGATTGAAGATGTACTGGCAGGACTTTGAAACAGCTGTTGATGATGAAACTGCTGGTGATACTTTGGTAGCATGCTATCGATGATAAATTTGGAACTCATTGCTGTCGTGCAAGGTCCCAATCACTGCACAGTCGCGCACTTATTTTCATAGTCTACGTGATTATCACCGCACACGGTTTACGTTTTACGACCGACCACTTTCTGTAATATCAACAACGTCGTTTAACCCTATTGCAGAGTATTTCTTACGCGTCGTTCTCCTCTACTTCTTCGAATCCTTTATGACCCATGTATGTTCAGTCTATAGCCCTCTATGCCGTATCCACGGTACTAGAGAGTAATGGCGCCCCTCCACAATCGTGCCAATCCGGGCAGGTGCTGTTCCGGCCAATGGGGACCAGACTTGGGCACGCGGCGCTCGATACACGCCTGCCCTCGGCCTCAGCGCTGTTAGAAACACAGGCAACTCTTCACTCTATGTCGGTTTACTTCGATAGGCTACGTTGGTTATCTGCGTTAAATAGTCATAAAAATCTCAGTAAAAAATAAAATTTCTGTAATGACACTTACCGTTGTCTCCTATATGATCCATCTGATGTGATCTGGATACATGATTAAATTTATTACGATTATTCTCTAAATAAATCCAGAATGACAAAGTAGTGCCATCTGTGGCGAAATACTTCAACTTCTGGGCTTGGAAGCTGTCTCCGCACGTGACACTTGGAAGAACAGAGGCGTACTGAGAATAACTTGTAATTCGCATCCGTTTTATTGAAATGTCATTCTGAGGAAAATTATATTTTGTGTATTGTTTTTATGCATATTTTAACTAGCACAACCAGTATTCAGTAACACAAACGATTTACTACAGTACCTACACAAACGTGCTTACTATTATCGCTAGGAATACATATTGTACAGTAAGTACGAAGTACACACAGATAGTACAGTAAGTATATTAAGTACATACAAGTCAACTCACTTACCGTGTAAAATGATGTTACCATAATGCGGATATTATTACTGTTATTATAAATAACAGTTACTGTCTGGAATATAAATATAATTTGCCTTACTTCACAAAAAAAAATAAATAGAATGACTGCAACTATATGCTTTGCTTGAGTTGTTGATTGTAGTCTTGATTAACTTAAGAACTAATAACTTTTTTTTAAGCTTAATTTTTAGAGAAACACATTTGTAGTCACTCAAAAAATTATTGTTTTATTGACACAATCCTTTTATATGGAATATTTAGACACCTACAACATCTGTGAGTAAGGAACATGTGAATATGACATTTAGTTAAATAAAGATAAATGTGTTTTCGTGTGCATTGCATCACATATTGACATTTAGTATTACTTAAGTACCTAGAATGTCTTTGGCATAAAGAAAAAAGTATATACTTATACTACCCTTATTAATGACATGTGAATGATAAATGAAAATATATAGGTAAGCAGATCTAGTCCCATCTATTTTCTTTACGTGGAATTATCTATTATACCCAGAGCTATATCAGAGATTATTAATATTTCAATATACTTATTACAATATTATACAAATATTTAATAATGTATTTATTTTTCAATGCAAACATATACTCTTCACATCTTATGTAGGCCTTGTTTGATGAACTCGGCTACATGTGATGAAATTAGCTACATGAACATGTAGAAGCATTAATATCACATTAGCTAGATATTAGTTTTTTTTTTTATTTCTCTGATGAAAGATCCCGCGTTTTAAACCGAATACCAAGGTAATATCACATATATTTTTTATACATACACCCTCTTTAATATTAATAAAATTAAATGCAGGGCAGTATTCCGTTCCCTAGGAAATTAGCTTAAATAAATTTGTTGGCCACGTGAATTCAACTTCGCTAGGTATACATTACGAGTACCTATATGCTGTAGTGGAAATGTATAAAACTTATATTTCGGTTTTGCTGATAAATTTAGTACATTCTAGTAAAGAAAAATATATAATATATGATGCAAAAACATGTACAGTTTAAATGAATAAGGCTTACTAATTAAACTAATGTTTAATATATTCGTGTTAATCGACTCGTATACGGCTTGTATGAATGAAACACGTCCTTATAAGCTCATGGCAAACTCTGAAGGGCAAAGTAAATTACGTAACTCGAATGTACGTAAGTCACTTGACTTATGTACATTCGAGTTACCCTCGTACTCTCGACTTATGTACGTATCCCCGTAAGTCGAGGGTACGTAAGTCGGGGTGTTACTGTAAGTTAATTCAATATAGATAAACAAGTGTATATAAACAAATAGTTTTTTTGAAAATAAAAAATCCTATAAGTGGTAATTTTCTATTAGAGAATATTAAATTACGTATAGGTATATGAGTTACAAAATTTGCCTAAGATCTAAGGAAAAGTATTTTTCTTACTGAGGTTATATTATTTAATATATATCACGTGCACGTGATGGATGTAAATCGCAATAACGTAAAAACTTAGGTATAGTATCCCTCTTGTTCCTAAGTAACTTCATTCCGTTTCTTCTGCCATACGAACCACGCCTTCCATACCCTTTTTAATTAATTAAGAGAGCATAATTTAATGCTGATATTAGATTTACTAATTTTTGTAGGTTCCGAATTACTATACTAGCCAAACTGCTATAAATACAGTGTCGAACAGTCAAATTTTAAAAAGTGTTACAACTGTCAGAATCTAAAATTCAGATGTTTCGGGATTTTCTATAAAAATACACAATAATCGACATACTAAATGTATTCCATTTGACTGCACACTGTATTGTTTGTATGTATCTTCAAATTTTGTTTGGACAAAGAGACTAATATTATAGTTTATTGACTTCTCTTTATACAATCTATAAAATTGACAAAATCAATAAAAAAAGCACTATGAATTATGTAAACATTTTTCTATCTTTCGGTGGTATTTGCACAAGGTTAGTTTTATAAATAAATAACCCTCCCACCAATTTGATGAATGTTTGATCAAGAGAATTAAAAATCAAAAATTTTGAATGGAAAAACCAGTTTACACAGCATAATACGTTGTATCCGAATAAAAACCTCAGGTCAATTAGTCAAATTTACAGTGACTCTTCAAACGCGCATGCGCCATACTGGACCATCTTGGAAGTCTAGAAATGTGATGACAGATTCATAATCAGTGACCCCCAAAACACTCCGAGTAAGAAAGCTCAGGTCAATAAATCAAGTTTACATTTATTTTGCAAACGCACATACGCCGTATAGTGACCCATGTTGCAATTTTTGAAATCTGGTGACAAATTCATAATCAACGACCTCAAAAACTCCCTTATAGGAAATTTAGCATTAATCTATTGATTTTTTGAGATTCTCGTCCACTATGTTGGACATGCCATCCGGAATTTTTAAAATCTGACTTCAGATTCGTGAAAGAAAAAATGAGACCCGCTATCTCAATTCTGACCGTGGATTCGGATTTAGCGAGTCAAACCAGCATAGTCTGGTCAAAAAAATACGTTTTTTATTTTTTTAGCAATATTTAGGAAAAAGTTAAGTTTTTTTGTGCGATGTCTTGATAAGGACCGCCATTTTGAGGTTATGTTTGATAATTGCTGCAAAACACCAGACGGCATCAAACACTACAGTTTAAGATGAAAATTTGATTAAGATACCCGGGAAAGTATTTTTTCCGCAAATATAGAATGGATTTGCTGATTTGAAAAATAATGCACCATATATATATACCATGTGTGTAAATCCGGCATCGACCGTTTGTGAAAAAGGACAAATACTACACTTCTCGTTCTAACGTCTAGTACAGGTGGTAAGAGGGCCGGTCTTATTACCCCACTATCTTCGATGCGTATGCGGTTGCTTCTTATCTTTCGTGTCACTTCTGTTTGTCCTTTTTCATAACTGGCCGATGTCGGCTTTACACACACGGTATACAGTACGTCACCCTAATGCGTACATAGCAGAATGAAGGGGAATTGATAAGTTAACTTCTTTGTTGAGTAGACCTCATCACACCGCCTAAACATGAGGTGGTAACCAATCGCGATCCGATAGCTAGCGCAGGCGTATGGCAAGCATCAGGTTTTTCGATGGAGCTGTTTGGATTGAAATTTGAAATAGCATTTTTACGTTTCCAAGATCTGGAAACCAGATACCAGACACTTACCAAAATTTCGCAAGTTTTCCTTGAACATTTGCCATTATAGCCTTCTACTTAGGTCTAGTAACCACCCCCTAAAATATGGTGTGGGTTCCATGTCTCCTTACGGAAATACGAGCATGTCAAATTCCACCGACCGCGACTGGTATTTTCTGTGATCTATCGCTTTGCGATAATAGTCCGACTCTCTGAGTCGAATAATAGTCCTAAATGCGACTCTGCTTCGACTGCCGCGTCGGAAGTTTGAACGTTCGTAGTTTCTGTCTGGTTTCGTTGTTGTCACATCAACATAATATTCCTATTAGACATTTTAAAATTGTTTCACAGCTCAGATGTTTAAAGCAATATTCGTTGTTTAAAATCGTTTCACAATAGTTAAGTTGGAAAAAGATAACAGTAAATTTTATTCATCAATGCATTTTTATAAATATAGGGTTTTTATAAAGAACTATTATGCAGAGTTGCAGTTAGATCTGACAACATCTAGATTTCCGCTAAGAAGAGATGCTGGGTTGTACGTAACTAAATTCGCCTTACTTTGACATAAAAATGTACCATTTAAGATGTATTTAATATCCACCTACGTACGCAGTAGAGTAATTCTTACGGTGTATACAGGGTGTCCCAAATTTAAAGGGACACAGTGTAGTGGGAGGTAGGGCACACTTAGCTGAGTTCGAAACACCCCTAAACTTACCCTTTATTGTTAGCCGTTTCTGAGATACGGGGTGTTCTATGAATTTTAACTAAAACTTTAGCCCGCCATATTTTTGGAATTGCTGTACATATTTGGATAAAATTTGGTACAAATATTATATTCTTTTAGTCCAATAAAAAGCGTAATTTACTTTGGAAAAATTCCAGGAACGAACTCAGATTTTTTAATGTTGCTCTCAGTGCCGATAACATCGCCCTGTATATATATTTTTTTGTAAATGTCAGTAAACTTTTAAAAAGCCAATGGGTCAGTGTATAAAATAATGTCATAATATTTGATGGCACGTTTGTGGTTATTCTCCAATAAATTTTCACAGTATTAAGTAACCAAATTTTAAATTCTACAAATAACGTAGTCAACTAGCTAACGTCAATATTTACTCAATATTATTAAAAATATCTTTCAGAAGACTGCTATTTGTTTCTTTTTCGACATGCAGCGTTTCTAAGCCTTTTTGAATTTAAATTTTCATTCAAAATAACTTAAATTCCATTTCTTTCACGAGAAAAAATGTTAATAATGTTTTTATTAACAAACACAATTAAAATCAGTTGTTAAACACCTTTAGAAAATAATATTAAGATAGTATTATTATTATTTGTTTGTAGCAATAAAATGACAAATTTAACATACCCTACATTAAATTTTGAACTAGATGTTTTACCAATTAATATCGCATTGTTGCATTAAAAATCCCAAGTAGGCATATATGTCAAATTTGTTATTACTACAAACTAAAAGATTAGCGTCTCTTAATCATCACTAATTAGCATAAGTGGCGCACAGAAGAACAATATCGAGGATTATATTTACGGATGAAGCGCAATTCACGCGTGACGGAATTAACAATACTAGAAATAATCATGTTTGGGCAGCCTAAAATCGACATGCGGTGGTTAAGATATGGAATTTACAAAAACCATCTAATAGGGCCTAACATCTTTGAAGTTTAACTGGTGAAGTTTAGTTAAACTTCCTTAGAGACATTTTTCCAGATTTATTACAAGGCATCAATACCAGGGGTATGTGGTTTCAGCACGATGGTGCTGTACCCCATTTTTCTGTACCAGTCAGAAATTATCTGGATGAACATTACCCCAACAGATGGATCAGTGGAGGATGTCCTATTAATTGGCCACCGAGGTCTCCCGATTGGACACCTCTAGACTATTTTTATGGGGCTATCTCAAGTCAGAAGTGTACAACGAAGAATTCCACACACGGGAACAGTTGTTACAAAATTATTAATGTATGTGACTGATAACATTAAAGATAACCCAGAAATGATTGATAGATCAGTGAACAAATTGCTAAAACGTTCTCAAATGTATTAATTGTAAAAATGTATACATCATTCTGTTAATTTTTTTAGTGTTGAGTAAGTTATTGCTTAATAAGTTATTTGTTGACTTTATTTTGTCAAAATAAAATTCCCAACCGTCCTTAATATTTTAATATTATTTTCTAAAGGTGTTTAACAACTGATATTAATTGTGTTTGTTAATAAAAATGTCATTATTAACTTTTTTTTCTCGTGAAAGAAATGGAATTCTAGTTATTTTGAATGGAAATTTAAATTCAAAAAGGTTTAGAAACGCTGCATGTCAACAAAGAAAAAAATATCAAGGTGTTCTGAGGGATATTTTTAATAATATTGATAAAATATTGACGTTAGCTAGTTGACTACGTTATTTGTAGAATTTAAAATTTGGTAACTCAATACTGTGAAAATTTATTGGAGAATAACCATAAACGGGCCATCAAATATTATGACATTATTTTATACACTGACCCATTGACTTTTTTAAAAGTTTACTGACATTTCCAAAAATATTATATACAGGGTCATGTTATCGGCACTGAGAGCAACATTAAAAAAATCTGAGTCCGATCCTGGAATTTTTCCAAAGTAAATTATGCTTTTTATTGAACTAAAAAGAATATAATATTTGTACCAAATTTTATTCAAATATGTATACTGGTTCCAAAAAATATGGCGGGCTAAAATTTTAGTTGAAATTCATAGAACACGTATCTCAGAAACGGCTAACAATAAAGGGTAAGTTTGGGGGGTGTTTTGAACTCAGCTAAGTGTGCTCTACCACCCACTATATACCGGTTGTCTGATAAAAAACGCCGCGAGCCATAACTCCGTTATTTGTAGCCTGATGTTAAAAAACAAAAAAACAGATGAAATGGCTCTAAATGAACTACAAGGGAGACTACTGCAGTATTTTTCAACTTTTTTTTCTGAAACGCGATAGTCAACTTATTTTTTCAAATGGCAATATAGGATTTTTTTTGTAAATTACTATGCAAATTTGTTTTCTGAATCCAACGATGTATAACAAACTGACTTTTGTGAAACATTTTTTTTTTTCTGCTAAGCTTATTTCACAAACAATAACCGAATGCAGAAATGGCATAAAGTAGAATGCGAAAAAAAGACTGAGACGCGGACGCTGAAATCACATTTATTTGCTTTGTTGTATTATTTTTTGTTTTCCACGACATACGTGATTAGATTAGTCAAACTACGTTTGGTATCAGTTAGCCGGTAGCACGCCGATTGCGATAATGACAAACATTTTGGCACTTTTTCTACAATAAATGTTTCACAAAAGACAATTTGTTATACATCGTTGGATTCAGAAAACAAATTTGCATGATAATTTACAAAAACAATCCTATATTGCCATTTGAAAAAAAAGTTGACTATCGCGTTTCAGAAAAAAAAAGTTGAAAAATACTGCAGTAGTCAGTCTCACTTATATTTCCTTTAGAGTCATTTCATCTGGTTTTTTGTTTTTTTAACATCGAACTACAAATAACGAAGTTATGGCTCGCGGTGTTTTTTATCAGACAGCCTGCATATATGTATACAGGATGTTAGAAAAGTACCGGAACAGCAGAATAACTCGCCAGGAGTGCATTTTTGGAAAATATTTTATTCAAAAGTTTTAGGATTTTCCCCAGCGATCGATTGGTGACCTTGAATTTGATCTTGAACTTGATCTTCAAGGTCATTTGAAGGTCAAGGTCGTTTTTTTCAAATGGGAACACCTATTTTTGACACCGGAATCGAAAAGGGCGGAAAATATTACAGTCGGATCCGACCTTGATTACCCTCATTTCAAATTGTGTAGGTCACCACCCTGAAGTGAGTCTCATAATATCATGGGAAAATGATTCTTCGCCAACAAGAGAGACAATGTCACAAAATATTTATTCCTGGTAATCCATTGATAACCTCGAATTTGACCTTGACCATGTCCCTCAAGGTCATTTCAAGGTCAAGGTCATTTATAAACGTGGAACTGCATATTCCTGAGCCCGAAAAATGAAGCATGGAAAAATTCGATACAACGATACTCATCTTCTCATCAGAAGGTCACTACAACGTCAAACGAACAAAATTGACCAGTGACCTCCACAATTTGAAATGAGGGTAATCAATATGCAAATAACTTAAAAAATCGATATATTTATACGACCTAAATAAGGATATCTTTTCTCTGTAGAATTGAGCGTTCTTTTAGATTCTCGAATTGTACACATGGCTCAAAAAAAATGTTTTTAGTTAATTAAATTACCAAAATAATACGGTGAAACTAGCGCCCTCTAGGAGCAACGTCAAAATAAGTTTAAAATTCATAATTCTGACACCAAAAAACATAAAACTACCAATTTTCAGATTTATGCTATCAAAACTTTCTCAATTATTGAGAAATTGATACTTTGAACACGATGTATCTCTTAAACCAGCGATATTGGTATAAGGCATATTGAGATCAATCAAAATAGTTTAATGATAATGTAAATTTGACAAATGTTGACACAAGCCTACTTAGACAAAATATAGCAATATTAGCGCCTGGAAAAAAAAATCAACAAAATACATTAAACCTTTTAAATGCAAATAACTTAAAAACCGATAGATTTAGACGACCTAAACAAGAGTACCTTTTCTCTGTAGAATTGAGCGTTCTTTTAGATTCTCGACGTTTCTTGTTTTACGCATGACTCAACAGAAAAATGTTTTAATTTACCAAAATAATACGGTGAAACTAGCGCCCTCTAGAAACGTCAAAATAAGCTTAAAATTCGTAATTCTCACACCAAAAAACATAAACTTGCCAATTTTCAGGTTTATACTATCAAAACTTTCTTAATTATTGAGGAATTTCAGAATAAAATTTTAACTTTGAACACGCTGTATCTCTTAAACTAGCGACATTGGTATGCCATGTTGAGCTCAATCATAATATTTTGGTGTCTAGTATCTCCAGTTTAATCTTGTCCCATTCTTTCTGACTCACTGAAAACTGTACATTCTAGGTATAGGAAATGATAGTAGGTCTAGAATGAAAATGAAAATGGAAAGCGAACTGAATAATAAAATATAGTACATTCTATTTATCATAAACGACTTCATAAAGGACACAATTTGACCAGCTATTTTAAGCACCTTACAATTCTTGATACTATGCTCAACCTTTCATAATCACAACGAAAAAAATTAACCATAGAATTTCACAAAAGGAACTCATATTAATTATTTTGTAGCAGTTTGCAATTTTTTTTAAATTGATAAGTTTAATAAGATAATTGTAGTATTTTTTTAAAATAATTTTAAATCGATAAGTATAAGTACTTTAAAGTGCTTTTTTAATAGCAGAGCTCAAATTCGCGATTATATTAGATGACCCTGATACAAATTTTCAATTCCATATTGTTTGTAGTTTTCCCAAAACATTTAATACTTTAATACTCAGCGTGAAGCAGCCTGAATATACTGGTACGTAGACCATATGAGATACTTAGTATCCGCACAGCATTAGTCTTACGACAGTACAACATAGTACAGAGTTACCATTGTAGTTACCATTGGGATCACCAGATATATAGTCAGTGTCGATGCACGATACGTACATATCTGTATCTCAGAGCCAAACTATGTTAAGTCCAAATATGCAATATTTCAGTTAATTATGTTAAGTCTATAACAAAAACATGATTTTTAATTTGTTAGTAAAATTAAAACTCTGTGATAATAAATGAAAAAGATAGACCTTTTTAGTGCACTAGCTCCTTAGAGTCAATGTAAGTCAAGTGACTTTAATATGTTAAGTCCGAATAACCTAACTTTCCTCAATGGAGTCCTATTAAACTGCGTTTTCCAGGGCAATCCGCTATATCAATGTTTTGTATAGGTTGCTTGCAAGTTATAGTTTAAGTTTGTATTGTGGGTTCAATAAAAACGTTAAATAATCACGTTCTTGAACAAAAACTGTAAAAATGAGCACAAGAGCTCTTTTATGTTGGATCCAACTCTATTATGTTGGAAAAGAAACCAAATCTGAAGTCCATAAGTAATACATTTTTGACCAAAGGGCATAGTCACTTGGAAGTGGATGGCGATCACTCAGTTATTGAGCGGGAAAAGAAACAAGTCTCACAACTTAGAATAGTAACGCCATGGGACTGGCAACAAGTTGTGAGATTATGTTCTGTCAAAAAACCCTTTAATGTTATGGGGATGGAGACATACGACTGTTTTGATTTCAAAAGTCTTTTTGAGAGATTCGACGCACCTTTTGTTATGCGAAAAAAATCAAGTGATGCGGCACACTTCCTAATTTCTCACTGCGTTTATTTCCAAGTAAGAAGAGATAATCAGGGAATTATCTTTTTCAAAACAAATTTCAACGATGACTTCCAGACTGTTGCTGTAGCGAGAAATTCAAGAAAACACAATATTTGTCTGTCTGAAGAATTGCCTAAAATTAGAGAAGGTTTAAAAAGAATTTCAACAAAAAAGTATGAGCTTCAAAAGATGTTGCCTCATATTCCCTCAGTATTTCATAACTTCTATAATAATCTGCCCCACGGTGAAGAAGAAACCAAAAATGATTTTTAACCAGAATATTTTTGTTTATTTTGTTTATTATTGTTATAAATAATAAATATCCATAAACATAATGTGACTTAATTTTATTTAACTTTTTTTGACAGCACTTCATAACTGGACCTAATATATATATCATGTCCAAAATGTCAAAGTTTTTTTGTGCATGTTAAGTCGCTTTACAAAAAAACTAATATTTATTTTGCGTAATAACCGAATATTATATCGAGAAATTTAATGAAAAACTTTAATTTTAAATACTATGAGTGTACAACAAACATTATTCCTGCAATATAAAAAAATGCTTAAAAAAAACTTTAAACACGTTTTTCTCTAAATCAGAATTATGTGACTTAACATAGTTTAGCTCTGAGGTACATATATATGCCTTTGGTTTTGGATTAAAGTACACAGCGCTCGCCAAGTTCTATTCACTGATCACACATGCGAGTCAACCTCAGTTCCTTTTTCGTAGTCAGCAGAAATAGACGTTTCCTGAATTACTACCATCTAGTGTACATAGTTTCTGATAGTATATCTCTGTTGAGTGAATGAAAACAAGGAGAAGTGGTTTGTAGGAGGTGAACAAGATTAAGGAGGTAAACCTCTCCTATCGTAACAACCGAAGTACTAGACCCAGGGATGACTAACTTTTTTCTAATGGCCAAAAATGTTATTCAAAAGTCATACTTATTTCTTAAAGTACAAACGTACCAGATAGTTTGATAAGGGAATAATAGCATATATCTAGATACGATAATAACCTATATAATAATATTTTATTTAATAATGTAGTAATAAATTGAAATATAATATTGTATTATTTAATATTAAACACTTACTGAATATTACGCTAGACTTTAGGTGGAGTCTAATAGTCTCTACGTCAGAAAAAAGTTCTATGTCAGAAAAAAAATGTTTTCCCTGCCATTCTTGGCACGCGTGTTCACCATTCCTGTTAAGTAGTCTAGATCATCGTGATGTGTTACAAAACGAGGGCATATTGGACTCAAAATTGAACTCGAGGAATTGCTTCTTTCGATATAGATAACAGGATCATGATGCCTCTTTTTCTTCCTTATTTATTAACACATGTTTTTTTAATTTTTAGCAACTTATATTCATAATAAATTCCAACTTTTGAGATGTATACCAAATGTATATAACTTTGGTTTTATAAGAGGTGCAGCCTTTTTACGATTTCAAGTAGAATATCCTATACCCTATCCTATATTATTGCATATTTGAAATGCTTATATATGATACAATGATATCAATTTAAGTGTCCTCACTATCAAGTTACCCTAGAAAATTCAAACACTAGCATATTCTAGAAACATAATAATTTGACAAAGAAGGCAGCAAACTGTCAATCTAAAATCCATGTAACCTAGACTTTATCTCCGCAAATTTTCTAGAATGGTATTATGGTACCCATATATGGTGTTATTTGAAAGAAATAGCTTTTACGTTTAATAGCTTTTAATAATTTTCGAAAGTAGTCATCTATCGATTTTTTTCTAGGAATGGAATTAAATAGGCATGTACTAGTTAAACTAATTAAATAGTTATGTACTACTAAATAGAGTACTAAAAATTGATTCTAAAAATATGTAATATATAATATGTTGTTCCATCTGAAAATCATAAGCTATATAAATACCATTTATATGTAGTAGTGTATAGTTGACATTTATAATAGGGTATGAGATGCTGAAAATTGGAAAACTGTTTCAATCAATAAAGAAAAAAAGGAGTATACCATGATCCCATTGTCATCCTCATATAAGTGGATTTCTTTTGCAGTAATTCTGTACACATTTGAATGTGATGACTATACTCTCCATTCGTACGTATGTAACTTTATACATTAAATTTTGATTCTTCAAAACTATGTTTGTCTTTTGAAATACACTTTAACTTTGATAATGAAGGATGAAGCATAAACTTTGTTTTGGATTGGAATTACATAACAGTGTAGTCAACAATTTTCTAAAACATTTTACGATTATGTTTAAATAATTGATTACTCATAGAGCGAAAATAATTCCCTGTTCACCGTCATTCACCATTCGAAACCACTGATCCGAATTTCGCTTCTGTTGGGTCTTATCAAAAGGTTAACAAAGTCATAGACAGAAACTAATTCATGCCAGACTCTAAGCCTATACGCTCGTTCATTGTTTTTTACTGTCAGATCTACCGGACTGAATAAATCTAATAAGATAGGTGATGGTGAAAACCGAGTAAAGGATTTTATTTGATTTTATTAACGGATATTCGGTTAGAGTAATTTGTTAGATAACGTAATTTTTCGTATTCCCATGTACGCACACTAGAGGGAGCTACGTACCATTAGCTACGTTGATTATACATACGAGTACATAATATGCAAAATTTTGAAGACGTACGCTTACATGCTTAAGTTACCCTACAATGTATATGGGGCATTTCACGCCGTCGCCAACTAAGTGAGGTCAAAAAAAATTCGGTTTGAAACATATCACAATCGATAGTACTTGCTAAAAAAATAACTTCTCTAAAATTTTAGATTTTTTGAGCTACAAGGAGAGGGATGGTGAGGGTGAGAAAATACAAATTTTCGTTTCGACTCTAAAATTTCAATCTTTCTCGGTAAGAAAATAAAAAAAAATAAAAAAGAAGGTTGCAATGGTTTTCGATGTGTTTTTTTGCGTAGATACGATAAAAATATTTACAAAATTATTGGGGGTAATTTTTACCCTTATTTTGAGGATTGAAAGTTTCGAAAAGTATGACACGATTTTTTTAAAATCTTTGTTTATTTCTTTCTTTTTTTTGTTCTTTCGATTAATATTTAATTCATAATGGACGTCGACCAGGAACTGGCCCAAAAAACGGCCCTAAAGTGAAAAAACGTGGTTTTAGCGTATTTTCTCATCCTGTGAGATAGTAAATGGCAAGTGAGTAATATATTCCAAGGTTTTTGGGGTCGCTGATTATGAATCTAACGTAGAAAATTTCCCGTAGAACACGATGGTATTTTTTAAATTTCAAAATTTAGCCATTTTTTAAAGTTGACTACCATACTGGATCCGCCATTTTGTTTTTTGAAAATATGACGTTAGATTCGTAATCAGAGACCCAAAAAACCTTGGAATATATTATTCACTCGCCATTTACTACCTATCTCACAGGATGAGAAAATACGCTAAAAAAAAATGGGCCAGTTCCTGGTCGACGCCCATGAATCAAAAATTAATCGAAAGTACAAAAAAAAAAAGAAAGAAATTATAGAAAATTGAAAAAAAAAATCGTGTCATACTTTTCAAAATTTCGATTTTAAACTATCAATCCTAAAATAAGGGTGAAAACAACCCCCAATAATTTTGAAAATATTTTTATCGTATTCTACGCAAAAAAAAATACATCGAAAACCATTGCAACCATCTTTTTTAATTGTTTTCATTTTTTTTTTATTGAGAAAGATTGAAATTTTAGTGTCGAAACGAAAATTTGTATTTTCTCACCCTTACCATCCCCCTCCTTGTGGCTCAAAAAATCTAAAATTTTAGGGAAGTTAGTTTTTTAACAAGTACTATCGATTGTGATTTGTTTCAAACAGAACTTTTTTGTGACCTCACTTAGTTGGCGTGAAATGCCCCATATGTAGATACTTAGATACTGCTGTTGAATAATTACCAAAAACATCTAATGTACCTACAATGACCGATATAAAGTGGAAATCAAATGGGGAAATTGGTCTAATTTTTTACTTACGAAGTTTTACTTACGAGCTTTTTTTACTAATTTTTTTATGTTATTTATAATTTATATTATTATACGAATCCGTATAATCCTTATTTTTCAAGATAGTCGATAAACTGCTCTTTGGTTTAAAGAGCATCATGAAATGCTTCTTTTGACTCTACTACCGCCTCTAAGATGTAATCCGATGGCCTACTATGATTTTTCTTATGCTACCGATATTCAGTATAATCATTTAGCGATTTTTTTTATTTAAAATCTGTACCTATAACGTTAATTACAACTCTCCAAAACCACTATTTGCGAAATTTGAACAAAAAATATACAAGGCGTTTCGTTCTATACGATCTCCAAGATGAAGTCGCTAGATGATGAGTCTAGTGTGCCACGGAATAATGTTAGAATAGTTTAATGTTTTCTGGAGTCACTTAAACTTAATTTTGACCTAACTGTAGTAGACCAAAATATTTTTTTGTCTAGATGCTATAGATTTTTCTTGCAGCAAAACGACCCATATTAAAACAAAGGATTTTTGACGCACACACGAAAAATATTGTGCTAATGAATGTGTGAAAATGAAATTTAAATGATTCCGGATAACATTCAACTGTCTTGACATTATTACCCGGCATACTGGACTCGTGGGCAACTTTGAAATGGTATAGAAAGAAACACCTTATATATTTTTGTTATTTAGCATATGGAGATCGCTAAATCGTCATCGCATAAAAATCGCTAAATTGTCATCGTAAATTTTGGGGGTATAAAAAAAACTGAATCTGATACGGTCAGAAGAAACAGTTTTCGATGCCCTTTAAAACAAAAAAAAAAAGTTTAATTGATTATCATGAAATGAGGATTACATGGATTTGCGCATTAAAAAAAGGTAGACACCCTGTAAAATAGTTTTAATTTATTCATCTTTTCAAGGCAGAAAATAATTTAATTTTCTTTAGTTTAACCAAATGTGATTTTTTTTCAGTTTTTCTATATATTTTTTAAATTTCACACTTAAGACTTAATTGCAATTTCAAATTTTTTAGGGTAAAAACATTAATCATTAGTAATTGAAAAAAAAAAACAATATAAACTGTCAACTATTCCTTTAGGTTTTTTATTATTTGTCGAAAAGTATTACTTTTGCATAATTTTTACATTTCTAAGAAACAATTTTTAATGATAATTAATTTATATTTAAATTACTTGCCCCATTAGTGAATTTCATTGACGAAAATCCTGTAAACGTTTTATTACACTTTCCTGAAATGGAAGTGTCTTTGATTGAGTATTTTTATCTGACAATTGTATGCAGGGTGAGTTTTTGAGTGAGAGTGAGAACATTTGTTTAAGTCAAAATTAAGTTTTTCCCATTAATGCCTTATGGTGTCAATGTATAATTCATATTACTAAATTTCGCAGAGTATAAAGTGGAAAGAAAACGAGGTCACATAAGTCCACTTTCACAGATACGACTTTCTGGCATTGTCGTGGAAAAACCAGAAACTGTGTTGTGAAAAAAGTGTGCGTGTATTCGCACAGTTCGGTTTTCAGTCGCTGTCGTGTCGTAAAACAAATTTTGTTTGTACTACCTACGGTTTTCTGGACGACGAGCGACACCGCATAATGACGGACATACTCGTATTTACTTGTTCTTGGTCCATCTTGCTTGACATATGCAAGCCAAGAGTATCCTTCTTCATTCGGGTTTTAATTGCATCTGACATATTAAATAAACAGTTTGTTTTACTCTTTGTCCGAAATACCATAATAACTATCTTGTAAAACTGAGATTTGTTTCTTTGTTTATAGTGACCGTGTCAGTGTCCGCTATTGACACTATTCATCTTATTTCAATAGCCTACAGCTCACAGATAAATGT
Organism: Aromia moschata; assembly: GCA_029963805.1. Taxonomy (NCBI): domain Eukaryota; kingdom Metazoa; phylum Arthropoda; class Insecta; order Coleoptera; family Cerambycidae; genus Aromia; species Aromia moschata. Next base: position 1,976,492 of record JAPWTK010000030.1, read on the forward strand.
AGTATCTATTAAATAAAATATGTTTTCTTTCTACAGTAAACGTTGTCGTATGTCGTATGTGTCGAGGCAAATGTATAAACTTTCATAGACTTGTATACAAGTATGTAACTGCTACAGTATACGACTCCGATAACATGTCACAGTCTTCTTACGTGGTGGTACGATATTCGTGTACGGCTATGGTGGTATGAAAGCTTGTATTTAAAACAATGCACAGCCACTATGCATGGTATCGTTGCCGTACACGGTCACGACAGGAAACCGTACCGTCAAACCGATTCGTTGTCCGTTATTATATACCACCTCCTAAGTAGGATGATTTCTTAATCTTACTAAATCTTAATGATTGATTCACATTAATCAGTATGCATTCAAAGAAATAGACTTTGAGTACGTAGAATAGCATAGATTTTTTTGAATCATGACCCTACTCTTTAATAAGGAAATACAATTTTATGCCAGCCGGTCCTGCCTATGAAAAATTGTAATATGGCCAAACTGTTTTACAAGCACGTTAAGAGTTGACCTTTGTCTAGTTGGTATGTGAACTTCTTAGTTTTATCATCACGTAACAGATGTTTACTAGCTCAAAATATGCTTTTAGAAGACCTGAAATGTGAGTACGTAACACCTTATAAGTAATTTATTGCCATGAAACAGTGCGTTATGGAAGAGAATTTGACTTACCTCAAAAATGTTTCGTGAGGATTGTTGGTTATATATTTACATACATATGTAGTATTGGAGTTTGAATCTGAAACACAACAAACATTCATAAGTATTAGTCGTCAATATGCACACATACCGGGTGACACAGGATCATAGTACTTATACTACACTTTTATCTTATTTAATACATTTAATAATGCAAAAGTTCCAAACTTTCAGCATCTTATATTCATTACAAACGTCAAGTTTTGACATCAATTATTATTTTTATATAATTTCTGGTTCCTCAGGAAGGTCAACTTGATTTTCAAATGATTTTACAATACACTCTATATAGGGTGATTGATAGAAAATCTTCATTAAAAGTATTAGGGCTTGCAGAAGCTTGTGATTTTTGAAAATTTTGACTTAAGCTAATAGGCCTCGATGAAAATATTTTCAAGATGGCTGCACTGCCAGTTATACCGGTAGTGGGCATCAACTTCCTTATTTCAAATGAAATGGTGTCTTTTTAATGCAAATTTAGATTCTACACATTATTTTAGGCTAACTTTCTTGAGGTTTCCCTATATCCACATTTTGCCGTTTTTGAGTTATTTTGGGTTTTTTTGAAAATTTGGTCATTAGCACCATAATCATCTGTAGCTGTCATTTTGGAAAATAAGTTATCGGTGGTAGTATTGTGGTTAGTAGAATCATAAGAAAGTAGGTGGTGACTTCCGGTATAACCGGAACTGTGGCCATCTTGAAAATATTTTCATCAACTTCGTCATAAGCCTATTAGCGTCCAAATAAGTCCAAATTTTCAAAAATCACAGGCTTCTGCAAGCCCTAATACTTTTAATGAATGGTTTAGATCAATCACCCTGTTATATTATTACGTATTGAATATTCTGAGAATTCTCTGATATCAATGCTACTCAGTAAGCGAGCTTTTAGCTATATAAATATGTTTTTAATTCTCATAATCATTTTCAATTTGTTTAACATGGGGTATAAATAAAAATGGGGTATATCATAATCGTGTCTCACCCGGTATATCGCAATAGAATATATCTAAGCTACATCTTAAAATGTTGGTTAAATACAATATTTAGCGGAAAAAAAATCATTTTAGTTATGACCTATATATAGCATACGTTATAAAAGTAATTTCGGCTATATAGGTCATAGAGGTCATAAGTCATAAAGGTTCTATTAGTCATACATATCATAAGGTCATAAAGGTCATATTGATTACAAATATGACACATATGTACATTACATGATACAGTTCATATAGCTCATATGATCTAGACTATGACGAATCAAACAATATGACGAGTCTGACTATATGATTATAGATGAGTGATACAGGTCATAAAGGTCATAAAGGACATATGTGATCCTTATGTCCTTCATAAGGATCACATGGGTTATAAAAGTCTTTCGGTTTCCTTTTTATTTTTCATTTTTATTTTATTTATATTTCGTAATGACTGCAAAGGTCACGATGGCCGTAAATGTTAATCAAATTTTAACACTTTAAAAAATACAAACGAATGTTTTTAGAAATTTAGTCTGATTGAATATGGAAAATTTTGATGTGGAAGTAGTGATTCTTTAGGCAAGGGTTAAAATACACTGCTACTATAGTAGCAGTGTATTTTTCTGAAATCTAGCTTTTAAATAGAGTTTTAAAACTTTTAAGTCGTTATCAGAGATTCCAGAGTGTATATAAAGAGATACATACAGTGAGGTCCATAAGTAACGGATAAATTCATTATCTACGTAATTTACAATTTATGAGTAAAATCGTAAAACACGTCAATTTTTAATTCTAGAATGACATTTTTTTGAGCATAATTTTATACCTCCCCTCCAACTCCCTTGGAATGACAGCTACCCCTTTAAATTTTTTAAATGGAACAAGGGTGCGTGTGATAGCTAATTTGAAAGGGTTTTTAATTCTCCATCCAGCAACATAAGATTTTTTTTAATTTCTGTAATTTTTTTATTGAAAAATATTACATTTTTAATGTTACTAAGTAAAGAAAAGAACATGAAAGAGAACAGAACAATTTAAATGAGATGATCAAACTGGGCGCCCGTTGCTTCTTGACAATAATGGAGGCGTTGCTGAAATTGACCTGAACGAGCAGGCCACTCAATTTCACCGCGTCTACCGATCCATCTATTGGGAAAAACTTGATTCAGATAGGCTCTTACTTCCATTGAAAAATGTGGTGTAGCTCAACATTCGTCTTAAATGGAACAGTCAACAAACAGAACTGTAGATACTGAAGTACAGAAAATCCACATTGGATGATGGAGGCCAATACTCAATATCCTGAGGAGGTGAACGTTTGGGCTGGAATTATAAATTCTCAAATTATCGGACCATATTTATTTGATGGCACATTAACTGGCGCACGTTACGTGGATTTCTTGCGAAATTTCTTAGTTCCAGAGTTAAGAATGCTTTTTCCAGATGATGACAACCCCAATGAAATTGATATAAATATTTGGTTTCAGCAGGACGGAGCTACACCACATTTTTCATTCGAAGTAAGAGCCTATCTGAATCAAGTTTTTCCCAATAGATGGATCGGTAGACGCAGTGAAATTGAGTGGCCTGCTCGTTCTCCCGATTTGACCCCGCTTGACTATTTTTTATGGGGTTATTTAAAATCGAAAGTCTACTTCACAGACCAACAGACCAAATAACGTAGAAGATTTAAAAGACAGAATAAGGCAAGAAATTCATCAAATCACCCCGGAAACAATACAAAATGTTTTAGAAGAATTTCAGCAACGCCTCCCATATTCTCAAGAAGCAACGGGCGTCCAGTTTGAACATTTGATATAAAATGTTCTTCTGTTCTGTTTCATGTTCTCTTCCTTACTTAGTAACATTAAAAATGTAATATTTTTTAATAAAAAAAATTATAGAAATTAAAAAAATCTTATGTTGCTGGATGGAGAATTAAAAACCCTTTCAAATGAGCTATCACACGCACCCTCGTTCCATTTAAAATTTTTTAAAGGGGTAGCTGTCACTCCAAGGGGGGTTGAAACAAATCAGTTTACTTGCGTTCACCTGTCCGGATGGTATACACAGTTGTAATTATTCCTATATGGATGATATTATTCTTTGAGGGCTGTTTTATTTTTTATTTTTTTGTGTTGATAGCGTGTAGCTCGTTAATATTTAATAATAACGACATAATCAATATATATCTCACTAATAAAGAGACATCAAAAAAAAAACGTGGCATACGTAGCAACGTGTGGTAACACGTGTGACAAAAAAATGCGTGGCAACGTAATATAAACATAACAACGTTTCGGTTACGTCAAACTTTTGACAAGTGACTGTCACAATTGTAAAATAAATAATGGCTTTCACATAATGTGACAGCCTTGACAATTAAATAATTTCAATCTTCAAATTGTACACCATTGACAGACTGACAACATTATCTAATTGGCTGAATTAAATACTTTTAATTCAGCCAAGTTCATGAGTCGTAACGTATATTTTACTTTTTAAATATGTTCACAAAATCTAGGTAATCTAGGGTTGTCACATCTGACGATGGGGATTGCTACTAAATTGGTATCCTTCTTCTAGTCTAACAATAGGAAAGCCTCATCTAAATCGGTTATATAAACAGGGGCTGTATAATGAGGAGGCGGACCATCTTGCTGAAATAATGTTAGTTCTTGGAAGATCCGGTTCGTCTGGATGTAGATACAATGTTATTGGTGGCGGGATAAGATCGTATTCGTGTAAATCTAAATAACTTGCACCATTTATGATTTCTTCAAAAAAATAAGAACCAATAATTCTACTATCAACTAATGTTACACTTATACACAATATCCACTTTTTGAAAGTTTTGAGATGGCACTCCATCATTATCGGGGTATGTTTCATAGAAAAGTCAAATAACGACAATTTTGTCTATTAATATGAAAATGTAAAATTAAGGTAGCTTCATAAGAAAATATTGTTCATTATAAAGTTATCATTGTTATTGCATATTATGCAGCTCCTATCTGAGTATATTTAGATGAGGTTTTCCAAAAACAGTAGTATAAAAAGAACTCCTTTGATTGATTGACCAGCCCGATTGCCAGATCTAATGGCCCTAAATATTTTTTTTTTGTGAATATACTTAAAAAAGTAAAGTATATGTTACTCGACCCATAAATTTGGTCATGGGTGCTGTCAGATGGTCGGTGGTGAACAGTTTGAAGGTTGAAATTAATGTTTGTGTGTCTATATATGTCTTTGACTTATAATATATTTTTTTTAATATCAATATATATTTTATTGAGAATTCACTTATCTACGCTTTTTCCAGTTCCGTCATAGAAAATAAGTGCTGTCATTGAAAAAACAGCAATGACGCCATAGCCTCTTAAAAAAGACTAAAAAAATTTTAGACCCATATCAAAAAATGGCACTTCATATGTTGTATATTTTGATGTGCCTGAGTGATTTTTCTGAAAAAAAAATCCGTGACGATTATATTAATTTTATCTACTACTTCACGAAAGCACTGTATATCCATTATTTATGTAAGTGCTATATTTAGATTGTGTGAAAATTAATGTATTATAGGTACCTACTCTTTTATTTATATTCCAGACTAATTTACAACATGTGTAAATAATTCAATTCATCCGAAGTCGTATAACAAATCTAATATAAATTACAAGTAGGTATTGCAAGCAATTCGTGTTTATGGTAATGTCGTGTGTGTCGACAGTTTTGTTTTATTTTATATCTTGTACGCATGGTAAGCAGATACAGCAAGGCACACAATGTTACGATTGTAAGGACCTGTCAGCGCCAGACACCAAATAACGGACGCAATTGGGCTGTGGATGACACCGTACTTAGTAAAATAACCACAAAACGGTCATTTAGCTTTATGGCATCTTTCAGATTCAGAGCCGCATTCGCTCAGATTTTATCTTAGAACCGGATATATGTGAAAACCGAGGTGGCAGCACTATTTTATCATCACGGAATGCCATAACTATTATAAACCTTCACATGTTTTCCTTTTGTTGTGGTATATAAGTCAATATACCCAACTATAACATTGGAAAGCTGTTTATTATCAGAAAACAGTCATAGAAAACCATAACAGAAGCATTCTAGTAACAATTAATCGACCATCATTCTTTGTTTTCCCTAAAATGTTTACGGTAGTATTTAGTAGGTGTGATCATGGATACATTTTTTTGGGAGCAGTAACTTTGTTATTGGTAGTTTTTATTTTTATTTATGATGTAAAAATATGAATTTAAGAACCTTACATATAAATATAAATGGGATTTCATACCAAAGGAAACTTTTTTTCACATCGATTCTTTTTATATGTTACTGTTTTCTTCTCCTTTCGAACAAGAATTAGCGAGTCTGGGGTATACATACCTACATACATATGTATACGAGCATGTAGAGATAATTTTATAAATAAAAAATACTATTTCCTTCCATACTGTTTTGCCAGATTTTCAAAATTGAAGGACGGTTTGAAAAAATTTTGGTTTGCGATGTTTCGCCAAAAAAAGTTTCACTTATTGTTAGTATCTATTTACTTTAAAAATCACATAGCTGTTTAAATATAGATACAGAATCATCGACAGAAGTATAAGCCTAATTTTATGTTATACTTTATTTCAGCACGACATATCCTTTACTTTCCCATCCACGTAATAGAGTTAAAATAGTATGCACTAATTTTTTTTACAAAATGTAACTAATAGTTAAATAGGCCTAAAATAAATGAATATTCTGAAATGTCGAGATTAAGTAGGATTAAGTGAGATAAGTTAAAGCGAGAAAAAAATTGTCTGAGATCGTCAGACAGATCAATAGACCTTTGTCGGTCTGTCTGTTAACATTTTTTTGTGTTTTGTGTCGAGAACACGTTAAGATATCAATTTCAAATTTGGAAGACTTATTGTTGAAGGGGGTAAGTATTTAACCCTATAACGTCAGACCGTCGTAGATTTTACCACATGAGGTTAGACGATACCTTCACTTTCTTAAAGGTGTACAAACATCAGTATATCAGTAGCTTAAGAACTAAAGGTAAGAGATAAAGCTTGTTTTGTTGAGTCTTAATATGAATTAACCCTGAATTGGTATAGTGTTTTGTCGAAAAATGTTGAACTTTTTTCTCGTTCTAGGTAATCTTTGAATAAGTGATGTAGACTTAGAATACTATGCTGAATACTTAAGCGATCTTAGTAGTAGAGATGAAGCTGTTATAAAAGAAATTGTTTTTTGATAATGAGATTTTACATAGTGATCATAGGACTGATTCGAAATTAACTCAAATTTCGAATCAGTCCTTAGACGTCAATGGTGGAAGTGACTTAGTTTATAGTAGGTATTGTTGTTAGATATGTCCTCAAGGAATTTGCAAGGATCGTTCAGTGGTCAATATCGTATGTATGTATATCAAAATTGTATTAAAAAATGGTAGGTATATTAGGGTTATTCTTTTGTTGGTACTTTATGGTCTGGTTTGGTATAATCATTCAGTTGGTTGCCAGAATTTTTACTAAATAACTAACCTCATTTTTTATGCAGATATATATGGTAGGCTGTTATAAAACAACACAGACAAGGAAATTTACCAGGAATTATCGCGTCAATTTCATTACCAGTTTTGAAAATTCCAGTGTTTGCTTTAATTGAAATTCATACTCGATGTTATTCACAAGTAATTTCAAATAACACGAGTTGGTAATTTTTGTGTATTGTATTGTATGAAAATTACTTAGTTATATTATAACTATTACTTTTGAAATAAGTTCTTTAAAAAAATCATGAAGGGGAGTTTTCGGGGGACTTAAATATAATTACGAGTTTTTTTTTTTGCAGACAAAGCGCATTAATTTTTGTTTGACACACAATTATTTAAAACTAATTCGTTTGTGTGACACACAATTTGCATAGAAACAGGTTATTTTTTATGTGTTGTTGCACTGTCTTCCATACATTTTGAAGCATCCAACAGGATGCTATTATAATAGAAAAATTTTTCTAAAAATATATGATTGATATATTATAAGCTGAACAATTGAGCAACTGAGATACCATATGAGCTGTAGCAAAAAAAATATATACAGAAAACAGTATTAAATTGTTTTAACTGAAAAAAAAATACAATAAGGCACATTTATTGGCTTTTGAAGTATGACGCATTGGCTACTGAACACTCTGTAAACTCCGTTATCAGATTTACAGTTTTCAAGTACATAGCTATATCGATTAAGTTGATTTTCAATAATAATACTTGATTAACAGGTTAAATAGTCTTGACAGGACGAAAATCCTTTTTGAAGTATGTTTTCGTCGAAAAAGTATCAAGAGTCTACAATCATTATGTTCTAAAATATGTAGATATAGAAATTCGTATGAAGCTGGATATAATGGTAGGTATAATGTCAACATTTTAAAAAGTCAGCCTTATTTCATTTTTCTTTGCATAATAAATTATTAGATCAGAAAAAACTGAAATCGTTTAAATAATCTCTTATAAATTAAAGTATGTTTTCGTTTTCTTATTTTAATGACATTTGTGTAATTATAAAAGATAAGTCCTCTATAATATTATATCTATCATTTCTCCCCATAATACTTTTTCACTCAGTAGAAAATATTTTCAAAATAGTAGATAGTTTTATGATTTATTTGACTCTGTTAATAAATAAGATTTGTGCACTCATAAAATTATCTTAGAAATCTAACGTGTTATATAGGTACCTACAAATTTAACGGTGTCAGTTAGTGAATGGTAAAACCTTATTAACACGTTAAAATAAAATAGTGGGTATTTGCCTTGTGGTAATAAAACGATTAATGCTGATCGTAAAATATTAACGACCAGTAGCAGAAACTCGTACCTATATATCTCTGTAAGAATTACATTATAGTAATATATTTTTACCTTTCCATGTATGAAAAAAAATAAATAGAAGCACGCACCGTGTAAATAATAGTATTACTTTGCAAATTTCATTGGAAAATGAATTTAATTTTAGACTCTGTGACTCACTCACTTTGTGAATCAACGTAGAAAATTGGATGATTACAAATTCACTGAAAATTATGTATTCTATTGAAATATCCCAAGGTACCCAAGATTTATAAAATCAAATTAAATAATGATCAAAAAACGCCACCTAAGATTCCTTAGGTATCATTTTTTTTATCATTCATTATTTTGGATTTGGATTCTAATTTTTCCATACAGTGGCCTCTCAGCTGTAGGGACGGGACGTATTGCTGAATACCAAAAACAATCCGGATAAGCGCGTTTTTGACCTTTTGCCCGTTTCATGCTAATTTTGGAAATAATGTATAAATTAGAAGAATAAAAAATAGAAATATGTACCTACTCTTAAAGGTATCTAATAAGCAAAATGAAAAAAAAAGCACAAATATAACGCAGTATAAAGATAATATGTACCGACATTATATACATGTGTACTATGACTAATCGATATTCGAGAAGCACCACTCGGATGTTATCGGTTAACACGGCCAATAGTCATTTTCCATGTTGTTCTGGATAATATGGCGTTCCGGAGAATCGGCTTTCGGATAACCGGGAGTGTACTGTAATTAATTAGACGAAATCTGTAAAAAAATAGTTTATGTTATTAAATGTGTAAGGTTTGGATAAACTGTGTGGCCTTTGTAGCATTATGATATTTGCAGTCTTTGCGACCTATATGATCAGTGTGATATTTATGTGACCTTTAGGACCTATATGACTTTTATGACATGTACCTATGACCTTCATGAGCTGCTGTGTGACATTTCTGGTCTAATGGACCGTTATGACCCATATGTCATGTTTACAATATGACCTTTATCACTTTTTTGACCAATTTGGCTTTTATGATCTATATGACCTACATAATTTGTATGACGTTTCTGATATCTATGTAACTATTATAACCTGTCATATAGGTTATAGTTATTGTATTGAAAAATGAGCATACTATCGAAAATGACAGTAGAGGCATATTAATGTGATATTTGAAATCCTCTTACCTTAAAAACCTCTAAATAAAACGTCATACGAATATCTTTTTTAATTCACATTGAAATACAATCCTCTGTGCTGCGCTGTGTATACGAAAATATAAATAGTAAGTATCTGATAATAATTTAATCTTCTTAACGATTCACATCCATCCACAGTATTTTATATGGTTTTTATATCAAGTATACAGGGTTTGTCCGGAAAGTAATGTCAGTGAATTTTTTTTCCCGAGACTGTACGCGCCAGCCCGCGCTTTACGTGCTGGGATTGTGGTGGGGGGATCTGGCAACAAGATCCAACAAGCGTCAGTTGGTTACCGGTCGTTGTAGCGGTCGCATCACTCGTTCTTTGAAAGTCGTTACAGTGACCCGGTGCAAGAAAAAATGCAACGTTCGCTTGAGCAACGGATGGCGATCAAGTTTTGTGTGAAACTTGAGAAGAGTACTGCGGAAACCATTCCAATGTTGAAGAAGGCTTTCGGCGTCGATTGTCTTTCGGACAGGCAAATTTTCCGGTGGCACAAGGCCTTTGCAGAAGGTCGGGAAGATGTCAACGACGAGAACCGCGCTGGACGGCCATCAACCTCTAGTTCCGACGACAATCTGAAACGTGTGCGTGACTTGTTGAACACTGACCGTCGTCTAAGTGTCCGTTTAATTTCCGAAACATTAGACATTACGAAAACCATTGTTCACTAAATGGTGTCGGAGTCTTTAGGAATGAGGAAGGTGTGCGCGAAGCTCGTGCCAAAAGTGCTAACGGACGATCAAAAAGCGAGCCGCGTCGAAACCTGCCAAGAACTTTTGGACACCTGCGAAGACAACCCCGCTTTCCTTGATGACGTCATTACCGGGGACGAAAGTTGGGCCTTTAAATACGATCCGGAGACGAAAAGGCAAAGTGCGGAATGGCACACGTCGAACTCCCCTCGCCCCAAGAAGGCCAGGATGTCCAGGTCAAAGATCAAGACAATGCTGATTGTCTTTTTTGATTGCCGGGGATTGGTCCATCATGAGTTCGTTCCGCAGGGGACAACCGTAACCGGAAAGTTTTACGTCGAGGTGCTGAAGCGGCTGAAACGCAGGGAGAATCGCGTCCGCCCAGACATCTCAAAATCCTGGAAGCTTCACCACGACAATGCGCCTTCGCACACCTGCTTCCTCGTGGCCGATTACCTCGTCAAGGCAGGCATCACAGTTGTTCCCCAGCCTCCCTACAGCCCCTATGTGCCCCCCCAGACTTTTTTCTGTTTCCGAGCCTCAAAACCCCAATGAAAGGACAGCATTTTGGGTCGGTGAAAAACATTCATAAGGCTTGCACCGACGCTTTAAAGGCGATTCCGGAAAACGACTACCGTGCGGCTTTTGATGCGTGGAAGACACACTGGAACCGATGTGTGGACGCAGGAGGAATGTATTTTGAAATTTTTTAAAGATTTGTACACATAGAACCAATAAAAACCATTTTTTCAAAGCTCACTGACATTACTTTCCGGACAAACCCTGTAATTTATAACCAGAATCACAAGATTGTTTATAACAATAAAATACTTGGCAGATCTATTCGTAATTGTCTGCGTATCATAAGAGAATCTCTGGTCATAAGAGAACAGATTCTCTTATGACCAGTAATCAATGTAATCAAAAAATAATGACAAAGAGGATTAGGGTATAAGATGAGCAGCACCTAGAGATTCTCTTTCAAGCATCAGTAAACTGAAACGCCACAGTCCATGGAGTACGACACATATCAGAAGTAGACAGGGAAGTCACCGTCAACAGAGCTAAACACTAAGCAACAGTGAACAGGAAAGTCATGATCAACCGTACACGAAAGAGCATGAGAAGCGAAGTAACATCGAAGTATATAACATGGACTGGCAAGTCAAACAACTGCAAATATTTCTTCTTGTGGTTATCATACTCGTACATATTAAACCATATACCGGGTGTCCCAGATTTTTGTTAACATGCTGTAACCACTCATGCGATACCTACATCTATGAGAAAACATTTCGAATACAATTTAATGCAAAGTCTCTAAAACAACGTAGTCAGTTTTCCGCTTGTTAATCTACCTTGAAGGCCATTTGAAGCTGAACTGCTCAACATTGTTTTTTTTTTTTATGGAAAATACTTCCTAAAACATATTTTTTACTTTCTCCTATTTTTCTATTTTTTTATTGTGAGGTGGACCACTATGTTGTTGTTAAAGCAGTCCTCTGCAAAATATTGTAAAATAATGTAAACTAGAACACAGATGAAAAACAAGCAGAGTCGCGTACCAAAACGAACCTGATAATAAAACACTATTTTTTCCAAAGATTTTTGCTACTAAGAGGTAACTAAAATTTTTTTCGAAAACTGGAGAAGAAGTGAAAACATGTTCCAGGCAAAAGTTATTTTCCTTAATTTATTAACTTTACGGTAAATAAAAGGTATTGGTTTCCATTTAAAAAAGTGTTACCAGTAGTAAAAAAGATTGAGCCAAATAATTCATTTAATCGACAATTCCTTAGACAACTTGTAAAAAGATTTAAGCAACTGAAAATGTTGGTAATAGGAAAACAATTGGAAGACCTGTCTCCTAGATCAGGCAATTTACGACTTAGTTAATACTAAGATTTCCCACAGCCGACAGCCTACACAGCCGAGCTAGTGAATTAGTGAATTAACTTTCTGAAAATGATCCAGAAAGCGGGATTCACTACACAGTTTTGCCAACTAATAAATCACTTTATGAGACTTCACACACGTGTCAGTGACAGCTAATAAAAGTAAAAACAGCCTACTTGTTAACTTCAGTAAGCTTCTAATTTGAAAATGGATATTTACCCAACTCGCTCAAAAATTAAGAGGAGGTTTGCTTTACTTATATATTTTCTAAGTGCTTCCAAAATAGATCTAAAAAATTGAGTGTTTTCTTTTAGGTGCCATCAAAAAGTCATTCACGCAGATGAGGATATATCTATGAGGATGTGCTGTAGAAATACATAGGTATTACATATTATAAAGTTAATATTGTTACATATAGTAAATCAAATACAGATAATATAAAATACACACATTTCCAAATTGTGAAGTTAAACAGTTTAACAACTGTTTTCAAGAAATTGATGAATTTATTGTTTTAAATATTACTGTAAATCATATAAGTTTGAGTAAACCCTATATGTTTGAGTTGGTTTCCCACACCTCACATATACATCAACTTTCCTCCCGTTCTCCATACTGTACGTTAACTAGGGATATAGTACATGAAACATATAGAAAACATGAAAGGCATGAAGAAAGGGTGAAAAATAAAGTGAAAGTATTTTTCCATTTCCAAATTTTATATGTAGATAATAAAATTTGAAAATTCCATTTTCAAATTTAAGTTCACGTTCACATAATGTTGCTTTATGATATTGAAAGAGATTTATTATCCTATCGTATGTACTATCCTATCTATTATCCTATTTATTATCCTATCTGCCATGATTAAATGTCCAGTTGCACACGTTGTGTTTTGTTAAAATTTCACTTCTTAACAGATATTTTAGTACTTATCACTTATTTCTGACATCATTTTATGTTAGTGGAGAAAGGTTCGCATGGGTGTGACTGACATTACATGATTTTAACAGATATCAATCTTATTGTAGTGTAATACTTTAATAGTTTATTTTTAAAAAAATATCTCCAAAAACTGGAAGTAAAATATTTTTGGTCAAATAGACATTAACGAATTTATGCTAGATTGACGCAATGTTATACCTTTAATGCAAAAGGAAAATCTATATTACCTAATAATGAATCTGGAAGATATTTTTATTTTACTCCAAATTTTAATAACAAGGATTACAAAAACATTCTAGCAACACCTGTATTGATTATAAAAAGTTTCTTCTCCGTACTAATTATAAACCAGAGCATTTGTTTGTTGATCTATTGACTTTGGACATTGTTTTTAATTTCGTCACTGGCGCATTCACCACAAATTTGGTAACACGCAAAATTGTCAATGGACAATATCTAGTTGTGAAAATAAAAAAACAGTGGAATAGAATATCATTAGCTGTAGCTGTAATAATGAAAGAGTGCACAACGAAAAATATAATTTCATTTTGCATATAAAATAACAGGAATAGGAAAATAGAAAATTGCAATTACAATTTTAGGCATACCTACTATAAATTAAATATTTGTAGTGTCGTATGCAAACTATTTCTAGTTCTAAACGCAAATATTTAGTAACTAGTATATCTATGACTTAAGTGCAATGAAAAATTTGATTGCAATTGAACAATCTTTTTAAGTATTCACCAACACTGCAATATGTAAAATTATGGCGAATGCGCTCATTAACTGTCAAGAATGGTATGTATATTTTATGTCATATATGACTATATACCTACATGAGTATAAAAAGGTATGAGACATGAAATTCAAATATTATCGAAATGTTTAACAGTGAATAGGGTATGATGTGATATTTCTGTTTTTGAGATTTAACATTTATTTATATTAATTTATTTCCTTCAAGGGCTCTGCTGAAAAATTCAGTTTAAATTCAAAAATATGCCAACACTTCTGTGATGTTAGATGTGAATTAGTATTTGAGGTTAAATAATTTCCAATTAATTACCGATATTATAAATTTAAAAAAAAGGGTAAAAATATTGCGCAAAAATATTTTGGTAAAAACTTACCTTAATTCAAAAGTTAATAGTAGTAAGTACTTAGGAAATCAAGATTCATGATATATGATCAAAGGTCAAACTTAAAATATTATTTTCGACTTTTGTACACAACTTTTTTAATTTGGTAGTTTTTTGATGAGAGGACTTAATTTGTTTTTTATACAGGGTGCTTTCTGGGACATTTTGACTACTTACAAAAAACCGAAGATTCTTGCACCTTTTTTGTTTATATTAAACATATGCCGCGGCAATAGTTCAGTAGGTAAAGCTCCAGGTGGGAAATAACATATTCGAATCCCGCCTGTGGCAATTGGACCCTGTCATAGATTAGGGTGGGTCTCCTATGTCTTTTAACATTCTATGTCTTTATTATGGGCCCCTGGAAAATATTGCGATCTGCGTCATGGTTTTGCGTCACGTCACGATCACTGGGCGGGACACCCCCCCCCCCCCCGGCCTGGGCCTGGATGAGAGCTATCCCTCATTTAACTACCATTTAATTCCTCATTCCAGCCCTCATTCAATTCTCCTCATTTTGGACTTAGTCCCTGGGCGGGAGCCCCCGGCCTCGAGTTGGCCAATTTCGGCCGGACCCCCCCCACGGTCAGGGCCTGAGAGCTATTCCTCATTTAAACCTTCATCTCGGCCCTCATTCAACTCTCATATAATTCCTCATCGTTCCCTCATTTCTGCCCTCACTCAATTCTCCTCATTTTGGACTTACTTTCTGGGCGGCAGGTCCGGCCTCGAGTTGGCCAATTTCTTTACTATGGGATTCATGTCTTTATTATGGGACATGTATGTGACGCATGACGTCATGGGTCTTGATGGTTTGCCTCTTGGGTCCTCTTTCATAATAAAGACAGAATATTCCATGGCCTCACGTGTGTAGCTTCGTGAGCTATCTTTTTCATCTGTACTCTCCCTCTGACAAAATCGTAATGATTCTTAGAGAGAAAACGTCAATTTATATGGTGGGTTCAATGAGCTCTATGTGACAATTAGTAACGGACGTATTTGAGACAAGGGACGTATGGATATTTGAAAGTAGACGGAAATACGCAGATCACTATCAACACTCGTCAAGCGCGGAGTGCGGTAACGATCTCCTGGAAAATACAGTTCATGTCACATTTCTATCACGTTCCCTAGATTTTGTCTCAACGTCTTGACACTCGCGCATACGCTCAATCTGTATGTACGCCGAAACTGCAAGGTATTAATATGAATAAACCTACAACGTTCCAGCAATCTTTACAATTTAAATCAGTCCAGCGCAATTGTAAATTAATTTTAGTAATAGTAAATAAGCAATTCATTTTCATTTTTATTTAATATTGTTTTTATTTAATACAAGTTACGTTTGACATTTTTGAGAATGTAATCAGTGAAGAGCTGTGAAGATATTCATGCTTTATTATTATTTACAAAACATGTTCATTTAATCTATGGTAAACGTTAATCGTAAGAGATCAGATTTTGTGTATGTGTTTTTAAGTATTATAACCAAATCAATTTTAGTTCCCTTAAAATCTTTGTAGAGAATTTTGAAACATCCTTCTTAATTTGAAAATATTGAATTTATACAAATCTTTACGTCCTCACTGTATAATATGTTTTTGGTATTATCTTAAATTATCTTTGGGGTTATCTGTTTCGTATTACAGATCTAGGGTGTCTTCGTAGAATGACAGATGATGTGATAGACTTCATGACAATAATATTGTCAATGTAGACAGTAAAATAATTTACAGATCAGTAAAATAATGTTTTAAATTTTTGAATACAAATACAGGGTGATTGATTGAAACCATTCATTAAAAGTATGAGAGCTCCAAAGAATTATTGTATTTTAAAAAATTTGGATTTTGGTTAATAGGCCTATGACGAATTTGATGAAAATATTTTAAAGATGGCTGCACTTCGGATTATACCGAAGCATCAACTTCCTTATTTTAGATGGAATGGTGTCTTTTTTTATTGCATATTTCGAATTTATACATTTTTTATGTAGTATATTAAAATTCAACAGAATATACTCGTATTGGTCAGTTTTACTTGGACCAGGGTGTACATTATTTATAATGTTCATATTTCATAGAACAAAACAGGGTTAAATAAGGTATATATTAGAAATGTCTACACAAATGCCTACACATGTGAAATTAATAAGAGAAATTGGACGTAGGTACATAAGCATGTACAAATTATACCTAATATCAAGAACTTTTACTTCAGATATACGATCTTCCCTACACTTTTGTCAACAAGTACAACCAGAGTAACTTTGCTCGCGAATTGCGCACAACGAATGTATTACGATGTTTTACGACCATACCTCAGAGATATAAGAGCTACCCTCAAACAATAACAGACTGTACTTCTCAAAGCGTACTCGGCTGCAGCTACAAAAGAAATGAGCACAATTTCAGATTTTGTCTACTGCGGCCAAGGGCAAAGTTACTGTTGCTGAACCGTACATATGTATTTATGTATAATAGATGCAATGAATCAGTAATCATCTCTTAAATAACGTTTTATTCCAATAATTCTAAACAAGCTTTAACACTGGCTACTGTAGTCTGATATTCGTTGTTACTCAGTCTATTTTTATCCGTTGTTGTTTAATTTATGACATGGCTATTTTTATTTAAATTTACATTTACGAGTTTTTATAATAAACATAAGTTTGGAGAATATCTAAGAGGCCGTAAAATGTCAGAAACTAAAACGGCCTACAATAAAACAATTCCTCCGGGATTAACTCGGGGTCACATGGTGAAAGAGTTTGAACAAAACCTACTAAAGCAATAAATTATATAAGAATTTCAAATCAGCCTATTTGTGTATCTGCATTACATTATTTTATACACCATAACACAGTTTTATACAAAATAAAATACTATCAACAGAGATTACATCAATAAACTTGAAGGCAACTGAAGAAGTAATTTTATGGCTTTTTTATTAGGGTTACTTAATCCATACGATGAACGAAGAGCCATCAGATAAAACGAATGGTTTCAAAATACATAAATGGATACTGAGATCCTCTCGTGGCAAATTTTGGCAACGTTTATTCAATATTTTAGAACAGAGCCCAGATGACGCTAGCGACCTCTGTTTATACTTCGCTGAATTATAAAACTCATGAAAAGGGGATGGACATAAGGGTAGAAAGTTTTCTATCTGTTTGAGGCTGACCCCGGGGTATGGTTTATATTTTGGTAATGGGGTTTCTTTGAGAAATTAAGGATTATTCTGCACTAGGAACCTTTTATATCATATACTAGGAACATTCTATAAGATATCGCAACAGGAATAAACAAGAACATTATTATATTTTTGTGTTCCTTAAATATCACGTCTTTATAGTTAATAATTATTTACGTATAAGTAGGTTTAGTTTAAAACTTAATTATGAGTAAATACATTTATTTGCAATTTCTGTATATTTGCTATTGCTCCAAATCTATTTTCTATAGTGACTGAGTCAGGCCTTAGGAAAATAAATTTATAAAAAAAATCTAATTCCAATTTTACATATATGAGATCCTGCTAGATAATAAAAAGATCAATTTTTTTTCTCAAACGTCCTTTCTGTTAGTAATAATCATAATATTAAGAATAGTTTTGGATTCTCACCATGATTCACTAGGTTCTGCGCTTTGAGAAATTATATGTTTTCAAAGAGCTGTTCTATTTGATGTAAAAATAATATTAAAAGTTGTATAATAAAAACATAATATTTTACTTACTCAAAACACTAAATTAAAATTTGTTTTAAAATTCCATTATTGTTTAATTAAAACTTTAATAATAAAAATGATAATAAGGAAGAGCTAGGCAACAAAAGATTTTTTAATCTGGATAATTATTATACTTACCGTTGAAAATTAGGTTCAATAAATACATGTTGCTTCAGGATGTGGGTCTTATAGGTAAACATTTTGGCAGAAAGAACTACATTTACGCATACAAATATATGTAATATGCGGTTGTAGACTTGTATCTGGGTGGTTTCAAGAGACACTCATCTAATGGTATGGTGATATTCTAACATTTCTGGGTAGGTACACCGGAAGTGAATACTAACTACATTATTTTAAATAGCCAATCTTAATTTTTGTGTCAGAATTGGCTTGTACTCATTAATTTAGTTACACTAATCATTAATACCTATCTTTCAAATGAAAGAAATATTCCAATTTCAAGGAAAAAGCATGCAATTGCAAACCCCTTTATTATTAAAAATAATTGTTAATTAAATTAATAACTTTCGCTGTGGAAAAATAGTAAAGCTCACGTTTCGATATATTCCGTGTAAGTCCAATTGTATAGGGTGCTCAAAATAGAGAGACAAACTTGAACAAGTTTATTTTTATTTTACAAGCTTTTATTTAACTTGCAGTGTTTGTATGTATGTATGTATGTATGTTCGGGTCAAATCTTGCAACTGAATTTTAAAATAGTTATCCTCAACCGATTGAGATGAAATTTTGCATACACGTTTAGTTTGGATGACAATGCATGGTTAGCTAAGTTATGTCATTCTAAATTCAAAATGGCGGACGGTCTAAGATGGCGGAATAGTTATTTTTTGCGCACTCCCATGATATGGGTATCAAATGAAAGGGTTTGCTGAGAAGAAACAAGGAAATAAAATGAATTTTCTCTAAATCCAATATGGCGGACAGCCCAAGATGGCGGACTAGTTAATTTTTGCGCACTCCGAAGATATGGGTATCAAATGAAAGGGTTTGCTGAGAAGAAATAAGAAAATAAAATGAATTTACTCTAAATCCAATATGGCGGACCGCCCAAGATGGCGGACTAGTTATATTTTGCGCACTCCCATGATATGGGTATCAAATGAAAGGGTTTGCTGAGAAGAAAAAAGAAAATAAATTGAATTTACTCTAAATCCAATATGGCGGACCGTCCAAGATGGCGGACTAGTAATTTTTTGCGCACTCCTATGATATGGGTATCAAATGAAAGGGTTTGCTGAGAAGAATACGAAAAAATAAAATGGACACTCTAAATCCAATATGGCGGACTAGTTATTTTTTTGTTCACTCCCATGATTTGGATATCAAATGAAAGGGTTTGCTGAGAAGAAATAAGAAAATAAAATGAATTTACTCTAAATCCAATATGGCGGACTAGATATTTTTTGCGCACTCCTATGATATGGGTATCGAATGAAAGGGTTTGCTGAGAAGAATACGAAAAATAAAATGAATTTACTCTAAATCCAATATGGCGGACCGCCCAAGATGGCAGACTAGTTATTTTTAAGCACTCCCATAATGTGGGTATCAAATAAAAGGGTTTGCTAAGAAGAGTACGAATAAACTTACGTCTGCGTTCAACCCTTCAATGAGATGGTGTACTACTACCCGGCTAAACAGTAAGACTTAGCGGGGTCGTGATGGCGGACTAGTTATTTTTTTGCGCACTCTCATGATATAGGTATCAAATGAAAGGGTTTGCTGAGAAGAATACGAAAAATAGAAGACGTCTGCGTTCAACCCTTCGAGGATATGGTGTACTACTGCCCGGCTAAACAGTAAGACTTAGCGGGGTCGTGACTTAACTATTATCAACCTATACCCTAGTCAAATTCTAGCGGTGGTGAAAAAAATTCAAAATGGCGAAAAACAAGATGGACAACATACCAATTTTAAAGAGTTATAACTTGGTATAGGTTAGGGATAGTATGAACAGCTTGAGAAACATTTACATACAAAAACACGACGGTAACTAAAAAATAAAAAATAAATTAATAAAAAAAAATTTTTTAAAAAACAAGCTTTTAATTAAATGCTCTAAAAAGAAGAAAATAAACTTTAAATGGAATCAAACCCATTAATTTATTACATTACACAATTTATATGATATAAAAGCTTGTCACGAGGACATAAGGAAATCTAAAAAAAAAGTATGTATTTTATAAAATAGGTAAATACATCTACAAGTAAATCTCCTGACAAGCTTTTATATCATATAAATTGTGTAATGTAATAAATTTGATTCAATTTAAAGTTTATTTTCTTCTTTTTAGAGCATTTAAATAAAAGCTTGTTTTTAAGATTTTTTTTTTATTATTAATTTATTAATTAAGTTGTTTATTTAAAATCGAACATACCTGCTATATATTATGATTTCGTCCAATTCCATTTTTCATCCCCTTTTTACATATTTCAGCAGTTCTCATATCGAAAATATATGGTTTTCGAGTTATACCACGTTATTTATTAAAATGGCGAAAGCAAGCCTTAAAGTAATATCACCCTGGCGACACAGAACGCTCTTTTATTTTATAATAAAATTATCTGTTTTATTTTTATAGTTGTATTCTTCTGATATTAAATATTAGAAAAATACAACTCTTGGTATGAATCACGCTAGTTTATAGTTTTTCTTAACTACCTAAATATATGATTTTCTGCCTCATAATTGCTAACATCCGTATTTTGTATATTTTAGTAGAAAGTCGAAAAAACGAAGCAAAATTCTTGAAGAAGCAAAAAAGAAACAGATGAAGATTGCCACCCTTCGTTTCCACCTAGCAATACTATACTGCAATCAAACAGTTTGACTATTAAAGTAAAGATGAAACAACAAAATATTCTCGTGAATTATTAAAATTTGTTTATATTATGATATATACGGAGATATTACAAATTGAAGATAGGTTAGTAAAACAATGAACAATATTCAATTTAGTAGAACAATGTTCAATATTTCATTTCCTAAACGATTTAATAACATTTTTTAGAGTAGGCAAAACTGATAGGCTCAAGAAATGTCCAGTTATAGAAAAAATATTGCTTGATCCAATAAGTACTTAATGAAAGAGTTATTTTTTTTTACAATATTTGTTTGATAAATTGACAATATTGCACCTTTTATATCCAGTACTATGAAAAGTGCAGTTTATTTAATATTTTCATTTGTTTTCTTATTGTTACTGTGCCAAACTTATTAATAAGTGATAATACAAAAAAAAAAAAAACAGAGAAACCTTTTATTACTTCCACATCCATGTAGTGGACTGGAAGTATAGTATTTATGAAACAATTTTTAAAAATGTGTTTTGGCTAAATTGGTCTAAAATAAAACGTCGAGATTTTTAGTTTAAGCGGAAATAATTTTTTTGTTTGTCTGTCTGTCGGTCGGTCTATCTGTCTGTCAGTCCGTTAAACTTTCGAAAACGCTTTTAGATAACAACTTGAATTTGAAACACGTATGTATTATTACTTAGATTACTTAGATTAGATTTTGAGTTTAATCGGTTAAGGGGCTGGAAGACACATAGGGGTAGGAAGGTTTTTCCTTGTAATTAGCAAACGATGCAAGATAGGCACTTCGAATTTTATACACATGAATAACATAACAGCATTTGCAAGAGTAGAGACATTCAGTTTAATAGGGTGGGGTTGAGGGGGTAACTTTGTAAAGTAGGCAAAATATTTATTTTTTTTAAAATAAATTTTAAAATGTACACAATGGAGAGAGGTCAAAAAAATTCTACTACTTTTTTTTCTCTCCCGTTTGGGAGCGATCGCCCCCCCCCCCAAATGGTCAAGTAAAAAACCAAAATAGTCGGGGGGATTTCGCTTGCCGTTGCCTCCAATGACCTTTTTTTGGCTCTTTGTTTAATCTGCATTGGTCGCCCCCCCCCAAGAACAAAACTGGCTACGCCCTTGTTTTGTTGTAGATACTATCATATCATATGATTGGGATCAAGGGATCATTTGCATCCTGGGACAGATGGTGGCGATAGGTTCATTGGGGGGCAATGGGATTAATGAGGCATGGGATCATTGGGGTCATTGGATCATTAAAATATCTTGACTGCTGAGATCTTTGTGGCCTTGGGATCACTGGGATATTGGGAGATTACCCTAAAGCTCCCAATATCCCAGTGATATTGGGAGCATAGAGAGTCATTTGGGTCTTGGGATCATTGGAGTCCTGTAGCCGTTGGGGTCTTGGAGTCATGTGTCATGATATCCTTGGGTGTCATTGGGGTCATGGAACCCTTGGCATCAATGGGATCATGAAATCACTGGGGTCATGAAGTTATTAGGATTATCGGTATTATATTAGGATCATTAGTGTCTTGCTAATATTGGGATTTGGGATCTTTAGGCTTGCGGATAATTGGGATCATAAGTTACATGGGATCAGTGGGGTCATGGAATCATAGCGTTCAGTGGGATCATTGGGGTCATGGGACCATTAAAGTCAATGGGATCATGAGATCATTGAGGTCATGAAGTCATTGAGATCATGAAATCATTTGGGTCAAGACACGTCAAGATATCATTGGGGTCATAGGATCATTGGGGTCATGGAATCTTTCGGGTCATGGGAATATTGAGATTATTGGATCATTGGGGTCAATGGTCATGGGACTGAGGAATTTATGTTCATTTGGCTGATGGTGCTTTAATTATTGAAGGAGAGGAGGCGGCTGCTTTCTTGTATCTTAAAGGGAATTAATATAGACATTCATATGACGTGTCGTTTTCTAGGTTTTTGACGTAGGAGAATATCATATTATTATAATATCACATTATTAAGTGATAATTATCTACTCTCATTTTTACTTCAATATCCATAATCAAAACAGATCATACTGGTGATGAAGATCGCAATGGTTATAGATGTTAGATTCATTTAGGTGATATGTCTAATAAAAATCCAAATACCGCCCTTTTAAAAATATAATCTGATATATTTTCCACAACACAATTAATTAGATCACGATCATACAGCTTTTCTGATTATATAATATACAACACATTTGTTTTGTAGATAATTCTTTGTCGAATATTTATCATCGTATGTTTTTTTAGTTCTTTTAAAAAATGTGTCTTATTTAAAATACTTGTGGATGAAATAAATGTGTTATATATTCAGAAAATATGCATAATTGTTAATATAATTAGAAATTTGAAAAATAGTTTACAGACCTATAGAAACACGAATGGAAATGGTGCCTATATCTTTAATTGTACTTTCATGTGGAAAGCCAAAACATGCGAATTTTTTTAAACAATTTTTTTTTATGAATAAAGAACGAGTAGTTAGCCAATAGAAATATCCTTTCTTCATTCTAAGGCATCTTTTGTTTATTATGTTCATGTGGAGAAATAATTTTCCATAAAATATTTCGAAATTTTTTTCCATGAACCAAATTTTACACGTTTACCATCTATAATTTATAATTCATATGTTTAATAATTAACTTAATGCAAAAAACGCAAACCTGATAAGTAGTCCATTTACAGCCAAACAGAAAAAACAATCTACTACAGTTTTCTATAAAACAAATCATAAGAAATAAAGCTATTTCAATAAATAAAAATATATAGGGTGTTCCATTTAAAACACCACATGTTTATGCCATATCTCGAAAACGCGTCGTTCATTTGTTTTTCTGAAAGTAAGAAAGTTTTTTTTCGTATCTCCAACGATAAGCGAGATCATGGATCAATATATAATATATAACCAATAACACTGTACCTGTATCTATGATTGTAGTTTCATATTGGGGAACCCAAATGATTTCAATAAATAAAAATATATAGGGTGTTCCATTTAAAACACCACATGTTTATGCCATATCTCGAAAACGCGTCGTTCATTTGTTTTTCTGAAAGTAAGAAAGTTTTTTTCGTATCTCCAACGATAAGCGAGATCATGGATCAATATATAATATATAACCAATAACACTGTACCTGTATCTATGATTGTAGTGTCATATTGGGAACCCAAATATTCTAAAATGTTTATACCTTATTTATTAATACGAGGCATTAATATTATGAAAGCAGTTTTTATTTATGATGGCCATGCGGATGGATAATTTCCTATGAAATACCTATTTCGAAATTATCTACATATATGAAGTAAATTATAGATACAGGTTTTCATCATTCAGGATCATGTATAATTTATATTTACATACATATTTCGAATAATATGCATCAGAATATATGCAACCCAAGTGTCATATGTCGTTTTAGTAGAAAAAAAAAATATTTCAATATTTTTTTATTTAATCGTTTATGAACATTTTATAATTCATTATAAGGTGGCGCTGTGATCAAATGACTGTCACTTTAATTGCCAAATTATCATATGTTTTTGTAATAAGCTGGTATACGAATATCCCACGGCCACTAAGATTATTACAGTAGAATTAAATGGTTATATCATACATCAATTGAAAATAGGAAACTTACTTATTTGATAGGTATATTTGAGGGATTTCAAATATGCAATAGGGTGTTCCCTTCGAAAATTGTAAACTGATTTCAAACAATTTTTCTAGTTTTATTTGTAGCTTTAATCTTCTCCTGAAGATGCCAACTTAGTTGGTGAAACGCACGTCGAGAAAAGTGTAGTAGTTCGGTGTTTAGTGAAAAACGTCCAGTGCCAGTGTTTTGTTTCTACGCCGAAGGTTCCAGTACACTCCAGGAGTGCAGATTTGCATTTCTGTTAATATGATCTAACTGCTTTTAGATACTTTTGAGTTTTACAAAGTTGATATAATGTTTATGTTTTATTCGAATAAGTGTGTTAATAATTTGATTGATTACTTTTTTGTTGTTTTTTTTTTTTTTAAATCAAAAATCGACATAATATCAAGGGCTTTTCAAAAGATTAAGTTATTATTTATTTTCTGGCAATTGCTATGATTTTTTTTTCCAGCATTAACGTCTAAAGGACTGTTTCATAAAGAATTTCCCAAAAAATTAGTTACTTGTACTAACGTACATATTCTTTTTTTTAAACATAAAGATGGAAAATAGTTTTCCTAGTAGAGATGTACTCAATCTATATTATATTCACAACAATAACAATTCTCTATAAGTAGCAGTTTGACTAGAGAAAATATGTCATTTATACCATTTCAGGAACTCAGTATTCAATAAATTCAATATACCTACCTAAAGTCGGTTGATGTTTAGTTAATTTTTTGTTTAGGCGTAGGTAACAATATTAAAAAAATAAGTTAGGTACCAGAGAACTCCAATACAATTGTTTTTTCAAATTATATTACAGAAGGTCTTTACCACAAAGACATTACAGAACAATATTCTATATTGGATGAATTGATTCATTTAGACATTACATGAAATATGTGGCACCAGTGCATGTAATGCTGCATCCATTTATGATGATCAGAATTATATATACATATACAGTAAGAGGCAGCCTAATGCGTACATAGGTGGATATTAAATATACATTAAATGATACATTTTTATGTCATAGTTAGGCGAATTTATTACTAGCGTTTAGCCAGCACCAGGTCACGGGCGATCCGACCAATCAAACCGAAAAAGGAAAACGCGCATGCTTCTAAACAATTTTACTGCTTAGAAATAAAATAAAACTGTAAATCATGTAATCAATTTTCATTAAATAATAAAACAATTTTTGTCTGTATTTCCTTAAAAACTAAATTTTAATATGAAAAAAGAATCAAGCTAAGTTAGTAAGGTGATTGCTTAAACCTTTCATAACAAAGTTTGCCGCCTTTACCGCGTTACACAGGTATTTCTCATTGGCCAGGATCACCCGTGACCTGGTAACGGCTAGACCAGGCCTCTCCAACTCCGGTGCTATTGCCGCTCCGGCCGAGCGCCGGCCAAGCACCGGGAATTAAATGCAAGAATATGATGCTGTCTGTCTCTGTCGCGCAAAGGCGGCTGTGCTGCGGACGAGTGAGAAGGCAGTGGACAGGCACCGGTGCTGCGAAGTGCAGCACCGGTGCGCGCCGGCACCGAGTGCTCGTGTTGGAGAGGCCTGGGCTAGACGCTAGTCGTTTGTTGTCGTACTTGTCGTTTGGTTAATTTATATTTTATATTAGTATGCGAATAGTTGTTCGAAGGAGATGTACTGGCGTATGTGGTTTAGCTTATACACATACGTAAAATTATTGGTAAATGACAATATTGATTGATGATACGCACTTTTCTAATTGGGCTTCAAAAGGCACTTGACCAGAATAAAATATAAAATGGTATTTCAAATTTTAACTCAAACAGCCCTACCGACAAACCGGATGCCTTTCATACACCTGCGCTAGCGATTGGATTGCGATTGGTTCTCACCTCATGCTTACATCTACTGAACAAAGAAGTTAAATTATCAATTGCCCTTTATTCGGCTATGTACGCATTAGGGTGCCGCTTACTATATACCATATGTAGAAAGGTATCTATATGTATTATACACACATACATTGTACCTATCTTGTGTGATACTATTCTACGGTAATTTGAAGAAAATATATTAAAAGAATGACATGCTTTTTTATATTGGTCGGTTTTTATAGGGTCAAAATTATAAAATAACAATTGTATTGACATTGAAATTGTCCAATAAAATGTAACAGTTGTCTAAAAGTCGATGATCAAAAAAAATATTTTATCAAACAATATAATAATATACGTACCTACCTATAAATATACGTAGGTAAAAAATAAGAAATATTAATTGTAAGTTCACATAGAAATTCATTGTAAGTTCTTTTTGTTGTAAGTTATCTGTGGATTATATGTATGTATATAATATATTATACCACATTTTTTATTCTCAGTATTTAAATTTGTATATAAAATAGATATTACGTAACTTAGCAACACTTAACAATCGCAAAGCTAAATAAAGGCGCGCTAAGAAAAAAATAGAATGAGCAGTTTTTGAAGGTTGCTGTATTAAATTGTCCGTCGTGAATATCCCTTAAGAAAACGTGGCCTCGTAAAAAGGGTTATGGGCATTAAAACTACCCTTGACTTTTAAGTCGGCGAAAAGTATAGCGATTTATTTTTTTACGGCATTACCTACGCGTTCAACAACTTACCTCTTGTCAGTTAGTGCTTGGTTATTCTCGTATTTGTAGTTATCCACAACAGTTTTATTTGGTGAGTACAAATTTTGAATTGAATCATATAATTATACAAATTTAATATAATAGTTTAATTACTTATACTTTAATATAAAACACATTAAACAAATCTTCTTATATACTCTATATTCTATTCTAAAATAGCTTGTGAACAAAACTCAAAATCATGTATACTACTCTCATTTAACCTTAATTGATTAACAAATAGAAAGCAGTGGCACAATTTAAAAAATACAGAAACAGTGATTATATATGTAAATACCTACATACCATGCGTACATACATATTATTTTTATTAAATATCTAATCCAGACGTTGGTGCAAACAATTTTTATAGTTGTTTGTTTAAATCTTTATACATTCCCTTCTTTTAATTTAGTGTCGAGACGATTATATATTTTACAAATATGATACCTAAGCAACATCTTAATAAAATTGACTTTAGTGTTGAGAGGGAGTAGATGTTTACAAATTTTAATAGTATGTGTGTGTTTTGTGTCCAATAATAATAATGTGTGTCCGTTCCAAATCACATGCTTTTTATATACCTAAATAAATTAGTGATTTATTTAAAATTATTAGGTATATGAAATAGTGAAGCATCATAACGCGATCTTCTATTATCCATGTGTAACTAAAATATTTGACCTCCATTTTTGTAAAATATTCTTTGAATCTTACGAATTACATAAGTTAGTTTTAAGCAGAAGTTATGCAACTTTTGAAACCGTTTATACATATAATGATTAAATATAGAGACCATATAATACGTCAGCATAATATGAAGTAGATTTAAGCTGAACGTTTTTACACTTTTTTATTTTTAATACATACTATAACATATACCCGGCGTCTATGAAGATATGTTTATATATAAGTACCTTTATAATATACCTATGGATATGTACAAGGTTTTCCCTTAAAAAATAATATTCCACCACTTTAAAAAAGTTTAGTTCTCGAAATAGAAAAAAAAGCTACAAGAGTTGCAGGTCTTACCGGAAAATTTTTAATATGAACCAAGAAAACAAAAAGACGATTGCAAAATAAAAAAAAGTTCCCTTGTATTATTTTTAAATACCCTATTAATGTCACATTTCTTATATCAATTTAATTTCCATTTACCAGAAATATATAATATGTCTATGTTGTCTAAGCCCAAGAGCTGGTCCAACCCTTCTTGACTTATTTAACTTGTCTGCCGTGCCTGGCGATTCGAAATAAAAATGTGACGTTTTATAGCACTGGCCATGAATCTCAGTGGAAAACTAAACTAATAAATTACACTATGACATTATATTATAAATAAAGAGACATCCAAAAAAAAAAACATCATCAAATCCGGATAATAACGAGAGAAATAGAAATGGCGATTATGTCGAAGCTTCTCGGTTTTGACAAGTGACTATCACAATTGTAAAGTAATTAATGTCTGTTATATAGGTAAGGTGACTGCTTTGACAATTAAATAAGATTGTACGTTTAAGATACGTCTAATAGAATGTTAACAATCAACCAAAATTACTATTACTAAATAAAACAACCGAATAAAAATAACTGCAACAGGACTGCTTTATTGGGAGACTCGTATGCCTTTTTTTAATCGGCCAACTTTATTGACATTTTTTTTTGATGGCTCAATATATAAAAATTTAAAAATGTTTAGGGTTAATACATTCAATAAAAGTAATAATTGTGATCCATGGCCAATGCAACAAAACATCACTTTTTTGTTTCGAATCGCCAGGCACAGCTAACTAGACAGAATTATTTAAAGTGAAATAACTCAAAAATGGCAAGTCCAAACATAGACATATCATATTTTTGGAATATGGAAGTTAAGTCCAAAAATGTGACAATATGTAGGGTTTTCCATTTAAAAAAAATAACGTAAGTTAATCTGTTTTTATTTTGTAATCGTCTTTTGTTATTCTGGTTGACATATGAAATGTTTTCAGAGAAAACCCTCCAACTTTGTTTTTACCTTTTTTTCTATCTCAAGAAATATTTTTGTAGGGGTGGAAAATAATAAGAAAAAACCCTGCACATTCAATAACTTTTAAAAGAAGAGAGATATCAGTTTCAGGTTTTCATTGCTGTAACTGACTCAAGACTTGGAGTCTAAATCTAAATCTGAAAAATAAACAGGAATTTTGAATTTTTAAATCCCTGGTATAAAATGTGATCTCTATCTGTATATATTTCTATAATTTCAATTACGTTTAAGTCGTTGTGAGTAAAAAAGGCATCGAAGTAATTCATTTCTATTAGAATCTACAAGATTTTTGGTTTCATTTCTGAATTTAGAGTGCCATAAATGGGATAATATAAAATTAAAAAGCCTTCCTTCTAATGTTACCAGAAAAATGTTAATTAGTTGTTAAAATAATAGTTGTTAAAATGTTAAACGTTAAATTAGGAATGAAATGGATTTGTGAATGAAAAGAGGATTTATAAAACATAATGCACCCCAGATATTTCCATTTGAAAAAAATGAATTAAAAGACTTGGAAATTAAAAACATCCTAATATTAGGTAGAGTTTTAATGAAAACCGGTTTTTAATATTTTTGTGACAAAAACAGAATACTTTATTATTTGTTTAGTTCATCCATAGCACCATAATTTAAAATAAGAACCGCTGCCCAACGAATCACTACTTATTTAATCCATGTTCACACTAAATCACTAAAACATTGGTTTGTATTTTAGGAGTGTTAAATTTGGATATAACCTTTATGACCTTTATGATCTTAGTCTTTATGAAATATGTGACCTTAATGACCAATATGACCTGTAGGACCGGTATGACTCATCATAGTCTTTTGCAACCAATATGACCTTTATGATCTTTATGATCAATATGACTATTATGAGCAATTTGGCTTTTATGTCCAACATTACTTTTTTGAACACTACGACTTTTATGACCAATATGGCCTTTATGAACAATATGACCCTTATGACCAATATAACTTTTATGACCAATATAATCTTTATGACCTGCAGGACGTTTATAACTTTTATAACCATCTGCATCAAAAACCTATAAAATGCCACGTCACATGAATATTTTCTTCATATTATAATACATCCCCCCCCTACCGTGGGACAACAAAGAACACCATCAGCCAAATCAGAGTAATTGCAGGCGATGAAGAAGAGTAGGATTTTTTTAAAGCTCCGTTCACTGTAATTACTACGACACCGGCACGCAAAAAAAAATCTGAACCCGAGGTCTGATATGTCAATTCTTATGTATTTTGATGCGCTCAATACGAATCAGATGTCTGTTTTGCTCCATCACCCACCAGTTTTTCCACAAAACCCCAATTTTTGGGTCAAAACTGCCCAAGAAAATACAAAAGTCTATTTTGTACCGTTTACTCGAGATATATCGTTTCCGGAGTATTTTTAACCGCTGAAAAGGATTCCGTAGTCCAGATTTACTTCTGACCCTTCGTTAACCGAAAAAAGTCCAATTTTGGGCCAAAATTGACCAGGTCATATTGATCCATTTTTGTCAAATTAGTCAAATTTCGAACCATTTGCAACAGTGAATACCCGAAACGTGTATCTCTTTCCGTTTAAGAAATATTTCGTGTGCTCTATCTTTAGGTATAGACACCTCGCATATTAATGAAAATTAATTTATTATAAACATACAATACACTTACTTCTTCATTTGTCAAAATATACGATTTTTATAACTACACAAATTGAAATTTCATGTAATAAATAATACAATATGAGTATATGTAATATGTATAAATGTTTGTCATATTTTATTATAATTACTTAGGTATTAACTTTTTTCAATCCAAAGCCACTAAAAAAATATATTAGCTGTTTAAGTGTTTAAGTATTTAAACATCTAAATTATACATCAACCTTGTATTTGAACTACCAGTATACTTTACAACTGAACCATTTGAAATGGTTATACTTTATATATGTAGTACCTATTAATTACTGGTAAAACTCCTGGATAGGCAACGCAGTTCGAAAATCCATTTCAATTTTTTTCACCTGAATAGCTTTCTCGGTATAGATTCGGTCCAGCAATCATCCGTTAAATTATGGTTTGTGTCTCATGCTCCATTATCACGCTGACAATATTCTATACATTTTATTACATTCGTGATGGTTGGAGGAAGAACTTTACTCTTGAACTTTACTCACTTCTTTATGGCAACTACTCATGTATCGTTATATAGAAGATGGAAAAACATTCGTAATTATTCACACACATTTATTTGATTATAAAAAACGAATATTTGGTCTAAAGGCGCACTCTTTCCATCATTATAAGGTAATTTTGTCATTTTTGTTTATTATGGTTGTACCTATAGATGGGCAACTTCTTACTAAATATTTCGAAATTTTATCTATGGAATAAATTCTACCTATACGTTTACCATTTACCAAACGTAATTCAAATTAAATCTAGATTAAGAGAATGCATAATATGATAATTTATAATATTTAGTCATTCTATAAACATGAGAGTTGGCTGATAATTGATGAGTTTAGTGTGTCTACATAGTACCTACATGACATACACAGCATAAGTGTGGTACATATGTATGTAAGTTTATGGTAATAAAATAAATCATGACTTTTCAACAATATAGGCGATACAAATTGTTTAATATGGTTAAATTACTGCTACGGTAAAATCTAAATTTTTCTAAATTATTAATTACTAAATTAAATTAAGTAGCA
This sequence comes from Aromia moschata, assembly GCA_029963805.1. NCBI lineage: Eukaryota > Metazoa > Arthropoda > Insecta > Coleoptera > Cerambycidae > Aromia > Aromia moschata. The sequence goes on from JAPWTK010000030.1 coordinate 2,008,571, forward strand.
TCAATAAGGCTAATGATTGTGAGTATTATATGGAGATTAATAGTATATTATGTAACTTTTCTTCTGTTTTCCACAGACACAATCTTGTTTTATTTGTTCAAAATGGTAAAAAAATATATGATTATTTTCTAGTCCGTTAATATACGAGATTCCAATATATTGAAAATGTTTGAAGATTCGAGACTATCAAAATAAAATTTTGATATATTCAAAAAAATAATTCAAATAAATTAACGTTGGCCAAATTTTTTGAGCCAAGCTATCAAATTTAAATTGTTCAGATAAAGTTTACGAGCCGTCATTTTTTAAAAATAGTAAGCTGAAAATATCACTACATCTGCATCTAACTCTTATTAGTTTTTAGATTAATTTTCAAAAATGATTAGGAAATTTGTTCAAAAATATGATATTGTTCACATTAAGGTACGTTTTTACGCCTTTGAAATTTTAGTTTTTGTACCAGTAAATAGGATAACAGAATAATTAAAAGTACGTATATATGTCAATTTAAATATAACTCCAGCTTCCGCAAATTCATGGGGATTTTCTATGAATGTGCTCATGTTTTTTTTTTTTAAATTTAAATAACTTGAAAGATGAAAACAGCGCCCATCTATAATAAAATTGTTGTTCAATTCCCAATCACTAGTAATATGTGGCTTCCCAAATATCCTATCCAGTATCCAATAATCTATCCATTTATATACAGTTGTTGAGCATACTTTGTTTAAAACTTACAAATAATTTCTGAATTTAACCTATACATGTCTCTGGGGGTAGCTTCTTAAGGGCTATAGGACGCAACATGGTTCTTGAGCCATTATCCATTAATCAGACGAAGTTTTGTGTTCCATATGCAGGTTTTCTATTCATGCTTTTACCTTTCCACATAACGGATGTACCTATTACCCCTTAGGACCTATTACCCCTTAATGGCGTCGTGTGGGACACTCTGTTTATGTGTTTTAATTGATTTTTCATGTTTCTGTATTTTATTTTAGGTATTTCTCGCACCCATAATGGCAAGCGTGTTACATTTTTTTAACTCTGTATACATGCTAAAATGTATGTTAGACACTTTATTTCACATATATAGAAAATTTATCTCTGTCAATCCCTATAAGACATACCTATATACATACATATGATTGTCTCGCTCTATTTCTAGAACAATTTTATTTGTTTGACAATTGAATTTAAAAAAAAATCACTGTCCATTATTTTGTTCATTATGTATGTAGATGTGGAAATAAATCGAACTAAAATGTATTAGCGTCGTCCGATAATATTTTGTATGATAACTTTTAGATGTAATTTTATTTGAATCATTGAAATCCTGTACCATAAGAAATGACAAAAACATAGTTTGACGGTTTTCTTAATAACCTGGAAGAGTTTGTTTTCTTAAGTTTAGTTAATAAGATATGATGTAAAACTATCATTATTTAAAATAATGAACAAATTGTCAAGATCAGTTCTCAAATAAATCCATCCAAAACTAAGTTCACAAAGGGGTTTTAAAATAAACTATATACTTTCATTTAGGAAAGGGAATTGATTTAATAACTTTCTATGTAAGATAAAACTTCTAATCAATTATTCTGCTTAAATCTATAAATATCTAAATAAATTACACCTTCACTTTTATTCCTTTGTCATTATTATTTTTAGTGGTCTAAAGGGTAAGTTTTGTGAATATCACTAGAGAACATGTGAAAATCTCGTAAAAATATTTAAAATTTAGATAGTAAACTACCAAAAAACGCTTCATTTTGTGGAATAGCATAAGACAGTTTAAGTTATATCAATGAATTAATAATAATTTTCTACATACTACAGATACAACTTTACATATGTATGTATATGTATATACGAGTACATATCTATATACATATAAGTACAGATAGTATAGAAGTCACTAAATTTGCGTAAAACTATATATAGATTACGTTATATAAATTTTTCAGTATTTAGGAAGGGATTTTAAAAAATGTAATAATATACATAAGTAGAGCGTGGTTAATATTTAGATCATTAAGCCTAAAGCTTAATTTTAATTTGTTTATCCAAGGATCTCTAATATTTTATCTTTAAACAGCATTTAACAGTAGCAACTTAATCCTATGCGTAAAACGTGAAAAGTAAAATATTTTGTGGGCAGCAGTTCACTACTTCCTTATAAAAAACAAGTATGTATCATGTACACATTAAGAATACATTTAAGAATCTAAATTTAAATTCTGACCTTGACCCATTCATTAAACGATACACTAGAAGAGAAAACGAAGAAGGCTGGTGGACTTTGGGCACCATTTTTAATAGTAGATAGAGTATACATTTTAATTGTATAAAGCGAGAAGTCTTTAGATACCTATGTACATACATACATACATATGTACATATTTCCTCCAATTTACAGTTGCAAATTTCTCAGAACAATCGACAATTCTTCTAAAGTTGGTGATGTAGACAGTCCTAGTTTCCACAATAGCCTTAAGCACAAAGAGACGACATCAGGGCGTAGCCACTCTCTGTAGTTGGTCGATATCGCAATATGGCCGACGAACTCATTGCCCAACATGGAACCCGGGCCAAACGACTAAATCGAAACAAAAAAAACAAACCAGTGTCACTGACTATTTGCAGGCATCGACCACGCAATCATAAATCGTTAAAATAGTGAATTTTATTTTATTTTTTGTGCGTGACGTTAAATTCTTAAGTTCAATTTTCGTGACTACACAACGTTTCTCTTGTCATTATTGAGGTAGGTCAGAACAAAACAAATGTCAAACTTTACTTTTATTACTACTATCATTTACTCTCCACTTAACTTAATTCTGTACGTTAATTGTATTGGATAGTAAAAATAAAAATATATTTTATTGTCCGTAACAGGTACCTAGTGATTAGCCAATTATAAAATTACTTACATACATATATATAAAACTAAATATCACCGGTGATATGAAACGTATTACGATGTAGATAGTTCCGTTAATAACAAATATTTAGCTTGAAAAGTTTATTCATAAACGTTTAATTTTAATTTAAACCTTTATTAAAAGGTATAATTTTCAAGTTATTTATTTATTTATTTTTTTTTGAAAAACGAGTTGAATAAAAGTAGGTATATAGAATGTATCGCGCATGACATGGAGGTATAAGGGTCCGATTTGTTTTGGGAAATTACTTTCTAAAGGGTTATAAGACCTTCCGTTAGTATCGCCAATGGTAAGTATACAGGATGCTTCACGTTTAAACGTTTTAGAGAAACAAGATGGTGCCAAAAATTTGGATAATTTTTATTTTTTGTATAATAGGGATGTTCTATTTATCTATAACAATGACAACTTCCTATCACTTCCAGATACACTGAAAATGAACACTAAATTCGTTGTTTCAAATTCTAATTTTAAGCCATATTTGATTTGCACTCATTAATTTAATGGAAATCGAATAACCATTATATATCTTTAACATGAGCGGTTTTCGGGGTTTTTCAATTTTTTGTAAAAAAATGCAATTACAGACCTCTAGATAAAAATTAATAACTTCTGTTGTGGTAAAAATTTATGGTTATTTTTTTTATACAGTGTATCCACGAAAGTTGGCATCATATTGGAAAAAGTTTGTAATTTTTGTTTGTAATCTAAAACTGCAATATTGATACAAAGTTATTACCTCTGTTTATACAGCCAGTTTGTGATACTTAGTTTTGAGTCATCAGGAGTAGTCTATCTCAGTTTTGTAGTAAATAGAACGAGTTAAAAAAGTTAAACACAATTACTCTAATATTTCTGACGGGTGGAAGCTAACAAATATGCTTTTAGCGAACACAGCTATTGTAACTTTGAGCTTATTAGTTTCTCGGGGAAAATGCTGCATTGTTTTGATTCAAAATATATCCAAGTTTAAAAATCCAATCAAGCTACATGGTATCGCCAATATTTTGTGGCATATTTAAATGACCTGTTTCAAATCAGTAGCGAAAAATTAAAATAATCAAAACATTAGAATGTCTTTTTGAAAATTGTCTCGCATATTGTGTTCCAGGATAAGTGTTTTCTGACAGTACCCTTTTTGATGCCTATATGATACCAACTTTCATAAGCACAGTATATATGTAATGAGCACACTATACGTAAACTCAGTAATCCGAACGTTGACAGGAAAAAGACCCCTCTTTGCTCTCGAATCGCAACCAGTCTTTGAATAATTAATATTGTTGTCCGAATATTGAATATTAAAAACATCTGAATATTTTTTCCGTCATATCCACGTCTTAAATCCGCAGAAATGCGCTAAATAGAAAATATCAAGAATCAATAAATTTAATTCCATGTATCGCTTACATACATATACAGTTTGTGTAAAGCCGACATCGGCCGGTTGTGAAAAAGGACAAATGCTACCCTTCTCGTTCTAACACCAAGCAGAGGTGGTGAGAGGGCCGGTCTTATTCCCTCACTACCTTCGATGCGGTTGCTTCTTATCTGTTGTCTCACTTCTGTTTGTCCTTTTTTATAACTGGCGGATGTTGGCTTTACACACACGGTATAGTCAAGAAAACACCTAAATTTAATAAGCCTTATAGTAACATAAAAAAATAAACCAAATAAAAACAGATATTTCTTATATCTGTATCTATATATATTATCTCAAATATAACTAAAACTAAAATATAAATAAAATTTTAATACAAACAGAAGCAAAATTCTCATTCTTAATTATTCTACAATTAAATTCCCGAAGAAAAATCCGCATCCCGAAGAAATTTTCTGTTAGAAAGAATTTCTTAATCCGCCAAAAATTCCGCTGGTGTTGTATGTTCATTAATTTGAACGATTTGATAATCCGAATAGGATCTGGCAAGGAGGTATTCGAGTTAAAGAGGTTGCACTGAAATACACAAAATGCATAGAAATATGTATTTTATTTTTACATACATTAAATTAAGTAGTCTTATTATATTTTGCATACATTAAATTAAGTAAGCTTTCGTTACTAAATTAAGTATATACTTACATTAGTATTGATTACGATATTATAACAAAAATTCGATGATATTCTGACAAAAAACTGTGTTTAATTTTTAACGAACCTTGTAACATTCTAAACATATTTTGATTGAAATTTATTGTGGTATTCGTTTAGAAACGTATTTTTCTGGCTCATGACAAGATGTGATAATAATTATCACTTTAGACCCTCCAATACAGATTAATTTTAGTATCCGCGACCCTAGACTGTTCTCTTGTACTAAATTTCAACTCTTTTTTTGATAAAATTAGATATGCAGTTAAAATTTATCCCCGATAACAAGAAGAAAAAAAAATCGACGCTACAGTTTCACAGATGATTTAAAAATTATTTCCTGTAATCAATTAATAGGATGACACTCTTTTAACATATATATAAAATATTATGGCTTTATTTATATTTACGAATTTTACGAAAAAAATAAAATGACTTAACTAATTCACCAACTATCCCTACAGGATATTCCAATAGATAATAATCTCAACTAAAGAGCTTCTACAATTTTCTTTCAATTGTTTCTCTGCCAGTATAATAAACAATTTCAGAAAAAGTAAGTTACAAATGAAAAACCTCTTTTTTTCATAGCTCTGGGAGGAATGGGGGTGGGAATTTTCACGAATCCACCGTGTAAGTACAGACAGTGTGACAATGTTTAAAAGAGAGAAAAACTTTCTTCCATAAAGTCCAAGTCTTATATACATACATATGTACATACATATCTAATTTATAGATGCTAAAATAGACAAGAAGTACTCACTCTATCTTACTGCAAACACGTACTATATTAAATAGGTGTATATTATATTATGTCACGGTAAATAATCGAGCTGCAGATTAAAACAGAAATATTAGATTTTAACTTCTTGGGTACAATCTACATAATGTACGTCTTATTATTATTATATTATCTATACCTATGCATTATACATACGTATGTATATACATGTTATGGTTAATGTATATTATTCGTGCATTATGTATAATAACGCGTACTGATTTATAACTACCGCCGGTAAATAGCCGACTATTAATAATAATTCGGCTATTGCCGGTATTAAACAATTTATTTGATTTATCGTGATACCTACATAGGTACATATAAAAAATTGTATTAAGCATCATTTATCATAGGTGTTTCATTAGGATACGTGTGACATGTAAGATGCACCAAATATTTTGAGGAACGCCGGACTATGATGTGACAAATTTATTTGAAATATAATGTGCTGTTTACATAATTCAAAATTTAAGATGATTTAAATTTCAATGTTTATTTCTATGACTCAGTTCTTTGCTGTGTGCAGTGGTACGTCAGCCCCACTTCTTTAAGTGGCGCTGACAGCAAAAAAATACTACAGGAAATTGACCAAATATCAGACAAAGTTGTCCATTTAATGCAGGTTCTAACATGGTATAACACATTAGGGTTATTTTTTCTACGAATGTTGTTTTACAAGTAAGTCCCTTTATAACGATTTGATCGTTTCATATCCCAGAATATTGTAGGTACTGTACGACCCCCATATCCTTAGAAATTCCACTTCTTCCATTAATAATTTTCTACATTCTGGTTATTAGCGTCGTCCTACAGAACTAAACCATACGTTGTAGTTCGGAATGTACAACTAGCCAGTTAGCGACAAAGCAGCAGGCGGTGATACCAAATATCTGAGCAAACTTGTCTAAGGATTCTTGTGTAAAACAAACACGTTTTGTTTTTAACTTTGACAGGATCCGTCGTTTAGACACAATCTTATAAATTACATCCAGCAAACAAGTCATAATACTTTGGCTATTAATTATTTTGTAGATACATTAGGCATTTTCAGGGAAAAATACAAATTTTAAAATTACTTTTGAACCATCGACAATCGGATAATAACATATGTGGTTATTTTGATTGTAAATGACCTCGTCATCACCTGATTTCGTTTTATCGTCGACTTTTGGAACACCCTGTATATTTATATATCAGGCATACTGTTGATATGGAATGACTAACAATTAACAACAACAAAATATTAAACAGTTTTCAAGTTTAGAAATTTGAACATTCACTCCAAATTCTCGATTGTTGAATTTTGTAGTTTTTCTTAGGAAATTCATGTTGGACATAATTATGTATGTAAGTATTATCGCTAGTTACTCAATGCTATTCATAACAAAATTATCTAAATCATAATTTACAGTTTCAGTGGTAAGAAAATGGATCACAAAATTAAGGTTCTTATTAAATGACAGATCAAGATGTTTTCCAGACATTTATATTCTCCGTCCTAAAAATGGACCAGACTGTTTAATGGGCAGACGTAAATAGCTCAGGAATGTTCATTTTATTTTTAATTAAATTCATTTTCTACTAGACTTTAATCAATACATATTATTAGAGTGTTTTACTTTCACTTTTAATTATCTAATATAATATACGTACCTATTTTTAAATATTGTAATACTAATTAAAATAATAAATAATGTCCTATAAAAATTAAAACCAATTTTTTTCAGTTAACTTTATGTCTATGTGCCTAACTACTATTATTATTTCAGATCATTTTCGACCAGTTTAGGTAATAAACGTTTTTAACTGGTCGGCTTCCATTTCAGTACGTACATACGATGCGGATATAAATAATCCCCCCCTCCCTTTAACTTTTGAACGCAGCAAGATATTGACCCTGCGCAAAAACCGATGGGTATCGTTCTAAAATTGCTGTACATATGTATGTGCAAGATGTTTTATTGACGGCCTTTTAAAAGCCATTTAATTAAAAAAACTTGCCTTTTGATATGTATTAATATTTTCTCCAATATTTTTTCGGGTACATATGAGTACATGCAGAAATAATGATTGAAGTCAACCCATTTGCTTTGTGCTATCTTCCACCCCAATCTATCTTAGTTCGTATAAACATAAACAAGTGTCCTAAAATGTTTGGCGTTCGATAATCAAGGTGCTAAATTATATTTTTGTTTTGTCGGGTTATTCGATTCACTGCACCATTGCTGTTACCTTTCACAATTAAACTTTCACAAAACTAAGATAGTGATGCAATTGATTTTATTATATTGAATTATATATTAAAAATTTGATTAATTATCATAAATATAATTAAATTTGTGTAAAAAAATGGTATTCGGGAAGATGGTATGTATATAATATTTTGAATAACGATACCTTCCAAACGATAAGTTATGTGACAGCAGTGAAAAATTTTGTGTATTTCTAAACCATAATAATTTTTACCAAAATTTAATTTTGGTACGAGTTATATGAGCTTAAAACAATAAATTAGCAAAATTTAGTTTATAAAATTAAGTTTTTCAACCGTTTTCGAGATTTTTAATAAAAACCGAGTAACAAAAAATAATAATAAAAGCTTTAGCACATTGTGTTTAGCACCATCTCCAAAACAAAACATTTTAGAGTATATGTGTAGATTAATTTTGCGACTTTGGCCTAGTGATCACCCTTCTAAAACAATATAGAGTACTAAGTAACACCCGGTATATTGTAGAAGTAAAACTTCTAAATACTTATTAATTTCATATTGCATTTTCGTATGTATGTGCAGAAATTTTAGTTAATAATCCACGCTTTAACTATTAATGTAGGGGTACATATCTGGTTAATCTTTAATTATGAATTCGATACGAAATCTTTAGTTAATTATCACACTTTTCCTTTAATGAAAAAATTAAATCAAGAACGAATTGTTAATGCTTTGTTTTTGAACATTTGTTTAATTAACTCATAATTATCAGGATAATAAAATTTAATGCTTGGCATGCTCGTAACTAAATAGTATCTATACTATCTGTAGAGGTAAAAAACTAATTAACATTATTTTGTCTAGTATACACACCGTGTGTAAAATGGTAATCAAGTTAATTATAGAATAATTATAATATATAATGTATGAGAATTTTTTGCAAATTAAAGGATTAATATATGTTTGTTGAAATATTGCTAATAGCTACTTTTCGACATTTTCAGGTACATATATTGTTGGTTTAAAGGTATAGGTAATTAATTAGCCAACGACAAGAAATCTGCGATTTTGTAAAAACAAGATACGAAAAAGTTATTTCATCAAGTTTCAAATAATGTGGACGTACTTTTTAACTAGTCTATGATCCATACTATTTTTTCCAGAATTCCTCGACCACCACTCTAAAAGATGTCCAAGTAGCCAACAGTTCTCATACTAACAGTTTTTAAATGTGTCGTCCTTTAAATGTGTGGGCCAACAAATCCTATGCTTAAGCTTGGCGGATAACTTTGAAAACACATTTTGCAACATCAGATAAACAGTTTTTAAATTTGTCATTCAAATTTGTGGGCCAAAAAATTTCGTGCTTAAGCTTGGTGATAACCTTGTAAAACATTTTGCAAGTACTTATGTATATCCAGTTCCTTGCTGATCATATGCTTTTCAACATTTTTCTTTAGGCGGCGCTTACTGTGAAGATGAGGTAAAATTATGTTATTAGATGGAACTATCCGATTTTACTTCACATTAATTTGTATAGGGACTAATATATTTTATTTCTAACTGGCCGCACTTTTTTAATGTAATAGGTGTAAGTGCTCTCTGGTCCAAAACAAGAATTAATTGTATATCAACCTTACAAATACAGTATCAAACCTACTACTTGTATAATTGTGATTTTGATATTTAATTAGTTTTAGTAAATTTGCTATTTTTATAAGATCTTTACTGATGGTGTTCTGGTTAATGGTTTTATTTGGTCTTCTCAAATAAAATATAAATAAACATAGGTCCAAAAATATAAACTGTTATAATTAAGGTTCGATATGTTTGTCGCCTCGCGTGTTAAACTGCACTAGAATCTCCTGCCCTCCCGCACCAGGATGGCGTACTACTACGCATACGCAGGTCCTGGCGCCTTGGCAAGATCGGTCAGTAGCGTACGTATGCAGGGTCAATAAATACAGGCGTATATCATTTACAAGGCGCCTAAAAAATATGGTTTATAGATATATACATTATCACAGAGTTTTATAGTGCCGAGCCCTGCGTTGTAGAACACTTTTCCGAACCCTAGTTATAATACAATAACAAAATATAGAAAAATATAACAAGTTTATCTGGGGAAGGACAAAAGTTAAACTGTAAACTAATGTTATTGTTAAATTATTATCCATATCAAAGTACCATTCACTCAGCTATTTGATTAGGCAAAATAAGTAGTTGCTTCACAATTAAAATTGATTTTAAGTGAATGAAGAATATTATAATAACTTTGGTTAATACATTTTTTGTTTCTTTGTAGGCGTCTGCAGTTATTTAAAATCACTTTGTTAAATCAATTTACTACACTCATAAATTTTTTATAACCTCTAATAAAGATAATGCATTTTATGATGTGTAGTGTACCACTGTTTCTACAATGAGCGCTGATTACATAAATGATTCAAGGTTGATCCTTAAAAACGCGTTAAAAATTTCTTTTAGGTGTAAGCATACCAGATGGCCACAACAGCTAGTCGTCATATGAAATAAATGAAGTTTTTGTAAATATTTTGTTATTATTTTGTTGATATCAGTATTAATTGTTTATACTATCATAATAATAAAATTGACACAAATACGTATAGTCCTTCTATTTTTAATTGAAAATGATTGATATTGAATTGATATTTTATTGAAACGCCTGGGGAAAAAAAAAGCGGTGCAACTTTATGATTCCATGGACGTGCATATATCTTTTATAAATTCGAAAATTGTGAAATATTTTTTTCATTCAAATCAATATAGGAGATTAAACTTAGCCTGCATACAAAACTCTTAATATTTGTAATATAATTTGCTGTAAATAATGCTCATTTAGCCAGACAACCTCAAAAAATTGTCTGTGTTAATAAACCTAGCTGAAATACACGTCACTGGCGTCTTAAACAAGTAGAGTGCCTAAAGTCGTAAATCATTTTAACGACATCGTAAAAATGTTATGGCACAGTGGACCGAATAAGTATTTAAGGAATGTATTAGATAATACAAAGCACAATGGTATACTGGATCGGCATTCCAGTTGCCGGCACGGCACGGCGTTGCCGGCTCTTCAAAATTTTCTTAATTATAGTTATATACATAAAGTTGTTTTAATTTATAAATATTTTTTCCAGCAATTTTAAACGCTTTATTTTAATGCTAACTAATAAATTTATATCTATGTATTTTTTTAAAATAATTCCAAACTAGCTTTCTAAGAACGTCACGAACTAACAGTTTACTGAAGTATGAAGTATACTTGTATAGTGAGCTTAGCAATTTTAGAAAATATATCTGACAACCTTGCTTTTTTTCTACCTATTTTCAATTTAGAATGGAAATACAGTACCTACATGTCGTGTTAAAATTTGAACAGTGATATAAGATTTTTTTAAGTGTACCTAACAAAAAAAATACAATCATGCTTTTGTCGCTGATTACAAATATATGAATACCTACATGCCTATATTACCTGCTTCCAAATTTACGTAGAGTAGTAGTATCGATGGATTTAATTTTAATATTTGTTAGCTAAATTGGCCTGAAATATTCTGGAACTTTTAGATTTTAAAGTTAAGCGAAAATGCGTTAAGATATCAACTTGAAATATCGATGACCTACGTAATATGTACCATGACGAGGTCTGAAGCTGATTAGATTTTAAATTTGTAAGTTAAGGAGTTGGGTGATAAATGAGGGTCATACTCTTTTTCTTATCTGCAGGTGATTCGCAAACGATACAAAATACGCTCTTCAAATTTGAGACACACGTACAGGGTCTGCAAGTTTAGTGTAAAGACTTTTAGCTTAACAGGTTGGGGGTTGAAGAAGTTGAACTGGGTAACTTTGAAGAATAGGTAATTTATAGGATTATATATTTATAAACCCGAATATGTAGACCATGGAGATAGTTCTAAAAAGTTTTACTACTTGTCTTCTGTCGCCCCTGCCCAGTGGTAAGAGGGGGAGTTAAAATAAAATAGAAGAAAAACGTTAAACATTGTCTACAGCATTAGAAACATACGTATGTATATTAATTACTTCAATAACTTGGCTAATAAGCCAAATCATGAATTTATTTTCATTTTGTTGAAGACGTTCTTTCTTGTTGGTACCATTAAAAGGAGGAAAATCCAATATCCTAACGTGAAATAAAAATATTCATGTGACGTGTCGTTTTATAGGTCTTTGAGGTAGCAGAATTCAAAGTCATATTATGTCTCGATTTTGATTTTACTTTCACATTTAATTTGTCATTAGGTTTAATGATATCACCGAGGTCATGAAACCTTTGAGTTCATTAAGTCATTAGGATCAATGGAATATTTGGGGTAATAATATTCTTGTGTCACGGGTTCATTGACTTGACGGTTGACAGTGGGATCATTAGGATCATTAGAAAATCATTCGGGTAATTGAGATTATTGGCTTCAATGGGATCATTGGGTCAATAGGATCATTGGCGTCACAGAATCATTTTCTTTAACGGAATCACTCATTGGTGTCAATGGAGTCGTTGAGATCAATGTAGGTAATGAGGTCAAGTCAGGCGATGACTCTTGTGAGGCATTTGGAGCTGCTAGTTGAACAAATTTCGTTTTATGAGGTGATTCAGCAGAAAAAGTTATTAGATGAGCATCCACATTTACCGAGTATGGAAATTAGTGTAATACTATGAATACTGAGAGAACATTTCGTCGGTTTAAAGATGATATTCATTAAGTAACCCAGCCCAATTCTAAAAAAAAAAAAACTAACAATCGTCTAATAAGATACGACAATTTGGATAATCGTCTCTTGTTTTTAGAAAATCAAAGTTTGATGTTGATCAATGAGTTTTATCTTTAAACTGACAATTTATATCAAATAATTGTAGATCATAATTTATTGCAATTTCCATCAGTGTCTACTGCAGTATACATAATATTAATGCTACTATACTATAACAGTTTTAGAAAAGTACCTACCTAATAATGAAAGTAATCCTATTTTGTTAAAAATTATAGAGGTATAACGTATAACAGGCAGAAAATGGTGGACAAGGAAGAGTAGCAAGAGAGGAAAACGTTCATGCGATATTGCTTCATAAAATACGATATTCTCAGTCTGGCAATTCGGAAATCTTGCAAAAAGTTATTGTAGGAAAGAGAAAACAGAGCGGTAACATTAATCGATAATCAGTAATAAAATTAGTTTTAACTGTTGATCATGTTATTATAATGTTAAAAAATCCAATATGTTATGCCTATAAAATCCTTTAACTGTATAACAAAAATTTCAAGTGCCCATCTTTTTACCCTTGGTTTATGTACTTTTTTTTAAGTGCTGTGTCGAATTTAGGAAATGGGTGAAATCCTCTGAACGAATGGAATTTGGTCCTGGAATTTTGAAATTTTCACTGTCAAATTATTGGTATTTAACAGGATAAAGCGTGTACCAAAAAGAAATTGATTATATCAAACAGTTTCACAATTAATACCACACTCATGTTTTGGCGAAAACTCATTGTTCATCTGGTATCTTCGCAGATATTGCTCGAAAACGTTCGTCAGGAATCACTCTGTATGTATATGTATGCATTTGTCTAATATGTCTAAGTGCTCTAAACTTTTGTATATATAACTACTAGATATATGTACATACACACAGAGTGTCTACTTTTATTTATGTACAAATCCGTATTATCCTCATTTTTAAGCTGATTGATGAAGCATTTTTTTTATATTAAAAGGGTATCTAAAACTGCTTCTTCTCGTCGCTTTTAAAATGCAGCCTCATGGCCCGCTATGATTTTTTTACAGCCCCGAAATTCGATATGACTATTTACCGATTTTTTTATTCAAACTCTGAATCCACTGCGTTAATCAGGACCCCTCAAAACCCTCATATGCGAGATTTAAATTTGAACAAAAAAATATACAAGGTGTTTATTTTTATACGACCTAATAATTAAGCAATATATCGAATTTGAAAGGCGCTAGACGAGTCAAGTGTGTCACGAAATTATGTCAAGTTGAATTTTATCTGAAACCACTTAAACTTAATTTGACCTGACTATAGTTAACAAAAAAAATATTTTTGAATCAAAGCGTCCGCCCATATTAAAACAAGGTGATATGGAAAAAGATTTCTAGGCGCACACAAAACAAATGTTGAGCCGAAAATTTAGTTTAAGTGATACCAGATAACATTCACTTGTCTTCATACCATTCAAAGACACACTTGACTCTTCCAGCAGCTTTCAAATTCGATATTTGCATCAAATTTGAAATCATATAGTAATAAACACCTTGTATATTTCTTCTTCATATTTTGCATATGGGTGTTTTGAGGAGTGCTGATTAACACAACAGGGGGTATAAGAAATAGCGGGCCATGAGGCTGCATGAAACGACGGTAGGGTTAGAAGAAGCAGTTTTGGATGCCCTGTAAAACAAGAAAAAAATGTTTAATCGATTAAGTAAGTACCTTTAAAAATGAGGAAAATATAGATGTGCATGTAAATAAAAGTAGACATCCTGTATGTATGTATATAACGTTTTAATGAAATAAATATTTCATACAATATACGTTTTGTTAAATGTATATGTATGTATTTCAAATGTTTGGTGCATTTTTCATTTGAATCGAGATTTTTTTATAAAAGTTACTCCTAGTAAAAAAAACGATTGTCCAAACATGGGTTCAATAATTTTCGCAAACCAGATGTTTTATTTTAGCTAAACGCATTATTTATGGTTAAGTATTTTAAAGACAGTTTGTGGTAATGTGGTAAAATTTGGGGGTAGACTCAAAATAAAAACACATGTTTGCTATAATTTTGCCAACTTAACACTGCAGATAATGCACGTTAAAGTAATATTAGTAAACTGCAAAAAATTGTTCACCATTGCCTACATATAAAGAAGAATCATTTTCTACCTCTCCAAAGATTTACTGCGGTCATTCTCGTTAAAAGGATGACTCCGAAATTACCACGGTGACCTCAGACATATAGTATCTCTAGTAACCCTTTTTTATTGCCCAACTCGTCCTTCCTAAGATGAAGTGAGTTAAGCACTAAAAAGGCCTCTTGATTTA
This sequence comes from Aromia moschata, assembly GCA_029963805.1. Lineage (NCBI taxonomy): Eukaryota > Metazoa > Arthropoda > Insecta > Coleoptera > Cerambycidae > Aromia > Aromia moschata. The sequence continues at coordinate 2,023,708 of JAPWTK010000030.1, forward strand.
TTAATGCGTATTTTAGCATTTATTAACTTAGTAATAATAGTCGAATAATTGCTAACTTATCATACATATATGTAGCTTTAAAAATATACGCTTGTATAACATTTTACATAGGAGCGGATTTCTAAAAAGATAAACAACTGCAAAAAGGTCACAGAAGAATCAAAACAGAAACAAAAAAATACTTAAAAAGTGATTTTTTCTTAAAAAGTTCCAATCCGAAAGACGTGTTTCCGCGCCGTGTATTAATTTTTTTTTGTGTTAAAATACCGTAACACCCACTCTTTGAAGGCTGCTTAAATTTTTGTACTACATAAATTCTTATTGTTTTTTTTCTTTTGAGAGGATTACAGCTTGCGAAATTCTACGTCTTATAAAGTTAAACGTAACATGTGTGAAATTATATCGCTAAAAAAATCGTGAATAACTCCGAGAATATTAAATCTTTTTCAATGCTCTTCGACTCATATTAAAGAGAAATATTCAGTTGTATATAACAACTAACTGAGCCATTTTCGAAAATTTTGTTCTAGATATGAAAAAATTCTAAATTTGAACCGAAAACATTTAAAATTCTACCATCCTTATTATAGTTAATGTAAAAATCACTGTAATGAAATTTTAATAAAACACATTGATTTCTAGAGGGATATGAACCCTTAATGTGCAGCGAACAGGGCTTTTTTTGAATTTCTATGATATTTTTGTTTTAACTTTAGAAATGTTTGATGTTTAGGTAATTTTTTTACAAAACGGCTATACCTAGATACTCTGAAGATTTCCCTTTAATGTGAGTCCAAGGACTTTGAAAAGGATTTAATAGTTTTTTAGGAGTTAAAAAACTATTATTCATGATTTTTTGAAAACATCGCAAATTTACTTTTTTTTTGGCGATTATTTATCTTTTCAAACAATTGACATTATCACCTTCAACTTGGGCTTATTAAACGCAGAATTTCCCAATTATTTAATATTACCAGAATACAAAAAATCAATATTGTTGTACAAAAATTATCAGAATTCAAGTACTATTCATCAACAATTGGGTGCACCTACGATTACTTTCACTGGTATTATGTATATCATATATATATACCATAATATTGTATAACCTGTAATTACATACATATTTATATGTATACGTACATATATACATATGTATAAATGTCTATTTTCGTCCTTGTTTAGAAATGTTGCGTTTTTGTTTGTTTTTGAGATACTTGACTTCGAATATGTTTTAGAATGGTGATACAAGAAATTTTTTAATTGTTTACCTTAAAGTGGGTGTTAATATATCTTTAAAAAATCCAAATTTTGGATTTTCATATTTACTTTTTTACCTAAGAATCATGAAGGAAGCATGAGTGATGAAAACTTGAACGTTTTATCAGGACTTAAAACAACTTGAGCAGATATATCACGTATTTTGCTATGATCATATTTAGGAGACTATTGTTGGCTAGCAGAAATTGACTTTATTTATTGAAAAAGAGGTGAAAAGAAGAATGTTAGGTTTTTTTGCTGAGGATTTTCTGCTGACAATTTGTATCTTAGGAGTTTTCAATCACTCACAGATATAACTATAACTAGTTAGTCAGCATATAGTTATGTTTAGTTATTATATAGTTATGTTTAGTTAGTTATAGGACCTACTAATATAGTTATAGTTATCACGCTATAATATTTAACAACTCAGTTATTTCAAATGGTACGCTATATTTTTGGTGTTAATTTTTTACCATGTGAGTAGGAAAGGTTAAGCTTAAGTCAAGAATTCTAAATATACGGCAAAATATACCATGTGCTCAAAATAGGGCACCAAACTTGAACAACTTTGTCATTATGCCGCTTATTTTAAATAGTACAAACTATCTTTTGTGATTCATTTCTATTATTTTTATCCACTTTCTAAACATAGCATTCCCTATATCTAAAATAACTAAATCGTTTTCGAGTTACATTATATTATTTATCAGTTAGTGTTCATCAGTTCAATTATTAGTTAAAATAAGCGAATAAATAAAGGATGAAGTTCTTCAACCCTTTCTTTTTATTCTATACACTTATTAGTAACGTAAACCATTCGTTCTCACATGATAAAAAAATTGTTCAGCATTTTACTGCAGCGAAAGTTTTTTATTGCCGAAAGTTAATTTATTTGAAAAGCAGCGACAGTTATTTTAATTAAAAAAAAAACATTGCCATTTTTGCATGCCAAATAGCGAAGTCAGTTTTCACTCCCGGTGTATCCGGAAGCGCCAAATTTTATATCGCAAATCATTATTTTGTATATGTAGAACATCCCTGCAAAACCCTAGATACAAATAATATTCAACCCCGTACCTATTATTTACAGTTCTCTCAAAACGTTTAATATGCCACTCACTGTGAAACACCCTGTAGATATACTGATTTGAAAACGTGACTAAACTTATTTGACAATAAATTTGGATTTAGTGACCCCCAACATTCGTCATTGAGGAAACAGACATGTAAACTAGTATAATTAGATTTATCTGGTATACGTACCTACTGTGGCAACAAAATAGTAACATTATCGTCTTTACAAGTCAGAGATTTATAAATTACTTATAATTTAAATATTATAGATTTATCCACTTTTGTTATTGAAACCGCATAGTGTCTCGCAGTTATTGTATAATATGTACATTAGGGTGGACCTTAATATTTTTTTTTCGTTTTTTTCTCAGCGGGCCGGGTGAAAATCAGTTCTGGGTACCTAAAAACTTGTGCGGAAACCAAAACTGCCGCGATCGAAATCTTTTTTCCCGTGCCGCAAAGAGCCGGAAGTTTTTTATGGGATTTACATGTTAAAAATCACTGAAAACGTTCGATAAGCTCAAAAACTATAAAAATCATCAAATATGATAGTCGCAAGGATATATTTCCATGTATTTGTTCCTCCTGAATCAGATGGAATCGTCAGATTTCGTTTATTCGTTGAATGAAAAAAATTATGAGCGAAAAATTGCGAAAAAACACCAAATTAAACTAAAAAAAAATGAAAAGAGACAAAATAATTTATTATGGTGATTGTACCTGACTCTGAGGAGTATTAATGATATTATGATTCAAAAGTAGAGGTAAAAACCTACAATTTGACGTCCGGTTGAAGTCTGTAGGTGCCTCTGAACAGGAGTTCTCTCGTGGTATAATCGGGTAGTAATACAAAAATCTCTATGTTATGTGCTTGTTTCTCAACAATCGAGTAGTTTAAGGGTTATTCAAGCTTGAGCAAACGAAAGAACGGAAGAATGAATTTTCGAAAAAAATTACAATCGAAGAAAAACGAAAAATCGTAGACGCTCTAAATGCAAACAGTAGTAAATACGTATATAAAAAACGTATACTCGTGAATGAGAACTCTGTGAAAGATTTAGTTCAATCGAACATTAGTGACTTTTTGTGCAAAGATTCACTACAATTTTTTAAACGATTTAACATCGATAATCATTTTTATCAAAAGATCCGTCAAAATGGAGTAAGGAAAGAAATTATGTTAAGGGTTTGAAAATTGTTGAAAATTTGAAAGTAGTCAACGATATTGCGGAAAGAGGAGTCAAATGAATGTCTGATTTTAAAAATATATTGACAAAAGATGAGCAGCAACGACAGTATCTAATGCCAGTGATGAAAAATTATCGTAATTTATTCCCGACTTGCGATAAAGCCTCTCTTATGAGCAAACATAAATGATTTATGAAACTATAATACAAAATTACTTTGAGAACTCATTTTCAATGAAATTAATGTTTCTTACTAATCACATACACACTTCTAATATTCATTTCATTTCAGAACGAATAAAATTTATAAAAAGATTATTTACATTGAATTTATACGTATAAAAATGAGTTAAAATAAGAAAAGATGTAACTTATTATGGAATCTTAAAAAATTAATTTTCTCGGACAGAATCTCAAAGTCTACACCATTTATCATTGCCTGGGAAGAATAAGGTACGCAGCTCCCCAACTCCAAAGTATGATGCTAACGTTACAAGTACGTGTACGAACGTCGAACACCTTAGTATGTTCCAATCCGAAATTCTCTTATAATCAATATAAAATGACTTCAAGTTAAAGGTAATTTTATATTAAGATGATGAATTATTCGTATGATATGGAGCATTTCATACTACCGTTAAAGTATGCAAGTCGATGCAGGAGAATATATCGTTTGAGAATCAGGATTGAAAAAAAGAAAAATCGCCTTCCGCCATATACGCTCCTGAATTTTGCGTACAACTTGAAATGATCGTAACTCCGGTTCAGACGCATCTACAGACTTCAACCAGACGTCAAATTGTAGGTTTTTACCTCTACTTTTGAATCATGATATGCTTAATACTCCTCAGAGTTAGGTACAATCACCATAATAAATTATTTCGTCTCTTTTCAATTTTTTTTAGTTTAATTTGGTGTTTTTTCGCAATTTTTCGCTCATATTTTTTTTTCACTCAACGAATAAACGAAATCTGATGATTCCATCTGATTCAGGAGGAAAATATACATGGAAATATATGCTTGCGACTATCAGATTTGATGATTTTCATAGTTTTTTGAGCGTATCGAACGTTTTCAGTGATTTTTAACATGTAAATCCCATAAGAAACTTCCGGCGCTTTGCGGCACGGGAAAAAAGGTTCCGATCGCGGCAGTTTTGGTTTCCGCACAAGTTTTTTAGGTACCCATAACAGATTTTCACCCGGCCCGCTGAGAAAAAACGAAAAACAAAAATATTAAGGTCCACCTTAATGTACATATGTATGTATTTATGTATACATACCTACATGTTTTATGCAAAACTTTTTCGTTGATAATAGTATATTGATCTCACTGCCAAAGTTGATTACCTCTTCCCTAGAATAAAATACCCTGATTGTATGTTTTATTGCACGGTTAACATTTACAACCCAGTACAATATTCGTACAGATATCGGTAATAGCACCGACTTTTAAAGGTTAACGCTAATACTTTATTGAAGGTAGGTCTTTTACGGTTTAAAATACTAAAATAGGGTAAGTGACCTAACCCTTCTCTAAAAAAGATATAAAATACATTATTTATTACGGGCCAGAAAGGCAAAAATCGAGGACAAACTTACAACTTATTTTTCACTGAAACATTATTTAGTAGTTCTCAAAGCGTCAGTAAGACGAGTTGGTTATATACTGCAGTCGAATTTAGTAAGACCATACATATTGTATTGTTTCAAACAGTTTTTAGTGGCTTTAATACGTTACAGTTTTTTTTATATATAAAGAAACACCTCCAGTGGATATAAAACTTTGCTATTAATTTTATTTCATTAATTTGAATGTGTTATGTTATACATTCCATATTTAAATTTTTATTAGAGACCGTATATCAGGTATTCAGTCCAGGTCAGAATTCCAAAACTATCCACTGGCACATGCAGGCTGTTACTTAATGTTATATACTTATTTTAAGGGATACAATTTTAAGTCGAAAAGTTCGTACAAAGGTATGTCCTAAATGTTTGGTTTTTGAGATACAGGGTGCTAATAAAACTTCACGTAAAAACCTTAGCTGGATGATGGCGTGCCAACACCCTCAAAAATTGAATACTTGGTGTGGCATGGTTGACGGTAGAATTTTTGGATCTTATTTCTTAGACGAGATCTTAACTAGTACAAGATAGAGCACTTTCTCATTAGACAGCCTCTGTCCGAACCTATTTAGAAACACCACATCTGACTCCCTGGATTATGTTTTGTGGGGATACTTAAAACGTAAATTATACGTTACTTGGCCCATGGACTTGGAAGATTCAAAAGTTTAAAAGTAAGAATTCGTCACGAAATACGATGCGTACCTAGCGGCAACAGTTATCGATATTTAAAAATATTTTCTTGAGCGTTTTACGTACTGTTAGGGTACAAAACGGTACATACTTTGAAGACAAATAATTTTTTGTTAGTTTTATTTCATTGTTGGTAAATTATGTTGTTTAACGTTAAGTCGATTTTCGAACAATTAATCATTTCGTGATCTAAATCGATATTTGCCTTAATGTACGTGGAAAAAGTATTACTTCCAGTTCTGTTATAAAAAAAGATATCTATCGATAACGATATATTATTATCGACAACGTCAGTCTTTTCACAAGCTGCCGAAAAAAATTAACACCTATATCAAAAATGGCAATTGGTAATATGTACCTTTTGAAACGTCCAATCCATTTTTCAAAAAAAAATCTGTGACGATTTTATGAATTTTATACACTACTTTACGAAAGCACTATATGTATATGTACATACCCAGAAAAATATCTGGCCATTATTGTCACTGACGTTTGCGTTACCAGATTACCCTAACAGTTTATGCATGGTATGGACAATTTGGTCGTAAGGAAAATGGCCATACCAGAAACCATTTTGTGCAGATATTACAGATGACCTCTTCAAATATTCTAATAATTCACCTTTTCATGGAAGAAACACAAATCTATTTGGCAATTAAAACATTATTCAATTGTCTCAATGTTTTTATGTTCTATTACGTGTGAATAGGCAGTGAATGTGACAGTTCACATTTTTTTATTTCGATATTCTTAGTGATCTCACTTTCAAATGGTCGTTGATATCACATGTGTTGACGGAGAATACACGCACGGAAAATATATTACGTAGGTATAAATCTAAACCATGTCGTCTATTCAGCACTTACATATGTATGTGAGTACATATTCCTATTTGGAAAGAAGTGGTTTTCATCTAAGTGGCGTTTTTATCTGATTTATTGCCGTACTAATGAATACTACAGACAATCTGTTAAGAGAGTATTATTATTTACCGCTCTGTGAGAAATGTTTGCCAGAATTTAAAAATAAAAACCTAGAAAACTGAATTATTGGAATTATTATTTTAATAGAGATAATATAAAGCGTTCTACCTGTATTTTTTTACATTACCAAGAAAACGTTTAATTTCATTGTTTCCTCTCTTTTACGAATACTTTCGTATTTAATTGTAATTTAGAATTTAATTTTTTAAATTATTATTGTAAATGTATTTAATGTACAACACAATATTCACAATAATGTATTGTAACCACAAGAACTAATAATAGCAATAGTTAACTGTACGAGTAGCAACAGTACGAGCACTACAATTATGCTACAGACATATTGCGGATGTTTGCACAGGTAATCTAGATCCGCTTAAATAATGTAATGTATATTAGCTGAATAGAAAAACGTTGACAAATAATAACAATCAGGTAAATCCGTGACAGACTGTTTATGCATTATGTATTTGATCAAAATATGCTATTTTCAGGAACAATACAATAATTTCTTAAGAAACTTTATTCAACACAGAAACGATAAGGACACGACCACAAAAAAACTTTAATCCGGCATTAATAAATATTTTCTTGGTTGATCCTACTCATCCTTATGGGTTAAATCGATCAGGTGACACCGACCTTAAAAAAATAACATTTTTGATAGGAATACCTTTATTTTATATATTAGCTACTTGGTTTTCCACATAAACCACGGTTACGATATTTTGTGCATCCCTCATGCATCCACCGCGTACAAAACACGCACTGCGCACTGCATCCACTCACCTACAGGGGTAGTTAAATAGTTGTCTCCTCAACTGCGCAGTTCTTTTTATTCAAATTAAGACCTCATTAAAATCCTCTTATAAAAGGTTGACAAAACATTTTACCTAGAAAATGATAAACAATAACCACATTTTTTTGCGGGATGTGTAAAAAGTAGATGAATGTTGATAAATTTTAATTTACCAAGTTTAGTGGCATATTATTCAGACAACACGAAATTTTCTTTTTTTATAAACATTATTTTAATATAGACGCAATATGCCAGTAATAAAAATGGTCGGACTATACTCTTATTGAGTGGTCGAACTATCCCAAAAGTTAGTGTGATAGCGACCATATCAACCATGGTGGCATCATCAGGAGATGATTAAATTTTGATTCAAAACTTTTAAGTTTTAACCATCTCCCTGATGATGCTAACATAGTTGGCGAAACGTTAAGTGCAAAAATGTGTTTTGGTATTAAGTGTTCAAGTGTAAATTTGTTTCTACTCCGAAGGCCTCAATTCTCGTCCTGCAACTAGAGATAATAAGTAAATATTTTTTCGCACTTCCGAGAGTATAGGACTATTTTAGTCCCGCACTTGAGGGAATAAAATAGTGTTTTAGTTCTTTGAGACATTTTTTTAATCTCACGGGAATAAAATAATTTCATCCTTTCTATTTTAAAATTCAAAAGTCTATGTATTAATAACAAATTTGCGAGATAAGACGATTGTAAAATATATGTAGCTGTAATAAAAAATACTCCTCAAAAAGTAATCGTAAAATCAACACCTAAATAAGAGAATACAAATAGAGATAAAAATACTTTATTTATTTTTTCATTCTTGTTAGTGTTCAGTGTTCATTGAATTCTCCAGTACGGTATGCTATTGCAAATATCTTGTCGAATCTAAATTAAATCGTTGAGTCTTGTTACATTGCAGTAGAATATTCCTTATAATTAGTACAGTTTGGAAGTCACGGGTATATATCAGGACCGTATTTAAATGAATAATGTAATTCGAAATTCGACAAGTGATAAGTGTAACAAAATAATAAACAAGCTGATTGTGATGTATGTATACAAATAAGTTCCTGTGTAGTATATGACCGGAAAGTAGATGACATTGAAGATCGAGCACATTGAGATTTGCAGGGAAACAATTTTAGTTATATCGTAAACATCGTGCATAGAGGGTCGATCTATCGGATGAGTTATTCTTATTATTCGGTTTATTTTTATTACTTGTATTCTATTGCGTAAATACGTATGAATGTATCGTCTTTTCTGTCGCGGGATACTGGATAAGGATAAGAGATTTGCCGGAGCTAGAACTCGACGGTATTCAACTCCGATGCAATTGTAGTATAATGACAACGATGCAATTGTAGTGTAATCATCTCGAGTTTACTAAATTTTTACAAAATTATGTTAACGGGAAATATAGTGAAGTGCATTCACCATGAAAAAACAAATATATATTGAAATTCAGACTTCAATCGTCAGTGAAATGCAGGATCAACATATTGGGTGTGGCTGTTGAAAGGTCCTTTTTAATGTATCAGTGATAGCTGTCACTAATTTCAGTAACATCATATAGAAACGATATTAGTGACTTTCTTTCAGTTAAACCCTGCATTAGATATTTCTTCCGGCTGTTTACTGTTATTTAGTAAGTCCTTGTTTCTCTATACTTATTTTGATTCGCTTGTAAAACTAATTAAAAATTGGATTCATTCTGTCCTAGATCTCCCCCCTGGTATTGACATGGTCATGTACTCCTGAATTCCGACCGATAATGAGTGTTTAATGTCGAATGAGTGCTTAGTGTTGCATTTATTAACAGTTATGAATAACGGCGTCAAAATTAGGTTTACTCCACCTAAGCTTTAAGCAGCTCCAAAAGAAGCACAAATGAATTGTTACCTGGAAAGTTTAGACAGCTCTATGAGAAGCAATACGATGAGTAAGTTTCCTACCTACTAAAAGTGGTGCAATGGCAAACATGTACATATGTGCACATAAAACATTATTTTAGATCATTTTCTAGAGAAATCGAAGGACGTAGTATTCCACCTTATGGACTTACATACTATTCAATGCTAAATATATGTCTATGAATGTATAGGATAGTCCCGGGAGAACGAAAGGTAATGTACATATATACCACAAGGATAAAATATTTTAATCCCTCGATTTTATACCATTTAGTGTGTCGTATATATTACTAACAATAAAATAATTTGTTAGTATCCCTTATGTTGTAGGTAAATAAATAACGCGGTTTAAATAAATATGTATATGTGTATGTGACGGATATACCAATCAACAACAAATTATTATAGCATTCTGTTAGAGAGTGTAACAATATGCGTATACAGCAGCTGCCCTTGACTAATAAGAAATATTGCTCGACTATATTAATTAATTAATTTAAGCAGTGCAATTCCTAAGAAGCGTAATGCTGCTGCTTGCGGCAATTTAAAACACATGCGTTTGTAGATTCAGGCAGTTCTTGTTGCATAAATTATTCCCTATGGTTCAGCTTTCTCTGTCCTTTTGTTGTTATTAACTGTTAATTTTATAACTGTAATATATTTTACTAATAATTCAATAATTTATTGGATTTACATATAAAATCATAAAAAAAAAACAAATACTGGTTATTAAACTTGGGTGGTCTTGTAATGTGGTTTAGCAGTTCACTTTCATAACCTAGAATTAATGTATAATTTAGCTCATACTTTTATATATGGATAATTATGGATGCTGTTTATTATAGTGCTATAGTATTTATAACACTAAAAAATAAAAAAAATCAATAAATAAATAAGCATAAATTTATAATAAATCGTTCATCTGCTGAAAATCCGTAAATTCAGCAGGATGATATTACATTTTTATTCAATAATATTTCAGAAACTTTTTTCCCAAAATAGATTTTAATATATTATTTCAAATGGAAAATAAAACCGTCTACTTTCGACATTGGTCGCTTTAGTTATTTGATTAGTATGAAACATGTCTCTGTTCGGAAAACGGCTAATAACATTTCAGCAAAAAGAATGTACAAGAGTTCGATTTTCCATCGCTCATAGTTTGATTTAAGAATTTTTTATAAATATTTTAATACCCTCAAAAATGCATGCAAAAATCATGCAAAAATCCAAATGTTTTGACTGCTGATTATTCATGATGGCTAAAAATATGTAAACGAGTCTTATCTTACATGTACAGGGGGAGTTCAGCAGATATATTACGGGCATATGGAAAAAAAATCTGTACGCTAGATTGCATTGCTAAACCTGTATATTTTCGGAGTCACAGAATTACAATCTGGTTTCTGTTTAACCCCATCACGTCACAATTCACCCCGTATATGAATATGAATAACTGTCTAATGATATTTTGAGAATATTCAGCTAAAAGAATAGGTGTCATTATCGTTATTTTACTTAAATTTGTTAAATCATTAACAAATGTAAAATATATGATGAATAGTAGTCTTACAATTTTATTCGAAGAATACAATTTTCCACTGTGTACACAAATGCGTCTATGAAGGACTCAATTGCGTATATTGAGTTATGCCAATATGCAATATGCCAAATGTTTTAAAGCTTGTATAATTTGAAATGTGAAAATTACTTCCATATTTCTCGTCTGAACCTAGAATTTCAGAATTATTCAGACATTCATTGCAGTGGCGGTTGGTGATATTTCAGTTAGCCATATTTTGAAAACGACGCATGGGACCCACTTCACTTTTTTAGGTGATGACTATACACCTCTTACAGAAAGGATTTATAGTGAAAACCCGGCAGCAAAGTTTGGGAATAAATTTTCAAAAAAAAACTGCAGAACACCCTGAGATCTCAGTAACGCTCTGTGGAATATTTGCAATATATTTTTTTCATAATCTAGAAACAAATACCTTAAGGAGAGGTTTTTCGATTTGTCACAATTTTTTTTTCAAAAAATTATGGCCATTTTAATTTTAATTTTATAGAGACATTTTGTTTCTCAATAGATTATGAAAAAATATATACTGCAAATATTCCACAGAGCGTTACTGAGATCGCAGGGTGTTCTGCAGTTTTTTGGAAATTTTTTCGCAAACTTTGCTGACGGTTTTTTCACTATAAATCTTTCTGTAAGAGGTGTATCACCTACAAAGTGAAGTGGATCCCATGCGTCGTTTTCAAGATATGGCTAACTGAAATATTACCAACCGCCACTGATCCATTATGTAAGACAAAATCCACCTCATGTTTAAAAATGTGACAATTTGTAATTTTAAACGCCACTTACAGCTTTATGAGAAAAAAATATGTTGAATCATCAAACAGGCTACTAATAAGCAGAGATCGGAACTCAGGAACGCAAGATTCAATACCCGGAGGATCTAGGACATCATGAATCCGGTTTTGAATATGTTTCACAAACGAATCAAAATAAGTATAAAGAAACAAGTACTCACCAAATAACAGTAAATACACCTTATCGAGAAGAAGTAATGCAAGGTTTATAAACCATATTATTATGCATCTAATGAAAATTAAAATGAAAGAAAATCATTAATAACTGTTCCATATACGAAGGTATTAATGTTTGACGTATGTCTCTGAAAATTCATTTTTACATTAAAAAGGACCCTTCAACAGCTATATCCAAATATGTTAATTCATTCTGCATTTCATTGACAATTGAAGTCTGAATTTCATTGTAAATCGGGGATAAATATTTGTTTCCTGAACGTTGAGTCACGTCACTATATTTCCTGTTAACACCATTTTGTAAAAACTGTGTTAAAAACTCTGGACGATTCACTGTGTTCCATAGAATATTCCACGCTATTAGCATTTTAACTACAACAAATTTAAATGTTTTCTGTTTTCGCAGTTGAAATACCAGCAATTTGTAATTTGTATATATGTGTATATTATGCATTTTTTTGAGCACACCACGACATTGTTATATTACAAATTTTGCATCGGAGTTGAATACTGTCGAATTATAGATCCAGCAAATCTCTTATCCATCTTTCAACTGTATCCCACGACGGGACACATTTACGTAATAGAACACAAGTAATTAAAATAAACCAATTCAATAGATCCGCCCTCTGTACACGACACATACGATATAACTAAAATAGTTTCCTGGCAAAACCCAATGCGCTAGATCTTCAAGGTCGCCTTCATTCCGGTCGAGGACGATATATGAACTTGTTTTTATATACATATATACGTAACGTTCAGCTTGCTATTTATTCTTTTATGACCCTTATTACTATGTCGAATTTTGATTTACAATATAGCACATTTAAATGTGTTCCTGGAATGTACTCCTGATTTCCGACCTCTGCCTATTGCACTTTCGAGTTGATATGGGCGATAACAATCTTTCCAGGTAACACCAAATCGTAAAAAGTACTCGTATAGTGCATAAGTTATTAGACAGTTATCATTCAGAACCTTTGTCGTAAAAACAAACTCACACTTGAACACTTTTCCATTTAACACCTAAAATATTTTGTGTACTCAACGCTCGCATTTTGCCGACCATGTTGGACCATAAGGAGATTATTAAAACTGAGTTTCACTGGGTTGTATAATATACTGGGTTCTTCACGGTGATTGGCACATTTGGAAACTGTTTGAGGAAAGGGCACTGATTTGTAATTTTGTTAGAAGTTTTCGGTGATGTTCTAAACATCCACAATAATACCGAATATCCGAATAATAAATCCGGAATATCCGAAAGTGACAAGAATAAGAAGAAGAATACCAACATCGTTATTAATAGCGTGCTATAATTTTTGTGTTATATTTTTACACGTTAATTTACTTCACGTAACTTTAACAATCATATCTTTAAAATGAATGAAGGTTTATGAAATATGTAGATATTTCTATTTTAAGAAAAAAAATAAATACAAAATTGAAACTGTAAATCCCTACAAAAAAATTAATAACATAATAACGCCTATAACATCTCATATTTTCATTTATTATAATACAGGGTGTAAAAGATACGAGGTCAGTTAAGCTAGAGAAAAGTTACGTATTTTATGGTTAATAATGGAAAAAGTGGACGTCATGTACACAGATCTTCTTTATACATGAAGAATTTCAAAGATTAACTTTTCAACGAATTATTAACATTTTTTAAATACTTATTTTAACACAGTTTTTATTTTGCAACTAAGCAAATTATTGGATCCGAACATTACAGTTCATTTTGATCATATTTAAACAACAAAAACAAAGTTAGTTAACACTCTTATGTCAGTAGTGAGTTAGTGACAATATAAGAAAAATATTATTTCGTGAATATTTAGGATTTTAACCTAAAATATCCCTATATCACCTGGATACCTAAATTATAGTTATGAGGACGAAACATATAAAATGACATAAATGTGTATTATTACGGAGGGGTGACAGTTCATAGACTCACCCCGTATATTTTTCAAATTTCAAAATATTCGTCTTATAAACAATAAAATGGCAGGCTGATACATAGACACATTGACATCCGATACCTACATGTATCTGTAATAAAGGAATACTGAAATTTAATGAAATTCAAAACTAGTATCATTCTATATACAGAGGTCCCATTTTCGATGTTTTTCTGAGGTGTTTCGGTTATTACTGAAGATAGGAAGATGCCGTTTTTGTACACCTTGGCTTCTTTTGAGAACGAAATTCACAAAGCTAAGTAGATTTTTGATAACCTTTCTAGTTTTCGAGTTACGGGAGATTTTTGTAAACACAGCCATTTCTGACCATCCCAATAAGTTTTAACGGTTTTTGAAAATAAAATGTTATAAAAGAGCGTTTTTTTACGCTTTTCAAATAAATATAAATAATATATACCTATTGTACCCTTGCTACCAAAGTGACACAACTCAAAAAAGTTTTTTTCCAGGAAACCCAAAAACGATTAACCTACTTTTTTATGTATTTCACTGAATTCAGTTAAAAAAATGTGGTTTTTGTTATTTCAGTATATTTTCCCTAGAAAATCGGTGAATCGTTAATTCACCATAAAATGTAACAATAATAATAATAATCTAAAAAAAAACAATGTGGCCACTTGACGGATGGATTTTGCAGTTTAGTTTGTTATCCAAATTACTTTGGAGGATAACAACCAAAAATATGCGTTTTTTGAGTTATGTCACTTTTGAAAGTGTTGAAACAAGGGTGTCAACCACAATGATTGACAATTAAATAAGATTATAAATTTATTTACATATATAACAGTAGGTAAAACTATGTCTAGGTATATTTATAATAGCTATCGTAAAATTTGCAAACCGTGAAAAATTATACATTATTGGTATGTACTTTAGGAATGTATCGTCGACTATGTCAATGTTGCTTATGTTTTTAATTTTAAGTTCCTGCAAATTGGCTATTTAGGAAAATATATAAGGTATATAAAATGATATTTTTAGAGAGCTCCAAAAAACGCTCCATCAACCACGTCATGGCCAACTATGGTTTCCATTTTAGAAAATGTAGGTTTGATCAATACTTCAAAAACTGTTAATAACAAAAGACCTAGTTACGCCACTGAATTCTACAAAAGTCTACGTGATACCATTGGAACTATATCAAAATGTAGGCTGCTAACCGGGATGTGTTTACAAAAATCCACTGTAACTGGAGAACTAGAAATGTTTTTAAAAATCTACTTAGCTCTGTGAATTTCTTTCACAAAAGTAGTCAAGGTTCACAAAAACGTCATCTTCGAAGCTTCAATAATAACCGAAACAACTCAGAAAAACATCGAAAATGGCACAGAGATGGTTATGAATGGCTGGTTTTTCAAAAATCCGCTGGAAGTCAAAAATTAAAAATGATACAAAAAAATCTAGTTAGCTCTGTGGATTTTGTCCAAAAAATAGCGAAAACAGCATCTTTATATACCCTGTAATAACCGAGATATCTCAAAAAAAAAACGGCGAAAATGGATATTGTGGAGAGAGTTAGTCACCTAAAATTGATACCCCATTTCTCTTAAATTTCGTTGAATCGAAATATTCGAAAAAGGCTTTTTACACGATTTTTTATGCATGTTTAGAAAACTTACCTAAACGAATTAAAAACCCAAATTGTGAGGGTGCGATTTTTTTAAGAACACAATGTATTTTTTACTTAAACATGTTATCCGTAGGATTTTTTTCAAAATAATATATGATTATAAAGAGACATCCAAAAATAAAACGTCATGAAATCTGGCTATGAACGAGAGAAATAGAAATAGCTGCATGTCGAAGCTTTTCAGTTATGTCAAACTTTTGATAAGTGACTGTCACAATTGTAAAACAAATAATGGCTGTTACATAAGGTGACAGCTTTGACAATTGAATAAATTATAAATTTAAGATTGAATAGAAATACGTATTTTTTTCTCGACCAACTTGAAAAAAAGACGTTTTTTTTTTTGGATGGCTCGATGATTATGACACAGACAAAAACCCTCCATTATGTTAGATCGATTAAAATTGTTAATCAACTTATATCCAATTGCTTCCCCTAATCGCTCAATATAATTCACAAAGAATTAAATAATTAAGTGACAGTTACATACGTACCACTGAACATTTTTGGATTGGCAGTAGCAACTGTCATACAAATTTCACAGTTATATAAATCCATAATCTTCCTATTATATGTATTATTTATTACATTTTAATGCTAAACACCGGACATTGCATGTGCTGTAACAATTAATAATAAATGCGTTAGAACATCAACAATAAATATAATTCCGCATCACGCAAACGTTATATTATGATTCAGGAGTCATCATCATATTCGTATGTATATCCGGGGATGCATATTCCGGTATAACCCTCGGTCTAGTAAGATCATGCCTCAAATATTACTCTGATAGGGATGGGATCGACCAAGGAGGGTCGATGTTGCATATAAAACGGATCATCACCCCACACAACGACTAACCATCTGTATTACTATAGCTATATGGGATCATGTCGATTCTGGCTATGTTAAATTGTGGGATTTTATATTCAAAACCAATACGTATGTCTACTATACACCATACCTAAACGTTGGAAATATAAATTTTGTATAACCCAAACAGAAATATTCGATTTAAAACGGTTAATTATATTCCTAATATATAGTCTGACCCATTAAGAACGATAACACCTACGTATTTTTTTTTATTCATTTTACCAATTCAACGATTTTTATGTAAAACATAGACCACAAAAACTGTATTTTTGAACAGGATGACACGTTTGATATCTTCAGTTCAATGTCCACTGTAATATTTTTTGGGGGCCAAAATTGAGAGTTTTAATCATCTTTTAGCAGAAAAACAACGACGGCACTGTCGTCAGCATCTTTCAAAAGTAGTGTATACCAACAAGGCTCCTGCAAGCATGTATAAAACATGCAGCGCACGCGGGCGACATGTCCAAGGAGCGGCAAATGCAAAAGAGCAGAAAAAATAACTAAAAAAACTTCAGATTTTTTTTTTGCAGAAATATAGCTATATGCTTGCCTATAGGTACAATGAAAATATGTATAATTTATTATTTATTACCCATAAAACATTTGAAAATTATTGTTATAGCATCTTAAAGTTTCTAAGTATGTAATTTGTTTTTATTTTCGTTTAATATAAAGGAAGAGCTTCGTTTTACTCGCTATTCAGGGAGCACACACGGGGCGGTCACCGACTCAGATACTGATTGTAATAAAACCGCCTCAGTATTAGTTAAGTCATTTATTTGAAATTTTCACATGATATACTTCGATATAAAAAAGAAATAAGTAAACTTTCAACAAAAAAAATCAACGTTAGCTTGGTATTTCTGTGATTTTCATGTATAAAAGTATACGTTTTGAAACAATTTTTGAACAAATAAATTATTTTAGTCCTGCTTTTATACTTCTATAGTAAACATTACACAGCTCCACAAAAAAAAATGAAAAAATTAATGATGGTCTGACTATGTTTACTACATGTTTTTGAGGTTGCTAAATCCGAATCCGAGGTCCATTTAACCTCATGTCGTCAAGATTTTCCATAACCTGAAAATTTAGATAAAAAAACCTTATTACCCCTTGAATTTTAAATCCCATAGTTCCGTCATACCAAAATCCTCAAAAACCCAAGGAGTTCATGGCTTAGGGTTTTTGGAGTTTTATTTAATTGCAGTACATTATGTACTGTCGACTACCTATGTAGTCCTAATCTCGGAAATAAGAAGTGTATTGTGGACTTTGCCGCCTTAATTTTGAAGTTATGGGGTTATTACGTTATAAGTTATTGGGTTAAGGGGTTGGAGGTTAAGGGCTTAGAGTTTTTGGGGATTTTGGTATGATGGAGCTATGGGGTTTAAAATTCAAGGGGTAATAAGAATTTTTTGGTCTAAATTTTGAGGTTATGGAAAATCTTGACGACATGGGGTTAAATGGACCTCGGATTCGGATTCAGCGACCTCAAAAATATATGGCAAACATAGTCAGACCTCATCATTTTTTGTGGAGCTGTGTTATTTACGATGCCTAGGAATCGACAAATTCAAAATTATAGTCAATTAAGTGATTTAGAACATGCCCGGATTGTTGGTATGAGGGAGGCCGTATTTTGTCTTAGGAAAATTGATGGGTCAGGTAGTCTGAAGACGGTGTCCATGGACGTCACCGAGGATCAGGACGTCCTAGGAAGACTTTTTGGAATAAGCTCATGTTCATGTGCTTCCATGTTCCCCGATTTCTCACCGATTGAACATCGGGATATAATCAGTACCAGACTGTGTGGTTTACTCTATCTTGCAAATAATCTCAACGATCTTCGGATTCACATACAAGATGCTTGGAATG
The DNA here is from genome assembly GCA_029963805.1 of Aromia moschata. Classification (NCBI taxonomy): domain Eukaryota; kingdom Metazoa; phylum Arthropoda; class Insecta; order Coleoptera; family Cerambycidae; genus Aromia; species Aromia moschata. The sequence continues at coordinate 2,042,187 of JAPWTK010000030.1, forward strand.
ATATACCCCAAGGCGATCATTTGAAAGTGGTCCTCACCGAGTAAACCTCACCGAGTGCATAAATCAATCACGGCGGTACAACTCATTACTGAATATTTTTATCTGTTGTTCATTTTTTATTGTAAGCTTAATAATTTCTTTATTATATGGAAGGAGATCTTATGTGAAAATTTTAAATAAATTGCTTAACCAATACTGGGTGTTACACAACATTCAGCAGCTTAAAAATTAAAAAACAAAACCCATCACCGCGTCTCAAAGTGAACACTTTAGAACATCCGGTATTGTAGACCTAGAAAAACAACTTTTTCAGGAATGACTTTTGCATTCTTTAAGATCTGGTATTGAAAAAATAAAAAAAATATATTTGTAATCTCTAATTTTTAACGAAAGATTGTATACTTCAGTTTTGAGACAATGATAAAGACCATCGCTTTTCTGCTAAAAAAATCCCTAAAGCTCTTTCTTAAGTTTCGAACCTCCAAAAATATATTACAGTAGGAAAAAAAATCCTCAAGAATACAGTTTTTTGGCCCTCATTTTTTCACCAGGGTCGTTAAAATTTGATAACAAATAAAAAAATTACAGAAGTGTTGTGGTTCTTAATAGGTCATACTGGTAGATGCGTATGCGTATCTGTTGTGTCACTTCTATTTGTCCTTTTTCATAACTGGCCGATGTCTGTTGTTCACATACTGCATACCTTTAGCAATCTTTGCTGCCTTACTTCATGAACTTGTATTCTTGTTATTACTACAACATATTAATAAATAAATTAGATCATAATCTAAAATATTAAGATGAAACCCGAGAACATTTTATAATTAATAAAATTAATTGCATCACTTACCTTTGTATCTTCTCTATTCAATAAGCTTCATTGCATATTTATAAAAAATGTACTTTCATAACATTTTCGCTGAAACTCATTTAAATGCAGACATGCTAAAAGAAAGGGGATTTGCATTACAAATAGTAGTTTGCAAAGGAAGAGCAAATTTCTGTTGTTTGCGTCTGAGTACTTACATACATAGTTGCAGTTACAACTTTTTTTAATAAGCAACTAAATAATTTTGCTTAGAATAGATTGAAAGTTTCATCTAAAAAAAGAACAAGAAAGGCATTGAAAACGTATTTTCCTGAAAAAACTTTTGAATCGTAATTGATTATGATTATTTCATGTAGAACAAGAATGTCCACAAATTTATTTTTATTTGTACATTTAAAATTGTAGATAAGACGTTAATAATAATGGTTCTTCAATGGTTATCTGATGGCTATCTGCCCGTATAGCTCCTTCATTTCTAATATTTTATTTTAATAAATATTTTTTGAACTTTTCGATCTTTTGACATTTTGATTTGAATTTGACTTTTTGAACCTCAAGAGCCCTATAACTTTTATGACGTATGTTTCTTATGCCTTTATTACCTGTACGATCTTTATCCCCAACACTTATAACCTTTATGGTCTTTATGATCTATATGACCTTACAGTTTCAGGTCAATATCACATATACAGGGTGGTTCAGGTTAAACGTCATTAATTTTGATATACTATAGAACACCAAAAAAGAGTAGACTTTCAAGAAAACTTTGTTCAGAAATGTCTCGTAACAAAGATACAGGGTGTCAAAGAAAAAAACTGATTTTCTCGTCATAACTTTAAAAAAGAAGATTCGATTTTTTGGATTCCCTGTGTAATTTAGAAAAAAATTACTCTTGCAAATATTCGATTTATGGCTTCGTTTTTGAGATATTTATTTTAATTTAAAGTGTTGCAAGCAGGCCAAAACTTATGACTGAACTACCAAGAAAATACGATATGAGAGGCCTACATTTTTTTAAACATTTTATTACTTACTAGACATAATGTACATCAAAGATACAAAAAAAAAGCAAATTAATTATACTAATAAGTTCTCAAAATATCCATTTGGAACCAGTTATTCTGCGCTGAATTTCAAAAATCGAGTACACCTTGACTTACCAATCGGACTAATAAATGAGACGAACAAGTGACTCTCAATCATTTTTATTTTGACATTTCTGATGCTTGATGTATCTATGTTTGGTAGAATGTGTGTACTCGATTCCTTATAAATATCCAAATTTGTTAAAGAAAAATGCCCCTGTTTAGCAATGTTGAGTATGCAGACATGCATTTCATTTATAGATTTTGCGATGGAAGTGCAGCGGCTGCCGTCAGGGAATACCGAAGACGGTAACCAGACCGAAGGCAACCAAGTGCTCGTGTTTTTGTGAGTGTCCATCGCCATTTTCGAGAATTTGGATTGAAACATACTCGAAATCCAGAGCGGCCTGGGAGAAGAAATAATCATGAAAATGCCATACTGAGAACATTTCGACAATAATCCTCGATTGAGTTCTCGACGGGCAGCGTTACATTTGGAAACATCAAAATCAACAGTGTTACGTGTACTTCATAAATATAATAGGAAGCCATACTCCATACCATCTACAGCCTGTACAGAATCTGCACCCTGGTGACGAAAACCGTCGCATGACATTTTGTAACTGACTACTTGATTCAATTGAAAGGAATCCAGAATTTTTACAAACCATTCTTTGGACAGATGAAGCTACATTCACAAGAACAGGGATTTTTAACCACCACAATTGTCATGTCTGGGCTCACGAAAATCCAAGAGATCCCGTGTTAGGTCTTATCAACATGAGTTTAGAGTTAATGTATGGTTGGGTCTTATAAACGGTGATGTTATTGGTCCATTCTTTTTACCTCCACGGCTTAATGCTAACCTTTTTTTAAACTTCTTAACCAATCATTTTTGCGATTTTTTCGATGAGGTACCTATCGCTACACGAATGAATAGCTGGTTCCAAATGGACGGTGCTCCCGCGCATTTTGGAAGACAGGTAAGGGCATGGATGAATGTACTCTATCCAGAGAGATGTGGATAGGGCGGTTGACACAAATTGATGAACCAGGAAAAGTTGAAAAGTTGGAAGGGGACCAGTGGCGTGGCCTTCAAGGTCACCAAATATTACGCCTTTAGATTTTCATGTGGGGATACTTAAAATACATTGTTTACGAGACGACAATGGAAACACGAGAAGAGCTGGTGGAATGTATTGAAGAAGCGTGCCGTCAACTGAAGGGAAATCGTCCTCAAGTCTTAGCGGCAATTCATTCCGTGGCCCAAAGAGTTCAAAAATGCATTGAGGTCGGTGGATTCCATTTTGAGAACTTATTAGTGTAATGTGCCTTTTTTTTATCTTTGATGCACATTATGTCTAGTAAGTAATAAAATGTTTTAAAAAATGTTGGCCTCTCATATCGTATTTTCTTGATAGTTCAGTCATAAGTTTTGGCCTGCTGGCAACACTTTAAATTAAAATAAATATCTCAAAAACGATACTTGATCGAAAATTTGCAAGAGTAATTTTTTTTCTAAATTTAGGTAACAGGGAATCCAAAAATCGAAAAATTCTTCTTTATAAAATATCTAGTGGCGCCGAAGATTGGGAGGGGAGAAGGGGGTGCCGACCCCCAATATCTACGCCACTGGAGAATTTCTTTAAATGATTTTAATCATTACTTATAGATGTACTACATTAGTCCGTGTGCGAAATTTGATGGAAATCGATCGAGTGGTTTAGAAGTTATGACGAGAAAATCTGTTTTTTTTTCCACAACTTTGACACCCTGCATCTTTGTTAGGAAACATTTCTGAACAAAGTTTTCTTATGAAAGTCTACTTTTTTTATGTTCTATAACATATTAAAAATAATGACGTTTAACCTTGACCACCCTGTACAAACAATATAACCTTTTTTTGCATTTGCAACCTGTATGACCTTGTATTTTGTGACTATTATAACCCATTATCGCTCATTCATATCAACCTTCTGATTACCTATTTGACTTATGATCTGTTTTTGGAATAACAGCAAAAATGAGAGTTAGTTCATAGTGTGATATTGAATGTGTTATATGTGATATTGAATGTGTTATATGAATATTAGTTTATTTTTTAATGAACATGAAGATTAGAAAATCCAATCAGCTCCCGATCTCATCAGTGGCGGTCGGTGGAATTTGACATGCTCGTATTTTCGTAAGGGGGCATGGGATCCGCACCATAATTTAGCGGGTAGTTACTACACCTAAGTAGAAGTCTATGATGGCAAAAAATCTTCAGGGAAAACTTGCGTTTTTTTTTTCCAAAAATGGCTGCCTCCGGGCAGATCTTGCAAACGGCTTGCAAAATATTTTCGAAATATTTTTTTCATAATCAGCGAGTAGATAATTTTTTTTTAAACTTATGATTTTCTTGATATTTTGAGATCTGTAAAAGTTATGGTAATTTGAATTTTTATTTCATCCCAACATTTCGTCTGTGAAATTTTACAATAGTTGTATCTTTAAGCAAAATAAGAATTTCGCAAAAGTCAGAAGTATAAAAAAAAATTGTATTTACTCGGTGGTTATGAAAAAAAATATTTCGCAAATATTTTGCAAGCCGTTTGCAAGATCTGCCCGGAGGCAGCCATTTTTGGAAAAAAAAATCGCATTTTCGTTTTCCCTGAAGATTTTTTGCCATTATAGCCTTCTACTTAGGTCCAATAACCACCCCCTAAAATATGGTGTTGGTCCCATGCGTCCTTACGGAAATACGAGCATGTCAAATTCCACGGACCGCCACTGGATCTCGTGATTCGTATATTACCTTAAAATCTTGTTTCAAATTCTTATCTTAAAGCGTTCGCAAGTTATTGTGTATACACAAAAAAGGTAACAGACCGGCAACAGACACCATTTCTTAGTTAATCTTAAACACTCGCTGTTTCTGAACATTTGTGGTCTTAAATTATCTAAAATTTAACAAATTGTTTTGAGATACTATGCTTCCACTCCACCACGTGTATGTTAAAGTAAAAATTGATAGCAACAGTGAAACCAAAGCACTGTAATGAGTAAAGAGTATGTGAAAATTCGAATTAAACTTATTTCCTCCGTGTTTTCAAGAGCAATTAAATTATTCATGTCTTTTCTTGACAGAAAGCTCGTTACGATATAAGCACCTTCGTTTAAACACCATTAAACTTTATCTGCTGCTAGAAATGTTTGCACTTCAGCATCATCTGATGTTTTGTTTACTTTGTTACAGGTCCCTTGACGGATGGAGTTTCGTTAATTTGCAGGTTGTTTCCGCCATGAATTATCGTACAAGGAAGAATAATATTTCTGAAATGCTGAATACAAGGGTGGCAACAGTAATAATGTAACTGGGCTGAAAACTTAATTACAAGAACCATGATCCCTTCGGGCAACGGCTGTAAGTAATTATAATTGCTAACTTGCACAATAACGTCATTTTGCCAGACAGGCGTGGTTCCCCTTCTGCTCGTCACTTAAATAACAATTTTACATAATTTTAACATAAATTGCTCGGTACTGCTCATCATTCGCAAATAACTGTCAACCTATTTTAGTTTTATGAGTTTGGTGCATTTGCCAGAAGTCGTAAACAGATTAATAGATTCAAGTCCCACGTTTTCCGGAACTTTTAAGGAAACGGCTTGAATTTGTAGTACATAATGTCCGCATAACATAAGTATAATATACAATATATCCCAGAACATCTCAATCTTTGTTTGAGACAAAACACTACTTTGTTCATATCATTTTTTTTTATAGGAATCACTCTCCTGGTATATTCGCTCTTAAAACTTATCAGGTGGTAGATGTAGTTTTTCAAAAAATAAACTTTTTGATACAGGTTTCCAAAATTATCAGTGGTTTAGGAACAATACTAAAAAAAACTGAAAAACGCTATTTTGAAATGTTGAAAGTGATTCTCAAAAAATCCTCAAATGAACATCGATTCGTCGCCAAAATATGTATAGGTTACCATACAAACCCTTGAATGTTAAAATATTTTAATGAATTTGTTGAAAGTTTTGACTAAGTTTCTGAAAAACGGGAATAATAAAATGGGATAAAAACGGGGAAGGTTTTGTTCCCAGACAGCAAGTTCAAAGTCTATTGATTCAAAAGTCATTAGCCCCGTGATCGGATTAAATTAAAATCATCGCGATCGGATATGCCATAATGTATTGTTATACATTATGGCATATCCGCCTCGCCTTCAATAATTCAGCGTTCCACTTGAGATACTTTTATTAACACTTTACAACTCCTCGAATACAACTCGATAACATTGGAATCACAATTAACTAACTACTAAGCAACAACACCGCTTTTTATAGTTTTCACCTGCTCTAGAGTGTTCATCTGCCTGTTCTAGAATGTTCATCTGTCATTATATACAGTTCTTTACTAACTAGGTTGTGTATAAACTAAATAGACTTAATACGTAAAACGAATCAGCTTCATATTATTTATACATAACTACAAAGTTAGTATTCACCATTTCGATCTGACGCTTTTTTAGCCGTGAGGCTTACCGTTTATTTTTATTATGACCGTATGCATTTTTTATCACTTTGACTTTAAACTTCACGGCGGTTAAAGGTAGAAAAAGAGAGAATTTCATTCAACTTTTGAATTGAAAATTGTCTTGTCTAGATCAGAGGTCCCCAAACTAGTTTGTCTCGTAGACCACTTGCTATGTTTTTCGGTTTTGGGTAGACCGCTGCTTAGCTAATATTGCATTTTTGAAAATTTATCAACTTCAAACGTTTTTTGACTAATTTCTAATTGTAGTGAGGTGTAGAGTAAAGAAGCAATAAAGAACACACTTTAATTTTTATACATTTATTATTGAAACTTAAATTAAAACGAACCAAATTAAAATTATTAGTACAATAAAGTATTACATACATAAAATTAATAAGTAAAATTAAACGCTTTTTTAGTGGGACGGATGAACTTGGTGCTATGATAATAAATTTTCAATACTTGGCATTAATTTAGTGAGGTTTAATCTTAGATCTCCTCGGTTAATGATGTCCAGTTTTTTTTTTTTTTTTGTTAGAAGATTAGTTAGTCAACCGCGCCGAAACCTTTCTCCACTTGATATGAAGACGGAAAAGCAATTAAAACTTTCTCGCGATATTTCATAATACGGGATAAGTAACCTTAAGTTCTTCGTTAGTGCTTATTCCGATCAGTTCCTGTTGTAATATGACATCCGTTTCTTCAACGTCACCATATGGATTGATTATCCATTTTGGTATTACCATATTCAAAACTCCTCTTCCTCATCCTCAAATTTTATTTTAAAATCTGCATAGAGGGCATTTAAATGTTGAACGTAAGTTAAAACGTTATCTTCCTGGCAGTTTGTCTGTGACAAATTGGCAAACTGAGAAAATTCGCCCCGCCACGTCCAATGTTTTGCTTCATTAGTTTAATTCTGGCAAGAAATGCTGAAATTATGGACTTTATTTTGACCAAATTTAGCCTGTCACTTTGTAACTGCAAGTTAACCTCATTAAATTTACTGAATAAATCTGTTAAATAGGCAATGTTTGGTTTGCACCTGATTAAACATTGTTTTAAAATTGGATATTTAGCATCCAAAAACTCCAAAACAGTGTCAAAAAGAGCAAAAAATCTTGTCAAACATAAGCCTTTCGAAAGCCAGCGCACTTCAGTGTGAAGGAGCAATTGATGAAAGTTCTCGTCATTTTCTTCACACAACTGAGCAAATAATCGCGTATTCAAGGCATTGCCTCGAATTCGGTTTACTGCGTTAATGACACATTGAAGAGATTCATGCAATCTCACTCAGATTTTTGGCAACTAAATGTTGTCGATGGATAACGCAGTGTATTGCTAACACCTCGGGTATATTTTGTTTTAAGTGGCTTACAAATCCACGGTAACGCCCAACCACGGCAGCTGCCCCATCCGAAACTACTTATATTATATTTGATAAAGGGGTCGCTTTTTCCATGAAGTAATCTTTGAAAACATTAAATATTGATTCGCCTTTAGTGTCGGTTGTCAAAGTTCTCGCGAAAAGCAGCTCTTCATATATTTCTTGATCCATAATAAAACGTATGCTAAAAATAATGCTTCATTACCGGGTAAGGTTGACTCATCCAGCTGTATAGAGAAATAGGTCGTTTGCAAAAAATTACATAAGTAGCGTTCAATTTCATAACTCATTTCATCAATACGCCTTTAAACTGTGTTGTTGCTTAAAGGAATTATTTTAGTGATATCAGATGCAGGTATGTGCAATACAGTTTTTAAAACTTCTTCAATGGCTGGCAATATTAACTTTTTTCCGATAGTATGCGGTTTTCCGGATTTTGCTATAAGTAGCGAGATATTGTAAGACGCTCGCAAACCATCATCATCTCTTTGTGACATTGAAGCGAACATTTTGTCCACTGTGGGTCTCTTCTGAACTTTATTTTTGAGTGTTTGAAAGTATTTCAAATCTTTACCTATTTTATCAGGGTGACATTTTCTCAAATGATCCTCCAGCTTAGATGGTTTCATAGCGTCATTGTTTAAAACTTTGTTGCATGAAAGGCGCATAGGCAATTTCTTTTCCGACAAGGAAGGAATGAAGCCTTTCAAATAATCAACACTGTATTGTCTACATGTCTTTTTAGATTCAGCCATGTTTAATGTCAATTACCTGTGAACAAAATTGAGCTATTTAAATATTTATTTTAGTTATAAAAATAATGTAAAAAAGACCGGACGGAAAAACTACGCAACGCCTAGTATTTACTAGGCGTTGCGTAGTAAGTTAAGTTTCACAATTGTTTTGTTTGTCAAATCAACATACTATTATTTTCAAAATATGTTACCTTATTACAGGTTGTCTGTTACTTAAGATAAATTAAACACTCAAACTGATATAATAGATTACCATACCAAGAGAGTTTCTTAACTACCAATAAATAACTAAAATGTTATAAAAAAATGTACTTACTTTCTTCTGGCACTCCCAAACAAAATTACATTGATTCACTTTAATTGGTGTGTATACTTTTAAAAATATTATTATCTTAATAAGAAGTAGTTACTTTTTCAACGCTTTGGAAACAAATGAACACGTTCGTTCCTAACATTACTATTTATTGATTGACGAATTAAACAAGCCAGTGCAAGTCAATCTTCATAGTACTTCCTATGCTGTCTTTGCGAATATCTGAGACAAGAACGGACAAGCGACTCTACTTCGCGTATGCCCGTAGGTAGCATGTATACCTATGTGCAAGTTTCTACAAGTTCAAAGTTTGTGCGACCACAAAGCGAATATCCTACTAACTTACACAATTTTATGAGATATTATAAAATTGTGAAAATAAGTTTGTTTGCAAAATCTACAACTGTACGATTTAGCACTAATCGTCATCGGTCTGTTTGTTATGTTTTCAGCTAAAAAGTAAGCAACAAATCATCTTTGTGTGTGAGTTATAACATTAATGGAAAGTCAAAATTAAAGTCGCGATCTGCTTAAATGAGATCCACTATCGTGGACCCCCGCTTACATCTCATAGACCCTAATTCTATTTTTCGCTCAGATGGACCCCTTGTAGGTCGTCGTCGACCTTGGGGGTCGGTATAGACCACTTTGGGTATCATTGGTCCAGATACTACCATTTGCTAGTTATTTGCAAATTTTATTATAGAATAGTGTTTTCAGTGTTATTCAGGTTTTTTTTTTAAACTTCTGAACACTTTAGAAATTTATCGTGTTACCTTCAAGAGCTATAACATGCGAAAATTTTAGATTTTAGCTGTAAGCTAGTATACATAAGCTGTATACATAATTTCAACAAATTCAAAATATGATTAGATTTTGAACTTACTGAGTAAAATTATTAGGGAATAAATGGGGATATGTGTGCCATTTTGAAAAATGATGTTCCAGAATTTCGATTTTGAAATTAAAATTATTTAAATTTTTGCCGCTATCATTTTCCCACTTAATATATCTATATATTTTTGTAATATTCATATCATCTGTAATATTCAACATCAACTTCTATAGGTAAATTAGTGATAACCTAAAAGAGATACGAAAGAGTTTAAATTGTGGCAAAGTTGGGCAATTTGGTACTCAATCAAATGCCGTTTAAAACTGAGGAAATTCTGAATATTTCCGGAGATATCCGGGAAAAAAACTAAATTTTGAAAATTATTTTTTATTTTATCCTGCCTTTATTTGAGCAGGTTTTTTTAAACGAATTGCACTTCGTTTTTTGCCACTTTTTCTTGTCTACAGAATGGCACTATCAGTTATTGAGTTATTGAGTTCGACGTTTCAATTTTTTGGACCCATCATCAACTTAATTTTTTTAAATACGGACCTGGATGTTTTATTTCAGATTTCGAAGGAACTCTAAAAATGGATATACATATATGACACTTGAGATGCTATTATGTTAAAATCAGACAATATTTTGATAATAAATCAAATGTATGTAGCTGAACAAACTTAAATAAAACATTCAGGTTCATATTTAAAAAAATGAAGTTGATGATGGGATGATGCAGAATAATCAAAACGTCGGACTTAAGAACTGAAATGCCATTTTTAGACAAGAAAAAGTAGTAATAGGGAAGTGCAATTCATTTAAAAAAAATTCCTCAAATGAAAGCAGGAAAAATAAAAACCTATATTCAAAATTTTGCGTTTTTTTCTGATATCTCCGGAAGTTTTCAGAATTTCCTCAATTATGTATATACAATATTTGACTGAGCACCAAATTGCCCAAAGTTGCTACACTTTAAACTTGTTTGTATCTCCAAGTTCAATATCACCAATATCTTATGGTTTCCAAGATCCCAATTTCCAAGATCCCACCCTCGAATTTGGGACAGGCTTTACATTTAGGTAATAGTAATAAAATATACATACAAATTTGTGAAATCAAATACTTCTTTCTATAAAACAACTATTACAAGAAATTGCAGAAACAAAAAATAATGTTATATCATTAATTATAGATAATTAACCTAAATCATTGTAAGGTATATAAAATAAAATAAAATCGGATTAAAAATTTTTCCTCTCAATAGCATAGTATCTGTTTAAATGAAGTGAGATATTGTATGTACCTAGTGTTTTCAAAGAGCGTTCTGAACAATAATTTAATAGATTAAGGACCGGCACTTTTAGTACCAGTTAAGGCCCAATAACTATCAGTCGGTTAGACTTGTGAAAATTCAGAAAATATAGAAAACAGTCACAGTCTAACCATTCAGTTTAGTTAATTCGCCTTAACCGAGACTAAAAATATCATTATACATAATTAATGCACGTAATAATATAATAATATATACATTCTATATATACAAAGGATCACTGATGTTATTAATTTTAAAATTTATGTACATGAATATTATTATACATAAATTAAATAAATATGCTTCTATAATTTATTAAATTAGGTTGGTGTTAATTTCCATAATTTAAGATGATCCACTTATCTTATTTTAATTTTGGCCTCGTAAATACACCGACTTCTCAAGCTGTCGGGGTCAAACAAATTTTGAAACACTTTTCTGGGTTACAAAAAAAATTAAAAAAAAATGGATGGCATAGCATTTCCGGCTTATTTAAAAGAAATCTAATACTGAGAGAATAAAATTCATTAACATACTTTTGGTAGGTGATGGGTAGTATACTCCTTATATCAGTCGAACTGTTTAGGTAATCTGTCTAGATTTTTAGAAAATATAGTGATAATCAAATAGCGCTATTTTTTGGTCTTGATTACCTACCACTTCATTACATAGACCTTTCTGGATTTGTCAGATCGCCTTATGATGCTTCATATCGAGCGAAACATTCGATATGAAGCATCATTTGCAAGTTATGTGGAGTGCATTATCATAGTTTAAATTTAAAAATTTTAATTGGAAAACCCGGAAGTGACGAGATTAAAAAGAAAAACGGATTGTTCAGTGATGAATTTCTTAAATATGGTTTTACCGTTATTTTCAATAACCCGCAAAGTGTATGGAGAAGTCTTCTTCTGAAGCCATCAAAGCTACTTCAGAATTGAAATATCAAACATACAGGCAAGTCAAGCCTGTAGAATGCTTTAAAAAGAAAAAAAGAAAACACACTCCACAAGAAAGAAACAAATCAACCAATATTACTGAAAAAGCATTACTAACATTACATTAGAGAACGGTATTAAGGGGAAGTAGGTAGTAATCACGGTTGATGTAATTAAAAATGCTCGTATTTTTATAAGGAAACATAGAACCCACATCATACTTTACGAAGCGATTATTGAACCTAAATAAAACGTTATAATAGCAAAATAAACTTCAACTGAAACTTTCACAAAATGTCTGCCTCGACAGTAAATACAAGGTAGTTTTATCTGTTAAAGTTATGAGAATTATTTTTTTTAATTCCAGCAATTATACTTCACCTGATTATTGTGGAATAGAAAATTCACAAATATTTTAGAAATCGTTACGCCACAAGATTTTCTGGTAAGCATTTTTCGAATTTTGTGTTGCAAATTTCATCTGAAGTTTTTTTTCCATCACAGTTTTCTATTTGAATGTAATACTTAATAATCAATCTCTATATGTGTCTCTCATATATGGGTCACATGCTTTCTTACGAAAATACGAGAATTTTTAATTTTTCCAACTGTCACTGTTACCTTCTCCTCCTGAATGGGGTTCTATTAGGATCTTATTAAAAAAACTTATTGAAATATCAAGAGACATAATGTTGAAACTAGATTTATTTCCCCTAGAAATCATCATTTTTGGACCAAAAGAATGCAAGAATATAAGGAACTGGAGAACGAAACTCTTAAATTTTTGGTTCCATTCATTGACCTATAATCGCTATTATTTTTTTGGCAGATCTTCATAACACTATCCAGGGTTTCTCGAAGCCGAAACCGATGTGTCGATCTGACATTGAAGCAAAATGAGACACGTGCCATCCCTGGATGAACGTAGCTTAAGTTTAAAAAGGAACAATTCTACATTTCTCGTTCTAAGGGCTAACGCAGGTGATGAGAGGGCCGATCTTATTCCCTCACTACCTTCGATGCGTATGCGGTTGCTTCTTATCTGTCGTCTCACTTTTGTTTATCTTTTTCATAACTGGCCGATGTCTGATATACACATACCTACCAAATATATTCTTTTGCATACTCTTTTGTTTGTTGAATAACAGTCCAAGTGTATTCTTAGCTTCTTTAGGCATTTGTTCAACTTAGATTTAATTAATTTCTCAATGTATTGTCCTCTGAATTTTGTGGTTAACGGGTAAAAATAAACTCGGAAAAAATGAAGTAAACTTTACGGTCAAAAATAAATGTACTCGACAATTTCCGATAAGACAGCACATGGTTTTGACTTTTCTCCTAATGTTACCTATCTATAGCTTTGCCTCCTTTAATATACGAGCAGTAAGCTAATTTATTATGTATCATAGTTTAATTCTTTTAGGTGGTAAAGGTTGGCGTGTTACTTCGTTAGATTGTAGATTAGTACTAACAATATTGTCATAAAGCGACATACCACCTGTATTGTTTTCCTTATTTTCCAACGTCACATGGTGTGCGTTATAATCGCAGTCCGAAATGACTTCTTATTTATGGGTGATGCGCGGTGCAGTGTCCCATTAATAATTAGAATTTACTGTGGTGGGGCTACGGCTGAATTTTATGGATGATACATGACGCTAGATCAACTGCGATTGGTTTTCCTGCCACCACACATTCCACTTTTGTGGCCGTCAGTCCAGAAGTTGGAAGGTATTGTGATTGGATCTAAATTAATCTTAAGGGATGTAGATAGCCATCCTCAGCCTATCCGTGTTAAGTGTACTGACAATATGCACATGTAGTTATATCATGCAACTTCCTAAAACGAAATCCTGTAATAGAGTATCATCAGTTCCTTACTTAATGCCAGTGTATCTGGTTTCATGTCAAGACAAGAACATAATGTAATTATTTTAACTTCCAGTGCGCCCAATAATTACAACAGCTTACTTAAATAAAATTGCCAATGTGCCACAATGACACATTGGTTATGTGTCATTGATCAATGTGGAGTAGGTGAAGTGGCCTTAATCTTCTCGGATGAATCAACTTCTCCAGCCTTCACTTCCATAAAAGACAAGTGTTCGTAATTTCCATACTGGTACCAGATAAGGATGGGCTTTGTCAAGCCTTATGAATGACACATATCAAGCCTCCATATCACTGGGATGAGTAGCCAGTTAGTTGGTGGTACTGTTTCCACCTGCTAAGCCTGCCGTTCTTGTTTGGACTTATGGAGAAGATACTGGAATGAATAATCCATCCTCATTGAACGTATCCTTAGGATTTTGATATCTTCTTCTCCGACATCAAAAGCGTCGAGGTGGCAACGATAATTTTCCCTGACTCTCGGAAATCCAGTCTGGCTTTTGTCAACCTTGTAAACTGATCTGCGCACATCACATTGAGTGCGGTGTCCTCACACGGCTTTGTTAAGCTTCCAATTGTTCCTTTTAGCCAAACCAATGTAAAGTCATCAGATAAATCACACACAATCCTAATGATTTTATCAGAATATGGTCACGCCCGTCATTATTTTTCGTTGCTCATGAAGATAAGATCAACTCTTCACAAATCCACTCCACTACGTGAATGTGGAAATAAAACCAGTGATAAGTCTAAGTATTTTATTAAATAGTATATGCTTAATTTTAGAATAACACTATACAGTCAAATATTTCCTATCTTATAATTTAACTAAGTATGATACTGAGAAAACAGCACCAAATTTAAAATAGTAAAATACGCGTATTGTATACGGATAGAGTAATAAATAGCAGTGAAGTATTTCTTCTTGAGGAGTACTTTAAAGAATGCGAATATCAATTTGCATAAAATTTAATTATCATAAATTTTATAAAACGTGAGAGTCTTCATTAATATGTTGTTTTTTTAATAAACAATTTGATATAGTGTCCGCTTGAAAAAAATTTGTAATTCCAAAGACGAGCACGTTTATTTATTTAAATGCGTGGTATACGAGTGTAGGTATAAATTAAAAGTTCAATTACCACGATTATTGGTACTTATTATTTTCTATTAGTCTCATATTAGTGGGTGGTAGTGTATCTTAGTAGTGGGTGGTATAATATGCCGTATTCATAGAATATGATTTCATTAGACTGCCGGTTTCAGCCACACGGTTACGAAATCCAGTGCTTTCGTAAAATAGTGGATAAAATGGATACAATTGTCCCTGATTTTTCTCTGTAAAATTGCTCAGACACGTAAAAAATACATATGAACCAACATTTTTCTATGGAACTTAATATTTTTCGACCACTTGTCAAAAGGCTATGATTACATCCATATAGTTTTTAATAACAGATCTTTCTAACTTATTTTTTTCGACAGAACTGGAAAGATCACTTTTTTCACACACTAACTATTCATGTTTGGATCAATGTGAGGCCAACGTGAGACGACCAATTGAATGGTCAGCCGGATAGCTCGATCTGACATCCCCAGATTTTTTTTTGTGGGTATATTTAAAAAATATACATTATTCACCCATGATATTGGATGATTTAAAAGTAAGAATTCGTTAAGATATACAACCATACCTTCAGCAGTTGTATGTACATACGCCTATACTTATGCGTATACAGGGTATCCCAGGATGAATAACTCCATAACGCCATAACTCTACGATATACGTGGTCATTTGAAAAAAAAAAAATGGGGATGGCTTTACCGGAGGCGGCACTTTTAATGATGGCTAACACTTCCCTCTGACCCACTTAACACCCCTGCTAACAAATTGCCGTCGCTTTTGTTATTGGTTGTATAAATAGTTCTGGGACACCCTGTATGTGGATGTATATACTATGTAGGGATATACAGTGTGGAACAGCCAAATGGAATACATTCATTAGCTCCATTATTATGCATTTTTTCAGAAAATCCTGAGACGCGTCAATTTCTAATTTTAAAATGGCATCTTGAGACGTAAAAATGTCATCCCTAAATTCAACCCCCTTCAGGTGACAGCTGCAACCCCTAAATTTTCAAATTGGAAGTAGGGGCTTGTGATACTTCATTTGAAAGGTATTTTCATTCTCTATTCAAAACTGCTATGGTTTTAAATGTTATTGCCGAAGTTAACAAGAAAATAAGATAATTCTTTAGAGTATGGCAAGATGTGAGTTCATTTTCTGTAGGAAGAAAAAGAAGGGGGCCTTTTTCTTACAAATCTTTTATTTTTTATCGTGCTACCGGTTTCGTTCAATAATTGACCATCATCAGGCAACAAAATGTACAATAGGCTACAATAAATGGTTAAAGTTAGTGCATGCAATCTATCTATTTTTTCAGTTTTTGCATGTAATATTTAGTATTGGTTATAGATAATTATTTTAACGTATTATTTTTTTATTTAAAACCTAAGAAGGTAAAACTAAAATAGATATCCTAATAAATAATTTCTTTCAAATGAAGTATCACAAGCCCCTACTTCCAATTTGAAAATTTAGGGGTTGTAGCTGTCATCTGACGGGGGCTGAATGACATTTTTACGTCGCAAGATGTCATTTTAGAATTAGAAATTGACGTGTCTCAGAATTTTCTAAAAAAATGCATAATAATGGAGCTACTGAATTTATTCCATTTGGCTGTTCCACACTGTATACATAAAAGCGTACATGCATATACAGGGTGAGTCAGAAAGAATGGAACAAGACTTAACTGGAGATACTAGACACCAAAATATTATGAATGAGCTCAACATGCTAGCACCAATGTCGCTAGTTTAAGAGATACAGTGTGTTCAAAGTTTAAATTTTATTCTGAAATTTTTCAATAATTAAGAAAGTTTTGATGGTATAAATCTGAAAATTGGTATTTTTATGTTTTTTTTTTTTTGGTGTGAGAATTACAAGTTGCAACAAGCCTACTAGAAAAAATATAGCAATATCAGCGCCTGGAAAAAAATCAACAAAATACATTGAACCTTTTTAAATGGAAATAACTTAAAAACCGATAGATTTAGACGACCTAAACAAACGTACCTTTTCTCTGTAGAATTCAACATTGGTTTACGCATTTTTTACGCACGCTTTACGCATGGCTCAACAGATAAAAAAATATATTTTAATTTACCAAAATAATACGTTGAAACTAGCGCCCTCTAGGAGCAACGTCAAAATAAGCTTATAATTCGTAATTCTCACACCAAAAAACATAAAACTAACAATTTTCAGATTTATAGTATCAAAACTTTCTGTTATTGATAAATTTCAGAATCTTTGAGAAATCTCAAATCAACAAAATACATTGAACTTTTTAAATGCAAAAACTTAAAAACCGATAGATTTAGACGACCTAAACAAGAGTACCTTTTCTCTGTAGAATTAGGAGTTCTTTATTAAAAAAAAATTATTAAAAAAAAAAACTATTAAAAAAAAGTTTTAATTTACCTAAGTAATGCGGTGAAACTAGCGCCCTCTGGGAGCAACGTCAAAATAATTAAAATTCGTAATTCTCACACCAAAAAACATAGAGCTACCAAGTTTCAGATTTATACTATCAAAAATTTCTCAATTATAGAGAAATTTCAGAATAAAATTTACACTTTGAACACGCTGTATCTTTTAAACCAGCGACATTGGTATAAGGCCTGTTGAGCTCAATCATAAGATTTTGGTGTCTAGTATCTCCAGTTTAGTCTTGTCCCAATCTTTCTGACTCACCCTGCTTACATGCATACATACAAGTATACATATATCTACTTTGTGCTACACATAGTACTAAGTACTGTGGCTTTGTGCTATTGTAAATCCCACGAAAACCCCAACTTCAAAGAATTATATCACGAATTTTTAAGACTTAGTGTCCATTGAGACTTTTGTTCTACATGTCAAGAACTACCAGAGTCTAAACTTTCAGAGAGTTTGACCGAGAGCTATTTACTATAAGGATTCTGTAGGATCCTTTGGTTTTATAATTTGAAAGTCTATTTTCTTAACAATTTCCGTATCTAGGTGACTTACATCGATATTTATCTTATTGTATGTGAAAAAAAGTGTTATATCTAATTACGGAATAAAAAGGTTGTCTTCAAAAAAAATATGGATGACATCATAGCGTTTTGACAAGTGGCGAAAAAATTCAAGACCCATATCAAAAATTAATAATTCGTATGTCAATTTTGACGTGTCGGAGATATTTCAGAAAAAGAAAGTGAAAATTTTATGAACATTATCCACTACTTTATTTATATCTGAAAATAAATAATCCATTATATTAAAAAAAAAACTGGACGTTTTCCATGAAACATAGAACTATTACACTTTTCTCGACGCGCGTTTCGCCAACCAAGTTGGCATCTTCAGGAGAAGATTGAAACTAAATTCTAGCCTACACACTTGCACCATTTATACTAAATTTATTGCCACGGTTCACTGAACCGTAATTGTCTTTGTTTATCAGAGCAAACAGTGGACTGGTGGGTATCGGACCATTGTCCATATTCATACTACTGTTACACTTAATGATTTCTAAACTTTCAAAAGCATCCAACTGTCTACTGTTTGTTACATTTCTAATTAATTTTAAATTATTAATGTTTATCCTATGGTTGTTGTTAAAAGCGTGTTCGGCAACACAAGATTTTTCAGTTCTGCCATATTTCAAATGAGCCATGTGTTCTTTAAATCTAGTCAAAATAGATCTTTTTGTTTGCCAAATATACTTTTGATCACAATCTTTACAACGTATTTCGTATATTCCTGACTTTTCGTTATTATCGATTTTGTCTTTGGGGTTACCCAAAATCGTCTGTAGTTTATTTTTAGAATTATAAACCAAATTGATATTAATATTTTTAAAAATGTTATCTAGTCCGCGGGTGAATTTAGGTTCATATGGTAACGAAGCAAATTTCGAATTGTCAGTATCTCTACGAAAAGTCGTGCAATTGTACAGGGTTCTCTTAAATTTATGCTTCCTTAGTAACTTATCTATTAAATGGACTGAGTAACCGTTATTCTTAGCTATATTCTTAATTAATTGTTTCTCATGTTCAAACCTCTCTTTACTGAGGGGGAAATTTAACAAACGGTGAATTAGAAAATTAAAACTTGCCATTTTATGTTGAAAAGGGTGGTGTGAATCGTTGGGAATATATCTAAGAGTCGCGGTTTCTTTCCTATATACATACATCAAACTAACTTATTTTCACTATTTCTAATACTTAATACATCTAAAAATGGTAGATGTTCATTGTGTTCCACTTCATATGTAAATTTTATGGTAGGGAAACGGTTATTTAATTTGGCAACAAAATGATCTAAACTAATTGTTGTTGTATCAAATACCGCGCAGATATCGTCCACATACCTGAACCAAACTCTAGGGAAATACTCGAATTTATCTTTTACTTCTGTCTCAAATTTACTCATAAAAATATTTGCAATGAAAGGTGACAAGGAGTTACACATTGCCGTTCCCTCATGTTGTTGAAAATATTCACCATTATACTCAAAACAATTTTGATTCATACAAATACTAGTAAGCCGAATATATTCCTTAACAATTTTATCGTCTAAACCATTTAATCCGAGTAATTCCATGAGGTAGTCCAAAGTTTTCGGGATTGGGACACTTGAAAACAATGAGCATACATTAAACGAGACCAAAATTTCATCTTCTTGCAATTGGATATTCGTGATATTGTCAATGAATTCACTAGAATTTTTTACTGAAAAACTTGTTTGTGCAATAGGCAAATTTTCGAACTCGTTCGTTAACCATTTTGACAAATTTTAAGTTGGGGATCCTATCGCTGAGACAATTGATCTTACAGATTTTCCTGGTTTATGTATTTTTGGTAAACAATACAATTTAGGTATTACTGGATTTGACAATTGTAATTTTTGTCTCAGTGACGGAGTAATAAGGTTGTTACATTCTTTTAAAGATTTTTTAACTTCCGTTGTCATTTTTGGCAAAGGATTTTTTTGACAATTTATTGTAAGGACCACTATTAATTAAATTGTCGACTCTTTCAAAATAATCATTTTTGTCTAAGATAACAACCTTATTTCCCTTATCAGCTTTTAAATAAAAACAATCCTTCTCTCGTAATTGCTTGACAATGTTTTTGTCTTTCTTGACATTTTTGGTATTATTTTTATTTTTAACAATGTTGGAACTAATTTGTTTTCTAACTGCTTCTCTGACAAACCCCCTGGAATAATCGGGCAGGTGCTGTATTGCACATTCCAGGACCATTACCCACTCCAGGACCATTATATTTTATTTGTTTTCTATGAACTACATATTATATTACTGAGATTTATGAATATTCATGCTGTATATCCACAAAAACTGCCTATTCATATATTTATAAAGTGTACACATATATTTAATATATATAGATATTAAATTATTAATTAATATTAGGTATACATATTATACAAAAAAAGATTTAAAAAGCGGTGAAATAAATCATCTGGTAAAATATTATGGTGAAATATATTATACATATAACTTTAAAAATTGACCAGAAACTCAGAAATAGCTATTAAAGATATTAATAAAATGTTCTTATTTCAAGGTTATTATACCATGAATTTACCTTTTTTAAAAACATATTTTCTCTAAATTAAAATTCGAATTAGAATCTCCTATGGAATCATGTTGAATCTATTGGGGCAGCCTCAGAAATCGCAGGGAAATTTTATCCGGACCCTGCTATTGAATTCAATGTTTCCCATCTTTAGCAGCCGGTGTTTAGTTTGCATATCAGATGAGATCCAGCGTATCAGCCATTTATTAAAACTTTAGAATAACAATTTTTATCTTTTATCATTTTCTGATATAAAACTTATAACAGAATTAAATTATTTGTCTAATATAATTTTTTCCCGTACTATATGGTCTAATTAGTATTATTGTACTTTTTAAAAAAATAAATGCAGTTAATTGAGGTAGTTAATTGAAAAATACCGCAACCAAATATTTTTTTATTTAGCTTTTTTAAATAATAATGGAAAATACACATGTTATTGAAAAGTATTTTTGAGAGAGTCTAAAAGAGTAAAAAGACCGCTGCCAATGGAATCACAATCATTTTTCCACATTTTCCATTTTCCACATCCATTTTTCCACACTTAATTATACTAAGCTACTAAAAACGTAAGATTATATTCTTATATGAGTGATGTTATTATATATTTGGGATATGACTTTTATGACCAGTATGGCCCTTGTGGTCATTATGGCAAATATGATATGAATATCGATACGATCGTTATGAGCTTTATGATCCATATGACCTTTATAACATATATATGTCATCAATGACCTACATGAACTTAATGATCTCTATGACCTTGATGTTCTAAATTACCTTTATGGTATCTATGTTTTATTTTGCATATGAACATGGAAAAAAAATGATAGTAGAGACTTAAATGTAATATTTGAATTCTCCTACCTCAAAAATCTATATCACGTCACATGAATATCTTTATTAATTCACATTCAGAAAACCGCCCACTTCCCTGCTGTGTGCATCGAAAACACCATCGGCCAAATGAACACCATTCCAATATTTTGATTGACTACCCATTAGTTTTTTCACAAATTTTTAATGTTATTAATACATTTTATTCTACACCCCTTCCGTAGGTATATATATATATTAATTTACGTTAAAAACATTTTTTTAACTATTTTGAATAGTTACCCCCTCCAACGTAGTAACATAAGAAACCTTTATATTTGCAGAATTTGTTATAGATGTTTCTGAAATTTGAAGTGGATATCTTACCCCAATTTATCTCCCAACCCCTTCCGATTAAGTTCAAAATCAGCTTCAGACCTCATCATAGTACATAAGTGTTCCAAATATCACGTTCACATCGTTTTCGAGTTATCGTGTACAAACAAAAGCCAATTTTTTAACCCAGAAGAAGAAAGTTCATCTTGTGTTAACTGTTTCTTATTGCATACATTGTTCAAAACTTCAATTTTATTATAAGAGTTATAGTTAGTATAAGTGCAAATATCATATTTTAAATAAATATAGATACCATTAGTTCCCCAAAATTATATCCCCAAAATGTTATATCGTTCCCCAAAAAACGTTTTCAAATTAAATTTTAAAAACAGATTTTTTTAAATATCCTAAATTAATTTGCAAAGTATTGCATTGAAAGTTGGCATGCGGGAGTTTTTTAATATTAGAAAACCTACAATGGATACGGCTTTATTGTAGCTGCTGGAGGGCGTTCTATATTGTTCTCTTTACGGATTAAAATAATAATAACTTTTTTCTTAATGTACTTTATGGCTTTTTTTAGTCAAAAATATTGTTTCCTGCAATTTTCTAAGCAAAAAAGGTACACAATATAATTAAAATTGGTGTTTTTGAAATATTTGGATTTTTGTCATTCGATGCAACATAATTTTTCACGATATTTTTTGAAATTATCTTTTGAACTTTAGCATCTGCTAAATTGTTTTACCCAACATGAGTTGTTCATCATGCCGCCGTACGATTCGTTTAAATTTAAGAACTGCTTGTTGCCGTCTTGATAAATGTCATATACTTTTATGACCATCTTGATGTACGATTCAAAACAAATGATCAAATTGTATGATTCAAAACAATTTAGAATCTATTAAAATTTCTATAAAAATCAAAAATTTAATTTCAACGCGATAATTTAATAAGATTGTAATAAATCATATAAAAACTTAGGTTGTATCGAACGATAAAGATCCAAATATCTAAAAAATATCAACTTTTTTGTTTAAAAAAGTGCAGGAAATTAGATTTTGTAACTAACCATTCAAAAAAAGTCTTAAAAGTAAAAGTCATCAAAGTTGGCCGAGCAAACAAAGACGTATTTCTATTCTCATATATCTTAAGTTTATAACTTTAAGTATTATGTTATAAAACATTATAAACCATATTTTCGCAAAAGTAAGACGCAATGAATGAAAATGGCGACCGTCCATGTTTATACACACTTGAGCTCTGATTTTAACTGAGTCAATAGTGTGCTGCAATAACCACGGTGTTCCATTATTTTCTTCAATTTTGTTGACAGTGCGTTGCTGAAGGTATTCCATAACGCCAACGGTAGTTTCAGAAATTGAATTGAAATGTTTTTGATAAAGCCAAAGAAAAAAATCACAGAAGGTCAAATCGCTAGAGAGGAATATGGTCTGTGTGTTCAAACTAATTATACGATATTCGAAAAATTCTCCTATTTATATAGTTAATTGTTTCCCTAAAGGTAGGTATTCATTTGAGCAAATTTGCACGCACGAATGGTTTGCGCACAAATCTGCTCAAATGTGTAGATACGGAGCTAAGTACTGCGAGAATTGTACTTAGCTCCGTACACATTTGAACAGATTTGCGCGCAAACCATTCGTGCGCGCAAATTTGAGTATTCCCCCATAAGTATGGTGAAATGCCCCCTTTCTTTTATTTTCTTCTTATGATGAAAGTGTTTCTTAGGGCTAATTATGAAAGGTAGACCGAATTTTAGGTCTAAAAAATTTTCCTCTCCGCTAGGTATGGAAAAAACCCAGTTTGTTACGTTTTATTTGTTTCTCGGTTTTTAACTGTCGAAAAAAAATCTGAAAAAAATTAATGAGTACAGAAAATATGATTAGTTTTATGTAAAAAATTTTTCAAGTTCATTCAAGGTCATTATGACCTTTAAAAAAATTATTCAAACTTTAAAAATCACATATCTTTTAACCAAAAAAAGCTTCAGGCTCAGATTTTTAATATGTTATATTTTTAACTGTTTTTTACTACCTCAAATTTTTTTCAGATTTTTTTGATTGGTAAAAAATATAAAAACTACTAGTTTCGATGTGGAATTTTTTTTCTTACTATTTTTAGTGAACATATTTTTTAATTGTTTGAAGGCATTTGAGTCCTTTTTAGTGCAAGACAAAAAGCAGGACACTATAAAATGGTGATTTCAAGCCGTTTTAAGTCGTTTCACGGACAAAAAAGTGATTTTTCGCACTTTTTTGCATGACCCACCACTCAAAAAAATCTGAAAAAATTTGAGGTAGTAAAAAACAATTAAAAATATAACATATTAAAAATCTGAGCCTGAAGCTTTTTTTTGGTTAAAAGATATGGGATTTTTTAAAGTTTGAATAATTTTTTTAGAGGTCATAATGACCTTGAATGAGCTTGAAATTTTTTTTACATAAAATTAATCATATTCTCTGTACTCATGAATTTTTTCAGGTTTTTTTCGACAGTTTGAGAGGAAAATTTTTTGGACCTAAAATTCGGTCTACCTTTCATAATTAGCCCTAAGAAACACTTTCATCATGCGAAGAAAATACAAAAAAGGGGGGGCATTTCACCATACTTATGGGGGGATACCCTTTACTCGAAAGAATACCTGCCTTAATAGTATGCGTATGAACTCTGTCTGTTGAATATAACCTTGTAAGTCGTCGTCATGCAACATTTGTAGGTACAAAAAGTGCTAAGATTTCTAAACGGTACCTGTCTCATTCAGTGTTACGTTAAAAAAAAAAAAGAAAAAAATAGGTTCACAATCCTCCTTCTGCTCACAGCAGACCGCACTTCAATTTTTTGTGGGTGTAATAGAGTTTCAATATAAAAGTGAGGGTTGTCTACACTCAAAAGTCTCAAGATGAAACCAATCCTCATTATATAAAACTGAATTGTAGACCTAGAGGTCCATCCGCTCTGAGAATTTCACCTGTGAATTGTAGACAATATGGATGTAGCTCCAAATCATTTTTCAAAATTCGTTGACACATTGTACAGAACAGAATCACTCGTTGACTCAGGTCGCTAATTGATGTTCTTGGATTGTTCGTTATCACTTGTCTAAACCATTTCAACGTTTTCGTCTGTCCTTATTTTGGGTTAGGCACTTCCTTGTTACAGATTGACGCTCTCAGTTGACGGTACAAATTTTACTTCATAATCATAACGGTACAAACGTTTTACTTCATAATCATAACATAGTATAAAACAAAGTCGCTTCCCGCTGTCTGTCCCTATATATATATATATCTACTACATATGTATGCTTAGATCTTTAAAACTACGCAACGGATTTTGATGCGGTTTTTTTTAATAGATAGAGTGATTCAAGGGGAAGGTTTATATGTAAATACATGCATAATATAGTAGAGAAACACTGATAATTTTAGAGGTTTCTAATGTGATGTCGTAAATAAACACATTTTTTTTGCGCTTACATTGCAAACGCTGGCTGAACCCTACGAGATAGATCAAAATAATGTACTACAATATTGTACACCTTAAAAAAGGTCTACAAAAAAGTCCGCGATGGTATATGTCTATCTCTTAGGGATAACCCACAATAACCATTTTTTATATTTCCTTGCGAAGCCGGGGCGGGTCGCTAGTACCAGATAAAATGGTCGAAATTGAGACACAATACTACCTCTTCAATCCGAATACTCGTTAATCAGAACACACGCTAGTCCAAACAGCCAAATCATGAATTTATAGTCTGAACGTTCCCTCGGTAATGCGAATGCTGACAAGAAAAGGCTCGTTGCCACTCTCAAATCGCAACCAGTGTTTGCATATTGAATATAATTTTCCAATTATTGAATGAAACCTCTGAATATTGTTTTCCGTCAGGTCTATGTTTAAAATCTGCAGAAATCCACTAAAAAGTTAGAGGCTGTCCCCTGTGTCACCCGTTATATCAAACACACTAGAAAATTATACAGTTTATTTAACTAAGCCTAAAGATAAATAAACAAAAGAAAACCTTGATCATGGGCAATCGTATACATATATGTATAACTTAACCTACAGTATGCATACATAAAAATAATGGTTTTTATTTTAAATAAGTGTTTTTATGTACATTGTATAAATAGAACATGCATACATGCACACACATATAAATACACATACACATATACAAATACAGTGCAACCTCTTTAATCTGAACACCTCCTTGCCAGACCCTATTCGAATTATCGAATCGTTCGGATTAATGAATATAAAATAACAATGGAATTTTTTGGCGTGTTAAGAAATTTGTTTAGCAAAAAATTTCATTTTGGTGGACTATTTTTTTAAAGACGTCTATAACGATGAAACTTTAGAAGTGAACGTTTAGATTTATTTTATTAATAAAAATTGTGTCCGTTATCAACATTAATTTGACTGTAGACTGATTTGTTTTTATGTTGTTTACTTTAGGGAGTAGTAAATAATATCTGTCAATTCGAAAAAAAAAACATATTAGTAGATATATGGGTGATTCTCAGATAACTGTGATATTTTATGTCCTGTATTTTATTTATCATTCAACATTTTTTTTTCAACGAGTAAAAATTAATATCATAAATCTGATAATTTTCTACAACTTACATTAGGTATTGGAACATAAGCAGTCTTGGATTATTTATAACTTACGAAAATATACTGAAAATTTCAGTACCCTGGCATCTCCGATTCTCGTTTTTCAAATTAATGTGTAAATTTCTATCAATATTTGATTTATAATTTAAAATTGACCTCTGTTAACCTAACAAGGAAAGGTCACGAAGTGTATCTCGCCGATTTTGATGAAATTTAAATATGTTATAGAGCATCAGAAAATAAGAGACACTTATTTTATTTTATCTGCGGCAAAGCACTATAAGGGGGTGAAAACCGCCCCTCAAGCTTACCCCCAAAAACGGTTTTTCTACATATCTCTAGTTACATTTGATTAATTAAAATGAAACAAAATAGAAAGTATTTCTCTTTGTTAGACTCAACTTCTGACAGCAATTTGGTCGTCGGGAGTAGCTACCCTTATATTTTATTTCAGAATTTTTTTTAACATTTTCGCATGTAAAATTTGCACTAAATTATAAGAATTTCGGAAAAAAATATTTTTGGGCAACAACATTAACCACAATCAACTCTCTTCACCACGGTATACCAATTTATTCAAATACTCATGGCATAAAAGTGGATACACCAATGAAAAACCTGAAAAATTCGAAAATTCTGTCGAGTTTGCTTTTGGGGATTCCAGTAGTACTAAATGTGAAGTGCAAGGCTGTAGAAACGTTGCTATAATCCGATGTTCGTGATGTAAAAAATCATTATGTTTGAAACAATATTTTGAAGACTATCACTGTTGTAAAGATTTTAAAAAATAAATACAATTAATAATGAAAAATATATATTTAATTTATGTACTTTTTAAAAAATACTTCCGCCATTTTTAATTGTTAAAATCAGATTTAAAATCAGCGACCTCAAAAACCTACATTTTTTTTTAATAAAACTAATCTATTAATTCTTTTCTAATCTCTTCTGATCAATCTAATCTAATTCTAATCTCTCGGCTTCGCCTCGGGGAGCTCTCCATCCGCCGAGAAGGATGTTCGCGTTTCGTCCCTTGTAATGTAATGTACTATTTCCGGAATTCATATAATTTTATTGCAAATTTTGCATGCGAAAATGTTTGAAAACATTTTTTTTTTCTGAAATAAAATATAATGGTAGCCACGCCCGAGGACCAAATTGCTGTCAGAAGTTGAGTCTAACTCAGAGAAATATTTTCCATTTTGTTTCATTTTAATTAATCAAATGTAACTGGAGATATGTAGAAAAAAACCGTTTTTGGGGGTAACTTTTAAGGGTGGTTTCACTCCTCTCAAGGGGGTTTGGGACGATTTATAAAAAAATAGTGTCGATTGTACAGAAAATTTGTATTATAGACCGGGAAATTTTTAATTTTACCATAGGAATGAATTTGACACTGATGGGGTTGTTTACTCCCGATAACGCTGTTATTTTTTGAAACCCCGAAAGACGTCAACTTTAGTTTTCAATTACAAGCTAGGAGATTTTTTTCCGAAATTTATTAAATTCTATTACAAATTTTACATGCGAAAATGTTAAAAAAAAATCGTTTTACTGAAATAAAATATAAGGGTAGCAACCCCCAAAGACCAAATTGCTGTCAGAAGTTGAGTCTCACAAAGAGAAATATTTTCCATTTTGTTTCATTTTAATTAATTAAGTCCAACTGGAGATATTTAGAAAAAACCGTGTTTGGGGGTAAACTTGAGGGGCGGTTTTCACCCCCTTATAGTGCTTTTCCGCAGATAAAAAATACGTGTCTCTTATTTTTTGATGCTCTACAACATATTTAAATTTCATCAAAATCGGCGAGATACACTTCGTGACCTTTCCTTGTAAGTCTAATGTATACACTATTAAATTGTAATGCAATTATACGAAAAAAAAAAAAATTGGTAAAAAAAATAATCATTGATTTGTGTCCGTTAATTTTATTTTGAGCCTGGGATGTGAACTTATTCCGGTCGACGTACCAATAGAAGAGGAGCTCTGGACCCAGTGGATGGAACATGCTTTGCAGGGACGTTTTCCGAAAATGCTACAGCCAGACCACATCGACAAAGAAAATTCGTTAAAATGGCTTACCGACGGCTATCTGTACCCCGAAACCGAAGGCTACTTGACTGCCATTCAGGACAGGGTTATAAAAACAAGGAATTACCAGAAGCATATCCTGAGAGACGACGTCGAAGATATATGTAGGAAATGTGGATCTGCAGACGAAACTATAGAGCACGTAATAGGAGGGTGTCCCGCGCTAGCAGTCAGCATATCTCGGCAGGCACAACCAGCTTGAGAAGATGGTGCACCAACAACTGGCACTTAAGTATGGCCTGTTAGCGACGGCTCCGCCATACTACAAATACACCCCGGAAGCTGTGCTGGAATCGGAAGTAGCAGTGATGTACTGGGATAGGCTAATCATCACCGATCGAACAGTGGACTTCAACCGACCAGATATTGTGCTGATCAACAAGGAGCAACGAAAAGGAATCATCATAGACATCGCAGTACCACTTACTCACAACATTCAGAAGACTGAACGGGAGAAGATCGCGAAATACGAAAATCTATCAATCGAGCTGAAGCGCCTATGGAAACTGGAGAAGGTGGAGACGTACGCCCTAGTAATATCGGCAGAGGGCGTGATGACGACCAGATTCGCCAAGAACATCGCGGCATTAGGACTGTCTTATAATATAATTAGAAATGGCCAGAAGGCAGTTGTATTACAAACATGTCATATTGTTAGAAAGGTTTTGGGACAGGATGAATTTCCTCCCCCTCGCCTGAGCCTAATTTCTGCTGGAGGCGGGGATGAGATATCAAGCCATCACTGTCTGCAGTAGGAATAGGTGAATGTTTCCCAGCGTTTACGCTGAGAAGTGTGACTATAAAGTCGGCGAAATAATAATAATAATAATAATTGGCAGAAGAGTGACTCTTGCTCAAATTGGCTTTGAAAAGGGATATTTTTGTCTTTTTCACCCCCAAGAAAAAGATGACAAACATGAATAATGAATATTAATCGTAGTAGTGATGGGCCGCTACCTGGGGTTTGCCAGGGCATGTCTGGAGCCAGCGCTGGACATGACAGCATGCGGGACGTCGGTGGCAGGCAGCTGAGGAGGCGGGCACCTGTCATTCAAGAAGCTACAGCCCCAAACCCAAACCCAAACTCAAACTCACAGTCAAACAAAGGAGTGGACGGCACGAGAAGGGCCGAAGACTACGAAGCCCCACTACCCCACGGTTCGCCTGCCGTGCGACGGAGGGCTGCTCGAAGGAGAGAAGATACCAGAAGGTTGAAGTGGACCGTCGAAATGAACATAGAAGTTATGAGGACGTTCTACATCATCAACCACTGCAGAGACGAGCCGCTCCCTGGATGGAGACATTCGCTACATGTTGAATTTTTACGCAGAAATCCCACCTTCAACATCACTGAACAAAATATTGTCGACAGGAAAAATGTCATCGTTAGGAAACGCTACCACACAGATCTTCAACTACAGGAAGTCAAGAGAGAAGTCGACCAGATCCTATATCAACAAGAGGAGTAAATAGTCCAAAATCCACCGGAAGTAAGTGCGGAAGAAGAAATCCAGCCACAGCAAAGACGTATCTCCCGAACGCCATCATCGTCCAGATCAGAGAAGAATTAGTGATGTACACCTATCGAGAAGCCATCATGAAGAACGACGAGTACAACTAGTGACCCACTATGAGCTCATGAATCCACTAAAAAGGCCCAGAATACCTAAACTCAGGAATATCAATAAAGCGCGTGACATAATATCCAGTGCCAACAGTATTTTGCAACAATATTTGGATGGCACAAATGATCTACAAAATGCACATTTTGTAGATCATTTGTGTGTATTGTGCATCAGCACTCATCCTTGAATTGAATGGTCAGCAAGTATATACCCCAAACCCCAACCGAAAGAACAAGGACAGTGACACTCCAATGTGGAAGAAGAGGCTTGAGAAGAACATCGACGAGTATAGAGCTGACGCTGATGTCATCAGTGAATTTCTAGCAGGAAACAACTCTCGAAGGGTCATGGCTAAAACACAAGCCTAGAAAGGCGCGGATATATCTGAATAATGCAGACCATCGGCAAAAACTACTGAACCTCAAAGATCTTCTGAGACAAAAGGCGAAAGCGAAGGGTGCCATGCTACGTAGATACAACAAGCTGACAAAAAGAAAACAACAGAATGCTGCGTTCGAGAACAACCAAAATCAGTTTTTGAGGAGCTTGGAGAAACAGGGCGAAGAACAACATACTGGAATTCTATTTGGACGATATCAAAATGTCCTTTGGCCTGGATAAGTGCGCCACATTGAGTATTGTGAAGGGAGCACCGCATAAGAATCCAGAGGTATTTGCCGACATCCATCAACTACCACCGGAAGAGCAATACCGTTACTTGGGAGTGTGTCAAGATGGCAGGATCAACCACACACAACTGAAGAAAGAATTCCAAGAGAAATACAAGAGCCGCGTGACAAAGTTGCTGAATACGCTTTTATCTGGAGGCAATCTTATCAAAGCCATCAACTTCTGGGCTGTCCCAGTGCTGACCTACTCTTTCGGAGTACCAGAAGCATATCCTGAGACACGACGTCGAAGATATATGTAGGAAATGTGGATCTGCAGGCGAAATTATAGAGCACGTAATAGGAGGGTGTCCCGCGTTAGCAGAGTCAGCATATCTCGGCAGGCACAACCAACTTGCGAAGATGGTTCACCAACAACTGGCACTCAAGTATGGCCTGTTAGCGACGGCCCCGCCTTACTACAAATATGACCCGGAAGCTGTTCTGGAATCGGAAACAGTAGTGATGTACTGGGATAGGCTAATCATCACCGACCGAACAGTGGACTTCGAAATACGATCGCGAAATACGAAAATCTATCAATCGAGCTGAAGCACCTATGGAAACTGGAGAAGGTGGAGACGTACGCCCTAGTAATATCGGCAGAGGGCGTGATGACGACCAGATTCGCCAAGAACATCGCGGCATTAGGACTGTCTTATAATATAATTAGAAATGGCCAGAAGGCAGTTGTATTACAAACATGTCATATTGTTAGAAAGGTTTTGGGACAGGATGAATTTCCTCCCCTCGCCTGAGCCTAATTTCTGCTGGAGGCGGGGATGAGATATCAAGCCATCACTGTCTGCAGTAGGAATAGGTGAATGTTTCCCAGCGTTTACGCTGAGAAGTGTGATTATAACGTCGGCGAAATAATAATAATAATAATAATAATAATAATGTTTAGATATCATTGTTTTTTACATTAGTAATATTGTTAAAAACATTAATTGATTTCATTTTAAACTTGTGTTAAATTTGTTTTTAATTCTATTAATACGAAAAATATTGTTTTTCTAGTTCCAAAATTAATAAAATGTAGACTGTTGAAATCAAAATAAGTACCTACATTAAAAATATATTTAAATCAATATAACAGTAGTATGATGTTTATTTCTTTTTGCTATTTTAAGGTTTTGACAAGGTTTAGGTAATTAATTTGAATATTTCATTTATATGTCAGTACCGTGGAAATGATGTCAGTACCATGGCGTTACAATTTTCAAATTTTGTCATAGTTTTCGTTCTGTTGTAGTTGTAGTAGAAATACATTACAGACATAGTTCTGTGTATGATTAGAGAAAAAAAAAACTCCCAAATCATGCGTTGAAAATATTTTAAATTTTAGAAAAATTTAAATTGTAAAAATCACAGTTATCACCCATATAACTCCTAGAAATTTCAAAATTTTATATTAATAAATAACGAAACTAGACACTGTTACATGTCCCCTCTGTCACGCCGTATACATATTTACCTTTTACAAGTGTATACTTATATACATATGTATATGTATTTGCTTTTTCATTATGCAACCTATTTTGCACTATTCTTAATGTTACCTACCAAAACAAATATTATTATTAAATAACTTCATACTTATCACCGTAAAAGTATGCGTTCAAGGATTGTGTCCATATATTGTAAACGAAAAGTGAAAAGTAATTTCCTAATGCGTATATTCGCGCATACCTGTATTTTATTATTTCATAAATATGAAAGGACATTCTACGTTCTACAGGAAACTTTTTACAAATTATTGTTGAATCAGTGGAGTCAATGTGGTTAATGTAGAAGAAACCTGACGGATAGTGATAACTACAATATAAAAAAGATGAATCAGTTTAGTTTTGACTAAACTGATTCATCTTTTTTCACATCCGGCATCAGTTTACGAATGTGGCAATATACCGCACTAATATAACCAGGAAAATTATTAATTAACCATTAATATCGACTATGCTATAAGTACATATTTTCGGTTTTGAAATTGTGAGTACATTAAAATTGTACAAACAACTTCAAATCAGGTTGTAATGCACCTACTTACAGTTTATAAAACAAAACAATAATTAAACTTATTGATAAAATGTGTTACTAAAATTAAATTTCTTAGTGAAAATAAATGTTAACCACAAGAGAATGAATTGATGTCATACTCATAACTCAGACCTCACTCTACAGGGGAACAGACTTTTTTGCAATGATACTTAGAATTTTACTTTTGTACAGAAAACTTAGACGAATTGAATGTTCAAATACTATATCATATGCATGCAATCGACCAGACTGTGATTCAGAGTGTGGAGGGAAACTTTTGATCGTTTAATTGATCTGCTTGGGAGATAATGCTTTTTTTTTTTAATATTTAGGTAACTAAGTTTAAATTTTAAGTTCATATATTTGTTAAACATACTGTATTGTTGATCAGTAAATAATCAATATTATTATTTTCTCTGTTTCCATAGTTACATTTCTAGTACAGCTTTATATGTTCATAATTTACATCAATAAGTCTTTAGCCATATTTACTATTAATTTCTATTTATACGAGTAAATGTTATAAATGTTATACATTATTCAAATTTCAATGCACAAATTTCAAAGTTATTCACGTATTTTTAGTCATTTCTGGTGACTTTGTTTTGATTTAGAGGTCAAACTCTTTATCAATTTTATTATGTCTGCAGTTTCTCATATTTTGTAAACTAATGAAATTAATTTAGTCAAATTCTCAGCATCATAAATGCAATGCACGAAAGTAACTGGTAGCCTTTCACACGTTTGCCATATTTTATTATGAAATTATATCACACTAGTTAACCTATTGCATATAGCGGAGGTTGTACAATCAAGTTAAATTGAGGCAACCCCCATCACATGCTACACAAGTGTCCTACGTGTCGCGTCGCCGTAGGCCAACTTTAATTATAACTCATGCCAATCTAAATATTTTATTGGTAACTACTTTGCCTTTGAGTATTAGGTAGGTATATGTAGAAATTAATTTAAATTATGATCGTGTAAAGCGGTGAACACAAAGGTGTAAATGTAGCATGTTACCATACTACATAATAGTTTGCACAGTGTATAAAATAATATGCTATTGCCATACAACATTTGAATTAGAAACCGTTGACCATTTATAAAACCTTAAGAAATGGAAATACAGGTACAAAGCGAATAGGTAGTTTCCACAACTCATTTTCTCCGGTATGTAGACTATAGCAAAGCGAGAAGATAAGAATTCAAATTATATAAATTCATGCATTTTAAAGCATGCAGATTCTCCACTTTCAGTGTATTACTTTGCATCTTTTAACATTCGTATATAAAAGATATTTCCCTATAGTCCAGTTCTATTCGTGAACAGAATTTTCCAACGGAATTATGTTACTCGCAGATAAAAGCAGAAAGCTCGAATAGAGCTAAGATTACGAAGGTTTTTCTTATTACAATTCCTTCCGTCCTCATTGGCGCATATTATTCGAAGGAGAATGGAAACCAAACGAGAAGTTATGTTCATAAGTTTTACCTTCCGTATATACTTTGCAAAGTAAACTGTTTTTAAAATACTATTTTGTTGTATCGGAATAATATAACTGGAGTCATAAATAATACTGGTTAATTAATTTTCATATTTTATAATAAAATTCTTAAACTCATAAACAATTACGTATTTTAGCTTTTATTTGTTTAAAGTAAGAACATTTTTAACTGATTAGTAAAGGAAACTTTAAATTAAAGAACATAATTAAACAATCAATTTTTATTGGTAATAGTTATCTGATCACTCTATTTGTAGCACATTTATTTTGGTATATCAATCCTCCGTAAATACATAGGATAGTTGTTTATAGTCAACGCAGTAACCGGATATTTAACATTTAAGAGAGGGAAACGATTTTCTATTGTTTAATAATGCCAAGGGATTCTTGTCTTCCCATCACGTACAATATTTGGTGACATCGAAATTCTCCAATACACATTCCAGAAAATTGCGATCGTGACCTTATATACTACAGAAATCGCTGGGATCCTCTTCCTTCTAGGGTATTATAGCAAACCCATTTTAACGGTACATATTTTCAGAGAAATTCGGCTGCCATATTTCAAAACACAGTAACTGTTATTTTAAAGTAAATAAATTAAAGAGTAAATTAAAGAAAACTTTAAATATATGGCCCTCGAGCTATTAAAGATCTTTAAATACAATTTTAACAGATTAGGATACTATAATTGCAAGTTATTGTATACGTAAACAATAATTTACAGATTCTGGTGTTTTTTCAAAAAAAAAATGCAGTTGCTGTGTTTTGGCATAGATGTTTAATAAAACGTGAGCAGAGTATACAGTATGTGTAAAGCCGACATCGGCCGGTTATGAAAAAGGACAAAGTCTACCCTTCTTGTTCTAACGTGGTGAGAGGGCCGGTCTTATTCCCTCACAAACTTCGATGCGTATGCGGTTGCTTCTTATCTGTCGTCTCACTTCTGTTTGTCCTTTTTCACAACTGGCCGATGTCGGTTTTACACAGACTGTATAGTAAAATGCATTGTATCTGCACATAATATTTTCATTTTGATAATTACCACTTGCTGTGACCAATAATTACCACTTACTTTGTGACCAATAATTACCAATTAACTTTGTGACCAATAATTACCACATAATTACCGCTTGCTTTGACCACTTACTGTGTTACGAGTAAAACCATCTAAAATATATATTCTAATTCACAGTAACGGCCACATACTGTGTTACGAGTAAATTTTTGTAAAACATTCTCTTATCTAGGTTTCGCCAATATTTTACTATTGAAAAATAGTGTTTGCTGGGTTTTGGCGTAGAAAACCAAAAATTGTATTGTAGATACTGTGTTTTGCCGAAATATATGTGCGTAACTATGAAAGATATTCGTTTTCTAGATAAGTAGTGCAATAGACGCGGAATAAGCACAGTATCTGCTCGGAGTAAAAAATGAATTTTTGAGACAAATGTTGGATACTGTGTTTTGAAATGTGGCAGCCGAATTGTGCTACATACTTCGAAATACATAGGTATGTATATACCTCGAGTGATCAACAATTTTCTTTTGAAATGATTTGAAATAATTAACACAATGAATACTTTCATTAATGTAATGAAACAGTGATAAAAAATATTTTTATGGTTAATAATATAATAATTATGTAGTAAGGATGCAAACGAACGTGTCAATAGCCAATTGTGGATATTGGTAAAATAAAATGCAAAATATTTTATAAGTTATAACAGTTACATCAATAACCACTTTAAGTACAAGAATATAAAAAACGCAAATGTTCTATACCACATCAAATTTAACATTCAAAGCTAAAAGCAAAACAATTAAAGTCGTTGTCCCCAAATAAGGAATTTAAAAAAAAACTTACTCGTTTAGGGAGAACTTGCCAGTCCTTAGTTAGGGCGGAATGCTTTTAAGTATTTAATCATTTTCGAGCATTTTTAGCCACTAAAAATTATATACATATAATATCAAAAAGTATAAACACACAAATATATTTTGTTTATTTATATTACTTCATTTAAAAGTACATAGATAGCCCTGTCAATGAACGCTCAAATAAACATATTTAGGGGAAAATACCGAAATCCCAATTTTTTTACTTGTTTTTGATTTTTTCATGTATGTATCTAGAAAACGGCTAGCGCTAGCCAAAATAGTTTTGTACAAAATTAAATCTGACACTAAATAAATGTGTTCAGTCATTGTTTTCATATCTTTTGTCATGTTGTTTGTCATGTCTTTTATTGTTTTCGAGACAAGCGCTCAAGAAATGGGCATATTTCGAATTGTTTTTGGTAAACGTTGCCTCTTAATTTCATTTTTGTTCATTACATTACTGCTCAGAGGGTCCTCAAAGACAGTAGCGTAACCAGATTTGGCTTTGGGGAGCACGTCTCTAAAAGGGGACGGCGGAGGACAAGGCCTATAAAAATTATACAGGGTGTTTTCAAATGAAGTATTATTAATGATACCAGTGAATCTGTAGGTCGAAGTAAGTAAATTGAAATGAACATACTTGTTGCCATACTAATGTTGCACCCCTGTTGAGATTCAGATTACTAAA
This sequence comes from Aromia moschata, assembly GCA_029963805.1. NCBI lineage: Eukaryota > Metazoa > Arthropoda > Insecta > Coleoptera > Cerambycidae > Aromia > Aromia moschata. Next base: position 2,079,061 of record JAPWTK010000030.1, read on the forward strand.
ATTTTGCAGTGGAACAACATTTTCACTAGTAAATCAAGAACGCAAAGTTATATTACGTTCATATTTAGTATGGATGGACAGTTAACAACGACCATTAACAATGGCAATTATTCCCGAAGTTTTATTATCGTGCACGCTTTAGATTTGATTCTGAGATATTTGGATACACATGTTTAAACTGAAAATTTTTGACAACTTAAATGTTTCCCCTGTTTTATGTGACAAGCTTGATTTATTTTAAATATCATGGGATGTTATGTAAGTAAATATAATGTTATACCTCTTCTTTTCTGAGGATTTCCTTTTAAATGAAGGGTAAAGAAGATAAGAGGCAAAGTTTACCGAGAAATATGTCGAAAAATTGTTTTCGAAAATATCCAAATTTCTTGAACACAAATCAGCTAACAGAACATTTTATTAGCTTTACTTTTGAATATAACTACTAACGTGAACCGTTTTCGAAGTAAAAGTGAAAAACCAAAAACCAGTACCTTCCTCGTGCCTTCCTGCACTTTCCCCACCACCTAAATCCGTAAATTTTGATATCTTTACCTTTTCACTAGTCCAGATACAACCTTAAAGTAAAAAAATTGGGATCTCGGCTGGGATGTGGATCATCCTTCATTGACTGGACCAACAAACATATAACATATAAACATATAACAAAAAAAGTCTATTAGGGTTATATTTATTTGTCTGGAAGGTACATCGTAGTTTTAATAAGACTTCCAACTCGAAAGTCTTCGAATATTCGAAAATCAATCGCTTTTCTCAGACTATGCTACAATAGTTAGTCCGATTAGCCTTAATAAACGAATTTCATGTTTCGGCAATTTTAGAGAAAAAATATTGTTACTAAGTTACCTAACATGTTTATAAGGTTCTCATTTCTGTAACATAAATTTTTGCTTCAAAAGCTATTTGAGATACACATTTCAACTAATCTTTGTTATTTTATTTCGTGTATCTGCAATAATTTCATAATGAACGATTTAATACTTTCAATATTATGAACATAACAGCAGTTTTATGTCAGTTTAATAAACACATGTTTTTGTCACATCATTAGTTAAAAGTAAAATAAAAAATCATTGATGTTACCATGTTATGCATGGAACTTATCTTGAATAACAGAAAAATAAACACGAAATGCAAACTTTATAAACAAAGATCTAGAATCAAATAAAATTATCCGACAAATTTATAAGTTTATACGCGAGATATTTTTTAATAATATGCTTTATTTTTTGCAAATTACAGTGTTATTTTAATATGAAATACTTTTTTCTTGGGAAAAGGTTGTGCAGAAAAGTTAAGTTACATAAACTAAATATTTTCATTTTCATATATACACGTACTTATATTAAATTTATGTTTCCACAAATGATTATGTTGACAAAATTACTTTTTAATTAAATTTAATTACCTTATTTAAAATGGCAGAACTAATTAAAATCAAGAGGTCAGGCAAGTATAGCCGTCTTAGAAGCCATTACATTTGCTAGATATGTATGTACATACCTACACTATCTTATAGGTCATAGAAAATCAATATATACCTAGACACAGGTATTTATTTACCAGCTGCTTTACTTAATAATATAATAATTGAGTACATTCTTAATACTAAGCTACACATTTTTTGATTAACTCCATATTGTACCTACATATTTTCTCATATATGGCCCAGCCACGCCATAGTTACATATTTTTGTTATATCTTTAATCAAACTAGTACATGTGTTGCTGGAGGGTGAGGCAATATTTCAGTAGTTCGACCGATGCAATCCCATACATGTCCATAGGCGATCAATTTGACGATAATGAAGGAAATCTGAGTGTCGCTATGCCAGAATCTTCTAAAAACTACTGTGTTTGAAGAGCGTATCTCGTGCCTACTTGGTGAAAGAGCAGATTTGGACCACCTACACCAAAGTCCCTGGAGTAATGGCTGTGTGCCGCTCTAATGTGAAAGTTACCTTCGCCTCTCACCTCGTGCCTAACTCTTCTACATTCATCGTGACTACCTAAAAGAAATCTAGATTCATCACTGAAGCAAATAGAATTCCACTCTTAGTTTGATTAGAGTCTAGTTCTACACAGCCTTGTAGTTGATATGTAAAAGGAAGCCTCAAAAATGACGAAGATATTCATCAGCATCGCAAGTAAATGTCGACTAACATCGATCTTTGAAGCCGCGATGTCTATACCTGTCAGCCTCTACTCAGAACCTCATACTGTTGCATAACTCTGACTATCCTGGAGTTATCTTCTCCACTTTTTCATATCCGGTAGGTACAAACTCCCTCTTCGAACATTAAATAATGCTGAATTAAATGCTGAATTTTTATGACAAAATTAAGTGAATTTACCTATGCACATCAACCGGCTGTACAGATGCCAGCCTTCCGGCCCTCTGACCAACTCACTCATCCCACTGGCGATTGGTTCGCCATTCACTCATATTTGGGTGGCATCTATCTAAACTTACCAACTCTCATTCATTCTGTAATATATGTAGTACCATAAACAGTGCTGTATAATCCATAGTTATTAATGAATGGAAACATATTCTCTTAATAAAAAAAATAGCACATATTCTCTTAAAAAAAAAAAAAAAAATAGCACAACCAATTTAATAAGGAAAAGCCAACAGAGTATTTACCATTTTATTTACTATAAAAGACAACTGAGCCAAAAAATACATACATTTTTCAGAAGACGACTTTTACTGTGACATTGTTTTTAAATAGAAAACAAAGAAGGGCGTGCTTTAAGTGTTGGTTTTTGATTTACTAAATATTTGTAAAAAAAATGGTGAACATATTTAAATAGATAATGAATATGTAGGTATATAGAACACATTTATAATGTATTGATTTGGAAACTTATTTATTTGTTGTGTAAATGCGGTAATACATAGGTGAACGATTTTCACTGTGAGTGACTATACTTGTACTTCAACGAAGCAAAAATTACCAAACTCGAAACAGACTTGGAACAATATAAAACCCACCTGAGGGAGAAGACAAGCGTGGAGAGCCTATTACAAATAAATAGAGGATTACTCTCAGGCCGCTAGGCTCTGCAAAGTCCTCGCAAATGATAAAACTCAAGAGGTTGGAATTCTAATAAAGGAAGACGGGACCAGAACCGCCGACCTTCATACCAGACAGGAGCTGACGACATTTTTTTTTTTTTGGATGACTTACTGCCGCATCTGGTTTAAGTGTTCAAATTGTGCCTAGCACATACATTCTGAAGATATGAAGGATGCGTGTTTTTTTTTAACTTTACTAATTATCCTTGACTGCCCTCGACGAAAACCCTCTATTCGACAACCTCGAGACGGGGTTTTTTTCCTATTTCTAGGCGACTCTATATTTTAATTTCCTATGCTCGCACTGCAAATTAACCCTTTTTTCTACTCTTCATTTTTCTGTTTGTGTACGACCAAGTTTCCACAAAGTGTTTTATGACGTATTGCACAGCACGTCATTTTCCTTGCTCGTGAAAAAAATTGAATCCGTAAATGCCAATGGTTGCTAAGTAAGGTTTTTTTAGTAATTCTTTACAGCAATTGGTGTGATTAATAAAGTTGCGATTAACTAAACAATACCACTATCGCAAATCTTATCACCATAAGCACAGGAACTAGATTGAGACTAATTAACACGTTTACTGCCACCATAACAGAGTAAACGCGTTCACCGGGAGGCCACTACATTTAAAACACTGATATTGCATTTTAGGTGATTTTATTGATATATTTAGGAAGTACATAACACTAAAATATATATATATATTTTTTACAAAAAAAGTAAGTCCACCGGTGATGCTCATGGCACCTCGATAAAAGAATATTCGCGTAGTGCCATGCGCATCACCCGTGGTCTCATAGTAGTAATAAGTAAAATGAATGTCTTTCAGTAAAACAAGTAAGGCATAAATATATATTACATTCCTGGCATTTGGTAGAAACCTTCTGAATATTTTTTGTGCTTCTGCTCTTCCCTTTTCATTTTTTATTTTGACGTAACAACTATTGCAGCGGTTCCTTTTCTTTGTATTGTCACTAGTTTTTTGTTCTGTTTCGATTTGGTGTTGTTGGTGTAGCAAAACAATTTATGTTTTGCTACACCCTTTTCTTGAGTGTTGTCATTAGTCAACATAGCCAAGATTATTTGTTCTCTGAATTGGGTTATGTTATGTTTTCCTGGTTTTAGTTTTTTTTTTTTAAATTATAAATGAGTAGACCACTGCAGCATTTAGTATTTATCGTTTTTCGTAAAGGTGAAAAATAACTTGCCATCTGATCAGATATATCAACACCCTCCTTACCTGAATTATATTCGATTAAGCCTATGGGCTTCCTTATTTCTTCACAATTTCGATTCTTTTTGCCAACTGGTTGCATATCTATTCCATTCTTGGTTGATAAAAAGAGCACCCTCTCTTATCTCGCCATTTCGCTACTACAATCCCATCTGTATTCTCTTTGCCCACTATTTCTCCTTTTTTATCTTAGCATTCATAACTTCCTTAGGAAAACATTTTTTATTTTTGCGCAAAGTTCCCAACAAATGGGTATTTTTTTCTAATAAATGTGTTGCTAACGAAAGTGATGTATAATAATTGTTGGTGACAATGATCCCTCCCTCATTAAGATAGGACTCACATAGATCCATAACATTTTTTCTGCTAAGCCCATGGAGCCGTCCAAAAAGTTCTGACCAGTATATATAGATAGTCTCTATGTATAACCAGATGTATCACACATTTTAAATAATTTGAGACCATACCGATGTCTTTTGCTGGGTATATACTGTCTAAACAGTAAACGTCCCCTAAAAGGGACCATTGATTCATCGACAACCAGAGTTTCACCAGGAACGGCATTTTCTGAGAATTTTCTTTGCATTATGCTGAATATGGTGCGTATTTTATACAAACGAGCTGTTTTGTCGGTCACTTCATTATCTGCAAAATGAATACATCTCAGTAATAATTGAAACCTGTTTCTGCTCATTATATTTGGAATAAGTTGGTTTTGATATAAAATGCTCTTGTTCCAATAGTCACTTATTTTCGGATATTTCACAAGTCCCATGTACAAAACAATGCCCAAAAATTTTCGCATATCATTATTATTAGTAGGCTGCCATTTATTGATTATAACCCATCGTGTGAATACTTTTTGATTTCTTTGTTGTTCAGCATTGCGGTTTGTTTCTTGTGTCAGCAAATTAAGTATTTCCTCATCAAGAAATGTTGATTAAACATGAAAAGGTGTTAAAAGGTCTCTGTTTTCGGAATATTTATCAGGATGATCATTGTACCAGGAATTTCCGGAAAAATTAATGTCAAACCTGAGGTTAGAGTAGTCGACTTCATTCCATACATCGGAGATATTGCTTCGTAATAATGGGACCGTATCAATTGGTGTGGAAGCAGCTGATTTTGGAATATTGCATTTTCGTCGTTAGTCTCCGAAACATCATCCTCACTGTATTCTGTATCACTTGAAGAACTACATTCATCATCATTCCATTCAGAACCAAAATCGGAAAAATCTTCAAACGAATCATGGCTATCTTCGCCTAACATAATTTTGTCACCTTCCCGTTGTAGGTCGCTAGGTGTGAGCATTTGTTTCTTTTTATAACTCTGTTCGTCTCTCTGCCTAGTCTCTCTTTCTTCGGCCACTTGTAGATGCCTGATTCATTTTGATAAAAACAAAAAACATGTACGTTAACCGACCAGACATGGACAAGTTACCTTTGCAAAAGTCACATAATCTAACCTAGTTTTTATTCTTACCATGCTTGAACAATGAATATAATAGTATAAAATAATAAATACAAGCTTCATTTACATTAACTTACCTTAATTGTTTAGATTCACAACTCAAATATTTTGTATTTGTATTATTGTAAATAAATGGCAAACCATCTTTACCAAGCGTGACGTGACGCAAAACCATGACGCAGATCGCAATATTTTCCAGGGGCAATCCCATAATAAAGACATAGAATGTCAAAAAAGTCACAAATAACAACTAAACGTGTACAAATGCATCAAGTTCCCTGATGACTTCGAAGTTTTATAATGCTACTGATAGATGTCGCACGGGGTCTGGAAATATTTTATCATTTAAAAGACTATTCTGGGTAGGCCACAACTAAATTTCAAGTCATTCCTAGAAAGCCACAATCCAATATATTCCATTAATTTTATTAAGTGTTGAGACCCACGGGTGATGCTCATGCCACCAAGTGGAAATATTTATGAGCATCACCGGTGATGCTCATGACATTGAACGTGTTAAAAGAACTACAAAATTCGTACTTTTCTACGTATTCCTGTCTTTTTGGTCTCTCTTATGCCCTTCCGTCAATGACATGACGGATTACGAGTCCGACCCTGCGTTGTAGCACACTTTCCGGACTCTATTAATTACCTTTCAATTCTAAACAAAAAAAGTTATTTTTTTTATCGTATAACTGTTTTGTCGTTTAAAAGTAATGTTTACATGCCATCTTTCCAAATACCTTTATTTCCCTACAAATAACTACGATATATTCCCATATTCTTAAACTGATATCAATAAACAAACTGTATTACGAGCTTTCCTATATTCCATTTCAGTGGCGGTCGGGGGACTTGATATGCTCGTATTTTCGTATGGAGGCATGGGACCCACACCATAATTTAGGGGGTGGTTACTAGACTTAAGTAGAAGGCTATGATGGCAAAAAATCTTCAGGGAAAACTTGCGAAATTATTTTTCCAAAAATGGCTACCTCCGGACAAATCTTGGAAACGGCTTGCAAAATATTTGCGAAATATTTTTTTCATAATCACCGGGTGAATACAATTTTTTTTATACTTGTGATTTTCTCGAAATTTTGAGATCTGTAAAAGTTATGGAAATTTGAATTTTTATTTCATCACAACATTTCGTCAATGAGATTTTACAAAATAAGAATTTTGCAAAAATCACAAGTATAAAAAAATGTATTTACTCGATGATTATGAAAAAAAATATTTTGCCAATATTTTGCAAGCCGTGTCCAAGATCTGCACGGAGGCAGCCATTTTTGAAAAAAAAAATTATCAAGTTTTCCCTGAAGATTTTTTGCCATTACAGCCTTCTACTTAGGTCTAACCACCCCTCTAAAATATGGTGTGGGTCCTTTAGTCTTAAATGATGAAATCTAAGTGTATGATATCACTGATATGGATGGACAGATTATTTACAATTCTTTATAAATAACTTTAAATTGTGAGGAATTATAGCCATACATCGCAATGCTTTGTTATGTGTCAGATGATTCACTGACAATACCTTTACTGTTGGCATTCTCATTGTGTGAAATTGATATGATGAAATGCCATACAGTTCGTATTTTCAAAACGTTTTTGAGTATATTACAGTCAATAGATACTGAATAACACATGTTACACATGCACTACCACCAAATGTTTTACCCTATATATACATATATTTTGTTAAAAGAGAAACGTGAAATATTTTTTACATTTTCTCTTAGTCTATACAAAATTCTGTAAATGTATCACGTAGTAGAAGCGTTCGCCTACAGCTTGGATTGCATATGAAGGTGTGAGGAAGTTTAACACCCTCGGTGTTTTTCCTGCGTTTTACTTTGGCTTGCTCATTTGCATGAGCCTTTATTAGAGAAACTGGGTAGGGAACGTTAAGCCTGGAGTTGGAAATAAGCTGGTTTAGCGGAATTTAGAAGCATCTCGCGGCGTCCATTACATGTTATCAGTGTAATTCAAGGGATACCCGACGATAGTTGTTGCCTAAATGGTTTCCGTAACAAGCTTCTCCATTACAAAAACTCATTTTACGAACAACATTCCAGTTTACTAATAAAAAGGTTATTCATTCAAAGCAGTCGCAGCAACACCTTAGGGAATTATAATTTATAAGATAAAGAATCGTACCCTAGATACATTTGCTAGAACATTATTATCGATATTTCATTAAATAGTTAAGTACCGACTTAACGTCAATCAAAGTTTCAGTAGTTCGCATATTTCACATGGTAGCGAATGTCTTATAATACAAAAAATATTTAGCAAAAGGTATAATTTTCTTTATCCAAAGTAATACAGACATACATACAAATAAAAAAATTAGAGTACCTCTCACAAAGGAATGACTAAATCATATGAAAAATATAATTTTTGCAGTGAGCTGTCTATTGTAATATAGCGCCATCATGCATAAACATTCTTTTACCTTTTTTAAGTAGGTACTGTAATCAAATCACCCATCTTCCTACTGCAATAATTAGTATAACTTCATAATCAGTTTTATTTATATGTATGAAACCGACTAGACTCAATTAATTTCATGCAAATGTTTTTTTTTCACAATAAAACAATAATATTCATAAATACTAAATTATAAAATTATCCATATTGTCTGTGCTTTCTTCGACAGACATATTCACCGCAGAGAAATTCACTAACATTATTTTTTCTATGACATCATGTCATGACTTGCCTGATTTTTTAAAATACCAAATAGACCAAGACATGCCAATTAAAGTGCGATTGCCGCTTTAACTGACATGTCATCATCTAATGTTCGCATCTAAATTGAATCTAGTCCTGATAATCCTATATTTTACCAAAATGTGCGGGAATATATAAATGATGTGTGTTTCTTGGACAATGACTTATCAAAAAGGTTTAATTAAATAGCCTCCTCGGTCACCAAACCTCGCTCCATTAGAGTTTTCTGCGGAGATACCTAAATTTTGTTTATCTGACAAAACCAGAAAACTTTTATGAATTCGAAGTGACTAAGGATGGAATTCATAATCGTCACTTATTACTAATACACGCAGCACCCAAAGTTTCGATCAATACGAAACTCAAATTATCGCCCTTGAGTGTTTCCTTTTTTAAATGCTGACTAAAAATGTATGCGTGCATAAAATGCACATACATATCTGCATTTGTATGACACGCATATACAGTAAGCAACGAAAGTCATCCCACATCCACTTTTTGAAGTTTGCTTAAATTCTGATAATTTTTGTATTACAGCATTGTTTTTTTTTGCTTTTGACAGGATTATAGCTTGTGATTCTGCGTCTAATAAGCTGAAGTTGAAGACGGTATGTCGATTGTGTGAAAATATATCCCTAAGAAAGTAAAATTTCAATGTTTTCAAGGAAACGTAAATAACTTAAACAAATAACGTAAACAAAAAACGTAAAACGAAAATAGTAAATCCCTTTCGAAGTTGTTGTACTCGTAATAAAGGGAAATCTTCAGTGTATCTATTTGATTAACTGAGTCATTTTAAAAAAAAAAATTCCTAGACACGAACCAAATCTAAAGTTGAACCAAAAATATCACGAAAATTCAAAAAAAGCCCTGTACGCCACACATTACTCCAACAAAAATTTGGGATTAATATCCCTCTAGATCTCTCGGTGTTTTATTAAAATTTCAGAGGATGGTAGAATTTTGAATTTTCAAATTTACATTCATTATTAATAATTTTTAATTTACAAATTATCAGAATTCAAGCAGACTTCAGAAATTGGGTGTATGATGCTTTGTGATGAGTTCATAACATTAATTCTTTACAATATTCCGACTATAAATTTTATAAAGTACCTAATTTCATACGTGACTAAACTACGTTCTACACTCACGGAAAAACAAAGTTTTGTTCTAGGGAGTAATATTTCCTTATTCGATGTTAAGTGTGAAAGCGTGTGCAAGATAAAAGATTGGATTGGGACTAAACAAGGTGAGTGCGGGTCGATGGAGAAGTTCGGAGTGCTCCCTTGACGTTATTTCCGGCGAATGTTCATTGCTTTATTGAAACAGAAACTTCAATGAGAGAAGAACGAAATTTTTTCTATTAAAATAGTCGTATATTACCTATTGTATTAAATATTCTCTGATTCGTCAAATACCTAATTATCATAATGATAAATACAATAATTACACAGGTCTACAAAAAAAAAGTTCTTTCTTTGCGATCAGACCCATCATTTCCTATGTATTTTGATGCACTGAAATCAAATTTGGCAAAAAAAAATTCTACCGCATCAATTTTTCTCTCCACCCCCATATAACCCTCATAAACTCTTATAGAGGAAATTTTTTAACAAAATTTTTTATTTTGGTTTTTTGGGTCGCTGATCACGTGTCTGAAGTCAAGAAACAATTTCAACTTAATGACAGCTATCAACAAGCTGTCAAATTTCACTAAAAAGTAAAAATTTGACATTAAATGCATATTATTAAATTTTTGTGTTGCTGATTACGATTCTGAAATCAAAAATGAATTATGTCAAAAATCATTTTTGACTACAGAATCGTAATCAGCAACCCAAAAAACTTAATAATATGCATTTAATATCGACTTTTTACTTTTTTTTTGCCAAATTTGGTTTCAGTGCATCAAAATACATAGAAAATGATGGGTCTGATCGCAAAGACAGAACTTTTTTTTTTTTGTAGACCTGTGTTATTTAAAAAAATCGTATAGAACTCTTCAGGTTGTTATCAATTAAGAGGTAACTTTATGAAAATCAGGTCAGTTAATAAACTCTTGTACCTACAGTGCCCATTTGATAAAATATACTTACATACAAATTAATATTTCATATACTAATTTTAAACGTAACAACACTTTGCTTAAGCATAAATCTGTTATCACGAATAGGAAAGTATTAGATTTTTAAATCGTTTAACGTTTTAACAAATGCCTTAACGGAATCCTCTGACCTGTATGTTAAAAAACGAAAGGGTTTAAAGTTGAACAATGTTAACAAATACTTTTCAATTATTGTTTATCAATTTTATGTATCGACTACTAATGGTAAACTACGACGGTAAATTATATTATTGAATTTTGATTTATTATAATTAATAAATTAAAACTTGAATACAGTATTACTAAAAATAAAATAAAATAAAATTTAATGCAATATTCCAAAATTCAAATTGCCATAACTTTTATAGATCTCGAAATTTCGAAAAAAATCATAAGTATAAAAAGACTGTATTTACTATGTTATTCTGACAAAAATGCAAATATTTTTCATGCTGTTTCCAGGATAATCTGGTAAGACAGACGTTTTTTGAAAACATTCTGAATATATTTTTTGCTATTACAGCCTTCCACTTAGGTCTAGTAATCACCCTCATAAGAAGAGGTTAAACTAGGATTACCAGATTATACTAGACACATTCTCTTGTTATTAGGTCATTTAAGTGAATAAGTCTTTAAAAATATCTATGTCGTACTACATTCTTTGAGCGCAATTCGCGGGCGAAACTACTCTAGGTGCGTTATAATATGCGTTACTAATCACCGTACTGTACTGCATATACTTTTCTATCATTAATAATCAAGTTTAATTAAGTTTGGTTAGAGGTTTTTAAGAAGATACTTTCTGGTTAATAATAACTAATGACTACAATATATTTTCACTCAATAAATAAACAACTAAAGAGATCGGTTGAATAATTTTTCATCTTTATTATAATTATTATTATACATACACCTAAATACATTGTAAAAAATGTCAGAACACAGATGATTTCATATATCGAAAATCTAAATGACCAACTCTATGGAAATCTAAATATATCTAAGGAAATCTAAATACAACGTTGATAAAGATCATAACATTTCTAAACGCCCTTCTACCCATACGTATACAGGGTGAGTTCGGGAGAGTTCCCACCCTCCCTTTTTTACGTTATTCATAGAGCTACGAAAAATATTTCAGGAGTCTTATACTCGTATTTCCTGAATTTCAGAATATACTGCCACAAAAACAATTGAAAAGAGCTGCTGCAGCAGCTGTTTAATTAACACTTAACTTCTTTCAGTGGAAATACCCTGTATTTTTTGTGTTTATTGATTTCCGCTTGATAAAGGGGTGGGAATTCTCACGACCTCACCCTGTACATATACCCATATAAAATTCGATTATAAACAGTTATCTTCACTTGTATTAAATATTGTGCTTAACGATATTAATGAACGTCCATTTAATAACATCCATTTATGTAAACACTTGAAATTCTTTGACATCAAGTACCGCATTTAATAAAGCGGGCCCTAATTGCCGCACAAATATAAAGCAAATCTAATGATTTATTTACGGACGTTCAACTGAAAAGTTTATTGATATTCTCAATAACTAACCACGGGTTTTACAAATATTCCTCTATTTTATATGCATGGATTTTTAAGATTTTTCGCTTCAACTTCTATCTTAAGGAGGAAAGTTTTCTAGATATTTCAAGTTCCAACAAGATAGGGCAAGGTCCAACAAAGTTTCCTTTTCAAGATGAAACTTGTTTCATACTGTTGTATGTAGACAAGTGCCCTCTACCCAAATCCGCAAAAAAAATAGATCGCCATTAAAACAATGTTGATGACGTCATATGTCACAAACCATATATAATAAAAAAATCACATTCATTCAAAAAACGTCTTTATATAAATAAAAAAAAAACGTTGTGTTTAATTTGGGAAATAATGTATTTATTTCATACTTTCTGTACACAGTGTATGTATGTATACACAAACTAACAATTTTCTTATCTTGGGTATATAAGGAAAGAATAATAAATAGTGTTAGTATGTACAAAATAGTATGTCCTACATGTGTTCAATGGAACATTAATTTTCACTTAGAGAAAGGTATTTTGATGCGATATATTGGCCTTAAATTATAGAATATATATGTATCTGTGACAAACAGAAATTAATAAAATCCGCGCATCATATTTATCTTTTTCTCTGTGGAAATTATACTATAAGACCCTAAAAATATGGGTTTTATACTATAAGACCCTAAACATGAATACCGTCGCATTCGCCAATTGTAACGAAACCAAATTTTAACATTTTTCACTAACTTTGAATTTCAGATTATTAATTCAAAAATAAAAATTCAAATCTCCAAACTGTGCACCGTCGACAGCATGTCAGCACACAAGACGCTCAAGAAGATGTTGAGCATTATTAGTAACTATTGCGTCGTATTTTATCTTGAATTCTTACTTTTAAAATGATCCAAGTTCATGGTGCGAGTAACGTACTTACATACGTAAAAAATAAAACAGATGTGTCAGATCTGGCGATCGGACTGGCCCCTCAATTGGTTCCCCTCTTCCTATCCAACGATTTCGGAAAACCTCATCTAAATAGGTTCGAACAGGGTCTGCATAATGGGGAGATGTTCCATCTTGTCGAAATAATATGTTAGGTCTCTAAACATCCAATTCGTCAGGATATCGATCCAACGTTATCAATACAGAATTGAGGACGTGTTGAAGAAAATCTAAATATCTTTAACCAGTTAGGATCTTGTAAAAAATTATAAGGACCACGAAATCTACCATTAACAATGCCACACCAATTAACGTGGTTATTGAGGATTCCTCAGCCTAATAACGACAATTTTTCATATTAACATGGCCGTTTAAAAGACGGCTTCATCAGAAAAAAAAAGATTACAGTTATTATTTACATTAATATTACAATTATTATATATATTTACAAAGTTACAATCGTTATTGCGTATCATGATATCCGTATACGAGCCTATTTAACTATTTAAATGAGATTTTCCCAAATCGTTGGATAGAAAAAAAAGGGTCTAATTGAGAGGCCAGCCCGACAGCCAGATCACACCTCTAGATTATTTTTTGTGAGAATACCTACTTAAAAAGTAAAGTATACGTTACTCGGTCCATGAACTTGGATTATTAACAAAAGCATTCGTCATGAAATACGACCCATACCAGTTACTGATAGTGGTCAACGAGATTTTCTTGAGCGTTTCCAGTTCCGCCAAAAAAAAAAAATAGGGGCTGTCATTAAAAAAATGTTGATGACGTCACAGCATTCTGACAATTTATCTTTAATGTGCTTGTATACGTAATTTATAATAACTGTTTTTTCCATACTACTTGTAATATCTTATTCTTCTTTATTTGCATAGATAATCGGTAACCAATGTTTTTGTTACATCAATGATGTGAAAAGTAGTATAAAACATTTCCTATATATAAAATTAATACTTATTATTCATTAAACTGAAATGATTGGCCATTTATACTGCATCTGAATTCAAGCTCAAGTAACAATATAAATAATACAAAAAGGAAAAGTTGTGTTTGTAAATGCGAATTCACCGTTTAAGATATACAAATACAGTTTAATAGAGCCATTAGTTTTTTAATTTAGTACGCCGACAAACATAACCCATTATTTGTATGTTTTAGCATGAAGTTATGTGAATATTTAAACATACTGTGAGCATTTTTAAAGCTTTTTAGTTGAGTATAATCTAAATTTTATTGCATCGTGGCATGAGATAACTTTACAGGTAGATAACGTCTTAGTGCTGTATTGTAAATTTATTAAATGCTAAATTACTAACATTATTGAACTTAGTATATTGTTTATTATTTATCCAGATTTGTGTCTTTCCTTTTTTAAAGAATATCAATTTAAATATGTATACAGTATGTACTCGTAAATAAAGTGTGGAATAAATTCTTCTCTCACTCTCAAAAACTCACAAAATACACAACTGCATTTTGAAATCTTCGGGCAGTCCAGTCTTCTTTATCTGTTTACACATTTTTATATGGTAACAGATAAAGATCCGATATCAATATACAGGGTGTTCCGTAACGTTATGTTCAAATTTCTGGAGCGCGAAGTACACTTAATTCTACGACTAAAATTTACAAAAGTGGTAGGTCGATTTATGTTTGTTTATATTATTGTTTTATTGACTGTACAGGTTATTGGTTTTTACAATAAGTGTGTGGAGCCACTCAAATAATATTTGATCAAAATTGACCGAAAAAAAACAAACTATAATTATTTCTTAATTATAGAATCTAGCAAATATGACAAGTCAAGCCTGACAAGTCGCTTGACAACTTTTATCATAAAAATATTTAAACCTGCATTACTTTTTATGTTGATCTGATACGAATCCGGCTTGTATGGTTCGAAGATTTGTAAAAAAAATGCCCATAAAAATGCCAAAGACCAGAAAGGTTCTGAAAGTGAAATTCTTCCAAAGTTTTTGTAGTTTGTTCCAAAGTTTTGTAGTGTTGTTTTGTGAAGTATATGAAAAATCGCCATGATTCATAAACAATGACTGGAATGCAACGTCAATTCTATATAAAAAAAATGTATGAACTATTGCTTTATGGGAAAATGTTCAAAAATGGTTATGGAAAATAGCTGAATGTTCAGAAAAACTATTGATTAAGAATGACATATCATTTGTGATTTTAACATTCATATGATTAAACTCTGACCATTTATGAGAAATATAAACAAATGAAACAATTGTCTTGATTTGTGAAGATGAATATGTACATATTGTTCTTTTATAATGCATACTTGGAAGTTATACATAAACGGGCAATTTAAGAAAAATTACCAAACAGTTGTGAATATTGTTTGAAAGATTCTGTCATACATAATATGATCTGACTCTGAACAAGTATAAAAAATATCTAAAAATTCAATGATGGAAAACGATCTCAATTTATCCTGTTTGCTACCTTTTTTAAAATGTTTGAAAATTTATAAACCAATGTTTAAAAGAATGCACAAATACATGAAAAATATCTGACCGTTACCTTTAATCGCCGAACATTAATGAGAAATAATCTGAAGTTACGAAAATGGGCTCGATTTATGAAAAATATCAACAAATTTATAAAACGTACTAATATACTTATAAACTCAACATTTATGAAAAATTATTCGTTATTTTAACATTCATATAAAAAGCATGGGTAGCCGAGTGACTAAGGCCACTTCTTTCCACTCGCGATCCCTCTGTTTAAGTTGTTCGAATCCCGGCCAGAGAAGAAGATTTTTAATTGGCTTCTTTTCTCGGTCAGGATTTGTTAATAGGGAAAGCATGGTTGGACTGGCATCCATGATATACTTATACATGGTGTATATTATGTATGGTATACATACATTACACTGGTGTATTGGTGGTTGCATAATATGCAATCAACCATGCTGCCTATGTAACGTCCTGCGTTTTCTGGGAGTAATTATAATGTGAATAATAATTATTTAATAATATATTATTATAATAATAATTATATCACATGATGTAACAGCACATTTAAACAAAATATCCGTAATTTCATAACATTCACGCAAACATTTTGAAAGGTTAAACAGGTGATTTATGAATAATTTTCAGTTATGAAAAATATTCATATGTTTATGAAAATTGTCATCAATCATATGTGTAATGCTTTTAACTGACAGATGATTGAACTGCGAACATTTACGAAAAGTATATAAAAATCATTCCTGTTTCTGTGTAAAATGTGTCATCAGTCCAATGACCACAATGTATGAAAAACGTCAATTTATAGTCCCGTCACCGTTATAAAAATATAAAGATTTCCATGGTGTAAGAAAAAATAGGGGTTATCATATTATATAAAAATAGGGTTTTGATATTTATGCCATTAAGTAAACATTAAAAATTCATGTATATCGTGTAACAAGTTTTATGCACAATCATTATGTAAGAATATACAAGGTGTTAAAATTCCAAAATTTCAAAAACTAGTTCTTCAACTAGTAAAAACTGGCGTTTCTGTAAGTATATTGTTCTCTTTCAACTCCAATTTTATCTTTACAAAATAAACAGCTGCCTAAGGAATCACTACTTCCACATCCAATTTTTCCACTCCTATAGTTTTCCTTAATTCCATTGTCATCCCCAATCTCCTTATTTTCTTTAACCTCCTTTTGTCATTCTTTTGTCCTCATTTTTTCCTTCTTTTGATGTATAACTGTCCTTGTCCTCATTAATGTCTATTTGTCCTTCTTAACCCTGTTGTCTTCCTTAAACTCCTTGTCCGCTTTAACCTCCTTTTGTCCTCTTTATGTTCTCCCTTTGTCCTTTTCTGTCCTTTTTTTGATTTACCACTGTCCTCATCCTCATTAACCTCATTTTGACATCTCGATGTCCTTTTGTCCTCCTTAACTCTCTTATCTTTGTTGGGCCCTTTAAGCTAATGAGGTTACCTCCTTGCCCTTGTTTATCCACGAGATCCTTGTCCTCACTGGCTTTCTTCATTTCCATTTGTCCCCTTTTCCTTCATTAACTACTTGTCCTTCTTGTTCAATTGGACCAAGTCACCTTCAATTAATTAATTAATCTCCCTTAAACTCCTTGGGGTGAACCAGTTTGCCTTTTTGACTTATATTCTCCTACCTCAATAACCTATAAAACGACACGTCACATGAATATCTTCCTTAATTTACGTTATCTACCTAAAATCTACCTTGCACAACAACAACTACTATGGGACAACAAATAATAATCAGCCAAATAAAACAAATTCATGTTATGATTTGGCGATACATATGTATACGTTTCGCAGTTTTCTAATATTTCTCTTATATTTTATTTTAGTTACCTCCGTATCCCTTAGGGGGAGGCCTGGGTATGCCGAAAAAAAAAAATTATTTTTTTTAGAACTCTGTCCACTTACTAATCACTAAGATTTATTTTAAAAAATGTATTTTACCTATTTTAAATACTTATGCTCCTCAACCCGCACAACCCCCACCCGATTAAGCAAAAAAAATCTTTAAGTTTGTACACTCTGTTATATTTTAAGTGCATATCTTATTTCGTTTGATAATTACCCATAGTCAAGGAAAAAGTGTATTACCCCCATTTAACCCCCAACCCTCCAAGTGATTAACTAATCAGTAAAAATATAATCAGGTCGAGACCTAGTCATGACACATGTGCTTCAAATTTAGAGTTCATATCTTTTCGACGCGATATATAACGCGTTCTCGAGTTATCGTGTACACAAAAAGGTTAAGAGACTGCAGACAGAAACATTTTTTCGCTAATTCTTAAAATCTCGACGTTTCAAAATATTTTAGGCCTATCTAGCCACTATTTTTTTTTAAATCGTGAATCCCTACTTCCACGTCAAATGTTTGTATATTTATTGAGATTAAAATGTTATGTTCTTAAAAATATAACATTTGGATATGACTCTTTCAGTGCCACTCACATTTTCACTCATTTGACCTTTATGATTCATATGACCTTTATGAGCCATATTATGAATTTTATGACCTAATTGAACTTAATGATCTCTATAACTTTTATTACATTTAATTACCTGAATGGCCTTCACCCATATGATCTGTTTTGCATATGGATATTGAAGTAAAAATGAACCTCAAAAGCCTATAAAACGATACGTCACATATGTAAATAAGTATATACATTAATTCTACTACAAGAACATCATCAGCCAAATAAACATAAACTGCATATTTGGTTTGACTACATACAAGTCTTCACAAATTTTTAATGCTCCTCTCTTATTCTCCAAGGGTGAGGGGGTTAAGAAGAGTAGGAGATTTTTATAGAGCTCTTGTCACTGTGTGGTTATTAATCCGGCTGACCGACCGGCCGACGGACGGTCGGACGGGCGCATTGACAGACAGACTTTTTTTTCGCTTAAACTTAAATTCTCGACGTTTCAGAACATTTTAGGCCTATTTAGCTAATAAAAATGTTTAAAAATATTTTTGTGAATACTACTATATTCTACATACTACACGGATGTGGAAGTACCTAATTATATTTATTATTATCATTTTAAATATAGGTTTTTTAAAGCATATTTGTTGAAAAAAATTGATTAACCCAAACGCAATAGTTATTTTACAATTTTCTGTACTACAAGGCGTGACTTTTAATATACATTTTAACACTACTGGTATATTGAAATATGTAACTTACTATGGTTGTTAGTACCCGTTCTGTTTTGTCAATAGTTATCCGACAATATGTGATTCATCAACAGGGTATAGGTAGGTAATTATTATAAATAGTGATGTAAAAATACATGAGATTCTTCCGTCTGAAGTTTATGCTGCGCATACATAGTTAGACTGAAGTACTTAAAATACTTTTCGTTCATTACTGTTCAAAAAAGGATACACTTTATCTAACCATTTTACAGACAAATATTCAGTCCACAAAAATGTGGTTAATGACCCGTTACCAACTCATTATCTACTGCCTAAAAACAAAATTATATGAAAAGACCTCTTCGATAAATAAATCAGCAGTTTCTTGAAACAACTAGAGACTAGAGGCATTGTTTAGTTTTTGTGTGTATGTATATTAAATCCCAGAAACTATGTTGAGTAATAAGTACATACATATACATATGTTATATGTAGATATATGTAAGTAATTAAGTTAAATTTAGTATTAAAGTAAAATTAGGGTCTCATGCAAAAATATAATTTATTTTTGCAGTAAAACAAAGTTTAACTAAAACAGTTTATACGTATATGAATATTATATTTCAAAATCGGTTTGTGTTAATCTAGCGGAGTGAGATCTATTTACCCATCTTTTTGGGAAACATTTCATGAATGTAGGCATGGATAGGTAAAAAGAAATGTGGTGATGCGCCGTCTTGGAACCAGAGTTGTGAGCAATGTTTGGATTTTCCTTATTTGGACATATGGACCTATGTATATGTCGTTGTACAATTCCAATGCTTATACTCAATTTCTGTTACACTTGGTAACAGGTTGGGGGACAAAATAGCATGTGAGGGTGCAGAGCATGGCTTAACAAAACAATATACTCTTGAAAACTATATTGATGAACACTCCTAATTTAACTCCTGTACCAATACAGTAGTGTCTTTTTAGGATGTATCGCCCTCTAATGTGCATATATGGGACTAGGCGTAGTCTCCTTCTACCACGAGGTGTCTTTCCTGGAGTACGCTATAACTGAATGTCTGGTAAAAGTCCATGACGCAAACGAAAAGTTCATGACAGAAATCACAGCATGATAAAGCCACTATATGCTCTTCTCGTCAGGATGTCAGCCGACAAACTCGTTCTTTTTCACCCGCTGTTAGTTAGATCGCACTGATGACTCTAATAACATCCAAATCAGGATCTGTGGCTTCTAATGATTATTCTGTTTTTCAGTTTAGCGTAGAAATTACTTATACTAAATTTTATTATTGATACTAAATTTTTGCAACTATGTATAACTGAATTTCGAATTCTGATTGACTGAAGTCGAATTCTAAAGCAAAACATGGATATTGCTGAACACATAATACTTAACTAACAAACAAAAATAACATATACCGGGTCTCCTAGAATGACGTTAACAGGTTAAAAAAAATCTGCAAATGACACGAAAACAACGTCTGATTGCAGTTCAAAAACCATGTTACGTTTCATACTACCTATGCGGGGTATGCGGGGTTGCCAAGCCCGAAAGCAAAGTTACTTTCACTAACCTTGCTCCCTCATGCACATCCGGAGTACACGGGTTGCCACACCCGTAAACAAAGTTGCTCTCACCAACCTTGCATCTCCGTGTGCAGTAGTTATTATTAATTTGCCGACTTTAGAGTCACACTTCTCATAAACGCTTCTCGTAAACGTTGGGAAACGTTCACCTATTCCTGCTGCAGACAGTGACAGCTTGATATCTCATCCCGGCCTCCAGCAGAAATTAGGTTCAGGCGAGGGGAGGAAATTCATTCTGTCCCAAAACCTTCCTTACAATGTTCCAAGCCTGTAATAATATTGTCTTCTGGCCGTTTCTAATAATATGTGTAGTGAATCTGGTCTCACCTTCTCCAGTTTCCATAGGAGCTTCAGCTCGATTGACAGTTTTTCGTATTTCGCGACCTTCTCCCGTTCAGTCTACTGAATGTTGTGGGTAAGTGGCACTGCGATGTTTATGATGATCCCTCTTCGTCGTTTCTTGTTGATCAGCACAATATCTGTTCGGTTGAAGTCTACCGTTCGGCCACTGCTGCTTCCGATTCCAGCACAACTTCCATACCTATTTGTAGTATGGCGGAGCCGTCGCTAACAGGCGATACTGGAGTGCCAGTTGTTGGTAGACCATCTTCGTAAGTTGGTTGTGCCTGCCGAGATATGCTGACTCTGATAGCGCGGGACACCCTCGTCTTATATGTCCTATAGTTTCGCCTGCATATCCGCATATGTCTTCTCCGTTGTCTCTCAAGATATGCTTCTGGTAATTTCTTGTTTTGATAACCCTGTCCTGAACTGCAGTCAAAAAGACTTCGGTTGGGGTACAAATAGCCGTCGGTAAGCCAGTTTAATGAATTACACAGCTCCACAAAAACATTTTTTTCGTTTGCAGGGGTCTGACGATGTATACTATATGTTTTTTGGGTCGCTGAAACCGAATCCGAAGTCCAAATTGCTCCATCAGATCTGGTTCTTTTTCTAACCTCAAAAAACAGGCCTAAAACCATGAAATTCAAGCTAAAAATTATACAATTTGATAAAAACCCAAACGAAATTCCATCATCATATATTTCATCAATTCCATAACCATATAATCTCAAAACTCCATAACCTTAGGCCCCCATAACCTCAAAAACCCAATAACCTTATGATTCGAAAACCCCATAAATCAGTAAAAAAAGAGACATATACGCGCTTAAGCAGTTGTTGGAGTGTTCTTTCTTCCAATATATATCCAGGGTCTGCCAAGTCACAGCTTGGTCAGTGGCAATTTTGTTTGGTTGAGTTGAATAAACACTTCTTATTTTTGTAACAATTTTTTATTGTTTTATCTCACTAATTATCACATACATAACTTAAATTACAAAATGAAAAAACTCAAAATTGCGAATGCGAGTATGTTTCTCTTTGACAGCTCGAACTATTTTTTATTTATTTTTTGTTGTCATGTTACGGCGCGCGCGTGGCGGCTTGACCTTAAGTCAGTTTTTTTCGGCCACGAGAATAGAGATAGGATTTTTTTACTATGGTTGAGCGAAATCTCAACAGCAGTGTTATCGATATGTTTGAAACGGATTTGCCCTTCAATCCCAGTACCACTTAACCTCAAAACAGCGTGATCCTAAAACCTCATAACCTCAAAAAATCCCATAACCTTGTGATTGAAAACCTCGTGACTCGTTATCTGCGAAGTTATGGGATTATAAAAAGTTCAAAATTTTATGTTTTGTGTAATTTGATTTGAAAAGACACAGATAAAGTATTAAAAATACACCAAATTTGTGTAAATTTTACCGTGCGAAAGATAGCACATTACAAACAATGCGTATGATTGTACACAAATTTTGTGGTATTATTCCACATTTTACACTACTTTTGTGCTAAAACTCAATCAGATTTAGAACCGAATAATATCATGAAGTTTTCAAGATTATGAAGTTTTAGAATCACGTGATTTTGAGGTTGAGTGGTAGTGAGGTTGAAGGGCACACCCGTTTCAAACATATTGATTTACACTGCTTGAATGCGTATAAATTTCTTTTTTTACTGGTTTATAAGGTTTTTCAATCACAAGGTTATGGGATTTTTTGAGGTTATGAGGTTTTAGGATCACGTGGTTTTGAGGTTAAGTGGTATTGGAATTGAAGGGCAAATCCGTTTCAAACATATCGATTTACACTGCTTAAGCGCGCATAAGTCCCTTTTTTACTGAGTTATGGGGTTTTAGAAACATAAGGTTATTGGGTTTTTGAGGTTATGGGGCCTAAGGTTATGGAGTTTTGAGATTAATATTATCTCCATAACCATATTTATGGAATTGATGAAATATATGATTACGGGATGTCGTTTGGGTTCTAATCAAATCATATAATTTTTAGCTTGAATTCATGGTTTTAGGCCTGTTTTTTGAGGTTAGCAAAAGAACCGGATCTGATGAAGAAGCAATTTGGACTTCGGTTTCGGTTTCAGCGACCCAAAAAACATATAGTATACATAGTCAGACCGCTGCAAACGGAAAATAATTTTTTTTTTGTGGAGCTGTGTTATCTTTGTCGTGATATGTCTGTAACATTTTTGGAAAACGGCCTTGCAAAGCATGTTCCATCCACTGTATCCGGAGCGCCTCTTCTGTTGGTATGTCGACCGGAAGAAGTTCACATCCGAGGCTCAAAGGCGTGTAACCGGCGTCCTCTCTTGCTACTGCTGTTATTAGCGGGTCCCTGTTGATTAGTAGTTTTTTCTTAAGGAAGCTTCTTGGTTATGGCTCTGATTTTTTATGTTTTATAGATCTCTTCCACCTCGTCTTCGAGGCAGGTATAGTCTGACTTCTGAAGAGTTACTGTGTAAGTGTCTGAATCTAGTTAGGAGCCGCCTGGTAAGTCGGTCGAGCTCATCGAGATCAATAACGGACCACTTAACGATTCCAAAAGAGTATGTCCGCACTGGGACAGCCCATGAGTTGATTATATTGCCCCCAGATAAAAGCGTATTCAGCAACTTTTCCCTTGAAATTCTTTTTTCAGTTTTTTTTGTTTGGTTGAATTAGGTCCAGGAATAAATAACAACTATTCGATTTTTGCCAACGTTTTGGAGCTTTATTTCTCCTTCATCAGGGCTCAATCAATCAATGTTGATGAAGGATAAATAAAGCTCCGAAACGTTGGCAAAAAATCGAATAGTTGTTATTTATTCCTGGACCTAATCCAACCAAACAAAAAAAAAACTAATAGAGAAGAAGGTCGCTAAATTCCCCACATATATTCTTTTTCAGTTGTGTGTGGTTGATCTTGTTACCTTGACACATTCCCAGGTAACGGTATTGCTCTTCCGGTGGTAGTTGATGAATGTTAGCATACACCTCTGGGTTGTTATGAGGTGCTCCCTTCACAATACTCGGTGTAGCGCTTTTATCCAGGCCAAAGGACATTCTGATATCGTCTAGTAGTTTCAATAAGGGGCTGGAGTTTTGCCTTGGACCCACAGAATAGTTTTAGATCATCGATGTAGAGCAGGTGAGTGAGTGTTGCTCGGTTTCTCATGTTGATTTTGTACCCAGCTGATGTCTTATTCAGTAGTGTAAATAATGGGTTGAGCACCAGACAGAACCAAACCAGTGAGAGTGAATCACCTTGGAAGATTCTCTTCTTGATCTCAACTTGACTTGTGTTCTCTCCAGAGACCCAGATGTTTAATAAGAAAAGCTCTTATCCGAGGGCATACTTTGTAAATTTCAGGACTCTAAGTAGCAAATCTTGAGGTACCGATTCGAAGGCCTTGCTGTAGTCGATGTAACACATATGCAGGTTTCTTCTTTTACTTGGGCTTCTTTCAATACCACAGCGTCGATTGTCAGTTGATGTTTACACCCCACTGCGCATCTGATGCAACCCTTTTGTTCTTCCTCAAATATATTGTTTTCCAAGCAGTGACGATAATTTTTTTCATTTATGATGGACGTGAATAACTTGTGGGCAGACGTGATGGGTCTGTAGTTCTTCGGTTGTGCAGGCATCACCATTTTTGAAAAGCATGAACGTGTTGTCTGTTATCAGGAATTCAAGTACGACATGTGGATCGTTGATCGCCTCCGTGAAACACTTTGCCAGAATGTCATGAGATGCAGGTAGGTGTTTCAGTCAGAAATTGTGTATCCCATCGAGGCATGGTGCTTTCCAGTTCTTGGTCCTCTTGATTGTCGAGGTTACGTCCTGTTCTGTACTTTGGACTGTCATTTGGTTAAGACATTCGTTGTGTGATTCGATTTCCTCAATTCATGACGCATTCTCGTTGTATGCATGGTGGTTAATCCATATAGAATTCCAGTACGTTGTGAATAGCGCTAGATCGATTTCTGCATGTTGGTTTTCTTCCTGTTTCTCTAAGCTTCTCAGAAATTGCTTTTGGTTGTTCTCCAACGCAGCATTCTCTTGTTCTATTTTTATCAGCTTGTTGTATCTATGTAGCCTGGCACCCTTCGCTTTCGCCTTTTTTCTTAGCTGATCTTTGAGATTCAATAGTTGTTGCCGATGGTCTGCATTATTGATCTATCTGCGAATTTCTAGCTATGGCTTGTGTTTTAGCCATGACCCTTCAAGAATTGTTTCCTGCTAGAAATTCATTGAGCATATAAACGTCAGCTCTATGCTCGTCGATGTTCTTCTCGAGTCTGTTCCTCCACATTGAGGCATTGCTGTTCTTATTCCTTCGGTTGAGGTTTGGTGTATATCTTGCTGTCCATTCAACTCAAGGATCAGTGCTGATGCACAATACACACCCAAATGTGCCTTTTGTATGTCCTTGGTGCCATCTAAATATTGTTGTAGAATACTGTTGGTAATGGATATTATGTCATGTGCTTTGTCAACATTACTGAGTTTATTCTGGGTCTATTTATTGGATTCGTGAGCTCATAGTGGGCCACTAGCTGTAGAAATCATTCTCGTCGTTCTTCATACTGGCTTCTCGGTAGGTGTACATCACTGATCCTTCCGTCTAGACAGCGACGACGTTGGAGTAATAAGTCTTTGCCATGATTGGATTTCAATTTCCGCACGTACTTCCTGTTGATTTTGGAACTGTTGATATAGGATCCGGACGACTTCTCTCTTGACTTCACGTAGTTGAAGATCTGTAAGGTAGCGCTTCCTAACGATGACCTGTCGTTGACGATTCCTGTCGACAATATTTTGCTCAGAGATGTTAATGATGGGATTTTTGCGCAGGAATTCAGCATGTAGTGAATATCTCCATTAAAGGAGTGGCTCGTCTCTGCAGCGGTTGGTGATGTAGAACATCCTCATAACTTCTATGTTCATTGTGACGGTCCACTTCAACCTTCTGGTATCTTTTCTCCTTCGAGCAGCCCTCCATCGTACGGCAGATGAACCGTGGGGTAGAGGAACTTCGTAGTCTTCTGCCCTTCTCGTGTCGTCCACTCCTCTGTTTGGTTGTGAGTTTGAGTTTGAGTTTGGGGCTGTACCTTCTTGAACGACAGGTGCCCGCCTCCTCAGCTGCCTACCGCCGATGTCTCGCATACTATCATGTCCAGCGCCGGCTCCAGACATGCCCTGGCGAACCCCAGGTTTCACTAATTTCTTTCACTAATATTATTAATATCCATTATTCATGTTTGTGTATTTTTCTTGGGGATGAAAAAGACAAAAAATATATCCCTTTTCAAAGCCAATTTGAGCAAGAGCCACTCTTCTGCTAAAGATTGATCAAGAGCCACTCCTCGCTCAAACACTAGCCTCAGGTATTTGATGCTGTGCAGGTCCTCGGCCTGGACGGGAAAGCCACGTTCCTGCGGCGGCTGAAGTAAGCGAGTTTGCCACACCCGAGAACAGGGAAGATGCCACCAAGCCTGCTCCTTCGTACTTTGGCAAGAATGCGCGGGGTTGTCACACCCGAAAACAAAATTACCTTCACTAACTTTACTTCTCCTTGCACAGCTAGGGTATGCAGAATTGCTACTCCTAAAATAAAGTTACTCTCACAAAACTTGGTCCCCATGCATAGCGTGTGCATGCATAGAGTATGCGGGTTTGCCACACTCGTAAACAAAGTTGCTCTCACTAACCTTGCCTGTCCGTTCGTAGCTGGGGTATGCAGGGTTACCTCGCCCGAAACAAAGTTGTTTTCACTAACCTTATTTCGCCGATTTTATAGTCACACTTCTTGACGTAAACGCTGGGAAACATTCATCCATTCCTGCTGCAGACAGTGATGGCTTGATTCTCATCCTCGCCTTCAGCAGAAATTAGGCTCAAGCGAGGGGAGGAAATTCATCCTGTTCCAAAACCTTTCTAACAATGTAACATGTCTGTAATACAACTGCCTTCTAGCCATTTCTAATTATATTATAAGAGAGTCCTAATGCCGCGATGTTCTTGTTAAATCTGGCCGTCATACCTCCCTCTGCCGATATTACTAGGGCGTGTATCTCCACCTTCTCTAATTTCCATAGGCGCTTCAGTTCGATGGACATATTTTCGCATTTCGCGATCTTCTCCCGTTCAGTCTTCTGTATGTTGTGGGTAAGTGGTACTGCGATGTCTATGATGATCCCTCTTTGTTGTTCCTTGTTGATCAGTACAATATCTGGTCGGTTGAAGTCCACTGTTCGGTCGGTGATGATTAGCCTATCCCAGTACATCACTGCAACTTCCGATTCCAGTACAGCTTCCGTGATATATTTGTAGTATGGCGGAGCCGTCGCTAACAGGCCGTACTTGAGTGCCAATAAGCCTATAATACAATAACCAAATGACCCCACAACCTAATAACTCCATAACCCCATAGCCACATAAACACATAACCCCATAATCACATAACCCCATAACCCTAAAACCAGATAAAAAAAGTTGCTGACGTGGGGGTGTGATTAAGTGTACTATATGTTTTTGGGGTCGCTGAATCCGAATCAGTTTCATCCAAGCACGTATGGGTTCGGCCATAACCTCAAAAACCACCTTCTTTGCTATATAGGTTAAAACCACAAACACTATGGCTCCGAAACCTCATAATCCTTCATCCATTAACAGATTTATTTATTTATTCAGAGATTCATTAATTTATTTAGAGATTTATTTATTTATAGATTTCTTTATGGTGTATATTTGCTTGAGAACTGTAAAATCAGTTTCATTGTGAGAGATTGCGTTACATGATTACAGCATAGAGTTATAGGGTTATGTAGTTATGTGGCTATGTGGTTATGTGGCTGTGTCGTTATGTGGCTGTGGGGTTATTGAGTTATTGTATTATAGTATCATGATGCTTAAAAGCCATAGGGTTTGTGGTGTTACAGATGTGATGAATTTCAACGTGTTTTTGAGGTTGTGGCCGAACTCTAACGTACTGGGATAAAACTGCCCTCGGATGCAGATTCAGCGACCCCAAAAACATACAGTACACATAGTCAGACCCCCACGTCAGAAACTTTTTTTACCGGATTTTAGGGTTATGGGGTTATGTGGTTATGGGGTTATGTGGCTATGGGGTTATGGAGTTATTAGGTTGTGGGGTCAGTTGGTTATCATATTATAGGATTATGCTGTTTCGGAGCCATAGGGTTTGTGGTTTTAACGGATATAGCAAATTTGAAGGTGTTTTTTGAGGTTATGGCCGAATCCAGACGTGCCGGGATGAAACTGACCCCCGATGAATCTGAATCCGGATTCAGATTCAGCGTCCCCAAAAAATGTAGTACAAATAGTGAGACCTCCAGGTCAGAAACTTTTTTTTGTATGGCTATGTTATTAGTGACTAAATTTAGATATTTAGTTGCAAAGGGTGTTATTTGAAAAAAATAAATACTTGGAGTGGCTTTTTAAGGTTGGTGATTAAGGCATAACACGTATTTTTAGGAATAATCAGACATAGATTTCTCTGGTTAACGTCATTCTTGGACACTCAATATATAGGTACAAGTAGAGAAAATGATAATTGAAAATCTTGTATAGGCTTGAAGACGGGGACTGTTTTGTTGTAGACAAACCAATATTGTAAATGTAGTTTATAAAATTCTCAATAAGAAACATTTCTAACTCTCGTGTCATCTATACGACACATAAGACGACAGATAAGAAGCAGTGTGATGAAATAAGACGCTCTCATCACCTGCGCTAGTCGTTAGAAAGAGAATTGTAGCTTTTGTTGTTTTTCACAACCGGCCGATGTTGGCTTTACACAAACTGTATAGCAATTATTGTCATTTTCCATCACGCTTTAGAAGTTCACTTCAAATTTATTTTATATTTACATATATTTAAGTTTCATTTCTGCAATATGTACATACAATAATTAATAATATCAAAAAATGTCCGGACATTACATAGGCATATGCGTAGTAATAGTGCATATTATTACTATGTATCTACATCATACATATGTAATTTTAAAATGCAAAAATGTCTTCCACTGCATTCTAAATTTAAATATACCTACCCAATAATTTGTTTACATGGATAACACCATTTCGCTATTCATAGAAATTTGCTTTTGTTTTTAGAATGCAAGCACAGATATAGCGGTATTTTAATTTTCCCGTGCTAGACAATGTACATATACATACATATGTATATACATACATACACAGTGCTTGCGTGTACAAAACATTCATATCATATATCAGACGAGAAATATATGCACCAAAAAAACAGTGTTTCTGGATTAATAAAATTGAATCCACAGAATAAAACGTAGGTATTTATGTTATACGAATTATTTATTGGTAACAGAAATAAAAAAAAATAGAAAAAGGTAGTAACGTCGTAGTAAAGGTAGTAACGTAGTTTTTTTTTAAATATTTTACCTTCATTTCGTGCTATTAAAATATAATTTATTATAAGTTACTTAATAACATTTAGCAAAAATTGTTTTTCCCGCAAAAACGGTATATTTCACCAGGGTTATCAGAGAGCTTTGTTCTGATTAGGGCCTAAGGAAACAAAAAACGCTCACTTAAAAAACATCACGGATACTAATATTACAGTCTTTCTAACTGACTATTATATGTATTCTTATCTTAAAGACTTCGATTTAGTAAAACAATGAGCCAAATTTTATTAAAATACGTTATTACAAATTACGATATTATACAATATTACGATATACAAATTTTATTGAATTACGTGGTGGATACCACGTTGTGTTTTTGAAAAACTGCGTTTTTCACCTAGAATATGTCAATACAATGCATCCTATCGCAAAAAGTTATATGAACATTATTGTTATTTTAACCTGAACTTTACGCGAGATTGCCTATATGATCTAGTATACCCTATTTGTTTGTATCTATGTAATTATAATTACTTCAAAGTTCTCGATATTTCAAATGCAAATGATTTAGAAGCAGAAGAATATGTTGCGGATTGTAATAATTTTTTATTACAAGCAGAGTATACGAGTACAAACAAAATATACAGAGTATAAACAAAGCTCTCTATTTTTCTTAGGAGCGTAGAGAGGGAGGGGGAGAGAATATATTTCTCTCATGCACAATATTTTAAATAACCAACAATTTTGTAACTTACCTACTTATTAAACTCCCTATATACAGTTTTTAAACTGTTAAGTTCGGTTTTTCCTGGAATATAGGGTAACACGACGAATTGATATTAATATAACGAACTGAAATAAATCCTTCAAAAATAACTAATCTAAATGGATCATATCATCAAAGTTTAAATACGTTAAGAAATGGCGTCAAAATCACAGATCAGAAAATGCTGTATTTACGTTCATTAAGCTGACCAGCACTCATGCATATGGCGCATGTTTTGGTCTTGGTGGCCAGGACTCCAAAGAACATTTATCGGCAAGAGATAAGCTAACTCACCACGTTTTATACATACATTACGGTCGTCATTTTACAACACTTTCCCTTTACAATCTCTTCCAGAGTAATCTGAGCTAGTTATTCCGGTTTAAAAATAAAAGTGATGAGTAAATGTTATTTTTTGTTAAGTTTGAGATTGAAAGCAGAATGAAGCAGATATGAGTAAAACCAATTTGTCCCTTTTAAGTACATCAAAGGCAAAAAAGGTATTCATTCAACAAATTATATTTAAAATTGTTATACAAACTCCGAAATTCGGAGGAAAAGATGAGGTACCGAAATCATCATCAGGTAATCATTATTTTGCTCTTAGGAGTGCAAAAATTTAAAAAGAAAAATATAAATTAATAACTAATTTCAATTTTGTCATTTACAAGTAATGTACATAAATATTCTATGTTTTTAGTTGAAACCCAGGTATGCAAGAACACTTTATTAATTTATAACATTATTTGTATTTTATTTTATAGTATAATTTTTAAATTATATATGTTATATTAATGGTATAATTTTAAACTTACAACTAAAAAAAAACAAACTAAACATTTCTGCAGATGCAATGGATAAAAAATACAGGTTGTGGTTTAAGCAAACATTAAAACATCACTGTCTAACAAATCCTAAAAGAGATTTATTAGGAACGTAGCATTAATTAAGCTACTTATTTCATTACAGCAATAATTTATAACATAATATAATAAAATTAAATGTGTAATATTTTATATGAAAATAATTATAAAGTCCAATGATATATTATAATTTAAATAATTATAGATCCAAATGGCGTTTTAATGTCTAATTTTATTAAAAATAGAAGTAATTAAAAAGTAGTCAAAAAAAGGAAATTATTTAAAGCAAGTGGCTTACCTATTATGGCAATCTTAGGGCTCTCTCACACGTTCGCTGTAGTTGCCGAAGAAATGACAAGAAGTATTGACACCATTCAATTGTGAGGCTTTTCCCTTTCTTCCATCATTTCAAAATCTTTTAATATTACACATATTTCCCTCCTTGCCGTTGTTTTTTAAGTCTGTCTCTATAGGTTTCTAATGGCTCATCGTGTATAATACTCTTCTTTTATTAGGTAATTGTTCTGTATTTATTGTTTTCATTTTGCATTTTACTCGGAGCTGGTCAGTAGCGTACTACATAGCCACAATCTTGTGTGGGATATAAGATCAAATAGTAGAAAAAACTTTCATTTCAATAAATGCTTACTGGTAAGTGGGTAATTAAAAAATCGTACAAAATTACTCTTTCCTCTTTTTCTACGTTTTAGTAATACCTATTGCAGCGCACATTAATCTTTGAATACACATCACCCCGCCTATTTTCTAACTAAACGCGCCACCGACTGTCTGTACGTAGGTATACAAGCAGTGATTTTAGATTTCCGATTTCGCATTTTCCTACAAAATAGTCGACAATCGACTGTTTGTCGTCTGCAGTGGGCCTAAAACGTGTAGCATACTTTCATACCGACACAACTGTAGGTGGGTGGGCTTATACTGTCTGTGTTGCTATGTAGCTTGAAATGTACGCGCCACTAGATAATACAGTAAAAATTCTAAATCGGAAAATACTACCTAGGTATATCGAATCGATGTGTACGAGCTCTTAGTTATATTTAAACGTAATATCATAGTCGTATACTTACATACATACAGTACAACAAGAATAGATTTGCCCGCGAAGTACGCACAACGAACGTAATATCAGATATATATGAGACACCCACAAACAAATTTCTCGAAGCGTTCACGGCTGCAGCTACAAAAGAAATAAACACATTTTCAGGTTTTGTTTACTGCAGCCAGAGGCAAAGCTATTTCTGGTGCACTGTAATTAGAAGCACCTCTCAGAAACGTGGACGAGTAACTACGGAATCGTGTGTGTAGCTACAAACACTCAATTGACGATTGCAACGATGCTTATGGAATCGTATAATCGTGCACATACATATGTATGTGACGAGTATTAATCGGAATCTTGGCTTCGTTGCGATTAATAATCGGCATTCTTTTTTTAGGAAATAAATATAAATAAAACCAACATCACTATGAGGTACGTTCTAAATTTGGAATATACATATGTATATATATATTGAAAATTATATGAAGAAATAAACATGTTTGGAATATCCAAGTAGATAAAAATATTGTAACCGAGGGACTGTTGTGTTGGTCAGGACAATCAAAACTTCTGAAAATTGAGTAGTATGTCAACAAATAATTATTTTCAAATTTATTAGAGAAGAATGGATAAACAAAAGTAGGTATATTCCTGTTTGGACCCTAACTTTTTGGGATCTGCGATGCGATTACTAATGATGAGAAATAA
This sequence comes from Aromia moschata, assembly GCA_029963805.1. NCBI lineage: Eukaryota > Metazoa > Arthropoda > Insecta > Coleoptera > Cerambycidae > Aromia > Aromia moschata. Next base: position 2,111,631 of record JAPWTK010000030.1, read on the forward strand.
TGAGTAATATCGTTACGATGACTACGATGTCTGCGATGCTGTCCTCACGATTACATATTCTCATCGCTGTCTTAGGTAATCGGCGATAATTAATCGATTACATTTTTACTTACTCCTGCAGGCCTCTAGTACCTACATATAATTTTGTACACTTATGAAATCCGTCGGCAAAAGCAAAAAAAAAAAACATGTTTATTAACATTCCATCTGTGCTAAACAATTTGGAAAGTAGTACGACTGTCTAGATTGTCAAAATATAGTCTTTAATATCACACCTTACAATTAATTATCTTAATTTATTTTCAGATTTCAGTTACATACATACAGCACACAACAATGGATTGCATTATAAAGACCACCATAGAACGCTATATGTGTCATTATAATTACTAATACGTATTGTACCTACTTTTAACATGGCAACATTATAAAAAAATACACCTACTTACATAAGTACACACGATGTTTCATCGCGCGATATATTGATATCTCAAGAACTATATTAATATCCTGAAAATATGGCGGTCGATACATCTTATTGAACTAAAATATTTTGACAGATTATATTACAAAATGTCAACTTGCTTATTTTAAATAGATTACCCTGTATATTATTCCACATTTTGATCGGGCATTCTACATACAATTATAAATACGTTTTCATATATGTCAACGTTTTTCGAAATATGCATAGTTTTTGATAAAAAATGACTGTTAGAGACCTTAAAACAATTGCTGACATTTCAAATCAGCAAATCATTCATATTGCAACGTGTTTCTATAAATTCTTAAAAACATTATTAAAAACAAGAATTGTCTGCCATGTTCGATAAAATGTAAAGTTTAGAGGGCAATTCTTGTAAGCAAGGCGCCCACCGTAAGAAAAAGAATGGCCAGGACTTCCCATTATTTGCACACATTACACATGCGACTTTCCGCATAAATTACCTACTACCCAGCAACGTATAGGTACGTCACAGATTTTATCATGCTATTTATTATGTTTCCTTCTCTTTTACAGCTCCTGGCCTGCCAGACGAGGACAGACGATGACAGCTGACTATATTGTGATTTTGTGACATCGCACCACTCACCCAGTCATCAGTAGTATGTTTGGTGCGTGACAGATAAGTCCAAGCCCCTGTATGAGTTCCACATACATGAGTTCACGTACTTCCCTAATCGCAGCCGCCGTCGCATGAAAACAGAAGCTAAACGAAACGAAGTCGTTCCACAGAAGACAAATAAATGACTCCTGGATGAACATCCATGTGCTTAGTGCGTTAGCTATTTCCGTTTTTACTAAAGAAATTAAAATCCTATAAATTTCTTTGAAAGGTTTGCAAGAGGTGCAGTGACATAAGAACTATTAGCCAATAATATGTAGTATTATGCAGCCATCTTATCTAGTGTTTGACTTTGGAAATAACCAAATTGTGCTATATTGACGAAAATTAGTCATCTAATTGTAAGGTGAATATTCTGTTTTATTATTATCACATTTTGCTATTTGTTAATATTACTATTAACATAACATAGTGAAGCAAAAATCAAAACTGTAGGCCTGATAGTTTATATATTTCAAATACTGTGTGTATTTTGATGTATAATTCCTTTTTGTGACATATTGGGCGAGTTATTCATTGCAAGAACTCTAATATGACTAAAATAAATTTGAAAACCTTCAAAAATAGGTTGACTTTGTTAATTTGATATGTAACAGAATTTCGAATAGCATTAATGATTAGTGTCGCCCTCTAGTACACAAAAGAGAAAATATATATTAATTTATAAGAATAAAATTACCTAAAATAAGTATTTATATTTGAACATATTGATTAATTATAGAAGAAATTATTATATTATATATTTAAAAAAATGACGAATTATGTTTGACATATTTTTTGTACCTAGCTGCTGATTTCTAAACAAAAAAAAGTTACATTTAGTTAAATTTAATAAAACTCTAGAATTACGGAAGTAGTTTTAGCTTGAATACGTATATGACAGTCGAGTTAATAGTAGTTTTCTAATCTTCCTTTATCAGATTGTTCAATAAATTCGTCTTTTTATAGGTTTAATGGTACGACATCAGCTCATCCTCGTCTCTGCCGGAGATTCTCTGTCTGAAGCAAGCCAAGCTATATATTAAAAACGTCATCCCAGTTAACCCCGCCTTTTTATAAGCGGATATCAAATGCAGTCCCTCCTCTTATGCATAGTATAATCCTTAATCTATTCACATAAATGCATTTTAGAACGTGACCGTACCAGGGACGACATCCTAGTTCTTCCCACACGAGAGACATGATGTTTCTTATTCCAAACATCGTTAAAAAGCCTGCTAACAATTTATGTGTTTATAATAAGAATCAAAGTGTGCAACGTAATCATTTTCATATAAACAACGATCATCCTGGAAGTTTGTTGTATGGATATTCCTCAACCACACCCAGACTGTCACATTCTGTTCGTTATGGGATATAAAACAGAAAATCCTGCCCACAACTTTGGGGGAAGCCGCCCCGTGTTTTGCGTCGGCGTCGATAGTTTAGATCCCAGCGCCGCGGCGGTCACCATCACACCGAAGCAGACGTCCCTACAATCAGTTGCTTCCTAGCTAAACGTCGAGTAACACCAACCTGTCTGCCAATAACAAAATATAATATGATGGTAAGTATTCCTTTATCTACTTTATTTCACCCTGTAGTAAGAGTATTATTATATATACAAATGTTTGCTGAATTTGAAAAAAGTGCTTGCCTTTTTCTTACTGTAGCGTATGATAGCTAAATGTCTAAAAAGAAACATGTTCGTTATTTTTTTTTAATGAAAGGCACGAGTAGTCGATAATCAACAAAGTTGTATATGCTGAGTCATAAATTTTGTTACCTCTGAAGCGTGTTGCCTCTAGGTAGACTTTAATTTCAATCACCTGATTTATGTGGTACGCCTCACACTCTCTCCCTTGGGTTTAGCACCCCTTTAAATCTATTTCGATTGGGCCTGATGCAACCAGACATAAATTTGGATGTCGTAGTGTACGATGTGGGGCACTACATAGCCTCCTAGGATATCGTATTGGTCCCTTAGGATTTTACTAGCATCCACTTCTATTGCCCTTTTGCTGGTACAATTTGGAATTCTATATATTCTAGTCGAACATACATTTTATAAATTCAAAAATATATATTTCGCTTGACATTGCTTGATTTCGCATGATATTGACTTGATTTCAATAATTAAAACTAATTTAAATATTACAGGTGAATTACTTACAAGACGCCAGCTTCCCGAAAAATGTAGAGATGTCCACTTCCTCGCCTGTTGCCAGAATGTAAACCCCCTGTACGTATACTGAATGTATCCTGAGTGTTTTCTATCCGGTATACCTTCAGTATACGTAACAGGAGGCCACATTTCTACAGGAAAACGTCTTGAGTAGCCAGCCGATTATTCCACCAATTATATTGTAAAATATACTGTACACAAACAATTTGTGAAAACCATTATATTAATTTAATTTGCTAATACACTTCAATAAAAAAAAACTAGTTAAAGTATAATATATCCTACATAATATAAAACATGTCAATACATAATATGTATTCTATGTGTTCTATTTTTAATTTCAATATAATTAATGACTGCAGAGAGACGAAATAGATGTTGTTTTATATTCATTAGTTGTATCAGCACCAAACACAAATGTTATATATGTACCTATATATAAAAATTAAAAACAAATATTGATTTATGAAACATTTAATTATTATTTTTATTACACCCTTAATCTCTAAGATATGTACCTATATATGTAAATAATTAAATGTTTCCAAATGTATTTAATATATAGTATATTAAATAAAAAACTAATATATATGCTTTATACTTATATTAATAACATATGAATGAATATATGTATTATAACAGATAGGCTATCGTATCAAAAATCTAATTTAGAAATTATTGAGATACTTACGTGTATGTGTACTTCATACGATAAAATTGATTATGATAATTACATCGTTAATTTACAGTAAAGGTATTGCAAATATATTAAATGTGGTAACACTAATAAAATGGAAGTATTTTTTGTTTGTTTTTAGTTTAGCTTTATACTGTCATTTGAGATTAATGATTCAAATGCTTTCTATTTATTTTGCTGTTTTTCAATTAAGTACTTCAGTATATTATAAATACGTAGGATATACTAGGTTTCAATTATTAACAACTATTTTTTATATGTTACATGTTTATATTTATGTGTCATTTATTTTAAATGGGCTCAATAAAATTATTGAAATCTAATGTGACTTTTTTTAAGACTATCTTTAATCTCATAATTTTTTAAGTATATAATAATCATTTTTAAAAGGCTTATCAAAGTTAGATTCAAAACATTTTTTGGTTTCTGTATCCTTGTTCTAATTTATGGAAATACCTATAGGTATTCTGATCTTATTTCTGATATAGGTGGTAGGTACCTATAATTTTTAATGAAAATATTTAATCGCAACTAATTTATAATCATCATTATCAAAAATCTAAATTTTTGCTATAAAATTACATATTTCGTGTTAATAAAACATTTAGCTAAGACATATCGTCTCTATAAGATTACCAGCATACAGGATGTCCACTTTCACTATTCTTCCGATGGGCGGAATCTCATCTAAATAGTGGGTGGATACCTTGATACCTTGTTATACTTATGTATTTCTATAGGATCATAAAAATATTAAAAGTTACGCATTGTTAAACTTTGCGTTATCTACCTACTAATTGTTACTAGGTATTGTTCTTTTTCATTTGTGCATGTTATAATGATTTCTGTTACTATAAGCAACAATACAATCGATATTTTTACAATATTTATTGAAAGGTTAGGAACATTGTAGACCAATTACCTTCCCTCTAGGAGTGAATGCCTATTGATGGTTATTAGATTAGTCAGGAATTGTATTTAAAAATACGTATATACAATTAATCTGTTCAAGAATGCATTGCATGAATATTTTTGAAATGGGAAGGGGTACAATTTTCATTAAATGGGGAAAAGTTCCGTCTTTCAGTGACTATTCAAAAGATCTGAATAAACATCAAACAATAGCTTTTGTTTGTAAGTTGTTTTGAAAAAAAATCTTTGGAAAAAGTTTTTTCTTTTTAGTCCCGTTATTTTCAGGATTATAACAAAGTGAACAAAACATTCTTACAGCACTTCGGAATGAGCTTTAGCATCGTCACATTACATTCATTCTTCGACGTTTAATTATTAAGGTTATTTTTTTTTAAATATGGACTGCATTCATTTTTTGAATTTCAAAGTATCATATCATGATCATATCATGAATTCAGTTTGCTAAAATCATGTCTCTGCTAGATACAGGCCCGTAGCTAGGGTATGGGAGGGCTGGTCAGGGCTGAACTCTGGTAAAAAAGTAATGAGACCTGGTAAAAAATCTAGTCATAAATTACCGACAATCGATTTAACCTGGCCAAATGTTTTATGTAGGACGCATTTTCTTTTCGTTTTCGATAAAATTTGTTTTTGTTCCTCTTTTCTCTTTTTTTTTTATGATAAAATTTCTTAAGCAGAATTTTATTTTGGCCCTGGTAAAAAACCATTGAGCTCTGGTTAGAATGTAAGTTTGGCTACGGCCTTGGCTATACATAATAATAATTTCGTCTCATAAAGTTTCTAATGTTACTGTCCTTTGTATCCACCATTGGTGCTAATAGTAAACAAGTAAACTGTTAAGAAAAAATCATAACATTAATTGGTACAATTATTCAAATGAGTGGAGATTGTTAATTAGATATAGAAAAACTTTATAGATCTCAGTTTTTGTGCCTAAATAACAAGTAGGCTTTGGAAACAATGGTGAGTTGTTTTTATTATTCGGTCGGTTGGAGCATCTTATAGGTACTATGTACTAGTTTTACATTTTTTAATGAAAAAAAAAACTAATAAAAAATGATACTGTAAAATACTACATTTTGTACGATAGAAACTGTTTTTATATTTCTAATTACTAATAAAAACAAATAACAGCTATACCGGATGACACAGATGACAATCTATAATTTTTTTATTTATTAATATAATCTTTTGAAATGTATGGAAATTATGTGACTACTGTTAAAGCTTTTTTCAATCTAATAGACATTATTTACGTCTTTTGGTTTAACTGGAGGTCGACCAAACTTTCTTATTTTAAATACAAACGTGCATTATTTTTTAGGTAATATTATTTGCCTTCAAAATCTGTATTGACATTTAAACTGCATTTTATTTAAAAAAAAAATGTAAGCACCTATGACACCATGTACAAAGTCTTTTGAAGCTTAGTGGGCTGTCTGTGAAATCGAAAACAACTAATAAGCCGTTATAGACATTACATTTTTTTGAAACTCAATTCATTCCTTCTACTCATAAATTTATTTTTTTTGCTTTGAGAAACACGTCGAAAAAGGACTAAGTAGGTATAGCTATTCATATTTATACCTAGATATATTTTAAAATTAGTGTAATAGACAATTTTGTTTTATTTTGCAAATGAAGAGTAATTCTACGTGGCAAAAATTAAAGTGCGATAAGTACTTTACACCCAGGTAAAGTGAAAAAGACGGTGTTCCTATCTTAGTTTTTAATATATTGTCCAATTATAAAATGTCCAAAAATAGGACATTTTTTCTCAAAACTATTTAAAGAAAAGGATTTATGAGCAGTAGGAATGAACTGGGTTTTAAAAAACGTTCATAACGACTTAGCAGTTTCTATTTCACAACCCACTAAACATAATAAAAAAATCACAAGTTGCCAAAGACGTAGTTCTAACAAGGAATGAAAATTAAACCAAATGTTTATTTATTAAAATTTTTTTACATATGTTACATTTACGTTTTCTTAATTATTTTAATATGTTGGTATATCTGCTAAATGATATTAGGTACCAACTAAATCAAAACTGAATCAGAACTGCTGTCATGCAGTAATAGTTGTTAGTTTTTTAAATATATTTTTAATTTTGTTATTGTATAACATTTTATAAAAAAAATCAATTCAAAACGCAATGACTCTATTCACAAGTCATTACTGCATAATATAAAATTTCAATAATAATACCTGGAAACTAAAATAGAGATGATTCAAGTCAAAATATGTTAAAGAACGAGTATAGATACAATGTACGTTCTTCAACAACTTCTTATAACTAATAACGAAATCTATTTGAAAATGAGTATCTGACGTGCTTGTGTCTCTATTGTTAAAACATATAGGTAATGGTTAGTGATCATATTTACATTTTTTAATCCATTAATACATTAGAATAATGAAATTTAATGAAAACTGAAAGGATCATCACGATAGAAAAAATATGTGGAAGTGAGTGCAAAAAGATCAATGCAAAGTACCTACATAGTATAAATAGAACACTACTAACGCTAACTAGGAGTAAATGTCTGCTGTGCTGCTGTCTAAAATAATGAAAAAAAATATTAAATTCACATTTTATAATCCGTTTTCAACATAATCTGCAGCTGGTGTGTGTATATTATTTGTTTTGTGTACTTGAATACCTACCATATTTTAAAAGACTATCGCATACTTCATAGTCACAAATAAAATTTTTGCTTAACAAAGTAGGCAATAAGACACACATAAATATTGTCTCAGTTGATTGGTGGTAAATAAGAAAAATGTAAAAATTTATAATCAGTACTATGTTGGATAGCCTTTAGATTTTATTACGTTTTAAAGTCTCTGAGGCATCGACCGGACTAGTTTTTTTTTTCTGTGAAACTGGGGCGTATTTGGTCCCATTCTTGCTGCAGATACCGCTTTACCATCTCCTTGTTTGAAATACCATCTCCTGCGTTTCTGTACTAACTGTTTAAGACGCGCCTATATATGTTCTAGGGGTTCATGTCTGGAGACTGCGGTGGTGTTTCTAAACATCTGAGACATTATATAAAATACATTCATTCACAATCTTTGCAGAATGCTTTGGGTCATTATCCTGTTGAAACAGAAATTGAAACTATTTGAGAAACCCAATTTTTTAGCATTGGCTACTAAATCCTTTTTTGGGATATCTAAATATACGAATTTATTCATTATCCCGTCTATGATATGAAGGTTTCCCACCCCAATCGTTGACATACTTTACTGTTGCCTGAAGGTTCCCTTTGTTAAAAGCTTGCTCTGGTTTTCGTCATATACGTTTCCGTTGGGATGAACCAAATATTTCTAATTTACATTCGTCACTAAACAGCAAACTCACGCAACTCCATAACCTGGTCACTATATAACCCCAGAACCCCATGACCCCATAACCAGGGATGTGCGAGTATGTGTAATAACAAAAGCCTGAGGAAATATGCCCCTATAACCCCACAACCTCATAATCCTTATAACACGAGACCTATCAGTAAGTATAATCCACAAAACTTCTATAATCACATAATCCTGGACGAGGAGAATTCTATACGTGCAAAATTTTAATCATCGACTGCCCGCCAAGGGTTATGTGGATGTAGAAGTTTGCTTACCCAGTATTCTGGAGGTGTGGAGTTTTTGGGTTATTTTGTGGCCGTTTTTGGGTTATTGGGTGGCCAAGATATGGAGTTACACAAGTCAGCTGACACTGTTATGTGGTTACTTGGTTTTGTGGTTATGGGATTGTTGGGTTATATGTTATATAAGTTTGAGGTTGTTTGCAAACGCTCATCAATCTTCAAGATAGGTGTTTTTTTAATGCTCAGATCTCTAGATCCCGTGATACGAGATTACGAGTATGTGTTGTGTTCATTTTGTTTGTTATACCTCATTTTATATTGGTATAGTAATAGTCCTCCAAAAATTTCATGTGGGTTCCATCTGTTTATGCCCCATCATCCATTATATTGCATCTTGAATTAGGTAGGTATATTAGTTTTTTTATTTAAAGACATACAAACTTATTACGCCAATTAACAAAAACGTCTTCATTTAAAATACTTTTTTTCACACATTCTTGTTTTGTCAATTTTGACATTTGTTATCTTCATGGTCTTTCCTTAACTCGCGTTTCTAATTAATTACAAATTGGGATTATCATACCTACTAATAACGCACATAAAACTATTTTAGGGTCAAAATTAAAAAAAAAATACCATACCGTATTCTAGAAGTGATTTTTTGGCTTTTGTTAATTTAAAAAAAAAATTACCATTAAAATTAAATTAAATTAAAATTTTATCAAATAAAAATTTGATAAAAAATGAGACTTGACAGCTCGTGACGCCACATACAGAGTAACAAATTATTGTTTTTTATGTAATCTTGTAGTCTTTTAAGTACAATATCATTCCTGAAAATTTCAATTATTCATTTCAATTTCAAGTTTCCCTGATAGGAGGGGGGGGGGGGGGGTACTTCACAGACTCACCCTGTTTAACATAGTTTCTGTTTTAATAAGGTAGTTACGAGACGGTGAATTCTAGCATCAACGAGAGAGTTTATTGTCGCTAATTTATCTCGCACTCAGAAACGAAAAACCAACCTTATTTCGGTTGTAAATTAATAATAAAGTAGATTGTATTTATTTAAATTACCTTATTTCCGCGAGTATACCTGTATACATAGTGCTTTGTACAGCTATGACATGATTTCGGTCCCTATTATGACATATTATGGTATCAGTAAATAAGCGCTGAACAGTCAGTTATGTTACATACATCATTCGTAGTCTTGCCATAGGTCACAAAAGTCTCTGATTACGTCACGGTAAGATCGCCCCATACTCCCAATCCCAGAGGAATATTCTAGGGGAATTATCTGGTGATATAGTTAAACTGCATAAAGCACCAGTTGGTTATAAGTTATAACCAAATACATACATACTCGTATACTGTTCTACAAATTGCTTAACATTATACAGTACTTACATATGTATACACGTTCGCGACGTAAACGAAAGTGAGCTATGACATAGTGGGACGTTTTTCCTCTTCTATGTTATTAGTGTTGAGAAGGCGTTCTTAGAGGGTAAGATGATTAAAGTGACCAGATTTTGAATTTGCCAAAGACGGACATGTTCAGCTGGTTCACATTGACGAAGCCAGAGTTAATTTTTTGCGCCGTAAGGCGCGAGCTAAATAGCGCCGTAGGCGAAATTTTTCAAAACTTTCAAGGTCACGCGTTTTCCTGGCACTTCAGAATTTCAATGAAAAATACGTAACAATATATAACATAAAAATATAGACTTTCACAACTATACTTTTTGGAATTTGATGCCTTTTTGAAATACTAATATTTAATCACGATCGATACGATACGTCTTCAGATAGGTTAATCTGAAGACGTATCGAAGACGTAATTACGGACATTTTAAATAAAAAAATTCAATGACGGACAGTTTGACGGACTACTCTTGAAGACGGACAAGCTTTCTGAATGACGGACGTCTGGTCACTTTAAAGATGATTCACTTTGATGTTATAGTATCTTTTTGTTTATTTGTTTATGTTATTGCTATTTTTGTTGGTGTCCCACCGGTGGGTCATTCAAATAAAATGATCATTTTTTCTTTTTTGCGTTTTTAGTGTTGAAGAGGTGCTGTTGGAGTGTAAAATAATTCACTTTAGTGTTATATGATATTTTGTTTATGTTTTTAGTGTTTCACCGATGGGGAATGACGGCCTAACACTTAGTTTGCACTTGCGAACTAATGACCCACCCGTCATGACCTACCCGTGGTCACTCAGATAAAATGTGGAATTTTGTTGCAGATGACAAACCTTGTTAGCTATGTTTGATCCCTTTTCTGGGCTTTTACTTCATATTTTTTCAAATAAAAGTTAGATTTCATATTTTGCATCTTTGCACTTCGTTCAAATTGTCTGATCTTGAACCCACATTGCAGAAGGAATTGTGTACCTTGCTTGTAGCCGTAAGCACAATATAGAACGCCTCTTAATAAACGCATCGTTCTAGATCTCATTTAATATACTTCAGTCCGTGACCATTCACGTCCACTAGTAAAAACCAGCATAACCCACCGGTGGGTCACACCGTCGCGAACGTGTTAAAATCAAAGATAATGTACACACTATTAACTATTTGATAATATTAAAATTAAGATTTGATGAACAATATCTCACCCTTATATTTTAAATTATGGGACAAAGTATACAGAATGGTTGGCGAGTCGCGTTCATTAAAAGGTTAGGGCTTTGGTAGGAATTTAATTCTGAATATTTGGGTAGCAGGACATACCCAATTCAATGAAAACATTTTCAAATATCTGACATTTCCTTTTTGTACCGGGGTCTTGTTGAATTAATATAGAGCCTTAGTTAGATACATAAATTCTAGAAGTTCCTTATAAAAAATCTGTTTTTATATTATTTTAGATTGAAATTTTAGAAATATGAAAAATAACGCCAAACGTCGAAACTGGGTCGAAACATAGCAGTAGATAATATAAACTATATACATACCTACGTATAGCGTATAGATGTCAAATTAGCAATTGTATTACTATTGCTAATTTGCGAATGTATTACTATTGTGAACGATTTATTTTATACGCTTAGTTAATTTTAATATGTGATTTTAAAGTAGACTGTAATGATATAACAAGTAAATTGTAAAAATACTGAAGTCCTCTAAGGAATTATAATGTAATACATTTTCTATATCCTATATCTTGTATTCCTGTAAGATCTTCGTTTTTATAAATTCAAAAATATATTAAACCAAAAATCTAGGTAAAAAAAATGTACGCAAGGACAGGTAATGGGGGCTAATATTATTTTAATATTAATAAACGTTTAATATTATTTTCTTGAAAAATTAAGAATATATGTATATCAAACTTCGTTGAAAAGATTTCCAATTTTTGTTTTAGTTACTTAATTTTACAAAATGCACAAAGTTATTAATGTAAAAGTTCTAGGTTCTTTATTTAATAATTAATCTAGGTCCTTTAGTTAATAAATCATTGTCAAATCAAAATCAAATAAATCACACCACTACGTTTATACAGGGTGTCTACTTTCGATGACACTGAATTGATAATAATTTATAAATCGTAAGAAATACAAGGTAACAGCCTTCTTCAGTTTATTTTAGTATTCTTATTTTAGTTATTTTCCTAGACTGTTAAAAAATTCTTGTCTAAAGGTAACATTTTCAAATTGCTCACGATTCATTAAGTAGTACCTACACGACAATACAATAAATTAAGTAGTAGGTACCTAGCCTTTCACACTTTTACCATATTTTATTATGAAATTAGATCATACTATTCATCGTATTGCATATAGCGGAGGTTCTACAACAGCACCAACTAACACGGGACTACGGCAATAAAATCAAATTGAGGCAACCCCCATCACGTGCTACACAAGTTGCCTATGTGTCACGTCGCCGTAAGCCAACTTTAATAAAATTAGGCATTAGTTTTATGTCGATTTATTAAATAAAAAGTCCATATAAAAAACCATAACATATTTTATTGTTGCAAGTTTTATACTCAAGGAATAAGTATATTTTCATGAAAAAATAAAACAAGGTTATTAGTAGATTGTCCATTTAGTTATAGTTATAGTTATTAGTTATAATTTTATATTTAACCGAGGCATTCTTACCAAATAGTTCCATTTCATTCCCACTGAAGTAAAATGACACTCTTCTAGCTGAGTTTATACATTCTTCTACAAGTACAAGGTACAATCTTTAGAAAACCCTTTTTTAGCGGCAAAGGCATTCTTCATATTTATTTCTAAATTGTACCTACATACCTAGGTATATGAAGTTATTTTTTAACGAGTTGGTACACCTAGATTTATACGTTATGAAAGGCAGAGAAAGTTAATACCTATGCACCTATTATGGAATTGAATTGGAAAGGGTTGTAACTAAGAACTACTTTCTATTTTTTACCCTTTAGCTTTTATAGGTGTTAGTTCTCAAATCTTCATAGCGGAAGCTAGATACGTTTTTAAAGTCTGCTAATTATTAACTGCTTATTATACAATATCTGTATATACTTGTTTTTAAACATTTATTTTAATAAATTCACGTGCTGTTAAAATAAACCTGTTATAAACCTGTACTAAGTAGTAAGTATCGTATTTCAATTTTATTTTAATCTAGTAGGTATTTGAACTGTGTAGTTTCAAAATAACATTCGTTTCGTGAACCTACATACATATTCCTTAAATAAATTGCACATATTATGTAACAAATACTTTTTAAATATTACTTATATATATTAAATCTTATCTACCAAATAAGGACAGAACCAAACGTGCAACTATGATTTTGGTGCCTATATTATCAAATGGACTCAGTAAATATGTATGTATGTGCTGAATAGTCAATTAAGATGCAGCGTTCGTATTCGTACTTTATATCAAAAGTCTTTGATTACGTCACGGGAAGAACGCGATATTCTCCCAGTCTCAGGGGAATTATCTGTTGATATCGTTAAGATCCACAAAGCAGCATTCAGTGTCTAAAATGTCTATATTTAATACCTAACAAATATCCCCGAGTGAAGTCACTAGGATACTAAGTATGTTATTATACATTTAAGGTACACATCAGATAAACGTACATTTTCCATGTACATTTATTTACTTGTAATGTTTCAACAAAAGCTTGATATTATAAATGTTTAAAAAACAAAATACAAAATATGTCTGTACATTTTAATAAATCTCAATTTTTAATGTTTCATATGATTTTTCTTTTTGGGAAATTTTATTTTCCCCTTTAGATTAGTTAACTTAGGCATTGTATATGTTTCCTGAAATTATTTAGTTTTCTCATTATAAAATTTATAGTAAGTCGTAAAAATTGCTTAGGAACTTACACTTGCTCTAAGTACATATTAGAGTCCTGCACGAGTAGGTAAAATGTAACCGATTCGATCGCTGATTCATAACGCATCGCAGGCATCGTAACGATTTTAGGTACTCATTATTCGTTAGTAATCGTATTACAGACACCAAAAAAATAGGGTCCAAATTGAAATATATTTTTGTAGATTAAATTTAATAAATTTAAATTTTTTTTGACATACTTATTTTTCAGATGAAAATCATAACCAACCTAACAGTTCCTCAATTATAATATTTTTATGTGATTAGAGATTCTACACATGTTTATTTCTTCATTTAAATTTTAATATACTTACATATATTCAAAATATTTGTTTTTTCTAAATAATGACAATGCCGATTATTGGATTCCAGGTAACGATACCAGGATTCCGATTAGTACTCGTTAGATACATATGTAGGTACATGATTATACGATTTCAAATAAGCATCGTTATTATCTTTAAATGAGTATTTGTCCTCATTTAAAGATACTCGTAAGATTCTGTAGTTACTCGTGCAAGTCCCTGGTACATATACATATATAGGTGTATATATATATTATATAGAGACATCCAAAAAAACGTCATCAACTCTGGCTATGAACGAGAGAGATGGAAATACCGATCATGTCGAAGCTTTTCGGTTATGTCAAACTTTTGACAAGTGACTGTCACAATTTGTAAAATAAACTATAGCTGTCATATGATGTGACAGTCTGGACAAGTAAATAAGGTTATAAATTCGATTAAAAATAGAAATACGTCTTTTTTTCTCGGCCAACTTTGAAGACTTTTTTTTTGGATGTCTCTATATTAATATATACATGAGGGGCTTTTTCAAATTGAAATGTCTGCAGATTTATAAATATTACACAAATGAACATTTTGTAAATTTCGAAACTTGATATTTTTAAAATTTGACTGACTTGAAAGACTGATTTTTTAAAATTTGAAATATATATATACCAGTTGACGCATTGCGGATTTTAATTTAATTTAATTTAAATGAATTTGAGGGTAATCTTAAGCCAGAAATTAACATCATATTTTGCTACAAGATAAGCGTATCGATAAGAAAAAAGGAGCTACAAGGAAATAAATTGCATTTTGAACATAAAGAGTTAGTTCGTTTTGAAAATAAAATTTTAAATACATTCCATCTTGTAACAAAAAAAAAACAATTTATTGTTTTCATAAAACTGTTTAATAAAACAGCATTTTCACAATAAAACTCAGAGAACACAATACATAAACTACATTGTTTTAATGCAAATACATATTTTAAAGGAGGTCCTAGACGATCATTCTGCTTGATCAAACGATTGAGTTAATCGATTGACGCGCGCTTCAATCGACCTCAATCAGCCCTTCAATCTTTTGATGAAAACCCCCTTATCAGTGGAAGTCGTGAAGTGGAGTAGTGCACACCTATTGTTTGTTCTAACCTGTTGTTGATTTTGGAGGTGAACAATGGTTTCGAATACAGATTTGGGCTTCCTCGCCTTAACACTGGTTGCCCTCAAACGAAAAAAAAAAAAAGACAGTGGTCCAAGGAGTGGTACAAAATGAGAAAACGCTTCACTCATGAACATTTACTCAATTTTCTGCATGATTCGGAACCAGAGGACTACAGGAACTTTTTGAGAATGGACCAAGAAAGTTTTGATTATCTACTGGAGTTAGTACGCTATGGTTTCCACCGAGTGACTGATGCAATGCTTGACGATCAAGCGCCCTCTTCAACCGCTTGAGTCATTCAAACTTTTTATCAATCACCGTCAATGCATGGCTCAAGCGTCAAACGGGTTTCTAAACGGTCAATCACGCTTGATACAATCGATTGACTCAAGCTTTCGATCAAAATGATTGATCGTCTAGAGCGTCCTTTACTCTGCAGTCCTCTTCAGTACAAATACGTTCCAAATGGTCATCCTCATGTTCCTCATTGTTCCTCAGCTTTCATAATTTCTTCATGGGTCATGGTCACATCATCGTTTCGGTTACTACCGGTTACTTCTTCCATTTTACCTTAATTATTTTATTTTGAGTTTCAACCGTTTTTTAATCAAAATCTTTTTCATTTGACTTTACTTTTTTACAAAAGGTGTCATTAATTTTTTTGAAATCATTAAGTTTTCTAAATTCTCCAACTTGTTCCAACAGTTTTTCGTAATCTTTCAATATAATTTGAGTGTTTTCCGTATATTTCTTTCAATTTGGCCAAAAAACGGGTGCAGGTAGGTATACACGAATACTCACTTACTGGGAATATTACAGTTACATATATTGTTAAGATTTTCAAGAGCATCATAGTATAACTAAAACACACCGCACGGTCACATTACAGTTCCTGTTTTGGCCCGTGCAACCGTCAGATAAAATCTCAGATGCTTGTAAGTTTGTGGACTTTCTTTTTTTTTTTAAATGTATAGTAGTATACCTACAAGAAAAACATAAATATAGATTAATGTTGTGACTCAGATATTGCGATTTGAAAATAAAGTGCAGAAAGTGCTACTTGAATAAAAATATTTTTGCAGAAATTGCACTTTGGAAAAAAAATAAGATTGACTATTTAACCAAAAGGGCAGAAATATCACTTTGTTGAAATAGTTATGTTGGAATAGAAGAATTTATTGGGACGACAAAAGCGCCATCTATATTTCAATAGCTGAATTTTTGCAGAAATTGCGTTTTGAAAATAAGCTCATATACATAGGAATATACCTATACTCACTATATACCGGGTGGTACAAAAGTATCAAATAATGGCTGTAACTTTGTTGTTTGCAAAGTTAAAAAAAAGTTCAATACAAAAGTTATTTTGTTCATTACCATGTATGTTTTAAGTTTTTTAGTTTGTTGATATCTTCTTTTATTTTGTTCCTATGGCAACCAATTTTTTTTAAATGGCACCCATTTTTTTTTTTCGTTATGAAAAAAAGCATATTTTTTTCAATTCAGTCACAAAATTTTGCAATTTTTGAAAAAAAAAATAAGCGAGAAAAAAAATGATTTATTACTATTCACACAATTAATTAATTAATTTCACAAAACTAAAATTTAGATCAAATGAAATTTAAAGAGTAACAAATAAAAGTAATAAACATAAAGTAATAAATAATAAATATAAAGTATTAAAAAGTAATAAAAAAAGACTAAATATTAAAAAAAAACAGCAATACTAAATCAGATGTTCAAACTGAGCTCCGTTGACGGCCAAGCAATGACCTAAACGGTATTTATATTCTACTGTAGTAGCTCTGTGTAACACCTCTACAGGTATTCTGCGCATTTCAGCAGTTATTCGCTCCTTTAAGTCCTCCAAATTACGAGGTCTTTGTTTGAACACACTATTTTTAACATGACCCCACAGGAAAAAATCTAAGGGCGTCAAATCCGGAGATCTGGCACGCCACTCAATAGATTCTCTTCTGCCGATCCACCTGTTTCGAAAAACATGATTTAAGTACTCTCTAACATGTACCGCAAAATGTGGAGGAGCTCCATCTTGTTGGAAGAAAATTATATTTTCAATACTTCTATTTTCACCCGGGAATAAGGCTGTGATCGCAGGTATGACCTGAGTTTGTAGCAGTTGAAGATATCGATCAGCGGTAAGGGTTTCATCAAGAAAAAATGGGCCTATGATATGTCCTCTTATAATGCCTGCCCACACATTTACTTTTTGCGGATATTGTGTGTGTGCTTCTTGCACCCAGTGTGGGTTCGTTCTCGCCCAATACCGACAATTATGTCGATTTAATGTGCCGTTTAGCATAAAGGTCGCTTCATCTGAGAATACAATATATGAAGAAAAATTCTCATCTGCATTACATGGTTCCATCGTGTACTCACAGAAATCCATCCGTCTATCAAAATAATCTTCATTCAATTCATGTATTAATTGAGCTTTGAAGCAAACAAAAACTTTGCTTTAAACCGGCAATAATTATTTATTCTTTGTTTGTATTAATTTAAATATCAACTACATGGCATTCTTTAGCAAAAGTGATGTTTCTGTTTTAAAACTGCATTACTTTTTCCCTTGTTAGAGGTGACGAGTAAATCGTAATAAATACTTTTTTCTCGCTTATTTTTTTTTAAATTGCAATATTTTGTGACTGAATAGAGAAAAATATGCTTTTTTCATAACGAAAAAAAGTATGGGTGCCATTTAAAAAAAAAATTGGTTGCCATAGGAACAAAACAAAAGAAGATATCAACAAACTAAAAAAACTTAAAACATACATGGTAATGAACAAAATAACTTTTGTATTGAACTTTTTTTTTTAACTTTGCAAATAACAAAACCGAGAGAAAGTTACAGAGCAAGTCCTGACTGGATAGGTGACGAAAAAGATACAGATGAAAGTGTCTTGATTTCCGAGATAGTAATTTTTTTAAATTCGTGAAAAATCAATTCACTAAGTCAATATTTTTTTTACAACGGCTCCAAATTAAGGCCGATTTTTTATTTAGCTTTTTATATTGAGCTGAATAACATGCCATTTGAATAAACTATAACATATTACAATGTCACGGTACTTAAAAAAAACTTTAACTGTTCATCCTGTATAAAAATTGTATGGAGACATCCAAAAAAAAACGTCATCAAAGTTGGCCGAGAAAAAAAAAGACGTATTTCTATTTTTGATCGAATTTATAACCTTATTTACTTGTCAAGACTGTTACATCATATGACAGCCATTGTTTATTTTACAAATTGTGACAGTCACTTGTCAAAAGATTGGCATAACCGAAAAGCTTAGACATGACCGCTATTTCCATCTCTCTCGTTCATAGCCAGAGTTGATGACGTTTTTTTTGGATGTCTCTATACTAAGTAAATAGTTTTACATTATGATAAATTTTATTGTATACATTGTACACAACATTATGGTAAATTTAGGAAATATTGACAGTTGACACAGTCACAGTCAAAGGGATTAGTTTCAATTATGAACTCAACAATAAAATTAACTTACTCCCATCCAAAAAAAGATGTTGCAGTAATTTTTTTGTCAATGACAGAAAAGGTGAAAAAAGGTCTTAATTACATTCTCCTGGTGTTCACATGATTATATTTTTTCTCAGGTTTATATTGTAAAAGAGAATTATGGATTATGACTAACCTTTGCGTAATAATTATGTAAACAGAAAAGTGACCGTTGGTCTACAAGACTTGACTGAAAGAAATAAAATTGCAAATTATTTATATTTCTGTCGACTTTTTTCTTTAATCTGATTATGCAGATAACTTCCTCAATTAATTATTTTATTTTCATAATGACTTTTGACTTTATGACTCGCTAGAATAATGACGCGATACTCGATTGCATAATGGAGATGGGCAAATTTGGTTTGATAATAAAATATCATAATAAAACACTGTGAAGAGAGATTTCTCACATTTTGTATGTGTCATGAATACTATAAAGTTTATTCTTGAAAAAAAATTAATTCATTTAATATTAATTTTATTGCAGATACATTAGTCAAGAGTCAAACCAATGCTATTGAAGAATACTTCAAAGCGGAATGTTTGGATGGAAAATTCTGAACTATTGATTTTGTATTTAGCGGTGCATTTGAACGCATGTGCATGATTTCCAATTCGGCAAACTGGATGGAAATCTCGTCTGCAGGCCGGTTATACCGACGGCCTGCTAGGACAAGGGGAAAGAGGATAGCCAAATAGTGCCCCTGCTCCTTGATTGGCAACCCCGGTTACCATGGTTACTTATCGGGTGGGGTCACAGCCATCTTGAATGAGGACATCCTTCCTATCCAGCTGAATGAGGTACGCACTGCATCAATGGTGAAATTTTTAAATGCAGTTCTTGTAATGCCTTCCCCAAAAGATTATTCTATAGTAAAATTTCCCTGAAAGTTCGTCGGGATGCTTTCGGTATGCCGTTTTAAAGTTCTGCACATATGTATGTATTGGAACGAAGGAGTTTCAGATTCTCCGATATCATAATGCCATATCACTTTAATATTAATTAATGGAGTGGTTACAAATAAGTTACTAATTATATGTATGTATGTTGGTTTTTGTATTTAGTGCGCGTTGTTTTATTAAGGCGCGTACCTTCCGCATATTATACAGGGTGTTCCATAATTATGGTATAGAGCAAACTGCATTTTATGGGTAAAACTGAATTCAAACACCTAACTTAGGTGAATTTAATAGAAACCAAGATACAGGATCTTAAAGTTATATTTATTTTTTTGCATCTGCATCGGTTTTCAATGCTGAATGTTTGACAGAAATAAAAACTGAAATTTGTTCGTTTCTTAACTGACACCAGTCAGTAAAACTAAAATATATTTGTTGAATAACAATCTCGATTATATTTCAAATAATTATTATGCGGTTTAGTAGTTATTTTTATTTTAACCAAATAGAAATTATGTGTATGTGAAATTTTCTCAAAATCTCAAGAAATGAATGAATTATTAGGCGGGAATTACAATTCGGACACACTGTAAAATTTTTCATGTGTAAAACAATACAAAGAAAGCGTTCTCAACTTCCATATCCGTCAAACTTTATTAAATTAGGTTTATAGACATCATAAGTGATTCAGATATGTAGATAATATGTGTGTTGTTTTTATTGAACTATTTCTTTTAAGACACCTGATTCTAATACACACGATACAATACATTTTTGGGTACTCCTTAAACATGTGGTAGACATTTTATACGCATATTTTGTTTAGGTTATAAATTTTTGTTTCAATTTGCTTAATGGAATTTAATACCTAATCCTTATAATAATTAATAACTAAAGCCGGCTAAACAGCGCGGCGGCCCACAAAATTTTCACACATAACGTAAATAACAGGGTAAGTTTAACACATCTCTTTATAAATTGCAACAGTTTATTGTTTTCATGAATTTTGTTTTTGCACATACAAGTAGTAAGTAGTATGACGCATACGATTATGGCCCGCCGCCCGGATATACCGGCTTTATTAATACCTAACTATTTCACATATTAAGATGAGGTAAATATATTAGAAACAAATATATTATACATTTTTCAGTGTCATGTATTCACTAAACACTAGCATACTATGTCAATCTAATGCACACTTTCATAACATTAACGTTAGCGCAGAACACATTCAAGGACATTTGTATATAAAACGCGGAGAAATTACGAACGGTTGGGTAAGATAATACCTACATACAATTGTTTACTTCACCTGTAATGGTTTTATCACCATTAATGATGTGGCAGGTCCTGATTCCAAAACAGGTAAGCCATCTTCTTAATCGAATAAATTATTACCATTATTAAATACACTAAGCGAAAATTCTTAATAACGTATTAAAGTTAGTTTTAACTAAAATTAAATATATGATGCCATATGAAATGAGTAGCTAATTGATTAGAACTAATTTTTTAACTTTAAAAATTGATTGTGATAGTAATGAAGAAATTTAAAAATGGGGGATAATATAATTATTTAAAAAAAAATCAATAATCAATATTCTAAACACGGTTATGCATTAAATTTTATTCTCAAACTATGATAGGTACTCTAGTTTTGCATGTACACCTAACTATTATTATGTAAATAGGAAAAATCACGATAACTTTGATTTAACTTCATATTTATAAATTATTTAATTATGATTTTAGTACCTACTGAAGTATAATCAAATAAACCGTTTATTTCTCACAATTTAACACGTTATGTAGGTACTCTGTTTTGCCTATGAGCAGCTTTGACACAGTCAACCTGGATGTCTGTAAAAATCTTAAAACATATAGAAGAACTTCTTAAGAAGTTAGGTACCTACCTATGTATAATACAAACAAACACTTCTTATTGACCAATATTGAGAAATTGCATTAAGTCGAAATGTCTGGATACAAATCTATCGTCATAATCTATATAATGTAAATGTATGGACATAATCTAATGGTATACATATTTATTGCCATGTTTCAATTAATAAATAACACTTCATGTAAAATTTTAAATTTCCATTTAGGAAACTTCGATATGTTTTTTTAGTCTCTTCAAATTTATTATCTAATTTCCATTGTCATGCTTTCCAAAATAAATCAATTTAGTGAACCTAAACGTGAACTGAATTGTTTCTTAAATAGTCTTGAGCTTGCTCTTGTATACAAGAAAACTTATTTTGCATATCTTTTGTTAACGTTGGACTATTATAAGTAAATTACACGTTGATATACAAGTTTTTTACACATTTTGTACAAATCATGCAGAATTACTTAAACTGCATGTAAAATAAACTACAGAAATTGTTATATTATATTATGTAGGTACATATATACATACCTATAAAATATTTTCAGTCACGATAAAATATAAGATGTAAACTAGCAGCTGTTACTTGTTTTCATTCACTGTTCCATGCAAAATATTCTGCTATACTAAAATAATTGTATAAATGTTAGAAACAATTAGATGTTAGTTTTATTCAAAATGCGCAGAAACACAAGTTTACTTTTTATACTCAAAAAACTTCATTACAACACATGAAATGGGCGAAATTGGGTGTTTTAATGCAATTTTAAAACAAAGAAATAAATAAGAGAAACTAAAATGTAACAAAAGGTATGAGTAAGAACTTATATAAAACATATCTTCTCACAGAACAGAAGACTTAAGTTGATTATCAACTTCATCTTTAAGCTTGTACCACAGCTCTTTTTATAGGTAAATTTATATGAAGGAACGTTAGAAATATATTAATGATGTACATAACTATAATATACATAATTTAACATATATGTTACGTCACATAATTAAGTAAAAATTTAGGTATAAGTAGTAGGTAAGTATTTGTTCATACATAAAACTAAGTCGGTTATACCAGTTTTATCTTTGCAGAGCCACTTGTTTATCATCTCTTAGTGCTT
The DNA here is from genome assembly GCA_029963805.1 of Aromia moschata. Taxonomy (NCBI): domain Eukaryota; kingdom Metazoa; phylum Arthropoda; class Insecta; order Coleoptera; family Cerambycidae; genus Aromia; species Aromia moschata. The sequence continues at coordinate 2,134,419 of JAPWTK010000030.1, forward strand.
TATTATTTAAGTAGTTAAATTATGTAAACTACATTAATGATAATATTAGCTAATACATTTCATGACATGCAATAATTTAATTAGACTTCCTGGATTCGAAAGAAAATGGGAATTTAATGCACCTACTCAGTTATTAAACTATCTAAGTAAACTATAACTATTAAATACCTATGTAAAATGTATTAATCAATGTTTTTATAAAGCTATGAAATAAATATTTTAAAAGGGCTTCTTCTCAACAACCATATTTAAAAGAAAAATCACTTCGTTAGCCACTTGAACCTCTCACTTATTAACGACTGTTGTCTAAAAAATGCTTATTAGCAAAACCGTATGTCATTCGTTAAATATGTATACCGTATGTGTCCAGCCGACATAGGCGGCCAGTTGTGAAAAAAGACAAATGCTACACTTGATGCGTATGCCGTTGCTTTTTATCTGTCGTCTCACTTCTAGTTGTCCGTTTTCATAACTGACCGATGTCTGATGTACACACAAGGTATCTTACAATGAAGTCATAACAGAATCTACTACATAGGACTTGTACTACTGGTTTATGAAAATGAAAAATTGACTATTCTTACTTCTTCTACTAAAAAAAACTACTTTTACTTTTTCTGTGTATGAAAAAAAATATTTAGTAGTTAACATTGTGGAACATCTATTTGCTTTATTTGTAAAAAAATGAGTGTTGAAAATACAAAAAACGCCAGCAATCATATAAGTCAATGAATATACTATACCTGGGTAATACTAGTAGCTATACAGCTCAATATACGAGTACACAGTTTTATCCCTAGTAGTTTTTGGTTTGTTGGATTATCCCTAGCACATAATTTAAGGGAGGAGTGTGTTTAAAGATTGTGTTGCATTGTGATTTAAAAATGTGGACTTTGCAACCCTGTATACTTTATGTATGACTTACATAAATAGGTAATGTGAAATGATTGAATTCCAGTTGTCGAATACATACAACAAACTATGGAAGATATTATTTAGTTTAGGTTATTATACCTCTTTCGTTTCGTTGTTGACTTAATCCTGTAGTCCATGTTCTGTAGAATGTGCATACTTAGTTTTAAAAATATTTGTGTACCTATTAGGTATACGTTACATATTTTGTTTCACCTTTGCGCGACAAAAGAATTTTTATTTAATTTCCTTTTAATACATCTTAAATGATCGAGACAATCAATGTGAAACTGACATGATACAACATTCATTTTCTGCCAACAAACCCTCATGCATGTCATGAAGTACTAAAAACAGAATTTGTGATATATATTTTAAAATATGTAGATAACTATTTAGTCTTTAAATGGTTTTCACCATTTAATGAGTTTATAAGCAAATTGTATTATAAATGAAAAATATGTAGAAAATGTCTTAGGTATACCTATCTACCATATCTAACTTCATATCTACCATTAACATATCTACGATTAAAAATTGGAAAAAATAAGGGGTTTATTTTCATTAAAAATGATTTATCCAGATTAATAACTAAATTTAATTATTTAATTAACTCATTTTGGGTTAGACCAAGCACTTTTTACGCGCACCTATATACATACATATACAGTAATTTAGCTGCTATGTGCCTTTGAACAAAAGGGTATCTTTTAGACACAAAACTGTGTTCTTTGTATGACAAAAACGAGATACGTATCACTAATACATATGTTATACGTGTGTCAACTGGGAATATTTAAATTATTAGATGGATTCCATATCCATCTAATACTTAACATCTGTATGAATATGTCTGTACTGATAGAGCAATGTTAAAATCAATTATTTAAATTTTTATTGTGACATATGGCCCTGATAAGGTCAAGATTTACCACCTATAGTGTTTATACAGTTATGGTATACTTATTGTCTTAATATGGAACCACTTATTACCGGACGTCAAATCTTACGTTTCTATTTTTTAAATACGAAGGATGAACTCAGATAGATTAGAAAAAGAAATGTTTAAGAAAATCATAAAACTACCTCATTCAGATTGCCACTGACTATCGTATTTCAGAATAATTTGTCATCCATTTGTACATACATACCTACCTACTAACATATTCAGATACACCGACAGTCGTGAAATTCAGTAATAAAGAAAAATTGTCTTTAGAATATCAATCCGATATTTCTACTTACCACCAATATTTATGGTCCTTTAACTAGGGGATACAAAGATTCGTTAATTTAAGAAAAAAATATAAAGGAAAAACAATCATGTCATTCGTTTTTCATATAATAATTTTTTGTAAGATTAATTTAAATTTGTTCGGTTTACTTCGTTTCCTATTACAGGAATTTTTTTGATCTTTCGGTATTACGCAGAATATGTTTTTAAATTCCTGGGATACCTAGGTATTCTCACTTTCTTTCACTATGTTCCGTACTTTCCGTCGGTTAACATACAGACATATGTATGTATTGTATATATCTTATATGCTATTGTGCTTAAAAACACACACATTCAGTGGGTTTTCAAAGTAAAGCCTAACTTTTCTAAGATGAAATCAATTTATCCAAAAAATGAAGGGATGCTCATGTTGATGTAAATGTAAACATTATTGTTTTCATTGTTTCATTTTATTTTCTATCGGAAATGAACCATGTAGTTTTAATAGAATGCATACCATATGTATACATTTTACCAATATTAAATTTATCCACGACCTTTTCACTCGTTCATTTACCTTTTGTCAACAAAATCCAAAAATAAAAGAAGTACTGTCTTATTTCAAAGTGTGTTACCTATTAGAGTCAAGATATATTTCACAATTCCATGTTTCCAGTTCATTTAGAAGAAAAGGTTTCATGCCTTTATGTAGTTTTCCTTCAGACTTTTCATCAAAATTTAGATCTACCAATATTTTAACTTGTAGAAATTTCAGTGTATAAATAAAATGAAAAATAAAATAAACATTAACAGACTTAATCAGATCTACGTTTCTATTTTTGTGTTTGACTATTTTTTGATTATTATGCAAAAATTAAATATCATGTAATTAAATAGTCTCGTTCATTGAATGTTTATTTTCTCCTGCAGATCTCCATACATATAGCACATACATACGTATGTACCTACATACATACATATGTAGGCACCTACATTATACAGGGTCTCCCATAATTATGTTAAAACTTTTAAAATGTGTGTTGTATAGGTAATTTTAAAGGACATCTTTTATATAAACTTTTTCGTTTAGAACTCTTCCTGCAAAGTTATTCGCACATGCAAGGCATGCCAAGAATGTATTTTTAATTTTTTTATCTCAATAACGGAATTACGTAAGAATTTGAGATTTGGTGCGAGTCTTTTAATAAGAGAAATACATATATCTTGGGGTAAAAAAATATTTTTCCTCTGCATTCACATGGGGTTGAAATAATCAACCCCTATTCAGTTTTGGGTCATTATTTTTTGTAGGTTGCTTTTTAACACTACAAATATGTGCACGATATAGCACAGTTGTTTTAATACTGCTTTACTTCTTTTTATTTTTCCTATTATACAATGATTATCAAGGGAAATAATTGAACAAGTTGTTTTGTCCTATTTAAACTGTGAAAATAAATGAGTTAAAACATAGAAGGTATGCATGTGTCACGTCATTTTAATGTTTCTTTTAATTGCACTTTATAAAACATTTGGCATTTGTCCAATGTAAGTTAGTTGTGTGTAATTCAAAGGCGTTATTCATGTTCTTAAAAATGTTTGCGATAGCACAAAAATGAATTGAAGCAAATACAACTTATTGAGATAAAAAATTAATAATATAGTATTTTTGGCTCGCCGTGTATGTGCTCATACCTTTCCAGGGTGGGCTTTAATCGAAAAAGTTTATATGAAAAACCTCCCTTTAAAAAGTTTTTACACAATTATAGGACACCCTGTATAAACTTCTCAATTATGTACTTACTTACAATTACACAAGTTAAAAATACTTGTATATGGCTGTGAAGAATGTAAAAAAAATGTAGTAAGTAAGTTTGAAAACGTTAAGTATTGAAAACGTAAGTTTAGAAATTTCAAGAAGTAAAATTAGAAACGAAATACCTAGCACTTACCTAGACCTAGAAATAACAATTTTCTTGGCGGTGGTAAAGTTACAACATACTCGTATGTATGTATCTATAGCTCGATACTTTTACTATTTACAAGAAGGCATTTCTCGATTGTTTTTCAATTACGTTTCCTTTTAATTGCTACTATTTTTTTCTATTAAATTTAAATAACTTTTTTTAGATTAATACTTTTCTTTTATCTCCCAACTTAAATTTATTTTGAATCATTTCCTCACACAAAATATTTTTTTACCCGATCAGAACTTCAGCAATAACCAGCATGGGAGAATGTTTGGTAGTATTACCACCCGCAATGATTGTTTTGTATTATTTATTATCACCAGTTACCTACTGCTGGTAATAAAGAACACTTAATTACTATGGTATCTAGATGAAGTTTATTTATTTAATAAATTCTGTCATTTGAACATTATTTTCCCAAACTGTTTTATAATAAATGAGTTTTTTTATCTCAACACGGCAATGCTTATCTAGTTGTCAACTCTGAGAGTATATAAAAATTAAATATTTTTGGAATATTCACTTAAATGAATTAATGTACAAATGTTGATACCCTTTTTAGTTGTAAACTTGGAGGCGTAAGTACATATCCGTAATGCTCAATTTCATAAAGGGTTCTGTTATTAATTAGGTATAACTTATGTTTGTTTATTTACTTAAGATATCAAACAATAGTATTTGTTAATATACATTTAATTAGACTATCCAATTATCACCCAATTAATTAATCCACCTTAATATCCAATTTTGTTAACTTACAAAGTACCTACATACCTACAGTGCACCAATTCTAGCTTTATCCTTCGCCGCAGTAGACAAAACCTCATTGTTCAAAACCTCAATTGTGCTCATTTGTGACGTGTAGTTTGTATATCTTATATCTCTGGGTATCATTGGACATACATATTTTAGTGTGTGCTTATTAGAAACACAAACTTAAACACTATTTCTATTAGAATACACGCTTAATGAGAGTCTCATGACTCAGAATGAGAGAAAGACAAATAACGTCCTAATATTTTATGAAATTGTTAACAACTGCATAGTACAGCTACAACAAGGAAAAAAGTGGAATAAAATGGGAAAGCTTTCAATCTAAATTAATAATTTGCCATACACATAACAAGTAAAAGACATCGACATTTACTCATCTCCCAAAATTTCTATGTGCCGGTCTTCCACCCTTTAGGGATCCGACCCCCCCAAAATTTAAAAAAAAAACCATTTCTTTCTTTCTTCCCTCTCCCCCCTCCCCCCTTTCCCCTTTCTGGTTTCTAAAAAAAAACCCCACCCCATTTTTTCTTTTTTTTTTTTCCCTTACCCTCTTTTTTTATTTAAAAAAAATTTAACCCCCTCCGCCCTCCCCCCCCCCCCCCCCCCCCCCCCCCCCCCCCCTCCCCCCCCCCCCCCCCCCCCCCCCCCCCCCCCCCCCCCCCCCCCCCCCCCCCAAAACCCCCCAAAGGGAAAAGGCCCCCCCCCCCCAC